>CM059195.1:13857644-14605077 GCA_030323885.1 Branchipolynoe longqiensis
AGGTATAGCGAGTGCATTAGGCCCAAATCTATTCAATGCTGTCATATTTAACAGAATTAGATACGCATTAAGTCACATTTGATGAAATTAACCCTAAATTCGAAGCAATATTAACGGTGCCGCCGTAACGGCGGCGATATTAATAGTTATATTTTCGAATCGACGAACGTAAAGTAAACAAATCGCCGCAGCATACCCTGCAGGATGAGTTTCCCATTCAGTAAGTAGTGATATTGTGTGATTTAAACAGAAATTAATGTAGATCAATTTCAAATATACTTCAAACAATTAATCTGTGCAAAAGATACATAAATATGTGATAATGTCTGAGAATAAACTAGTCAAATAATACTTGACTACACTGCTAGCTCTGTGGAGTTCTAGCGGTGGCGGCGGTTTGTTTACTGTACATTCGTCGATTTGAAAACATTAATATCTCCGCCGATGCGGCAGAGACGTTAAATTTGCTTCGAATTTAGGGTTAATTTGTTGAAATTTCACTTATTGTGTATTTAATTCTGTTAAATATGGTCGCATTGAATAGATTTGGGCCTAATGAACTCGCTATACCTCCTATATACCAGGGGTAAGGTACCACCGGGTAAGCTTTTGGTGTTAGGCCTATCACCCACTCGTGCTTACCATTTTTCGCCGCTACCCGAGAAATTCCCGACTACCACCGTTTCGGCTCGCTATCACCGAATACCACCGACTCCTGCATATAGGCCCTGGTATCTGCACCATGTATTAGTAGTATATGCTGATAGTGCTGCAGCGTTTGCACCACATATTACCATTAGTATACGCTTATAGTGTTGCTGCAACTTCACCACGTATTAGTTAGTATACGCTGATAGTGCTGCGGCGTTTGATTGTTTGTTGTTGTTTTACGTCCTACCTTCAACTAGGTTGAAAACACTAAAGTAGTGTTTTGAACCTAGGTTGAAAACACTACCGTAGTGTTTTTATGGGGTAGTGTTTTGAACTTACTACACCGGGCCTACGCATCATTTTTTAGTTCCCATGACGACGCAAATTCTCCGGTCATTAAAGGGGTGGTGGCTGGTGGGAATGTAGAGCTCTCGGGTCAGTAGGTCAAACACTGCATAGACGCTCTATCAACGGCAGGCTGATACTATCAGCTGTCAGTCTGTGGTCGAAGCAGCGTCTATCAGTGATACTCGGCATTCCAGGCACACCGAGGCAAGTGGAATAATGCGTGATCTGCGGGTGTTTGTGTGGGTTTGGGGTGTGTGGGTGTAGTGGGTGTTTGTGTGGGTGTGGGTTCGTGGGTGTCGGTGCAGTGGATGTTTGTGTCTGTGTAGTGGGTGTTTGTGTGGGTGTCGTGGGTGTTGTGTGGGTGTAGTGTCGGTCTGGTGGGTGTGGGTGCAGTGGGTGTTTGTGTAGTGGGTGTGGGTGTGGGTGTAGTGGGTGTGGGTGTGGGTGTGGGTGTAGTGGGTGTGGGTGTAGTGGGTATGGGTGTGGATGTGAGTGTTTGTGTGGGTGTGGGTGTAGAGGGCGTTTGTGTGGGTGTGGGTGTTTGTGTGGGTGTCGTGGTTGTGCCAGTATTTGTGTGGTTGTAGTGGGTGTGAGTGTAGTGGGTGTGGGTGTGAGTGTAGTATGTGTGTGAGTGATTGGGTGGGTGTAGTTGTTTCAGGGTATGGTTGTGGGTGTAGTAGGTGTGGGTGTGGATGGTGTGGGTTTAATAGGTGTGGGTTTTGTTGGTGGGTGATTGCTTGTTTTGGTATGGGCATAGTGTGTGTGTTAGTGTTTGTGTAGGTGTAGTGGTGGGGTGTGTGCATGTTTGTGTGTGTGAGTATTCATGTGGGTGTAGTGGTGTGGTGTGTTGGGTGTAGTTGGTGGGTGAGTGATTGTGTTGGTGTGGGCATAGTGGTGTGTGCATGTTTTTGTGCGTGAGTATTCATGTGGGTGTAGTTGTGTGTTGTAGTGGATGTAGTTGGTGGGTGAGTGATTGTGTGGGTATGGGTGTAGTGGGTGTGAGTGTTTATGTGGGTGTTGTGTTGGAGGGTGTGTGAGTGTAGTGGTGGACTGTGGGTCTGGGTGTGTAATCGTGGGTGTAGTGGGACTGTAAGTGTTTGTGTGGGTGTAGCATGGATGGTAGTGTGGTGTGGGTGGGAGAGTAGTGGGTATGTGTATGTCTAGTAGTGGGTTGTGGGTATCAGTGTGTGGGTGAGTGAGTGTGGGTATGGTGCTGAGGGTATGGGTGTGGACAAGCCGTTGGAGCTGCGGGTCCTTGGTAAAAATATTGGCATGGTCCTCAGGTTCTTAATCTTAGCCAAAGTCCATTTTAGTGAAATGATTTACAAGACTGGAATACATTACTCAAGCCCCTTTGGACGCACACTCCACCACAACACTCACACACACATCCCACCACTACACCCACACAAACACTCATCCTCCCATTACACCCACACCTCACCACTACACCCACACAAACACCCACCCTCCTACTACGTTCACACCCACACCCCACCACTACTCTCATGCAAACACTCACCTTCCCACCACACTCAGGCTCAGACCCACATTTCACCACTACACTCACACTCGAACCACTAAATTTACACCCACACACATACCCAATCACTACACTGACACCCATATTCCACCACTACACTCACACATACTTAACAACTACACTCACATCCACACTCCACCACTACACTCACACCCACACTCCACCACTACACTCACACCCACACTCAAACACTACACTCACACCCATGCCCACACTCCCCCACTACACTCACACCCACATTCAACCACTACACACACTCCGACCCAACCACTACACGCACACTCACACCCACACTCCATAACTACACCCACACCCACGCAACACCAATACACTTGCACAACACCCACACTCCACCACTCACTCACACCCACACTCCACCACTACACTCACACCACACCCACACTCCACCACTCCACTCACACCACACCCACACTCCACCACTCCACTCACACCACATCCACACTCCACCACTCCACTCACACCACATCCACATGCCACCACTACACTCACACCACACCTACACTCTACCATTACAGTATTTACACTCACACCACACACACAATCCACCACTACACTCACACCACACCTACACTCCACCCATACACTCACACCACACCCACACTCCACCATTACACTCATATCACACCCACACTCCACCACTACACTCACACCCACACTCCACCACTACACTCACACTACACCCACACTCCACCACTACAGTCACACCACACCCACACCACACCCACGCTCCACCATTACACTCACACCACTTCCACACTCCACCACAACACTCACACCACACCCACACTCCACCATTACACACACACCACATCCACACTCCACCACTACACTCACACCCACACCCACTCTCTGCCACTACGCTCACACCATGCCCACTCTCCACCACTACACTCACACAACACCCACACTCCACCCATACACTCACACCACACCCACACTCCACCACTACACCCACACCCACACCCACACTCCACCACTACACTCACACCCACACTCCACCATTACACTCACATCACACCCACACTCCACCACTACACTCACACCACACCAACACTCCACCACTACACTCACACCACACCCACAGTCCACCACTACACTCACACCACACTCACACCCCGCCACTACACTCACACCACCCCCACACTCCACCATTACACTCACACCACACCCACTCTCCGCAACTCCACTCACACCACACCCACACTCCACCAGTACACTCACATCACACCCGCACTCCACCACTACACACACACCACACCCACACTCCACCACTCCACTCACACTCTCCACCACTCCACTCACACCACACCCACATTCCACCACTACACTCACACCACACCCACACCACACCCACACTCTACCACTCCACTCACACCACACACACTCTCCACCACTACACCCACACCCACACTCCATGTGGTGTTTACGTCATGGCAACATCTGAGATCATATCAGGACGGGTACCGATTGTGACAGTGCGCCACTCATGGTGACTTCATAGTGCTACCCCTACTGGGAGACCAGGCTTCCAGCACCATGCCCCAATTTCCAACTCAATCACATTATCCTGATACTGAGCTAACCAGTCGTTGTTCTATCCTAGTAATGCCGAGTGCCAAGCTAAGTAGCGAAAAGTATCAATTTTGTAAGTCATTGGTTTGACCTGGAATCGAACTCCGGACCTTCCTCATGGGGAAACGTGCGTTGTAGCGATTCGGTCACCACGTCCGATTGTGTGTATTGGTGGTGTGTGGATGTGCGTGTGGGTGGGTGGAGATATGACTTGGGTGTAGTGGTGGGCTGTTGTTGTGAATGTAGGTATTGGTGAGAGTCTACCTGTGTGGGTGTAAGTGAACCTCAAGGTTGTTTGTTTGTTGTTGTTTTACATCCTAGCAACATCTAAGGTCATATCAGGACGGGTGCCGACTTGTGACAGTGCGCACTCATGGCGACTTTATAGTGCTGTCCCACTGGGAAACCAGGCCACCGGCACCATGACCTGGTATCCCACTCAGTCACATTATCCTGACACTGAGCACACCAGTCCTTGCCCTATCCTAATAATGCCGAGCGCCTGGCTAGGAAGCGACAAGTATCAATCTTAAAGTCATTGGTTTGACTCGACCAGGACTAGAACCCACGATCCCACGATCTACCAGCACGGGAGACGGACGCTCTAACTCATTCGGCCATCCCGTCTGGTCCCTCAAGGTTGTAGTGGCAGAGTGTTAGTATGGGTGTAAGGATGGGCAGATGCGTATTTTGGGTCTGTGCATGTGGTGTGTAAGTATGGATGTAGTGGTGGGGTGCAGGTGTGGGCGTGTGGGCACGTGGGTGTGTGGGTGTGGGTGGGAGAGGGGACTGTGTATCAACTCTATACAAGCTTCCTCCAAAGGTTCACAGTAACTGTAACGCACCTTCTAACTGTGATTGTGACTAATTGACCTTCTCATAATATGTATTGATAACGTCACTAGAATGTGTTTACACACGAGGCTTGTGCAGCCATTCGTCCATGTGTTTACATCATAATGACGGGGTGCAGTATGTAGGAAATGAACTTTAGGAAATGGTCTTATGTTGATTAAAATCCAATAGCTACAATCTGATTGTATATGTTTTCCCTCAACATATACTATCCAGAGTGTTCAAATCACATAAATTCAAGGATTAATGCCACAAAATCAGTTTGAAGTGAGTCCATGAAGTAAATCCTCCATGTTTGAATGCACTGCTTGTGCCACCTGACTACCTCAGCCAATGAAAATGACTGTTTCCTGACCTAGATTGGATTATTACCCTGGAACCTCCCAACTTCCTACCAATGGCTGCCATGTGGATATCTGGGCTATGTCAATTCAAATTTTAAAATTCATTGATCTACTGGACTAATCTACTAATCAGTTCAAAAGTTTAGCATAAATATATCAAGGTATGTGAAGAATATATTTTGCCTTTTAGATTAAGAATTTATCTGCTCATTTCCTTTACCAACACTTTCTACACTTTCTATATAACCAGACGGGATGGCCGAATGAGTTAGAGCGCCCGTCTCCCGTTCTGGTAGATCATGGGATCGTGGGTGCGAACCCTGGTCGAGTCAAACCAATGACTTAAAAATTGATACTTGTTGCTTCCTAGACTGGCACTCAGCATTATTAGGATAGGGCAAGGAGCAATGGAATGAGGAAGACCAATCGGCCATGATTGAAATTTCCCCTGCTTTATCAACTAATTGACTACCGGCAAATATATATAGGGTTGCTCTTCACCCCTACTCAGGCTACTGTAGTTCGGGGGGGTCCTTTATCTAAAATAAGATCTATTCCATGTTCCTCTGGTCCATCCGGAATCATAGAACCTGCGACCCACCATGTCAGGTCGCAGCTTCAGGATACACACAGGAAGTTGAGGTTGTTGCCTCTCAAACCGACATCCCTCACTATAGATTCGAGATAATATATATATCAGATTCAACCCCTACCCAGAAACTACCTCGGTGTGAATCAACTATTTAAACAAGCGCCGGGGGTCCTTGTTTCCGCACTCATTGTTGATCTATATTGGCATAGAGTGGAGGAACGTGGAGAGAAAATAGAACTTTTTACTGCTGAAGTCTATGATGTCCAGCATTTTGATGTGCATGTTAAAAGTAATTTGACATATTTTCACTTCAAATTACTCAAAAGTAGCACTATTTACAATAACAGTTACTTTAGACTAAAATAAGGTAAATTGTACCAATAGAGGTCCTATATTTACCTTCATTAAAATATGGCAGAAACTCTAAACCATCGGACTCTGCAACTTTAACCCAGTTTTAAGCTTTACTTGGAGGTGAAGACGGCTGATTGACATATTTACTAATTTAGCATTCACTGCTGCTTGCCATTTAGTTCAATGTTAACCTTGGTTAACTAAGGTTAGGCTGTATGGGAACTATTTCAAGATGATAATAATTCCCCCACAACTTTCTACAATTAATAATTTTAAAAAACCAGAACAACAATGCTAACAATAAATAGCATCATAAACAGATTTAGCCATTAGGCGATCCTTATTTGAATAATATATTTCTAGCCGAATGTGTCACTTTAGTTTTCATTTCAATTGACGGTTAAGGGATAGTCCTGAACTTAGAGTGAAAGGCTATTGTTTTCTTAAACCCCCAAAACAGAAATACATTTAAACTTCTTAAATCATTATGAATAGTTTAGTACACATGCTAAGGACTATTGACTTTCTGACTTATTAAGTTAAATTTTGCATAGCTCTGTGCATTGAAGATTCTTGTCTACAAAACACCCCTGACAGAGCGTGAACTGCGACCAGGAGGAACCAATGAGAACACATGTTATGTTCATATTTGCGCTGCAAGTGTAATGCACAATACATTGCCGCATATACCTACTACCCGCTGTTGTAGGCTATTTATTGCCTGCACCGCAGCACTATAACTATCATTGTATGCCATTACTGTACTTCCTGCACTGCAGCACTATCAGCTATTATAGGCTACATACTTCTTGCACCGCAGCACTATCAGCGTATCCCAATACTGTACTGCCTGCACTGCAGCACTATCACTATCATTGTACGCCAATACTGTACTTCCTGCACTGCAGCACTATCAGCTATTATAGGCTACATAATTCCTGTACCGCAGCACTATCAGCGTATCCCAATACTGTACTGCCTGTACCGCAGCACTATCACCATATGCCAATACTTTATTGCCTGCACCACAGCACTATCAGCGTATGCCAATACTGTACCACCTGCACTGCATCACTATCAGCTACTGCAGGCTACTTACTGCCTGCACTGCAGCACTATCAGCATATGGCAATACTGTACTGCTTGCACCGCAGCACTACCAGCATAATATAATGCCAATACTCTACTGCCTGTAGCACTATCAGCATATGCCAATACTGTGCTGCCTGCACTGCAGCACTATCATTGTATGCCAACATTGTACTGCCTGCACCACAGCACTATCAGCGTATGCTAATACTGTAATGCCTGCACCGCAGTCCTATCAGTATATGCCAAAATTGTACAGCCCTCCCCTTGTGATTTTCTTTCTGAGTTAAGATAAAACATGGATGTTTACCAACCAAACGAGTTCTTATTCATGAACGGATTATGGACTCTGTATTAAATTAATTAATTCACCCTCCAGAGGTTAGGGATATGTCATATGAGTGAAGGGGGTTGGGGTCGAATCCAGCTCACTCAAACCTACAACTTAAAAAGTGATAATTGTCACTATCTAGCCTGGCACTCGACATTACTAGGGTAGGGAAAGGAGTGGTGGAACGAGGAAGACAAAGTGTATGTGATTGAAATATCCCCTGCTTAATCAACGGATGTAATATAATTTTTAATCAAATGTTTTTTTGAATTAGTAGGGGCCTATTAGGGTGGGGGGGCTACTGTTATTACTTGCTATTCTCGAATCGATATGGAATCGCTATCCATTATCAATAACAAATCACCGGACCACCGTATAACAATCACATATAATATTTAACTACGCCTGTATAGTAGTTGCGAGCAAGAGCCATTACGGAATGCCGCTTATTTGTTTCTTTGTAACCAAGGAGCAGGCAAACTCTTCCAATTTAGATTCTACTCCTGGAAAGAAGAAGAAGAATACGAACAAGGCGAAGAACAAAAACAAGAAACAACCTTTCAGGAAATCAATGTGAACCACGATAAACAGACATTCAATGGAAACTACGTACTATTTTAGACTATTGCTTAACTGTGGAGTGTGGGGGTTTCATCTCCTGAAATTAAGAGAAATAACCAAGCACCCGCGCCACATATTCCACGGATTTGTTTATTGAGGTTTTACATCCTGGCAACATCTAAGGTCATATCAGAATGGGTACCAACTTGTGACAGTGTGCAATCAAGGTGAAGTTATAGTGCTGCCCCATTAGGAGACCAGGTCACTGGCACCATGTCCTAATTTCCCACTCAGCCACATTGTCCATGTTGCGACTGTGAGGCTGCGATCATCAGCGGCAGCGACAACGGCGACTACAGGCCTGGCCAAAAAAGTAAGACAACATTTTTCTTTACCACTCTACACTCGTCCTCCTGTCGGGCAGCCACCGCCCTGCCGTCGCCTCCTTGTGTTAGTGATATTGTGTCAGACCCTAACCTCCCTGTCGCCCCGTCCCCCTCGGACCACCCGGGTCAGGTCGCGACCCAGTTTAACGCAGCCAGCCAAGTGCGTGACCCCGCCCGGACACCCCCCCGCCCTGTTGCATTGACCCACAGGCACCCGCCGCTGAACCCTCGGCACACAGGAGCAGAACCGTAACCACTCGCACCTGCCCCGCCACACCCCCACCACACCGCCTTTCGACACCGGAAGGACCCAGTTACCCATGGATGGTAGAAACCGGATCTAAACCGGAAGCGCCCAGTTACCCGCACGGGCGGCCAATCACAACCCGAGTAATTGAACCGGATGTGCACAGTTACCCGGGCGACCCCCCCGGCCCCAGACAGCATTGGAAAACCGGAGGTCCTCTGTTACCCGTCCCCCTCCCCCCCCCCCCACCACCATGATAAAAACATAAACAAAGGCCACGCCAACCCCCTCTCGGCTGTCCATGCCCCCGCCCACCATCCCCGCCCCATCCTCCCAACTGACAACATGACACATACACAGGCTGCAGACGCCGAACACACACCGACACCCCCGGGAAGCCACAAACCTCCCGACCAGGAGGCAGAATGCCTGTACGCTGATGACCCCCACATACCCATAGACCCGACCACAGCCGTTGAGCGCACAAACACCCCGAGTAACTCCAGCCCACAAGCCAATACATTGGTGACTGTGAGACCTAGAGGCCACTTAATGATTAGGCGGAGCTCCACCGACGTGCATGACGGGGACCAGCCCCCCCCGACAAACTACTCACATGGGAAGAACACGGGCAGGCAGCCGAGGATCTCGCCAAAGTACTGGCCGACCACGACACATCGGTCGTGTCCCCCTACAACCCAGCACACACACCACTGTCATATAGGAACACCCTGATCAAGATCTGGCCCACGGCAGTTCCGAACTGCTGGGAAAATAAAACTTACTATGACATCTATGTGCAGGTCAGAGCAACAGGCCTCCCCAACTATGTAGCAGCAAGAGTGCCAGTACCATCAGAGCTCAGGATAGGTAAGTGCCATGCCCTGCTGGTCGATTACCATGACCACCAGCTGGTGGCCAACCACAGGGAGGACCCCGCTCACATGCGCTGGATATGGACGTACATCGAGAAGGAGGTGAGTCTTGGAGCACTACTTGGCCCCTTCGACTCACCACCTTTCACACCTTGGGGACAGACCAGTCCAATGATGACACGCCCCAAAAAGAACACACAAGAGCGCAGAGTCATCATTGATCTCAGTTTCACCCATGGGGCAAGCGTAAATGCCGGAATACGAAAGGGCTTCTACCAGGGAAGGCCAGCCACCTATACCCTCCCCAGCATTATGGACCTGGCCGAGGATGTCATCGGCCTGGGCAGGGGCACGTATCTCTGGGCGGAAGACCTGGCTATGGCATACCGACAACTGCGAACCTGCCCCCTCTCCGTACCTCTACTGGGAGTGACACTTGACGGGAAGTCCTACTTCGACGTGGATCCCCCCTTTGTCGGACATCATCCCTGGCGTGTGCACAAACCACTAGCGCCGTCGTCTACCTGTTGAGGAGGAAGGGGCACTTCGCGCTCTGCTACCTCGACGACTTTGTCGGGGTGGCGGGGACGAAGGAAGCGGCGGATGCAGCATACCTGGAGATGCTGGCCACTGCGGACGGGCTCAGGCTGGCCCTGTCCCCAGCTAAGTACACACCACCGAAGCACGCCCTGGACTGGCTTGGCTACAGCATCTGCACGATCGACATGACAGCTAAGATACACCGGAGAAGCTGGCCAACATCATCGAGGAGTGCGTGCGTTGGAAGACCACTACCAAAGCCACGAGGAAGGACCTGCAGAGACTTGTGGGACGCCTCCAGCATGTGGCAAGATGCGTAAAGCCCGCCATACGCTTCATGAACAGGATCCTCGCGACCCTGCGGACCGCCCCCTACAAGGGCAGACACCAGGTGATGCAAGAGCTCGTGGGCAACGTTTCCTGGTTCGTACGCTACGCACGGTCCACCAACGGACTAGTCCTCCTACAGCCAGCCGAGAAGCCTGAGTGGCTTATCGAGTGCGACTCATCCCTCCTGGCCGGGGGCGCATACTCCAAGACCAGCTTCATAAGCAAGACCTACTCTGAGCAATATCTTGCCAAAGGGATGCACATCAACTCCCTGGAGGCGGTCAACCTGGTCATGGCCCTGCACTTAAGGTTAACACTGACAATCAGGCCTCCCAGACAGTGCTCAAGACCAGAGCAGGCAGAGACCCCATACTATGTGCCTGCGCGAGGGAGATCTGGCGATTCACGGCCGTGAGGTCCTGCTCCATAGAAATTGCACACAAGCCGGGAAGAGAACTAGTACTGACCGACGCACTGAGCCGAAGGCCGTTCGACACAGCCGCAGCCGGGAGAGCTGACATCATCTGCAGACAGCTCGGCCTACAAAGGATCCACACCTGTCACGACCTCAGACACCTCGACATCGACCCAGACTCTGGGAAGATCGAATAATAGTTGCCCCTCTCTTCCCAGGACCACCGGATGAGCGTCATGAGGACATCATGGCCCTCCTGAGGGCAGGACTGACAGAAGGAACCTGGAGGAACAAGACGGTGCAGGTCCTCACCTACCTCAGATACACACAACACCGCGCAACGACAGTGCTGAGGCCAACACCCTATGACATCCTGGGCTACGTAGCTCACCTGGCTCGGAAACTCCGCTCACCAGGAGCAGTCAACAACTACCTGAGCGGCATGAGAACCTGGGTGTCCCTGATGTCGGGCAACACAAACAAGGGTTTGACGCATACCCGGTCACCATCATAAAATGAGGCGTGGCCAGGTCCTCCCTGCATGTTCCCCGCCAAGCGGCCCCCCCTCACCGTTCAAGACCTGAAAGACATCATCGGATACCTGCACGACGCAGGCCCATGGGCACGAGTCCTGATGGTGGCCCTGCTGATCGGCTACTTCACCATGCTACGACAGAGTAACCTACTGATCACCGGACCAGGCCACAGCGCACGGCACACCATCACCGGGAAGGACATCACTGAAGAGCGGGACGCGCTCATTGTCCATGTGAGAACCACTAAGACCTCCAAGACGGCGACTGACGGCTACTTGGTCGCACTGCCAAGGATCCCGGGCTCCAATTGCTGCCCTGTGCAAGCCTGGCATCGCTACGCCAGGCGCACCAACATCAACCCAGAATGCCCAGCCTTCCTGACCTCCGACGGAACTCCACTACATGCATGCACCCTGACTAAGACACTGATAGCCCTCGGACGCCGACAGACCAAGAATGTCACTCTACATAGCCTACGACGAGGCGCAGCCCAGGCTTGTGTGGGAGCCGTGGTACGGATCGTCGACGTCTGTGATGTGGGCAACTGGAGGTCCACTGCCGTCCACGAGTACGTCCCCAGGGCGGCCTTCACCACGGCCCCCCCAGGCACTCTCATCTCTATTTGGTTGAGTGCCTGGAATAGAGGGCGGACACACCGGGACTTGCTGGAAACGATTGCCGTGATGCATATTGGGTAGACTATGACATTTAGACAAACGTAACTTTCTGCATAACTGAATAACTATTGAGTAGACTAAAACATTAGACTACTTAAAGTTGCTGATCACGCTATTATTGGATAAGAAGTAAGATATTGATTAGACTGCCTCTGACTAGTTTAACTTGTAACTACATTTGATACCTATTAAAGGCCATGTTGTAGCAGTCCGTCTCCGCGTTTTGAATTATCCTGATACCGAGCTAACCAGATCGTGCCCTATCCCAGTAATGCCAAGCACCAGGCTAGGTTGTGCCAAGTATCAATGTTGTATGTCATTGGTTTGATTCAGCCGGGACTCGACTCCCGACCTTCTGCACGGGAAGCCTGTGCTCTTACCGATTTGGCCATCACGTCCGGTAAATACTAGGCTCTGCAAGCTTAAAGCGATACATATTAAAAGCGGCATAATCCGATGAAAGCATATTTTAGAAACCAAAACACTGCAACCGAACGCGGTGGCTGAATCAGTAGAGCGCAGGCCTCCCGTGTGGGAGATGGGGAGTTCAATTCCCTATCGAGTCAAACCAATGACATACACAATTGATACTTGTCGCTTCCTAGCTTGGCGCTCAGCATTAATAGGATAGGGCAAGGACTGGTTAGCTCAGTGTCAGGATAATGTGACTGAGTGGGATATCGGGTCATGGTGCTGGCAGACTGGTTTCCCAGTGGGACAGCACTATAAAGTTGCGATGAGTGCCCAGTCACAAGTCAATACCCGTCCTGGTATGACCTTAGATATTGCCAGGATGTAAAACTCCAACAAACAAATTGACCTAGATTTGATCCTACGTCTCCAACTTAGATGCTGGTGAACTTATTAAACGGTCATTGCTGCATCAGTCAAATTAAAGTTGCATAGTTCGATCAAATATCAAATTTTCAAAGCATATGCAATCATCTAGATTCTATTATTCTACATATCTAACTTAAATACTGATGCACTTATCAAACATTTGTCACGGCATAGAACGGTATACCATTCCAATTTAATAGACCATGTTCTTGCAGAAGCCTATGGTGTCAGGGTTTTGGCGTGCTTTCCCAAATTAATTTAGCATGTTTGCACTTGAAATATCTCAACAGTTAGCCATTTAAGACAAAAGTTATTTAAAACTAAAGTAAGGTAGATTATAATGATCAACATAATATATTTATCTCAGAAAATTACAGAAACTCTAAACTATCGGACTATGCAACTTTAACACAACATGGAGTCTAGCATTTCGATGTGTAAACCAGCATTAATGTTCTATGTTTTCACTTCAAATATCTCCAAAGTTAATCCTTTAATATGAAATTTACTTGAAACTAGAGCTTTGTAGATTATGATAACGAACCTAATATATTCGTATACAAATATGTCAGAAACTTTAAACCATCGGACTATGTAACTTTGAGTTTAAATAAGACAATGGTGGTAACATGTTTGACCTATGTCATCATCTGATGAAGGGTCTTCAATATGTACATTGTGCAATGCTTATCTGTTAGGCGCTCTTTGGGAAGTATCGGTTGCATATTGCGCATATAGCGATAGGTAGACAGGAAGTGTGAACACTTATTTGTCTCTCTTTTTTTTTTTTTTTTGGTACATTAGTTGTCCCAAGCAGGGGAAATCCCAGTCACAGACAACTTTCCCCACTCCACTGCTGGTCGATAGAAAGCCCGAGCCTACACTTTTACCGACCCAAGGGATTTTTAACCTCCCACAACACTTAAGCCGTGTTTACACGGGAGAGTTAAATCGCTTCATATAAATCACCTTGCCTAGTTCGCCTCACATTCGCCGTGTAAACGCACCACTGAAGCAGATTAGGGCTGATTCGCTTCATATGATTCACTTCATGTAAACCACCTTGCGAGGTAGTTTATATGAATCGATTCAGCTGGTTCCCGGGCGGCGATAGTGTAAAATAGCGGTGCTGGCCGGCAACAGGCTCAGCTGTAACTAATCGCTGGTGCCCGGCAGTGTTAGGGACCGATTAGGCCGAAATCTATTGAATGCGATCATATTTAACAGAATTACATACTCAAATAATGAAATTTAATTAAATTAACCTTAAATTCCAAGCGATATTAACACAGCAGCTACATCGGCGTCGAATCGGCAAGTGTAAACTAAACAAATAGCAGTGCTCGCCGGCTAAAGGCGGAACTGAGGTTGCTGGTTCCCGGCGCCGAAACACTTTCAAACTCGGTCCGTGTAAACGCGCCACTACATCGCTTCATCTGATTCGCTTTACAATTCCCCGTGTAAACACGGCTATAGACATGGTATGAGAGCAACTGGCCTTTGATGACGCTGTAAGTTATTCACAGCGGTGGAAATCCAAATGGCAGAGCTGGGGGCACGGGGAATCGAACCGCCGACCCTCAGATTAGGAGTCTGACCTAGAAAAAAGTCAGACACTCTAACCACTCCGCCACAGAGAACACAGGGAATGTTTGATTAACTGACAGATGAGGGGTATATAACTGCAAACGTGCATAGAAAAAAGTGGAGGAGCGGGACGTAGCTCAGGCGATAGAGTGTCCACCTGTGAAGGTGTCGGTCATCCTATCAATCCTGCTCAGTGGAACCATTTGCAGTTTGGGCTATTTTCCATTCCAATCAGTGATCCACAACTGGTTCATCAAAGGCTGTGTGTGGTATATTCTGTTCTGTCTGTTGGGAAGTGCATATAAAAGACCCCCTTGCTGCTTATCAGAAAGAGTAGCCTATGTGGCAGCAGCATGTTTCCTCCAAAGAAATATGTCAGAAAAACCATATGTTTGATGTCTAATAGTAATAACCGATGATAATTAAAAATCAATGTGCTCTAGAGGCATCATTAAATGAAACAAGTTTTACTTTAGAAACACGTTTGAAACACCATTTCCGTTAGACAATATTGATAGAATTTGCGGACGAAAGTATTTATAATGACAAGGGTGTCAAATGAAGAAATGCGACACTGCTGTTATAGGTCGGAAATTAGCCTCACCGCTGTATTTAAAGCTGCATAGTCCGATGAAAACATCAAATTTTCAAAACAAAAACAATTACCTAAATTTTATTCTACATGTCTAACTTAGATACTGGTGCACTTATTAAACATTTATCGCCTGTTTGCACTTCACATATCTCAAAAGCTAGCCATTTAAAATCTAAAGCCGTGTTTACACGGGGAATTGTGAAACGATCTAGACAAATCGATTTATATGAAGCGATGTAGTGGTGCGTTTACACGAGCGAGTTTGAAAGTGTGTCGGCGACCGGGAACCAGCAGCCTGTGGTGCGCCTGTAGCCAGCGAGCACTGCTATGTGTTTAGTTTACCCTCGTCGATTCGACGCAGATGTAGCTGCTACGTTAATATCGCTTGGAATTTAAGGTTAATTTAATTAAATTTCATTATTTGAGTATGTAATTCTGTTAAATATGATCGCATTCACAAGATTTCAGCCTAATCGGGCCCTAACACTGCCGGGAACCAGCTGAATCGCTTCATCTATACTACCTCGCGAGGTGGTATAGATGAACCGTTTCATATGAATCGATTCAGCCCTAAAACGCCACAGAGTCACGTTTACACGCCAAATGTGAGTCGATCTAGGCAAGTGGTTTCATATGAAGCGTTTTAAATCGCCCGTGTAAACAGGGCTAAAGTTACTTCAAACCAAAGTAAGGTAGATTATAACGATCAACCTAATATATTTATTTCAGAAAATGACAGAAACTCAAAACCATCAGACTATGCAACTTTAATAAACATGATTCCTGGCGGGTGCCTAATTCATTTTCTTTTTATTGTTGTGTGTTTGCGTGTGTGTTTTGTGTTAAAGCTGTGTAGTCCATTGGAATTATCAGATCTTCTAAACCAAAACACCTATTTAGGTGTGATCCTACATATCCAACTCTGATACTGGTGCACTTATTAAGCACGTGTTGCTGAATAGAAGAGCATACTGAGTGAACTTTGTTGAACCTGTTACTGCTGGTGTCATCATTTTGATGTGCATGCCAAATTAATATATGGCAGGTTTTCATTCCAAATGTCCCCAAAGTTAGCTATTCGAAATAAAAGTGTGATAGTGTTGTGGGGGTCATCAAAATGGTAAATATTGTGCCTAGAGCAGGTTTTCGAACCCACACTTCTCGTCTTTATGCGCACTCAATGGCATCTATCGAGCAACACTGGTAAACAGTGGCAAACTAATAGCACCTCTATCCTTGAAACTTCCGGTACAATACAGCTTATCAGTAAGAACCGGCATAGTTCAAAGCCCAGTTGATATCATTTCCTTTGTCCATGCGTCTTATCGATCTTTTTTGTTGTTGTTTTTACTTCGTAATAAAAACAACAACAAGCAAAACAAATCAGACCTACGTCATTTAACTGTGTAGAAAACTGACAACAAATAATTGTGATAAATATTAACAAACTTTTCTTTCAATAGTAATTTCTTCCTGTCACTGTGTACTCCCCGCAGCATACTCTAAACGACAATGGGGGCATTCGACTGGGCCTCTCTATCCGAATATCAAAATATTTCCGAACAAATTCCTATTCGACTGGGACTGGAAGTGGGTTCATATACCGATGATTCGGATGTGTGTATGTGGGTCCATCCGATCCATCCGTAAATCTTGCGGATAGAAAAGGCCCAGTTGAATGCCCCCATACCCATGCTTCAAAAGGACACTTCCGGTTGCAGTACACTTCCGGCTGCAGTACAGTAATGTAGGTCAGTGTTTTGGTTTTGAAATGTGGATGCTTTCATCGGACTGTAATGGGATTGATGGAGATGGGGTGGGGTTGCAGGGCCAGGCCTCTGTCAGGGTAAGCTGGTTCTTATCAATCAATCGGTCAGACGAACAGCATGTCCCCCCGACGTAGAAGGCAGAATGCAGAGTTGTCCATTGAAGGCAGGTGCTACAGTACACGTCACAAACAAAGAAAACCGCATGCTTTATTTCATAAATACATAAATGTCCGTGAAAAGTTGTGTTATAGATAGGATGTTAAGAACATTAACTTCGCGGAAACCTTTGTTTATAATAACTCAACATTTTAGATTGTATCATGATAGGCGAAAAGTACATTTGAAACAAAATTAAAGTTTTAGGTGTTTTTATAGTGTATTTTTAATGTGCGCGCGATGTGCCCATTGGGGGTGCACGATGCTTTGGTGGAAAAGGTCTTATATTTTATAGGTGATTTTACCAGGCCGACCTGCCCTCTTATGGCAGTGGCAAGAACTAATGTTGCAGGTAGGATTCACTGTGCAGGAAGCTTTGTGGAAAAGGTCTTATAGAGAATTTCCACCAACATCCTTCCCACTACAGTCAATGGAAGAATGAGTGTTTCTTGGTAGCCACTCATTGTGCACCATTCTCTGTGGAAAGGGTCTTATAGAGGATTTACACCACCCACCTGCCTACAATCGTAAATGGAAGAATGAGTGTTGTAAATAGCAGCTCATTGTGCACCGTTCTCCGCGGAAAAGGTCTAATAGAGGATTTCCACAACCGACCTGCCTACTAACGTTAATGGACGAATGAGTGGTTGTGGGTAGCAGCTCATTTAGCACCATTCTCTGGGGAAAAGGTCATATAGCGGATTTCCACAACCAACTTTCCCTCTGGTGGCAGTGGCAACAACTAAGGTGGATAGGAACTCATTATGTAGGCTGTTATGTAAAAAAAGGTCTTATAGACGATTACCACCACCAACTGGCCAGAGCAGGAGCGTCCACATCGCGGCCCTGGGAATCAGCTATCTGATTGCAAATCCTGTTACCACCATCCACCACCGAGAGCATGTCCCATCATACCTCTGCTCGAAAATCCCTTGAGATAACTGGTGGAAGGACACGATGAACAAGAAGACCACCACCAAGTTACCCACTCACCGATGTCAATGGAAAAACATGTGGTGTGGGTAGCAGTTCACTTTGCAACATGCTCTATGGAAATGGCCTTAGTTATAGGGGAATTCCACCACCAATCCGCCCACTAACATCAATGGAAGAATGAGTGCTGTCGATAGAAGAACAATGTAGGTAGGGCATGATGTGTGGAAAAGTCCTTATAGTCGATTTCCCCCACTACCCGATGTTGACAGTGAGAAGAACTACTGTTAAGTGTTATGGGCGGTAGTCTATTGGTCTATTGGTGCTTTTTGTTGTTTTGTTTCTGTGTGTGCATGTGACTTTTGCTCCGTTTTCACCAGTTTCGTTGTCCACCCCTGCTGGAATAGCATTACCTGTGTATTTATGCATTGTTATAATAGTGAAGTGATAGAGTGTCATCTCATATCAGAACCGTCTTATCTGATTGGTCACAGATAACTAGATTTGTTCGGAGTCTTACGGCCTAGCAACATCTGAGGTTACATCAGGAAAAGCACCGACTTTTGACTGCGAACTCAAGGCAATGTTCTACTGATGCCATACTGGGACACCAGGTGTGGATTATATGTGTGCACACGCACCCTGCAAACAAAATACATAATTAGCCAAATATTAAACTTGTAATTGTTCCAAATGAATGAAAAATGAAAACTTCAGTTAATAAATTTACAACTTACACAATTATATTAAATTGTCTGAATAATATAAAGACAAATCATGTTCTACACTAGCCTAGGCTCTTCCTGGTAGTTATGAATGTAAAACGCACCATGGCACCACAACCTGATATATCACTCAGTCACCTTATCTTGATACTAAAGGCCCTGTCACATTACGACGCATCTCGCAAGCGCGCGGCCAATGGGTAAAATCACTTTTTTATGTCGAGAAGCGTCAAACTTTTCAGTGGGGGGTGGGGGGGGGGGGGGGTGTGTGTGCAAAGTTGGATGTATACATACCGTATACATAGTGTATGGCCAATGTATGACCAACGTATGGCTAACATGCTTACAGGCGAAAAACACTTGAATTACGCTCACGGTACATTCGCAGAACACCGGTGAACTTTATATACGTTATTCGATCGCCAGAACTATGCCTGATATGTTACATACGTCAAGAGATGCTGGAGAAACGCTAAACATATGTTAGACGTATGATAGACGTACGTTATCCATATGTTGTCAGTACACGGACTGTACGTTCCCACTGCCTTTAATGTAGGTCAACATAGTGCAATGTAGTGAACAACATTTGTCTAACGTACATCTAATGTACATTGACGTACGCCTACAACGTCTACATAACGTATGCCCAACGTAAAATCCACACGTTATCGAACATTGTCATAGGTCGAAAGTTTTATGCATGCACAAAACTTTGCCGACCCCCTGATGTGCGACACCGTATCTCAACGAACGTCGACATACATAGACCTATACCAACGAGCGCCTAATGCACGCCTAATGCATAACGAGGTATCGTGATGTAGCGGCCAAAAATCATATACGTCAGCGTATGTTGGCGCAATGTATCATAATGTGACAGCCCCTTAAGCAAAGGAGCTCTTGTTCTATCTCAGTAACGCCAAGCACTGGGCTAGGTAGCAACAAGTATTAGATTTGTAAGTTATCGTTCAAGTATTCCGGCCAAGTCAAATCAAAGACACCAATTGATACTTGTTGTTATATTTTATCTGGCATTTGGCATTCTTTACTAGAATAGGGCAAAGGCTGGCTGGGATATCGTAATTATTTTTGTTTGTTTACAGTGACTAAGCGTATATATACATTTGCTAGCTTTAAGTTGCATAGTCCGATGAAGCATCAACTTTTCAAAACCAAATCAATTATATAGATTTAATAACTTACATACTGATGCACTTATTAACCATTTGTTGCCACATAGAAAGGAATACTGAGTCAATTTAATAGAGCCTGTGGTTGCAGAAGCCTATAGTGTCAGAGTTTTAGCATGCTTGCCAAAACTAATTTGACATGTTTGCACTTCAAATATCTCAAAAGTTAGCCACTTAAAATAAAAGTTCTTTAAAACCAAAGTATGGTAGGTTATAACAATCAATTTAATATATTTATCTCAGAAAAAATTATAGGAACTCAAAACCATCGGGCTATGCAACTTTTATAAAACCGCAATGAGCACCTGATCATGATTTTGCATGATCTTGATTACCCTGCTATGACTGTCATGCTGCTAAAGTTGCAAAGTCCGAATGGTTTTGAGTTTCAGCCATATTTCCTTTGGGTAAATATATCAAGCTGATCATTATGATCTACTTTACTTTAGTTTGAATTAACTTTTACACTAAAGGATTAACTGGCTTCCCCCGCCCTACAGTCCGTTCCCACCAATATCGGGATTCCTCATTTCTCACACCAATGAATACATTTATTTATTTATCTACAGAACACATCAATAACCAAGACTTCTTGACTTACAAACACAAAAACACTTAAACTAAAACCCACACCCTGGTGCGTACAGCACAACATAATAAATAAAAGAGTATCTGATCATATTGAACTAAGACTAAGTAATTAAAGGTAATACTAATAGTAGTTTTTTTTAAATTGAAAATCCTAAACCAAGATCTAAAGCCTCGCATCTAAATATAAAATGATTTGATCTATCTCATACCCATTACTTATTGCATTGTGTACACTTTACTTTCAGAATCTCCTTCACACTTCAATTTTCTACATAAATCAGGTGAAAGAATTGTGTGTAAATACCTATATACCTGTAACACTTACGGTCGGAACACCAGTGCTACGGCACTGACAAAAGATATATATGAATAGGATTCATTTACCCTCCAAAAAACACAACTTTGGAGATATTTGAAGTGAAAACATGAGCATTCATTTTGACATGCATGTCTAAATGCGGGACTCCATAGGCTAGCAGCAGTGTCAGTTTTTAAAATATGTTTTGACATTAAATTGACTTTAAATGTTTCCGTCTATGCAACAATGAACGTTTAAGTGCACCAGTACCTAAATTTGATATGTTCAAATATCTCCAAAGTTAGCCATTTAAAATAAATTTGGTTCAAGCTACAGTAATGTAGATTATAACTATGAACCTAATATGTTTATCTCAGAAAATGACAGAAACTCAAAACCATTGGACTATGCACCTTTAATAAAGCGCTAATGTTTTATGTGTATCTATCTATCCACAGTTTAATATGGACACATCTCTTTGTACACACCTCCCACAAGGAGTTAATTTAGTTTAGTTTGTTTGTTGTTTTACATCCTAGCAACATCTAAGGTCATATCAGGACGGGTACCGACTTGTGACAGTACGCACTCATGGCGACTTTATAGTGCTGTCCCACTAGGAAACCAGGCCGCCGGCACCATCACCTGGTATCCCACTCTGTCACATTATCCTGACACTGAGCACACCAGTCCTTGCCCTATCATAATAATGCCGAGCGCCTGGCTAGGAAGTGAGAAGTATAAATTTTTAAGTCATTGGTTTGACTCGACCAGGGTTCGAACCCACGATCCCACGATCTACCAGCACGGGAGACGGATGCTCTAACTCATTCGGCCATCCCGTCTGGTCCCCACAACGAGTAGCATACCCTGGTCGAGTCAAACCAATGACTTAAAAATTGAAGTTTGTCGCTTCCTAGCCCGGCGCTCAGCATTATTAGGATAGGACAAGGACTGGTTGGCTCAGTGTCAGGATAATGTGACTGAGTGGGATATCAGGTCATGGTGCTGGTGGCCTGGTCTTCCAGTGGGGCAGCACTATAAAGACGCCATGAGTGCGCACTGTTACAAGTCGGTACCCGTCCTGATATGACCTTAGATGTTGCTAGGACGTCAAACAAAAACAAACAAAACACGAGTAGCATATATGTGTTCAACGTGATACTAGAATGTGCAGTGTTTGATTTCAGCTTTAATTAGAGTTTGATTGCACTTCGTGAGTGTGTTTCAGTCATGTTCCCATGACACACTTCTGCTGAACCTGACGTGTCATGTTTTCAGGGAAAGCACACACCAGTTACTGACGTCACTAATTGTCGGACAAGACGGGATCGCCGAATGAGTTGAGCGTCCGTCTCCCGTTTTGGTCAATCGTGCCCTGTTCGAGTCAAACCAATGACGTACAAATTTATATTTGTCACTTCCTAGCCAGGTGCTCGACATTAATAGGACAGGGTAAGGACTGGTTGGTTCAGTGTCATGGTCATGGTGCTGGTGGCCTGGGTTCGAGTGCACAGTCACAAGTTGGTACCCGTTCTGATATGACCTTAGATACCTGTATTAGTTCCTGTTCTAGCCGCTGACGCCATCGGCGAGCGGTAAGACCTACCCACGGGTCCGCTGTTGATATATATATACATAAATAAGTACTAATATCATATATATACATAGGTCCTATATTAGGATTAAACTCAATCCTTGCTGTGAATAGGATTGTAGTATTACTGGATGCCCCGACTGTCACAGCACCAGATATACCACAAACTCTTCCCATGTGCGTTCTGACAACACTCTGTTAGTTCACACCTAATGCCCCTCTCAAACAAACTCATAAGGAAGAAAGGGAAGACAAGTCACGCAAGATTGACAGTGAAGAAGTTGTGCTTTATTGGCATCAACTCCTGTTCACCTACTAGTGACCTATCACCCTGACCCCTTACCTTCTGTCCACACATAGTCTCATTACCTCTTTAGTATGTCTATGAATCAGTGCCTACATCCCATTGAATTGGAGTCCCATGGTTGTTGCACACAGCTAAGTTTGTATATATGAAAGGTGGAGCATCAGACAGAGTGTCTGGGTCCCTGCCCAAGAGAGAGTGTGTCTCACTCAAGAGTCAGGAGTAGAGTGTGCTGCCCAGTGTGTCTGGAGCAGTGTCTAGAATAATCAATATCAAAGTGAGGCTAGTGTGGTCAGGTGGGGCAAGGGGATGCAGGGGACTGGGCCTCCCACAGCCAGCCAATCAGGCACCCTCCACAGCCTGGGAGGCGACGCCCCCCATATGGGCAGCGGTCACTCAACCCAGCTGTAGGTGGTGTCCATAATGTATACAGTGTGGCTGGTGTGCTTGCCCATCGGCCCTGTGGTAACAGGTAGTTGCAGACAGTTACAATAAATATATATATATTAAAAATGTCCTTCTCCTCCACTTGCACCACTACTGGTGCATAGAGGGAACATTTCACCAAACATTCACTGTCTCTTATATAGGAACATCTCATCACAATCTCGGTCACTATGTATTAACATATATTTCCCCTAGCTTAATATGTCACACAGCGAGTGGGGCACCCATTGCTTTTCTATTACATAACCTTTGTCCCCACTCCGTCACCCGAGGATAATACTGCTCTCTGCCAATATATAATTCTGAACCGAAAATCCGTATATTTTTACAGGATGTTTCCTGCCGACATGGGATAAGATTGGAAATTTCCCCGCTTAATTAACAAACTGTAACAACAAAAACAAATGAAAAAAACACACACACACAAATCCACACAGCAATCAAGCCGATCAATAGGGAATGCTATTCTGGAGGTTCTCAGTTCTGGCTACTCTGTGCTTGTCTGCGAAACAAACTGTCTGTTGACTCTAGGCGTGTTTACACGGGCGAGTTAAGTCGGTTCATATAATGCGCCTTGCCTAGTTCGCCTCAAATTCGCCGTGTAAACGCGCCACTGAGGGCGGATTCATATGATTCACTTTATGTAAACCACCTCGCGAGGTGGTTTATATAAAGCGAACTAGCTTAACCACCTCACATGCATGCGCAGTCGAGACCTGAGTTTGTTGATTTTCCGGTCGATCAAAAGCGTATATTATATAATTTGGTCTATGAAACCACTAGCTGTGCACAGATATTTTTTTCATCATTTATTTTTAGGGTTTCACTGCCCAGCAGAAGTTTTGACCGTTCCAAACCAATACGATTCAGTCCATACATATCTAGGTCGAACCCACACTCTCTCATGGCGACGTTGACTAACCGAAACTGGCGCTGATTAGTCTGGACTTGCTCATGCGCAGATATCGATTTCCGCCTTAAACCGCTCCGTGTGTAAACGCGCCACTACTTCGCTTCATATAAATCGCTTTGTCTAATTCGCTTCACAATTGCCTGTGTAAACACGGCTTAGGTTTCGCTATCAAGTAACGCTACACAACCGTACTGAATATGGAAGTGCCCTGAACAAGTTTAAACGCACACAGGTGGCGTGGCGCCTGTGGCGCGATTGGCAGGGTGCCTGCAGCTGCACCACCGGTATTTAATTATTGGAGTTTTACGTCCTGTCAACATCTAAGGTCATATCAGGACAGGTACCGACTTGTGACAATGCACACTCATTGCGACTTTATAGTGCTGCCACACTGGGAGACCAAACTGCTGGCACCATGACCTGATATTCCACTCAGTCACATTATCCTGACACTGAGCAAACCAGTCCTGTCCCTATTCTATTAATGCCGAGCGCCTGGCTAGGAAGCGATGAGTATCAATTTTGTAAGTTATTAATTTGACTCAACTGGGAATCGAACTCCCAACCTTCCGCACGGGAAGTCTGTGCTCTACCTATTCGGACTCCAGATATGCGAGGGCAGACTGGCCGACCTACCCGATGCTGAGTTCCAGCTCCAACCACTCGAACACGCAGGTGGTCATCGCTTCTAAAACCCACTGGGTAAGAGCGTAGGTATCCTGGACGGAAGGTCGGGGTTTCGAATCCCAGCCGAGTCAAACCAATGACTTATGAAATTGATACTTGTCACTACCTAGCCTGACGCTCAACATTAATAGGATAGGTAAGGACAAGTTTGTTCAGTGTCAGGATAATGTGACTGAGTGGGATATTTCCCAGTGGGGCAGCACTGTAAGGTCGCCATGAGTGTGCATTGTCACAAGTCGGTACCCATCCTGATATGACCTTACATTTTGCTAGGACGTAAAACAGCAAACAAGCAAAGTCTTCTGTTGTCACGACAGTGGTTGTTTGTTTGTTGTTGTTTTATGCCCTAGCAACATCTAAGATCATATCAGGACGGGTATTGACAGTGCACACTCATGGTGACTGTATACTGCTGCCCCACTGGGAGACCAGGTCACCACCACCATGATCTGATATCCCATGCAGTCACATTATCCTGAAACCGAGCCAACCAGTCCTTGCCCTATCCTAATAATGCCAAACACCAGGCTAGGAAACGATAACTATAATTGTTTAAGTCATTGATTTTGTATGGTATAGGCGTCGGGTGCGAGTTTTAGAAAACTCAGTTTTCGCTGAAATCAGCAATTTTGCTGAGAAATGGGATCCGTGATTAGAATAATCAGCTGAATTAAGGAGGAATTTAAAGAAAGAACTTGTGCTTATTTTGGACTTTACAGCATTCCCGTGAGTCACTTCCTACTAAATGCTCATGCTTTGTCCCTTTGTAAGCTTGCTCTACACTTGTTCAGTGATCCGAAGACTTGGCGGTCTGAAGGGTGCCCATATGGCCTATAACCGGAATTATCCGGTTCTCATTAATTTCACATGACGGTTGAACAGAGTTAAAAGCAACGCAGACCAATGCAACTTTACTTATTGACAATTAACATCGAATACCACCAGTCACCGTTTGCAGACGACATCCTGAAACAACCTATAACCGGACAGGATGGCCGAATGAGTTGAGCGTCCGTCTCCCGTTTTGGTAGACCGTGGAATTCGAAGCCATGGATTTAAATCCTGGTCGAGTCAAATCAATGACTTTAAAATGTATACGTGTCACTTCCTAGCCAGGCGCTTGGAATTATTAGGATAGGGCAAGGACTGGTTTGCTCAGTGTCAGGATAATGTGACTGAGTGGGACATCAGGTCATGGTGTTGGTGACCTGGTCTACTAATGAGGCAGAACTATAAAGTCATGAGTGACAACTGTCACGAGTCAGTACCCATCCTGATATGAAGGTTTTGAAGCTACAATAATTCAATAACCGGTTTAACACCCTAATATTCGCATTTTGGTCCCCTGACCCTTCAGGGTGAGGGTTGCATCGACCTCGGTTATGGCCCACTCGACACTCATTTCATGATAATGACAATGACAATGACCTGGCACGGTGGTCGAATCGATAGAGCGCGGGCCTCGTTGTCAGGAGATTGAAAGTTTGGTTCCCGGTTAAGTCAAACCAATGACTTACAAAATTGATACTTGTCACTTCCTAGCCTGGCACTGGGCATTATTAGGATAGAGCAAGGACTGGTTGGCTAAGTGTCAGGATAATGTGACTGAGTGGGATATCAGGTCATGGTGCTGGTGGCCTGATTTCCCGATGGGGAAGCACTATAAAGTCACCATGAGTGCGCACTGTCACAAGTCGGCACCCGTCCTGATATGACCTTAGATGTTGCCAGGACGTAAAACTCCAACAACCAACCAACCAATGACCATGACAATAATTGACAATGACAATGATTTTATTTAGACTCTGTCGACCCCTCACAGAGTATGAGAGCAACAAGAGAACAACATAGAAAGTAAATCAAACAGCAACTCCAAATGGCAATGTTCACGAATTTGTTTTTACAAATGTATACATCAATATATATCATATCATAACTAAACAAGGTTTTTTTGTATGGTCTCTTCCAACTCATAAAACTACATATTTTGAAACATAAACTATTAGTAACCGCTATTTAGGCTATTTAGGTGCAGGAGTATAACCAACACCCATGTGTGTTTATAAGAGTCAAATAACAGACACCTGTTTAAAGTTAAATGTAATTTCGCAAAGTAAAAACATCACAGTAGTTGATAATAGTACATCTATAAGGTTGTACAAATTTGGAAGCATTTAAAATGACACAGACTCAAACCCCATATCGGGAACTAACTATTAACGATAATACGACTTAGTGTTGGGAAGAATCTGACTAATTCAAGTGCGCAGTAGAAAATAGAGGAGGGAGCCTTTCGTGGTACACAGCTGCATGGTTAATTTATGTGACACTCTTTACGACTGTTCATTATAAAAACACCATGAATTATGTAGCACAGTATGGTATGGCGTCACACAGTCTAGTTAAATCGATCGTGTTCTATATGGCCATTCGCCACTGTTTGTTTGTTGTTGTTTTACGTCCTAGCAACATCTAAGGTCATATCAGGACGGGTACCGACTTGTGACAGTGCGCACTCATGGCGACTTTATAGTGCTGTCCCACTGGGAAACCAGGCCGCCGGCACCATGACCTGGTATCCCACTCAGTCACATTATCCTGACACTGAACACACCAGTCCTTGCCCTATCCTAATAATGCCGAGCGCCTGGCTAGGAAGCAAGAAGTATCAATTTTAAAGTCATTGGTTTGACTCGACCGGGACTCGAACACACGACCCCACGATCTACCAGCACGGGAGACGGACACCCCAACCCACTCGGCCATCCCGTCTGGTCCCATTCGCCACTACTTCTGTCTAGTACTCGACATTGCTACTGCTAGCAGAGGGTAAGGACTGGTTGGATAGGTGTCGATATAATGTGACTAAGTGCCCTGTAGGCCTGGTATCCTAGTGGGGCAGACCTATAAAGCCACAATGAGCGCGCGTTTTGACAAGTCTATACCCGCCCTGGCCTAACTGAAATGGTCACACTGTGCGGTGAAGCAGGCACGTACTATTAATATTCTTTTCTAAGAAACTACTTTTATAATTTTATTTTTCATACTTAATTTGCTGAATATTTTGTTTAATTGGTCTCGCCGTGAATATGCTTCCCCACCCACCCACCTTCTAACTGGGGGTGAGCGCTGATCTACTCTACACTCTTCCGACCAGACGGGATGGCCGAATGAGTTAGAGCGTCCGTCTCCCGTGTTGGTAGATCGTGGGGTCATGGGTTCGAACCCTGGTCGAGTCAAACCAATGACTTTAAAATTGATACTTGTTGCTTCCTAGCCTGGTGCTCGGCATTATTAGGATAGACCAAGGACTGGTTGGCACAGTCTCAGGATAATGTGACTGAGTGGGATATCATGTCATGGTTCTGGTGGCCTGGTATTCCAGTGGGGCAGCACTATAAAGTCGCCATGAGTGCGCACTGTCACAGGCTGGTACCCGTCCTGATATGACCTTAGATGTTGCTAGGACGTAAAACAACAAACAAACTACACTCTTCCTGCCTCCTGGGCGTGCCTTTCATTGGTCTCTGAGGTTCTCGCCTCGTCTTCGGTCCTAGCCTGCCTTCCATGACAGAGTTACACCAAGCGACAGAACATTCGGGTTCCAGTCGCCCACCTGCCATCCATAGCTCAACCTACCTGTAGGTTACGATCACCTTTTACTTAATAAAAATACTTTAAACCATTTCCTGCTCTTTTCTGTTACCCGAGTGATGTGAATTATTGTTTGGTTTCTTAGATTGCACTCTTTGTAAAAACCATATGTGTATGCATTATGTTGTTTTATTATACATTTCTATGTTGTACTATAAGTACTTAAAATATAAATGAGCTATTTACATAGTTTTCTTTCTAATTTAAAACAAAATAATTGTAACCAGTGTATGACTTCCACTAGCCAAAGTTAGTTGTGTGTCTGGTGGTGGTGGAAGGGGGACGTTAAACAAACAAACAAACAAACATACAACGGTTGCCACGTATTTCCTACTGATAAATGACGCTAACACACTCTCTTGTCAAGTAGGCCATTATATAAACATATACATCTTGTAAAATGTTCTGTGAAAAGTACTGCTTGGTTATAAGAGCTCAGGTAAAAATAAATAACTTACGTAAGTACACTGCATCCAGTGCCAAGTTCCAGAGTTCCCCACTTACGGGGATTCCTATTTTGTATATTTATAACTTGACTGTAGAGTTGCACGACAGACTGGATCGATATTTAAATTTCAGATGTATTATACATAGGGCTTCGGCCAATATTTGCGTAGTTACGTGTATGAACTGGTTTTGTTTCATTTTGGTTGGTTGTTGGAGTTTTACGTCCTGGTCACATCTAAGGTCATATCAGGACGGGTGCTGACTTGTGACAGTGCACAGCATGGGCGACTTTATAGTGCTGCCCCACTGGGAGACCATGTCACCAGCACCATGACCACTGATATCCCACTCAGTTACATTATCCTGACACTGAGCCAACCAGTCCTTGCCCTATCCTAATAATGACGGGTGTCTGGCTAGGAAGAGACACCTATACATTTTTAAGTCATTGGTTTGATTTGACCGGGGTTCGAACCCATGGGTTAGAATCCCACGATCTACCAAAACGGGAGACAGGCGCTCAACTGATTCGGCCGTCCTGTCTGATGTGTTTCACTTTGACTATCCCTCCAATGACAGGACAAAAGTCATGTTAGTTTGGATGTAGCGTTGTCTGTTGAAGACAGGTACAACTGTAAAGTAGTACCTGTCTGTTGAAGACAGGTACAACTGTAAAGTAGTACCTGTCTGTTGAAGACAGGTACAACTGTAAAGTAGTACCTGTCTGTTGAAGACAGGTACAACTGTAAAGTAGTACCTGTCTGTTGAAGACAGGTACAACTGTAAAGTAGTACCTGTCTGTTGAAGACAGGTACTACTGTAAAGTAGTACCTGTCTGTTGAAGACAGGTACAACTGTAAAGTAGTACCTGTCTGTTGAAGACAGGTACAACTGTAAAGTAGTACCTGTCTGTTGAAGACAGGTACTACTGTAAAGTAGTACCTGTCTGTTGAAGACAGGTACTACTGTAAAGTAGTACCTGTCTGTTGAAGACAGGTACAACTGTAAAGTAGTACCTGTCTGTTGAAGACAGGTACTACTGTAAAGTAGTACCTGTCTGTTGAAGACAGGTACAACTGTAAAGTAGTACCTGTCTGTTGAAGACAGGTACTACTGTAAAGTAGTACCTGTCTGTTGAAGACAGGTACAACTGTAAAGTAGTACCTGTCTGTTGAAGACAGGTACTACTGTAAAGTAGTACCTGTCTGTTGAAGACAGGTACTACTGTAAAGTAGTACCTGTCTGTTGAAGACAGGTACAACTGTAAAGTAGTACCTGTCTGTTGAAGACAGGTACAACTGTAAAGTAGTACCTGTCTGTTGAAGACAGGTACTACTGTAAAGTAGTACCTGTCTTCCTATTACCCTTGACCAGACGGGATGGCCGAATGAGTTAGAGCGTCCGTCTCCCGTGTTGGTAGATTGTGGGGTCGTGGGTCCTCCTTGAGTCAAACCAATGACTTAAAAATTGATACTTGTCGCTTCCTAGCTCGGCATTATTAGGACAGGGCAAGGACTGGTTGGCTCAGTGTCAGGATAATGTGACTGAGTGGGATATCAGGTCATGGTGCTGGTGGCCTGGTCTTCCAGTGGGGCACCACTATAAAGTCACCATGAGTGTGCACTGTCAGTGTCACAAGTCGGTACCCGTCCCGATATGACCTTAGATGTTGCTAGGATGTAAAATAACAAACAAACAACAATCTATTACCCTTGTATCAAGTGAAACTCTTCTCATTCCTAAACAGTTTTTTAATGTATGAACTATTTTTGTTTCATTTGAGTGTCCTTGCAGTGACAGGTCACCTGCTATGTTAGCTCAACATTGGTTTGGATGTAGAGTTGTCCATTGAAGACAGATCCAGTAGTATACCAGTAGTAGTTTGTTTGCTTGTTGTTGTTTTACGTCCTAGCAACATCTAAGGTCATATCAGGACGGGTACCGACTTGTGAAAGTGCGCACTCATGGCAACTTTATACTGCTGCCCCACTGGAATACCAGGCCACCAGCACCATGACCTGATATCCCACTCAGTCACATTATCCTGACACTGAGTCAACCAGTCCTTGTCCTCTGCTAATAATGCAGAGCGCCAGGCTAGGAAGCGACAAGTATCAATTTTAAAGTCATTGGTTTGACTCTACCAGGGTTCGAACCCATGACCCCACGATCTACCAACACGGGAGACGGATGCTCTAACGCATTCGGCCATCCTGTCTGGTACTAGTAGTATTAGCTGGCTTCAATCACCCTTGTAACAAATAAAACCCTTGTCATTTGTGAACACTTTTTCAATGCATGAACATTTTTTGTTTCATTTAATTGTCCCTTGAGTCACAGGGCACCTGCTATGTCAGGACAACATTGGTTTGAATGTAGAGTTGTCCGTTGAAAACAGGTACTACTCTATAACAGCAGTACCTCTCTTCTATCACCCCTGTAACCAGCGAAATCTTTATCATTTTTGAACTGTTTTTCAAAGTATGAACTGTTTTTGTCTCATTTTGACAGTCATTCCGATGACAGGACACCCGCTTTGTCAGGACAACATCGGCCTGTATGGGGTATTGGCTGTTGAAGAAGGTGTTACTGTAACCAACGCCCCTCTCCCCCCCCCCCCCGATACAACATTCAGGACAGTCTTATGTAAATCAGATCTTATGTAAATAAAGCCTTCCGTACACAAACTTGTTTCATAATCCCGCAGTTTAGCACAATCAGTTCAACCTCTCTCCCATATACACAAGTATGCATCTGCATCCCACTTGAGATTACAACTCTTTTTGTATTATTCAAATATATGATGTTTTATTGCGCTGAATCCATCTCGTTTTAATCCCAAGCTAGGCCACCGCTAGAATATCCCCATATCAGCACAAGCAGACATGGCCAAGCGCCAGACCATCAATTCAACAGGTGGCGCCATCTGACAAGTTCTGTATGTACTCGATAGGGGGCGCCACTGTATGGATCGCTTTATCTCAGAACAGAACCCTCTGCCGTCATCGCTTGTCAAGTGGAAATACATTTTCAATGTTGACTACCTCTCCGAATGAGAGGGCATCTGCTATGTCAGGACAACATTCGCCTGGATGCAGAGTTGTCCATTGAATATGGGTAGGCCTACTATTGTACAGTAGCACCTGTCTTCAGTGACGCCTGTGATCGGCGAACCCCTACCAGGTGCAAACAGTTTTTTCAGTGCACACACTGTATTTGTCTCATTAGACTGTCTTTCCGAATGAAAAAGCATCTGCTGGGTGCAGACAAAATTGGTCTGGCTGCAGAGTTGTCGTTTGAAGACAATTGTTACTGTCGTCGCATTACGTTGTCTGAAAAACCCAGTAGGTGGCAGTGCTGTCGTGTCGGTGCACGTGCATCACATTGAGCTGCTGCAGTGTTGGGTCGCTTGTCATGTGTGTACAAGTCCACATGTAAATGTAGTGCAGACTAAGTAGGTTGACCTGTAACAAGAGTCATACTCTTGTTGTTGGTTGATTGTTGGAGTTTTACGTCCTGGGAACATCTAAGGTCATATCAGGACGGGTACTGACTTGTGACAGTGCACACTCATTGCAACATTATAGCGCTGCCCCACTGGGAGACCAGGCCAACAGCACCATGACCTGATATCCCACTCAGTCATATTACCCTACCACTGAGCCAACAAGTCCTTGCCCTATCATAAACAGAAAATGAGACAATCCCACTAAGATACTCATATTATAGAGGGGATTACATTGCCATGAGTAATGATATCAGGTCCCAAGGCTTGCTAAATAAATTTAAGGAAAAAAATGTGCAAGAATGCTGGGACCTGTTTCAAAATGTGTTATCAGGTGCTATCAAGAGGCACGTACCACTAAGAAAATTCACAACCAGGAAACAACCTCCTTGGTACTCCAGAGATATTTTCCATATTGCTGAGGCAATATGGGTAATTCGGGATAGAGGCGGACGGCCCTCCCCCCCCCCCCCTCCCTACCGGCCTCCCCCCGCCTCTCCCCTACCCACCTAACTCCAGGCGGCGCCACCCTCGCCCCGCCCGGTGCCCCTCTATCCCCCCCCCCCCCCCTTCCTCTCACCTCCTCCCATACCTCCAGGCGGCGCCCCCTTCGCCCTGCGCTGGTGCCGCCGCTGGTACCCCCCCCCCCCCCCCCCCCCCTTTCACTTCCGCCCTCCCCAAACTCCTGCCACTTCTCCACCAGACGCCGGACCACCAACACCTCTTTTCTCACCATCCCACCCACCCAACTTTCTCCTTAAGGGTTGAGGCCCAGGTCACCAACAGACTCTATTTCGACTCCCTCCCCACTTACCTACCGAACTGATTACTCACTTATTACACTCATCACTTAATGATTACTCCTAGTATCCTCTTATCTAGACATTGACTCACTTACATTGATTACTTAACTCTACTCGTTGATTATTACTTCACTTGATACTCATTACCTTACATTGACTCTTCGCTACTACATTGCTTATTACTACCTTTGATTAATAAATTTCCATACTATACTTCTTCTTCTGAATTACCATTGCCAGAAAATTGAAAAACAAAGCATGGAATGTCTACTTCAATAATAAGACATTGGAAAATTGGGAAAAAATACACTATCGCTAGGTAGGAATGCCGCAAATGATATTGTCAGTGAACACAAAGAGACTTTTGAGGACAAAATTGTCCAAGACATTAAGAATAACCCGAAAAACTTCTGGGGTTATGCTTCACATAAATAAAAAAATGGCAATGGCATACCAGCTATAGCCAATACTGACGACGAACTAATCGTAGACGATGAAGGCAAAGCTGAACTACTCAATGAGTTCTTCGTCAGTGTGTTTACCAATGAAAATATGGATAATATCCCACCCTCTCCAGATTCAGGAGTCACAGAATTCATCAGTGATATTGATATAACAGATGGTAAAGTAGAAAAATTAATTGAAAAACTAAATGTCTCCAAGGCACCTGGGCCAGATGGGATCCATGCAAAAATCATCAAAGAGTGTTCTGAGCAAATTGGATCTATTTTGACATCTCTATTCCGTAAAGCCTATTTGAAAGGAAAATACCCAAACAATGGAAAGATGCTGATGTCAAACCCCTGCATAAAAAGGGACCAAAATGCCTGGCATCAAATTATAGACCCGTGAGTTTAACCTCTATATGCTCAGGATACCCAGGTTGGCACGAGGCAAGTTCAAAGCAGCCTTGGCAGCCAGGTCTGTCTTTTCCGTATGGCCCTGTCACACTACGACGTGACTACGTCAGCGTAGGCAGAACGTGAAAATAATTATATTACGTCGATGTTATGGGCGTAATATGCAAATTGTGGACGTGAGCGTAACGTGAAAGTAACGTTGGTGCACGGCGTGACCTTAGCTGTAACGTGACAACGTTAGGGGGGAGGTGTAATTGGCGACATGACCGGGCGTTAGTGTAACGTGAGCGTAACGTCGCCGTAACGGGTGCGACGTGGACGTAACGTGACCGTAACGCCAACGTAACGTGACCGTAACGTGACCGTAACGTGACCGTAACGTGACCGTAACGTGACCGTAACCGTGACCGTAACGTGACCGTAACGTGACCGTAACGTGACCGTAACGTGACCGTAACGTGACCCTAACGTGCAAAAAGCTGCCCACACCTTGCTCCCACCCGGGCCGTCAGTCTGACGTGACATAACGTGACTCTAACGTCATTTACGCTGCTATAACGATCGCGGAACGTCTACCTAACGTCATTGTCACGTCATCCCGACGTGACGGCTTCACGTCGAGATACGTCGAAAGTTTTGAACATGTTCAAAACCTTGACGCGCGCCGACGTAACACGACGTAATATGACGTAGATCGACGTCACTCTAACGTCATTATGACGTCATCATAACGTAACCCAACGTACGGCAACGTAATGACGAAAAATCGTCACGTTAGGCTCACGTTGGCTCGTTACGTCGTAGTGTGACAGGGGTATTACCTCCAATACCAACATGCCTGGGCACACAACAAGAAAGAAATTTTCTCTTTTGAGTATACAATTGAGGCAACATTGAATCATATACATATTCTGCTTGTTCCTCAGGAAGCACTGAAGATGAGACCCAGCGCATTGGGTCGTCGTAACTACAGCTTTATACACCGGAAGTTGGGGTTGGTGCCACTCCCAGGCTATTCTTCACTACAGGCCTTATACTTTAAACTCACTTTGCACATGTAAAAAGCACATGCCTATTAATAACAACACTTGGTAGTGTTCTTGCCTTATATTTGCTTCTATGGAGATTGCAGTGAAGTTATCTTAGCAAATATCTTACATTATTTTTTGCCGCTACGTCGGTAATACGTCGTTATGCATTACGAGTGCGTTAGGCGCGTGTTGGTATATGTCAATGTATGTCCACGTTCGTCGACATACGGCGGCATGCGTCAGGGGGTCGGCGAAGTTTTGTGCATGCACAAAACTTTTGACGTACGACAACACATGGGTGCTTACATTACGCCTACGTTAGGCATACGTCGAAATACGTTAGACGCATGTTGGAGGAACGTTTTTCCTACATTGTCCTACATTGTCTTTCGTTCCTCTGATGGAGAGCGTTCAATCCGCATGTTGGCAACATAACCCCAACGTATGATGATGTTGTTCTAACGTATGCATAACATATGGCCAACGCGCGGTTGGTGTTTCTCCACCATGTCTCAATGTATTTGACATATAGGGCGCGCGTCTAGTGCTCGCTTAATGTATATAATGTTCACCAACGTTCTATGAACGTGCCGTGAGCGTTTTTCGGTGGGTCGGGTGCCCCCCACACATTGGCATGCATTACTCACGCGTTAAGGCAATGTCGTGCGCGCTGGGTGCAATCTGGCGCAATGCCGAAATGTGCTGGACTGTCATTGGACATGCGTTGCTCATGCGCTGGAACTATGCTGTCATACGTTGTGCAACAGGTTTAACGGTCACTAGCGGAACGTTAGGAGCGCGTTATGCCAACGCTAGGTAAACGCCGCATGTGCAGAAGGCACGTTAGCCACACGTTGTGCCAAACTTATCTTTTTTTTTTCTCATGCGCTGACATACGTTACCACTAGGTCGGACCGATGCTATGCTTACGTCCACTATGTTGCGCTGACGTCCAACTTTTCCCCGTGCCAAAAGGTTTGACGCATCTTGATGTAAATAAATAATGTTATGTGTTGGCGGTGGGCTTGCGAGATGCGTCGTAATGTGACAGGGCCTTTAGATATAACACCATGTTGTGTGTGTGTAGTTATCACATCCCCCATGCCATATAGGCTAAAGTTGTCACCCGGCGTGCTGGGTCCCAGCTTCAGTCCTTTCTGAGGGACCAGCGTGAAGAATTACTGTGTTTCTGGCCGTCTTCCAGTTACTCTACTTATACTCACTACTATCAGGAGGATCCTGGCAACGGTCTGCCAGTCTCCCCCCACTAAATACCAAAACACAACTCATAAGAAAGAAAGGGAGACAAGTGACGCAATATTGACAGTGATAAGGTTGAGCTTTATTGTTACAACTCTTGTTCACCTACTAGTGACCTGCCACCCTGACTCACTTATAACCTGCTGCACAGACCCACATAGCTTCTGCTTGTTCAGTCAAAATCAGTACCTACAACCCATTGAACGTAAGTCCTATGGGTGTTACGCACAGCTCAGAGGTGACCTGCTTCCTTTGCTATCTCTAGAGTAAGTGTGTGTCTGTACATCAAGTGCAAGGGGTTCAAGGGTGACTGGGCCCACACAGCCAGCCAATCAGACACCTCTGCAGCCTGGAAGGGGTGGCGCCCAAGACGGGGCACCTGTCACTCAACGCCAGGGCAGGTGGTGTCCTTGATGTATGCAGAATGGCTGGGTCTGCTTACCCAGTGGTCCCGGGGCAACATGTAGTCATCATACAGTTGCATTAAACAATAATACATGTCCCGCTCCATTTGCACTCTTCCTGCTGCAGGGAGGGGACATTCCTTTAATTAGTAACCGCATCTTAATATCCAGACATCATACCGCAATCCCAGTCACTGTGCATCATAACATTTACACATAGTTATTTCCATGTCACACACCGAGTGGGCACACATTGCATCACTATTACATAACAATGGTCCCCAACTCCGTCGCCCGAGATATTGATATGATTCCAAGCTTGGCTACCACGACCGAAAGACCGTATATTTTTACAAGCGGACCTCGGAATGCATGTATTGCTTTATAATGGATCTGTTTCATGACTGCATGGACATATTTTGCTTAATTAAAGTCGTATTGTATTGCGATATAATAGGTAGCATGAACGCATTAACCTAGATTTGTAGTTACAAAAGAATTACTTTTTAAAAACACACAAAAAGGAACACACTCACTAGTAGTATTCTAATGAGTGCAAAATTAATGGTGTATATTTGTGTTATTTACTTGTATATGATATATATATATATGTATGTGTATCTATATGTACATATATATACAGACATACACATATATGTGTGTATTAGGAGGGTGCATACACCTTTGTCAGGATAAAATTCAAAGTTTTTCGCATGACTTTCAAAGGTGTTAACCAACACTTTTGTTAAGGCTCTTTACATATACATTTATTATGCGTATATAAAAGGGGCGGAGCTCTAACCTAATAATTAGGATTAGGATTATTATTATTCCTTCTCGATTATTAAGTCCAATCGTTGACTTTCCCATATTTGCCCCGGCGTTGCCTACGTTGTCCGGCTTGTGCGCGTGCCGGGCAGTCATTCTCAGTCCCGATTTCAAACCCATCACCTGCTTGTCTCTCTCCTTTTCTCGTAGCCCAACTCTATATATATATACTATCAGGTAACCAACCATCTATTAAATCGAACGTCATGAATACTATTACTGTCCATCATTGTACAGTCAGCTCTGGTTAATCCGACACTGGTTACTCCGACAATTTTGCTTACCGACACGATTTCAGGTGTAACAGATTTCTCCAATATTAATCAAGGTTAATTACTCTGGTTAATCCGACAGTCGCTTTCCGACACTGTCACTGCTTTTTTGTAACAAACATGCCTATAGCATGCGTGCCTATAGCTCTGGTTAATCCGACAATTGAAATCTATCAAATATGAATTAGCACTAATATCCCAGATTGAGACCTTGTTTCAGTGGCAATTGTCGCACGTAATTAAGCCACATCAAGCGGCTTTAGTTTGTTGTCATGGCTACATTGAGTGGGAAGCTGCAAATTGTTGTTATGATTGTTAACAAAGGAGCTGCTGGCCAGCTTGTCTCTCCACCTCTTAATACCTTGTGTAAACAGAGGGGACAGTGTATAATTGCAATCAAACCGTAACAAGTGTTATGCTTAGGCCTGCTATGCACCAAGTACACAAACGGCCACAAAATTGTCTAAATTGGTTAATCCAACTATTTGCTATCTGACATTATTTGGTGTGTGACAGAATGTGTTGGATTAACCAGAGCTTACGATATCTTTATTGTGTTCAGTTGGTCATCTATTGCTCCATCCAAACTGCCCACTTCTAACTCTTTTCTCTTGCTGATTTTCTTAGGCTGTTTGACTTGGCAATGACACATTTCATCATGTGGTAGTGTCAGTTTTCAAAAATTGTCAAGCACACATTAACGATCCCAGCACTAAATTGTGCCATGTCAATATCTAAGAATTAAGATAAACGCATTATATATATATAATATATATATATGTATATATATAAATATATATATATGTTGCCTTCATTCTCATGCTAGGGTACCATGCTGTTTATAACATAATTACATAACACATGATTGATTGATTGGTGGTTACTTAGAGCCGTATTGACAGCAAAAACCAAATTCATGGTTAGAACTGTTCAACTTGTATTCTGTCATATCATTATTCAACCATCATTTTTATGCAGAATGCACAAGCAACAAAAATCAATTATGTGTGAAAAACACATTCATGAAATCCTCAAAGATGCAGCCATGGAAAACAAAATTCTAGATAGAGGTCAAGCTTATTATTCAAGGTTATTCTTCTTCCTAACTCGTTAAAAAAAAGGTTTAATGAGCTATATGAGGTAGGAGTCCTGCTATTCTCAAGAAGACTAAGATTTGTCCTTATTTTCCTTTAGTAAAAGTGAATACATGCTGTATGCATTGTATAATTGTTGGTGCAAGGTCATCAAATCAACACACTTTAATCAAATGTGTTCGAGTGTTGGTGAATTATATAAAACAAAAATGCCATATGTGTAACTAAATATACAGAAACTAATTGAAGCACATTCACACAAAACGCCAATGTCGTCATGAAACAGTGGAGTTTATCGTGCTTATTCCATTCAACAGCAATGCTATGATACTTGCCAGTGAATGAATATCCAAATTTGAGGATTAAAAAGCAATACCTTCATGTGCTACTGCATGGCAGTAATTAATTCAAATTGAATTATACATTTCCATATGAACTAGCTTTAGAGGATGCAGCTTTGGCATGATTCCCTGATTGTTGTCTAGCAGTACAAGGGCGAATATGAGTGTGTTGCCATTGTGTTTCATGAATTGGGATCCCAGCCACACACGAGCGTGCCGCTGTAGATCCGTGAATCCTGCCAATGCTCTTTACTCATTATGAACCCATTTCACTAATATAATCATCAATAAAATGGCCAAAATCCTGACCTCCAAAAATGTGATTTGAGTCTACATATTCAACTTAGCTACCGGTGCACTTATTGATTTGATTGATTGGTGGTTGCTTTACACCGTGTCGGCAGCATAGGCCATATTCATGGCGAGAAATGTTTTTTTTTTTTATTCAAACCATCACTTTTACATGTAAAAGCAGACAATCAATTATGTGCCAATAGACACTCATTAAATTAGAAAGCTCACAATCATATATTTGGTCTCAAGGGAAACAAATTCCCATAGAAAAAGAAAAGTTTCATTAATAATTGATAGAATCTATTTAGTAAACTATATGAGGTGGTACAGTCCAGCTGCCCTCAAAAAGGCTAAAATGTTTTCTTATTAAGCGTGTGTTGCTGCACAGAATGCGATACTAGTCCACTCTAATAAAACTTATTGCTGCTGAAGCCTAATGTGTTTCAGAATTTTGACACGCTTGCCAACATTAATTTGTCATATTTTTAATTCAGATATATCCAAATTTGGCTATTTAAAATAAGAATTACTTTAAACCAAAGTAAAGTACAGTAAAACCTCTCTAACCGACCACCTCCACAGATCGACTACTCCCCTATATCGATCGCTTTATTTGGGTCCCAAATGATCGCCCAAACAATAATACCATTGTAACGATAAAAGATCTCCCTAAGCCGACCACATCGCTAAATGGACCATTTAAAGTCGGTTCTATGGTTGGTCGATTTAGAGAGGTTTTACTGTAGATTATAATGATCAGTCTAAAGCTGCGAACACACTGGACGCGTATCTCGCGCGTGCGTCAAGCGTCGCGCGTGCGTAAAAAATCAAAACGTATGTAATAAAGAGAACCCGAACACACTGGCGCGTGCGTTTGTCGCGCGTGCGTCAGGCGTGCGTCACGGATCGCTTTTGGAGCGATTATTTACGCTTGACGCGTGGTGACGCGTGGCTTTTGACCGAACTTGCCCGAATTTGCCCGAATTTGCCCGACTTTGCCTGACTTTGCCTGACTTTGGCTGACTTTGCCCAACTTTGCCCGACTTTGCCTGACTTTGCCCGACTTTGCCCTCTTTCATTCCCTCCTCTTGCATTCCCTCCCCTTCCATTCCCTCCTCTTCCATTCCCCCTCTTCCAATCTCCTCTCTTTCATTCCCCCTCTTTCATTCCCCTCTTTCATTCCCCCTCTTTCATTCCCCTCTTTCATTCCTCCTCTTCCATTCCCCCCTCTTCCAATCTCCTCTCTTTCATTCCCCCTCTTTCATTCCCCCTCTTTCATTCCCCCTCTTTCATTCCCCCTCTTTCATTCCCCCTCTTTCATTCCCCCTCTTTCATTCCCCCTCTTCCATTCCCTCCTCTTCCATTCCTTCCTCTCCCATGCCCCCTCTTCCATTCCCCCTCTTCCATTCCCCCTCTTTCATTCCCCCTCTTTCATTCCCCCTCTTCAATTCCCTCCTCTTCCATTCCCTCCTCTCCCGTGCCCCCTCTTCCGTGCCCCCTCTTCCGTTCCCCCTCTTTCGTTCCCCCTCTTTCGTTCCCCCTCTTTCGTTCCCCCTCTTTCGTTCCCCCTCTTTCGTTCCCCCTCTTTCGTTCCCCCTCTTTCGTTCCCCCTCTTTCGTTCCCCCTCTTTCGTTCCCCCTCTTTCGTTCCCCCTCTTTCGTTCCCCCTCTTTCGTTCCCCCTCTTTCGTTCCCCCTCTTTCGTTCCCCCTCTTTCGTTCCCCCTCTTTCGTTCCCCCTCTTTCGTTCCCCCTCTTTCGCTCCCCCTCTTTCGTTCCCCCTCTTCCGGTCCCCCTCTTCCGGTCCCCCTCTTCCGGTCCCCCTCTTCCGGTCCCCCTCTTCCGTTCCCCCTCTTCCGGTCCCCCTCTTCCGGTCCCCCTCTTCCGTTCCCCCTCTTCCGTTCCCCCTCTTCCGTTCCCCCTCTTTCGTTCCCCTCTTGTGTTCCCCCCTCTTGCGTTCCCCTCTTGCATTCCCCCTGTTCTGTTCCTCCCTGTTGCTTTCCCCCCTCTTGTGTTCCCCCATCTTCATTTCCCCCTCTTCCATTCCCCCCTCTCCCATTCCCCCTCTTCCATTCGCCTCTCTTCCATTCTCCCTCTTCCATTGTCCATCTTTCATTCTCCCTCTTCCATTCCCCCTCTTCCATTCCCCTCTTCCGATCCCAGTCTTCCGTTCCTCCTCTTCCGTCCCTCCTCTTCTGTCCCTCCTCTTCCATTCCCCATTCTCCATCTTCCGTTCCCCCTCTTCCATTCCCCTTCTTCCATTCCTCCTCATCCATTCCCCCCTCTCCAATTCCCCCCTTCCATTCGCCTCTCTTCCATTCTCCCTCTTCCATTCTCCCTCTTCCATTCTCCCACTTCCATTCCCCCCTCTTCCATTCCCCTCCTCCGATCCCCGTCTTCCGTCCCTCTTCCGTTCCCCCTCTTCCATCCCTCTTCCATTCCCCCCTCTCCCATTCCCCCTCTTCCATTCGCCTCTCTTCCATTCTTCCTCTTACATTCTCCCTCTTCCAATCCCCGTCTTCCGTCCCTCCTCTTCTGTCCCTCCTCTTCCATTCCCCATTCTCCATCTTCATTTCCCCGTCTTGCATTCCCCATCTTCCATTCCCCATCTTGCATTCCCCATCTTCCATTCCCCCATCTTCTGTTCCCCCCTCTTGCTTTCCCCCTCTTTCATTCCCCCTTCTTGCATTCCCTTCCTCTTGCATTCCGCCTCTTTCATTCCCCAAGAGGGGGAACGAAAGAGGGGGAAGGAAAGAGGGGGAACGAAAGAGAGGGAACGGAAGAGAGGGAACGGAAGAGAGGGGAATGGAAGAGGGGGAATGGAAGAGGGGGAACGGAAGATGGAGAATGGGGAATGGAAGAGGAGGGACAGAAAAGGAGGGACGGAAGAGGAGGAACGGAAGAGGGGGAACGAAAGAGGGGGAACGAAAGAGGGGGAACGAAAGAGGGGGAACGAAAGAGGGGGAACGAAAGAGGGGGAACAAAAGAGGGGGAACGAAAGAGAGGGAACGGAAGAGAGGGAACGGAAGAGTGGGGAATGGGAGAGGGGGAATGGAAGAGGGGGAATGGAAGAGGGGGAACGAAAGATGGAGAATGGGGAATGGAAGAGGAGGGACAGAAAAGGAGGGACGGAAGAGGAGGAACGGAAGAGGGGGAACGAAAGAGGGGGAACGAAAGCGGGGAACGAAAGAGGGGGAACGAAAGAGGGGGAACGAAAGAGGGGGAACGAAAGAGGGGGAACGAAAGAGGGGAACGAAAGAGGGGGAACGAAAGAGGGGGAACGAAAGAGGGGGAACGAAAGAGGGGGAACGAAAGAGGGGGAACGAAAGTGGGGAACGAAAGAGGGAGAACGAAAGAGGGGGAACAAAAGAGGGGGAATGAAAGAGGGGGAACGAAAGAGGGGGAACGAAAGAGGGGGAACGAAAGAGGGGGAACGAAAGAGGGGGAATGAAAGAGGGGGAACGAAAGAGGGGGAACGAAAGAGGGGGAACGAAAGAGGGGGAACGAAAGAGGGAGGACGAAAGAGGGGGAACGAAAGAGGGGGAACGAAAGAGGGGGAACGAAAGAGGGGGAACGAAAGAGGGGAAACGAAGGAGAGGGAACGGAAGAGAGGGACTGGAAGAGAGGGGAATGGGAGAGGGGGAATGGAAGAGGGGGAATGGAAGAGGGGGAACGAAAGATGGAGAATGGGGAATGGAAGAGGAGGGACAGAAAAGGAGTGACGGAAGAGGAGGAACGGAAGAGGGCGAACGAAAGAGGGGGAATGAAAGCGGGGGAATGAAAGAGGGGGAACGAAAGAGGGGGAACGAAAGAGGGGGAACGAAAGAGGGGAACCGAAAGAGGGGGAACGAAAGAGGGGGAACGAAAGAGGGGGAATGAAAGAGGGGGAACGAAAGAGGGGGAACGAAAGAGGGGGAACGAAAGAGGGGGAACGAAAGAGGGGGAACGAAAGAGGGGGAACGAAAGAGGGGGAACGAAAGAGGGGGAACGAAAGAGGTGGAACGAAAGAGGGGGAACGAAAGAGGGGGAACGAAAGAGGGGGAACGAAAGAGGGGGAACGAAAGAGGGGAACACAAGAGGAGGGAATGGAAAGGGAGGGAATAGAAGAGAGGGAATGGAAGAGAGGGGAATGGAAGAGGGGGAATGGGAGAGGGGGGGAATGGAACAGGAGGAATGGAAGAAGGGGAATTGAAGAGGGGGAATGGGGGAATGGAAGAGGGAGGGAGGAATGGGGGGGAATGGAAGAGGGGGGAATGGGGGGAATGGAAGAGGGGGGAATGGGGGTTTTATATGGGAGGTGTGTTCCGGCCTTTTTTTTAAGACGCGTGGCAGACGCGTCCAGTGTGTTCGCTATTTACGTGTGAGAACCGCATGACGCACGCTTGTACTTGACGCACGCGCGACGCACGCGTCCAGTGTATTCGCAGCTTAAGGCAGAAAGTCAAAACCATCGGACTGTACAATTTTAAGCACTTCCACATGACGTTGCGTTCTCTGTGGGGGAGTGGTTAGAGTGTCAGACTTTTTTCTAGGTCAGACTCCTAATCTGAGGGTCGGCGGTTCGATTCCCCGTGCCCCCAGCTCTGCCAATTTGGATTTCCATCGCTGTGTATAACTTACAGCGTCATCAAGGCCGGTTGCTCTCATACCATATCTATGTGGTGTGGGAGGTTAAAAATCCCTTGGGTTGGTAAAAGTGTAGGCTAGGGTTTTCTATCGACCAGCAGTGGAGAGTGGAAGACCAGTCGTCTGTGACTGGGATTTCCCATGCTTGGGGCAACTAATGTAACACCAAAAAAAAAAAAAATGACGACAAAAATGAGAGACAAATAAGTGTTCACACTTCCTGTCTACCATTCGCTATATCACTATATGAGCTATATTATTAAAGAGTCTTGCGATTAACGGGCGGGGTAGACTACTGGTTAAAATACTCAGTTCTGGCTTAGGAGGTCAGGGGATGGCTGGGAGTAGCCCCAACCGCAACTTGCAGCATAGGGTATGAGTTGTCAACCGAACACGCTGGATTGCAGCTTCAGTACTGCCTGAGGGAGCAGTGGAACTCGGAATAGCCTTATTAACAAGCACCCAGCATTAAATGTCAAACTACACCAGCAAGTGCAGTCTGATGAATGCGACTGGCGCTCCTCCCCCCCCCCCCCCCCCCCCCCCTACACACACATCCCCACCCCACCATGTTCAGGTCGTTCATTTACCACCAGGGTCGCAACCTTGATTAAAGAATCACGTGCACAATGAGGACTTCACAGTGTCACGCCGCGCAATGTTGACAGCGGGCCAGTGTCACGCATGTCTGCTAGTTTACAGCGTATTCATTGGGGGTGGGTTGGTGGGGGCTTCTCTATACTAGATGAATGCTGGCGGATTTAAAGGCCCTGTCAGACTACCACGTTTCTCACCGGCGTGCCGGCAACGCACAAGTTATTTGCAACCCGTCGAGAAACGTCCAACTTTTCGGCGTTGTGCGAGAAAGTTCGACGGGTTGCAGTGTGTTAGTGGCGTGTTTTTGGCACGCGGCCAATGGGTTTCGACGTGCGGCGGAACAACATGTGAACGTCCTGCCAGGGGGTTCCCAGCGTGTTATCGGCGCGTTATCAGCGCGCCGCTGGCGCGCCGACGGCGTGGGGGTAGCGCGTCATTAAAGGTTCGCAGAAAGCCGGGTAACATTAGGCACGGGGAAGACGCGCCAGCAACACGTCAAGACGCACCAGCAACATGTCCAATGTGTCGAGAAACACTGGAGGAACGCCAATAGCGCGCCCACTACACATTGATGGGAGGTCACCGACACGCCGACGGAACGATCGCAGTTTGGCGAAAAAAATGCCAACGTTAATCGACGTTGATCAACGTCCTGCCAGCGTTCCGCCGACGCGCTGCCAACGGGTGTTGACGTGTTGCTAACGCGTCCGTAACGCGCCCGCCAACACGCTGACGCGCGTTGCGGCCCATCGAAAGTTTTGTGCAAGCACAAAACGATCGGCGCGACCTGATGCGCGCCGACATGCGCCGACGTGTCCATTCACAGGTTGCTATCCTTCAACGTGTACCGACGCGCCGGTAACACGCCGGTAATGCGCCGGTAACACGCTGGTAACGCGCCGGTAACGTACCGGACATGTACCGACATTTCGACCAAAAAGGCAACACGTCGATGCGCGTTGGTGGGAAACGTCGTAGTGTGACAGGGCCTTAGGGCAAAGGCCCTATTAAATCAACGCTGTCCTTCCAAACCTCTTCCCTTCTTCCCCCTGTCCTCTTCTCCCCTCTCTCCCACTCACCTCATCTCCGCCCCCTCTTTCCCACTCCAGGCACTTTCCTTGCCCCCCTCTTCCCTTCCCTCCCCTCCTCTCCCCCACTTCCTTCCTTCCCTATGTCACTCCCCTCTTCCCCCTCTCTACATCCCCTTCCTCCCCCGTTCTCCGTCCATCCCCCATCCCATCCCCTCCATCTCCCGATCCCCATCCCCTCCCCTCCATCTCCCACTCCATCCTCCCCCTATCTCTCCCGATGTTCCTTCCCGCCTCCCCTTCCTCTCCCCTTCCTCTCCCCTCCCCCCCCCCCCCCCCCACTTCGCTCGCCGTTCTTCTCCCGCTCCCCATTTCCCCCACTCCATCTCCCCCCTTTCCCCCCCATCTCTCTTCTCCCCCTGTCTCTCCCAATGACCCATCCCCATCTCCCTTCCCCTCTCCTCTCATTTCTCCCTCTCTCCTCCCATTGGATCGTCTCTCTCCTCCCCCTCTCTCGATGTCCCATTCCCCTTTCTCCCTCTCTCATTCCCCGCCCCTACTTAGATCGCCTCTCCCTCCCTCTCCCCCCCCCCTTTAACCCCCTCCATCACATCCCTCCATCTCCCCTCACCTCCCCCCCCCATCCCCCATCCCCTCCACCCTCCCCACCCTCATACCCCCTCCCCCGTCCACCCACACCACACCACACCACACCACACCACTGGTGACAGTTTATTTATTGATGTACTACATTTTACTCGCAGTCTGCCTGCTGCGATTGTTGTAGTATATAAGTGGTCAGGTAGGTGGCCGAGACATCATTCAGTCCACCTCACCAAATCACCACCTCACCACCTCACCACCACATCGCCATGCAGGTCTTCATCGTTGCCGCCCTCCTGGCCGTGGCTGCCGCCATGCAGGCGCCCGGCCCGACCGCCAATGACCAGCCGGCCGGACCCACGGCCGCCGACCAGCCCGGCAACCCCAACGTGCAGGCGCCGGGACCCAGCCAGGTGTTCGACCCCGCCCCGGCCGCCGCCGCAGCCAACGCCGTCGTCGCCCCATCGTAAGGACTCTTACAAATTACAAATTTCTCACCCCCATCTCTCTTGAAAAATCTCCGCCTTCTCGCTCTCTCTCTGTGTCTGTCGCCCCCTCTCTCTCCCTCTCTCTATGTCTCTCTCCCTGTGTCTCTCCCTCTCTCTCTCCCCTCTCTCTCGCTCCCTCTCCCTCTCTCTCTCCCCCTCTCTCTCTCTCCCCCTCTCTCTGTCTCTCCCCCTCTCTCTGTCTTTCACTCCCTCGCTCTTTAGCTTCATCTCTCTACTCTCGTCCATTCCTCCACCTCTCTCTCTCTCTCTATATATATATATACTTTTGGTAAATGAATTGTATTCGTATATATCTTTTGTCAGTACCATAACACTACTCTTGGTATGCAGGTATCGCAGGTATAGCAATACCTCAGGGAGTTTGACGCCCCTGCCTTGCAGAGTTGTAAACCACTGCCTTGTGGGACAGAACCGAAGGCTAAGGGAGCAAACCCTAAACAGAAAACCATGTCACTGTGGCAGCATTAAGGTCAGTTGTATGGAACTCCCAACATCTCCCGACCAGCCACTGTAGGGACAAATAGTGTTGCGCCTGTCTTGACATGTTCTTGCCGGTGTGAAACCTCTATTTGCTCCCCGAGAGAGTGCCGCTGGTAACTTGCAAAAGCCAGCAGCGCTTCAAGACTTTTGCAGGTAGCTTTCATGAAATGTACAACCGCATTCAAAACACCATTGAGAGCAGCAGTCAAGTAATGAAAGCAGTCTTTGTCGCATAGCGACCGACAGCATGATGATGATGATGAACACTACTCTTCCAACTTTTACAAGGATACGGGCATTTACATTTTTTTTTTAAACATGGTTTGTATAGTAAATTGAAGTGTGAAGTACGTTCTGAAATTAAAGTGTACACAATGCAATAAGTAATGAGTATACTATGAGGTACATCAAATCATTTACGTGCAAGGTTTTATTTGTTGGTTTAGGATTTCCAATTCAATAGATATGAATACCTTGAATTACTTAGTCTTAGTTCAATATGATCAGATACTCTTTTATTTATTCAATTGTTTTGTACTCAGTACAATTTAGGAGTTAGTTGGGGTATTTTTGTGTTAGTAATTGATTTGTTCTGAGGATAAATAAATAAATGTATCCGTTTGAATGAGGAATCCTGATGTTGGTGGGTAGGGACTGTAGAGAAGTGGAGCCAGTGGTCAGGACAGGCCAGAGGGCGGGACCACCGTGGGCACAGCAATGATCGAGCATTCAGTTGTTTCTTTATTTTATTGTCTTTCGGCTTGGCCAGTTAGGTGCACAAATATATAAGAAAAATCCTCCTGTGCGAGTGAGATTTCCAGCGTCCGGTAGGGACCAGAAGGACCGATGGCGGCGCCACCGGTCATGAGCGTGAGGCTGAGGAGGCAGAACATAGAATATTGGGTACAATATATATATACAGGTTGACAATCACTTATCCGGTAATCAGCTAAGTGGTTCAATCAGTAACCCGGCATTAATTTCCACTGGAACAATTTCAAATTTCCTGCTCAGTTTTTATAAGTGAACAAGAAATAATGAATGTTGAGCCCACATTTCTAAAAACCAGTGCCTTCAACATCTGCTCTCTAAGATGAGCTGCCACAATCATCAGCAGTTCCTGATGTTTCATTTTTCTTTTCCCTTTATTAACTGACATGTACTGATTTACAGGGTATTTTAAAGGTAGGATGAAGTGGTTAGGTATTGGGTTAAGTGTATTCTATTGTAGCAATCAGTTATCCAGTAAAATCACCTATCCAGCACCCTACAGATTCCAACGATGCCGGATTTGTGATGGTCAACCTACCTGAATAACAAATAATTCCCTTCTGCACCTTTACACTCGCACAATGCGTTATGCATCACACATATACCTTTCCTCTTTCTATATGTCCGTATACAATACTATATACAGGAGTATATTTTACACACATACATGCTGGATAATGCATTATGCGAATATAATTTATAGTTATGTTTATATTATATTATGTTTATATTATATTTATGTTTATATTATATTACATTTATGTTTATATCATAAACATGCAACTGCTCACGTCTATTACTACCTAGCTTACCCCCTCCCCTCCCCCTCTCTCTCTCTCTCTCTCTACAAACATAATATATATTCTGATCACTACTCCTCTGTTAATTGGTGCTGCCAACGCGCATCATCGTACTCCACTGATGCTGCACCCTGTATGTTAATAACATGTTTGTTATGCCTACCATAAACATTTCATATTAATTTTGATGGGTTTTACTAACTTTGGTCAATCTGACCACCATTAGATAGCGCCACTGATATGGTTTACCGCGTAATGGTACGGATGGATTCCACCAGATGGTGGCACTATTTTGAAACGGGACCAATCAGGAGTCCAGAATACAGCCGAGAAGCAGATATATAGTCTCTGAATATAGTCAGAGACCGTGAATATATATAATGACAGTTCAACACAATATTAGTCCAGGGATTCATACGAAGCCTAGCTTTAGCCCACGCAGAACATATAATATAGTAAAGTAGTGTTGGTCAACCTAATCTACTTATCTGATAAAAAAGAAATTGCACAATTTCAAAACCGTTAGATTAGTCAGTTTTAAATTACAGCTGTAAAGTCCGATGAGCGCATCAAATTTTCTAAACTAAAACATTTAACTAGATTTGATCATACGCAGTGAATTTATATCCTGGTGTACTTATTAAACAAGTGGTGCTGCTACACTACAGGTAATACTAACTCAGTTTAACAGAGAACGGTAGTGCTGAAGCCTATAGTGTTCAGCCTTTCAATGTGCTTTCCAAAATTAGGCATCTTTTCACATCAAATAGCTGAAAAGTTAGCCATTTATAATGAAGACGTACTTCAAAGTAAAGTAAAGTAGATCATCATGATCAACCTATTATATTTATCTCAAATATGGGTCAGAAACTCAAAAAACAATCGGACTTGTCAAATATAAACAATATGCATCCATGACCCGATATCCCACTCAGTCACATAATCAAGGCTAGGAAGTGACAAGCATCAATTTTGTAAGTCATTAGTTTGACTCGGCCGGGATTCGAATTGCCGATCTTCCGCACGGGAAGCCTACGCTTTACCGATTGGTGCACTGCGTCCGATGGTACAGGAGAAGGAGAGAAAGGAAGGGTCCCGACATTGGCGGTGTCAGCGGCGATGGAGGTGAAGGGCGCAGATGTAAACCCACCTTTCCCCCCAAAAACAACACCCCAAACCCATCGCCAATCCCTTAACTACGAGGGTCGTTGGGGCCCCACAGATGATGACTTTGCACTCAGTTTTCTCCGGGTTTTCCTTTCTCCACTGCCCTCTGGGACTTGCTGAACTCCAGGTCTGTCCATTCCCTGATGCTGTCTTCCCACCTCTTCCTTTGTCCACTTTGTCCCCCCCCCCGCCCCCCTTTCAGCGTGCCTTGCAAGATGGTTTGAGCCAGAACTGATGAGCAGGAAATACAGCCATACCACTGCAGTTTGCATCTCTTTACGGTTGTCCGATGATCTTTGTGTGGTCCAATTACCTGCTGAATCTTTGCACTGATTTCCTTGTTGGTAACATGGTCTTTGTATGAGATGTTTAGTATCTTGAATTAGAACCTCCCCACCAAATATTAAAAAATATATATGTATATATATAAAGAAATAATAAAAAAAATTAAATGTCAAATTCTTTTTTTCTTTCTTTTTTTAATTAAGGAAATAATTTGGTTAAACCAATTTGTTTTTTTTGGTGTTTTTTAAGAAGAAAAAAAGTAAAGCATAACGAAACTAACACCGAAAAAAACACCAAACTAACTCCCTTGTTTCTGTTTCAGTGCCAACGAGGCCAGCCTGAACAACGCCAACGCCGAGCGCCAGCACAAGGTCAACTACCAGGCCCTGCACTACGGAGCCGGCGTTGGCACCGCACCTTTCTACGGAGTTCCCGGCACCGCCGTCAGGGGGCAGCACAACAGCGGCGTCTACAACCACGGCGCCTACAACGGGGCCTACGGCTACGGTCAACACGGAGCCTACAACGGGGCCTACGGCTACGGTCAACAAGGAGCCTACAACGGGGCCTACGGCCGTGGATACAACAGAGCCTACAACGCTGTCCCCTATGGCAACGCCTACCATGGTGCCCACAACGGCGCCTACTAATAAGCATTTGGGAAAGATGTGCTTCCCGAAAGTGGATCTAAAGGTGTTAAGGCAATAAAGAAAAATGAAAATGAAAAAAACACACTTGAAGTTGTATCGTTTTTTTTCCTGGTGTTTTTCTTTGTTTCGTGGCATGCATTCAAGTCCCAGAGGTGTGGTGTTCTCTGTGGTGGAGTGGTTAGAGTGTCTGACTTTTTTCTAGGTTAGACTCCTAGTCTGAAGGTGAGTGGTTCGATTCCCTGTGCCCCCACCTCTACCAATTTGCATTTCCACCGCTGTGTATAACTTACACTTACAGCGTCATCAAAGGCCAGTTGCTATCATGCCATGTCGATGTGGTGTGGGAGGTTAAAAATCCCTTGGGTCAGTAAAAGTGTAGGCTCGAGCTTGCTATCGACAAATGGTGAAAATGGTGGTCTAATGGTGAAAACAAGTCTATTCACACTTATCCATGATAGGCAGTATAAATCTTCAAGAAAAAAAAGAAGAGATCTAACAGTTTTTTTACGTTCTTCTATTAAAGTTGGATAATCCGATGAAAGCATAATATTTTATCAACCAAACCACTTATCTAGCTTAAAGAGCGTAGTGGCCGAATGAGTAGAGCACAGACCTCCCATGTGGGAGATCGGGAGTTCAATTCCTGGTTGAGTCAAACCAATGACTTACAAAATTGATACTTGTCACTTCCTAGCTTGGCACTCAGCATTACTAGGATAGGGCAAGGACTGGTTAGCTCAGTGTCAGGATAATGTGACTGGGTGAGATATCAGGTCATGGTACTGGTGACCTGATTTCCCAGTGGGGCAGCACTATAAAATGTTGCTATGAGTGCGCACTGTCACAAGTCGGTACCTGCCCTGATATGACCTTAGATGTTGCCAGGTATGCTGGTTGGTTAGTTGCCACTAACCAACCAGCATAGACACACTATGTCATATTCAATCATGGTAATTATGATTAAAGGTGCACAATCTGTTGGTTTTGAATGCTTGTCATACAATTTTTAGATAAATACATTAGATTGGCTAGAATACCCTAAGCTATTTTTTATTTTGGAGTAACATAGATGAGAAATGCCTAATTCTCGAGAGATTTGAAATGAAAGCTTGCCAAATAGATTTGTCGGCAAACACACCAACATTCCCGTGGATGAAAACAATTAGTAACCTATAGATTCCCATCTCGCCATTATCACGTGATGCACTGATCTCCATAGCTACACGTAGCCTGGTCTCCTTTTTAAAAACTGATGGCGACACGAGAACAGCTTCAAAGTCGATCAAAACAATGTTGGTAGCATAAGCTTACGGCGCATACTTTCATCCAGGAAAGAATATAATATCAACGCCATGATATTTTAAAAATATATTATATTCATTATATGTTTAATATAATAAGGAAGTATTTTAATTTTGTTTTAATTTTTACTACTTTTTATTGCTCTATATTACCACAAACACAGGTAGGTGAGGGTGGAACCTACATAGGCTAATCATTAGGACGCCCGTCCTGATATGACCTTAGATGTTGCTAGGACGTAAAACAACAACAAACAAACAAACATCATTAGGATGCTCGCCCTGGATTGGCAGAAATGTGGATTCGAACCCACTTTAGGCAAAGTATCTCTTTTTGTTAGGAACACCATCACGACAGGGTACTCTACATGTTGAACGCTGAATAGAGCGTAGGATTCCCGTGCGGAAGGTCGGGAGTTTGAATCCCAGTCAAGTCAAACCGATGACTTATAAAATGAATACTTGTTGCTACCTAGCATGGCGCTCAGCATTAATAGGATAGGACAAGGACTGGTTAGCACAGTGTCAAGATAATGTGACTGGGTGCAATATCGGGTCATGGTGCTGGTGGCCTTGTCTCTCAGTGGGGCAGCACTATAAAGTCGCCATGAGTGCGCACTGTCACAAATCGGTACCCCTCATGATATGTCCTTAGATCAAATTTTAAGTCATTGGTTTGACTCGACCAGAGTCGAATCCGTGGGTTCGAATCCCACGATCTACCAAAACGGGAGACGGACGCTCAACTCATTCGGCCATCCCGTCTGGTCGGCCAATTCTGATGCGCTATGACTTCTAACTGATGACGAATTACCATGTCACCCTCAGGCTGGATGAAGGACCGTGTGATACACACATGCCACCACGCATACAGATTAATTATTTAAGCAGCAGTTAGGCCATGCATGTCGACATTAAATACCAGACGGGATGGCCGAATGAGTTAGAGCGTCCGTCTCCCGTGCTGGTAGATCGTGGGGTCGTGGGTTCTAACCCTGGTCGAGTCAAACCAATGACTTAACAATTGATACTTGTCGCTTCCTAGCCAGGCGCTCGGCATTATTAGGATAGGGCAAGGACTGGTGTGCTCAGTGTCAGGGTAATGTGACTGAGTGGGATACCAGGTCATGGTGCCGACGGCCTGGTTTCCCAGTGGGACAGCACTATAACGTCGCCATGAGTGCGCACTGTCACAAGTCGGTACCGGTCCCGATATGACCTTAGATGTTGCTAGGATGTAAAACAACAACAAACAATCGACATTAAATTAGATGTAATTGAACAGAAAGGGAATCCAAGGCAAAACACGGCCAGTTCATGTGAGTAAATAAATACAATGTAGTTCTGTACTTTATAAAAGCTGTATAGTTCAATGAAAACATCAATTTTTCAAAACCAAAGCAATTATCTAGATTTGATTTTACATATCTCACTTAGACACTGGTGCACTTATTAAACATTTGTCGCCACATAGAAAGGGAATTGATGTAATTTAATAGGAAATGTTGATGCAGAAAGAAGCATATGCCGACAGAGTTTGGGCAGAGATTGACTAAATAATGTTGTATGTTTGCATTAAAATACCTCAAAAGTTAGGATTTCAAAATAAAAGTTACTTCAAACTGAAGTAAGGTAGATTACAACGATCAACCTATTATATCTATATCAGAAAATGACAAAAATTCTAAACCATCGGACTGTGAAACTTCAAGTACTGTTCGTAGGATACTGACAAAAGCTTTGGTGTATCATACTTTCCTACAAAGTAATTACAAGTTAATACTTGACACCACCAAACTCACTCAATCACAATGTCGTAAAATACCCCGTGTGCCAGTTGTGTCTCTAAATCGTCGGTTGTCACTCGATCCGAATTATCGTCTGCTGTGACATTTGCTGGTCATTTACTACAACTGAACGATGGTGTGGTTTAGTGTAATGACTATATTATTATAATAATACCTTTATTCGTCAGGTCAACTGGCAGTAAATGAGCTTCAGGATAGGGATCAGCAATGAGCAACAATAACGTTAACAGTCAGGGTGGGAGGCGGCAAATTACGGGCGATCAACCTGACTTCGCAGGCTCGTGTCCAGGCAGCAAGTGAGCGAGTGAGCAGTTTGTGTGACATCAGCTTGGTGTGGGGCCCATATGGCACGACACAATGACGGGCAAGGTCCAGGCTTTACAGGTAGGTGGCACCAGCATAACGCCGGTGGGCCAACAGCGACCGGGTGGAAGCAAAGGGAAAAGCGTGTGTTTGATGGTACAGGGTGCCAGCGTAGGCGCAAGCCAGTTCGCCCGGGGCAGGGCCCATAAGGGGGAAATGGGGTGACACAATGACGGGCTAGTTCCAGACTTTGATGATAGTTGGCGCCACCGGATCGCAAGTCAGTTTGCTCAGGTTCGACCAGGTGGTGACAAAGGTGAACCCTACCACTTCACGTTCCGTCAAGAATTACCCATGTTCGCACTAACATGACCAATTCATGACGAAACAGAAGTGGTATAAGATGCCTTTATTCGTCAGGTCAACTGGCAGTAAATGAGCTTCAGGCTAGGGATCAACAATGCGCAACAATAACGTTAACAGTCAGGGATACTATGAGAACAATGTAGAGTACAATGAGAACAATAGAGCAATTAGGGATAAAAGACACCAAGCCTTCAGACTACGGATCCATACCATCAAGGTTGTTCAAGGTCTAATGCTACGATGAGTCCTAGAACAATGAAGAGTACAGTGGTATTAAGAAAAAGACAAAAGAACAATAGAGAACAATGTAGACTGGCCAATTAACCGAGGACAATCAGCGCTCTCAACCAAATAGTGTGGAGAGCACCTGAGTGGCAGAGGAGAAGCCATTCGGCGGGAGGTATGAGTTCATGGCCTCCGATCTCCAGGTGCCGAGCTCCCGAACATTCTCCTGGCATGCCCCGGCGCAGGCGCAGGCCTGGGCCCCGCTCCTCTTGAGGCTTTGGAGTGTGAAGGGCGTGGGGAGCAGATGCCCCCCAGACTGCAGAGCCTTCCGGATGACGAGCGTGAGGGTCCGGGGGGTAAGAGGCCGACCGTCGGGGATGATGAAGGCTGGGGTCGTCGGGGTGAGCCGGTTCCTTTTGTTGTAGGCCTTCCAGGTGGGCAGGGGGCAGCACGGTGAGTCAGGGATGGCCGGCAGTCGAACCGTGTAAGCGTCGTCTGGGGATCGGGAGGTTTTGGTAGTGCGTATGTGAACGATGAGTGCACCTGGCTCTTTTCGCACATCCTTTCGAATCATGGTGTGCGGCGAGTGTCTTCTATTGGTGATCAGTAGGTTGCTCTGCCGTATCAGAGTGAAGTAGGTGATCAGTATTGCCACAATCAACACTCGAGCTGCTGGACCTCCCGCCCTGAAGTATTGTATGATGTCAGCGACGTGGTGGGGGGGTGATGGGCGGGGCCGGCGTGGAGCGGTGGGTCGATGATCGTGCCACGCCCCATTTCAAGAGCTGAGCCGGGTAGGTGTCGAAGCCTTTAGGGGACCCGCCTATCAGCCGGGTGCATGTGCGGGCACCACTCAGGTAGTTGTACACAGTGCCAGGCAATCAGAGGGTGATGTTGAGGTGTGCAGTGAAGGCCATGATGGCCTGTTGGTGTGGCTGCCGAGGATCGAACCCCACGCATCCGCAAAGTTTGTATATCCCCAGACCTGGAGCGCTTTGTTGCGCCAGAAGCCGGATGTGAGGAAGCCCTCAGGAGGGCGATGATGGCGGGGCGAGTTGGCAACGTTGGACCTAGGAAGTGAGAGGCAGTTATAATCGAGCTTCCCAGGTCCGGCCATTTAGATGGGCGGGCCGAGGACGTCAAAGCCATGGGTTACTTTGATTTGGGAGAGTCCTTTCTCCATGCATAGCATACTCGCGTTCGAGTCAGTGTACCGCCTGCTTAGGGCGTTCGCCAGAATCAGGTCCTTCCCTTGCATCTGGATGATGTCGAGGGTGGTACTGTGGTTTGCCGCGAACCTCCACACCTCGCGGGCACATGCGCAGATTGCCGGGTCATGACCTGTGACAGTTGACAGGACCACCTGTGCCACTTGGTTGTCAGTGTTAATGACAATTGTGAAGTCTTGGGTGTCTGGTGGCACCAAGTTGTTCAGTGCGACGGGTAGGCTTTGGAGATGTAGTTAGTAGCTGAGTATGCCCTGCCCTCTTTTAGGGTCGAGTCGCATTCGATTATCCAGATCTTGGTCGGTGGTGGCCTCAGGAGGACTAGCCCGTTCATGGTCTCAGCACATGCTCCCCCGCCAGACTGTCCAGGACTAGCTCGTCGGGAACCAGGTGTTTCCTGAAAGACTGGGCTGCCCGCAGGGCTACCATGATCTGGGATAGGAACCGTCTGGCCCAGGCCGACACAGCGGGCGATGCGGTGTAGTCGGCCAACGAGGTGCTGTAGGGCCTTCCTGGATGCGCATCGGTCGGGCATCCATCTCTTGCTTTGTTGATGTTCGGTGCCACCCTGATGAAGTCTTCGAGGTAGTACAGTGCATGGTGTCCCCATGCCCTGAGGAGGTACACCATGGCCTTATTGTTCGGGCGCACACCAAGGAGGAGGTGCAGCATCTGAACAGCGGCACGGCATCAAAGTAGGTTTTGTCATGCAACACTATGCCGTATAGAGGGACGGAGAGCAGGCAGGCCCGGAGCTGCCGGTAAGCTGTGGCCAGATCAGCGGACCAGATGTAGCATGTGCTGCCATGGTGCTTGACCTCATCTGCCAGGTCCATTATACTCAGGAGCCTGTAGGTGGAGGCTCTTCTTTGATATTGGCCTCTGCGGATACCCGCTTTGACGATGGCCCCTCTCGGGTAGCTCAAGTCCATGATGACCCACCTCTCCTCCGTATTCTTTTTGGGGCGGGTCATCATCTGGCTCATCTGCGCCCAGGTTGCGAATGGGGGGTCTCTCGACCCACTTCAGGTGCGCTGGGTCCTCTTTGAGGTTGGCGATCGAGGGCAGGGGGGGGGGGGGTCTCCAATGAAGTCAGAGGGCACCCGAATTCCAAGTATTTGAGTAGCTGCTGGTCGTGGTAGCACGCCAGCAGTTCCCTCCATCTGTGGATGATGAGTCCGGAGGGGACGGGGATCCTCGCTGCCAGGTAATTTGGGAGTCCAGTCTCCCGCACTTAACGTATAAGTTCATATATGCCGTGTCGGTCCATGCACAGTCGACTCGGGGCCATATCTTCATGAGTCAGTTTATAGGAGGCCAGTGTGCGCGGCGGGTTGTAGGCAGGCACCGCGAGGGAGGCAGCACCGTCATCCACGATGGTGTCGAGATCGTCATCAGCTATCTGCCTGTCGTCGTAAGTCAAGGCGCCATCCATGTCATCCGCAGCGTCGACAACCCGTGAAACCGTAGCAGCAAAGTTGTGTTATCTGTGGCAGAGTGGTTAGAGTGTCTGACTTTTTTCTAGGTCGGACTCCTAATCTGAAGGTCGGTGGTTTGATTCCCCATGCCCCCCCCCCCCTCTGCCACTTTGGATTTCCACCGCTGTGTATAACTTACAGCGTCATCAAAGGCTGGTTGCTCTCATACTATGTCTATGTGGTGTGGGAGGTTAAAAATCCCTTGGGTCAGTAAAAGTGTAGGCTCAGGCTTTCTATCGACAAACTGTCTAATGGTGAAAACAAGTCTATTCAGACTTATCCATGATATGCAGTATAAATCTTCAAGAAAAAGTTACAGAAGTCTGGGGAGCGGTGTGGGAGGGGTGTGGGGCGGGGTGGGAGGGCAGGGGTGTAGCTGTTTGCGGGTGCTGGCGGGAACACCCCTGGGTCTGGAGTGGGCGTGGCACCTTTGTTACTGTTGTCAAGTGGGGGGGGGGGGCAGGTGGGGGGGCGGGGTGTGAATCTGAAGCGGTGCAGTACTGGAGGGACCGACGTGGTTGGGAGGGGGGTGGTAGGGTGGCTGGCTGAGGGGTGGGGCTGCGGACACCTGTTTTGGTGGCGGGTGATGGGCTGGCGGGGGAGCATGTGTGTGTGTGTGTGTGTGTGTGTAGGGTTTGGGTGATGGGTGAGGGTGCAGGGGGTGACGGGGCGGATTCCAGGGATGGGTGGGTTGTTGCCGTGGTGTGTCGGCGTGCCACCACCACGTGGTCATCGGGTCTAAAGGTCGCGGGCGGTGTGGGTGGGGAGAGGTGTGTAAGGGGGTAGGTTAGTGGCCGTTATCGCGCCGGCCAGGATAACGTCTATAATAAGGCGTTCAGGCGGGGGGGGGGGGGTGGCTGGGGGGAGGTGGAGGCGTGGGGGGGGGGGGGGGGCATAGGGAGAGCAGGCGCGGCGATGCCATGGGGCCATTGCGGGGCAGGGTGTGGGGTTAGGGGGAACGGGGGGTTTTGGCGAGAGTAGGCCACTATGGTTACAATCAGGGTCAAGTATTGACATGTGTAGAAGCAAGATGGCGCTCACCGTTTTTGTAGTTGTATGTGTGGAGGTGCTCGGGCGGAGATGCAGTACGGTGACCGTATTTGTGTACTGCCGGTGGGGTCGCCGGCCGAGTCATTAAAAACCCTGCCTGCCAGACGATTCGCAACTGTTGTTTGTTGGAGAGTCAGCTGCGCGCTTCTTTTTAAGCGCACGTTTTTTGTTATTGCACTCATTTTCTCAAAGAGGGTTTGATCTTCTGTATTTATTTGCGCACCATGCGCACACGTGGCAGTAGCGGTTTGTGAGAGTGCCATGTGTCTCGGAGTGTCTCGGAGTGGCCGCAGTCCCCTCCCCCCAATTTCACTGATGGCAAGGGCGGCCGTCAGTTTCGGTGGAGAACTCCCACCTACCAGAGTTGTAATCGTCTATTCGTTTGTAATTGTCCATGGTCCTCCGTTTTTTGGTAGCGAGTCTGAGCCCGACTGCGCAAGCATCCCGTTGCACATCCTTGATTGCGTACAGGTCGTCCCATCCTTTGGGCAGTCTGCCATCGTCAATCATTGGAAATACTCGTTCCGACCACATGATGCATGACTCCCACTCCCAGTCCAGTGCCATGGTGGCTAGCTGCTCCTGGTGCTCCCTGGTCGGCTCTATCCAAGACCGGGGCACTGACATGTCCTTATGAAATAATGCACAGAAATATTCCATACACGCACTCTCGTCCAACGCCACTTTCCCTTTCCTGTCACCGCGTATAACAAAAGTGTTGGACATTAGTGAAAGCCTACCTCGATTAGTCGTTCATGCGGCGGTTGGGCGGTTAAATGGGTCATCAATGGAGTCACGGTGGTCGGAATCGCTGCATGTTGTTGATGGTGATCGTTAGCAGCTGGCTTATTTGTAGTTTCAGGGTGGACATCATCACGTTTGTCCACTTGGCAGTGAGGGATCAGACACGGTTCAAGATCACAGTTCAGGGCTGCGAAGAAGGCCCTGAACTGTGATCTTGAACCGTGTCTGATCCCTCACTCTGATCTGAAACCACTAATAGCCACCCACATAAAATCCAAATGGCAACATGAGTGGGATGAAAACATTAATAAACTTAAAGAAATTGAACAATCTGTGGGAAAGCCACCACAGACTCATGCGGGAGGTCAGCGGGACCAAGTGTTACACATGCTTTTCTGTTCAAGGGGGAACCTCCCCCTGAATGTATTGGGTGTCAGTCCCCGCTGACACTCAAATACATTTGACTAAGTTGCGTTGATTTTTTGGCCCTGCGCCAACCGTTCTACACTGCAGACAGTATATGCATGACCTTTTTACTAAGGTAAAACAGGAAAACATTTTAGCCTTTTTGAGGGCAGCTGGACTGTACCACCTCATATAGTTTACTAAATAGATTCTATCAATTATTAATAAAACTTTTCTTTTTCTATGGGAATTTGTTTCCCTTGACCACAAATATATGATTGTGAGCTTTCTAATTTAATGAGTGTCTATTGGCACATAATTGATTGTCTGCTTTTACATGTAAAAGCGATGGTTTGAACAAAAAACAAACATTTCTCGCCGTGAATATGGCCTATGCTGCTGACATGGCATAAAGCAACCACCAATCATTCAATCATGGCAGCGCCTGTCTGGTGATCATGTATAGCTTCGTGATCGGCTTCTGGTGCGACGGCGGCCACGTGTTGGCCGTTGTGACGATCGCGAAGGTGATCGGCCTCCATGGCGTCGGGTGCGCGGTGTGTGGTGCGGTTACCGTGCTTCCCAATGTCCCAGATTGTTGTTTCTCGGGTGTTTTCTTCACCTCAAGTGCGTCAATCCGGGCCAGGATACTTTTGGTGATAGTTTCCAGGCGATCTGACACGGTTTGTTCCATTGTGTTGCGGCCTTCTGCGCTGGTGCTCGCGACGGGGTTTTCCTGGTCCGTGTCAGTGTTCGCACATGGTTGGTTAATGTCGTTTGTGTGTTTGGAGATCGGGGCAGCAGGTTTAGCAATGACCGAGCGAGGGTGGCCTCTGGCCCGTGCCGGTGTGGTTGTCTGGTGTGCGGTGGATTCTTCTGGGTGAGTGCGCTTGATCTTGTATTTCGGCATTTTTCTTCTGTCTTCTTGTTCTGCAAATTATGGACAATCAACCTGACTTTGCGGGCTCGTGTCCAGGCGGCAAGTGAGCAAGTGAGCAGTTTGTGTGATGTCAGCTCGGTGTGGGTCCAGGCTTTAATGGTAGGTGACACCAGCGTAACGCCAGTGGGCTGACAGCGGCCTGGTGGAAGCAAAGGGAAATGTGCATGTTTGACGGTAGGGGGCCCCACCATATTTGCAAGTCAGTTCGCTCGGGGCAGGTCCCATAAGTGGGGAAGGGGGCGACACAACAATGGGCTAGTTCCAGACTTTGACTGTAGGTGGCGCCACCGCATTGCAGGTCAGTTCGCTCAGGTTTGACCAGGTGGTGACAAAGACGGACCCTACAACTTCCCGTTCCATCAAGAATTACCCATGTTCGCGCTAACATGACCAATGTAGAAGCACATATACCTAGACTATGTGTGCACCAACCAATGCACGTGGAAGGTCGCCGGGATTCGGATCCTGATCTTATAACAACTTAGAGACGTGTACTCGAGCAGCCAGGCCAACCAGAACTGGGTTGTGGCAGGATCGAGGTGCATTGTCATATAACTATTTCTCATCAAGAATTTAATTAATGTCGTTGATCAATGACCTCAAGTGTTGTAATTATGTTTTTCTTGTGTGTGTGATTTGTGTAGCCTTTTTACATTTTATTTTGATAGTTTTGGTTGGTCGGTCCTTTTGAAGTTGTTTTTGTAGTTGTTTTACAGTTGCTTTTGCAATTATCTTTGCAGCTCTTTTTGTAACTGTCTTTGTACTTTCTTTTGTTATTGTGATCGTTGTTATCTTGTAGTTGCTTTTGTCGTTAATTTTGTTCTTGTTGTTTTTTGTTATTGTTGTTTTTGTGGCTGTTGTCATTATTGTTATTGTAGCTGTGCTTAGGAAAATTTATGTTCTATTGTTTGCAAAACACTCACATATATATATGTTATTATACACGGCGGTTTCTACATGTGTCTTTTATACCAAAACACGAACTTACTCAATGATCGAAACGGTAAGGGCGCCAGCTGATTCCCCTTGTCAGAGTTAGTAGGTTCGAAACTTGACCACGTCAAACATACTTGAATAATCTGGATTCGAACCCAAGGTTCACCCATCCCGAGTCGAGTGCTTTAACTATTTTACAAACTACTTATTGTGATGGTTAAATATAAAATGGCAGATTAAAAGAAACAAATGAAAACACGCAGCAAAACATCGTTAATTTCGGTATTCAGTGCCGCCGACTAGTGGTGTAATCAGGAACCATACAATTTGTATACATATGTTGGCAACCTTGGGCCGTTGGCTTCTCCCCAGATGGCGCCACGAAACAGTTTTGAGAGAATGGAGGCACAGCAGCGCCACCTGACAACATTCAGAGGTGAGTGTCACCACCAAGCCGCCATCTGACGGCAGTGCCAAGAACGAAAGGTTGTAAATCGGACAGGAGCAATAAAGTAAAGCCTTTTTATTTAACGACGCCTCTAGAGCGCATTGTTTTTATCATTGGCTATAGACTAACTACATCACCGTTCCAGCGGCGCGGTGCATTGTGGGATGCGTCGCACATGGGACATGCTAATACACTGGGTGCAGCTATGAAATGTGCTAGTTTCAGCTTATCTCAGCTCTTGTTTGAAACATAGAATACCAACTAAAAAATATATATAATAAATTACGATATTAATCTTTCATCCAGCATTGCATTTACATCAATATAATCAGCACATCTTATGCAATGTGCATTTAGATTTAGCCAAATCTGTGCACTCAGACTAGTGTTAGAGCCATAGCCAGAGTCAGTTTATTTTATTTTATTCATGTTTTTTATTTATATGCTATGGTTAATGATATATGTAGAAATAGAAAATGAGTAGGGTTAATCAGATATTGGTATTATATTTCTTTGAAACTAGTTTTTGTTGACACATTTGACATTTTAATATTTAGAACAAGAATTACTTATGGCTAATCAATGGTGATGTAAACATCAGCCTGTAAAGTGACTGAAATTGTATGTTTCTTAGCTCAAAATGCTTAATTATGGAGAGTTGTGTGTTAAACATATTCATTATATTATTATATTGCATCCTTCCATCCATGTTTGTGCCAAATTGTTTGTAATAATTAGGAATAAAATAGAAGTTTTTCCCTACACGTATTGGCAAACTCAATGGATGTACTCCTTTGCTTTGCTCCCAACGCCGTTTTCAGCGCATGCGCACTCGGAACTGTGATCTCGTCTATTGGACGTCAAACATATGGTTATTATTTCTTTTGGAGAAAACCCGCTGTCACCACCAAGGGGTCTTTTATATGCACTTTCCCACAGACCGGACAGCACATACCACAGCCTTTTATGAACCAGTTAGTGGACCTCTGGTTGGAATGGCAAATAACCCAAACTGCAAATGGATCCACTGAGAAGGATCAATCCGATGACCGACAGCTTCACAGGTGGACATGCTACAGCCTTGTAGGCTGCAACAGCTTTTTTTTTTTTTTTTAAAGTCATGATAAAACGTATATCCAAACCTATCCATGTGTTGTCTCCATAAAAGTAATACGTTAATTTAATTAAACCAGATAAAATACTCACCCCTACCCATAGTAGGGATGAATGATAGCCATGTCTAAATCCGAGCCTAAGTTGCTTTGGAATAAACAAGATGTAGAACCCCTGACCCTCGGAGACACTGTTTATCTATATTGGCACAGAGTTGATGAAATGGGAGAGAATGCATAAAAACCAGATATTGGTCACTGAAGTCTCAATTCTACTTTTAAAATTTAATAATCTACATGTTTTGATAGATTATTGACTCGAAGAGTAGGGGGCTATGGTGGGTATATATTTGAACAATGTATTTAGCATGTTAGATTGCAAAATCATGTGGTTATTTCCATAGCCAAGCCTTCCAACACTTTTTTTTCTAATGTTTTATTTAGGAACTCTGTCACAGAGTCAGTGCTGCGGAGGTAAGTACATTTAAACCTCGTTATAACGAGATCATTGAAGTCCATAAGAGTGGGTTCGCGCTAAATCAGGGTTCGGTTGATTGAATTACCTTTGAATAAAGAAATCCCCTGTCCAATGAATCATGACGTTATACCGGAATTCGCATTAAATCAGTGCGCGTTAAATTGGGGTTTCACTGTACGTTAAACCCAAATGTATTAACTTACATCCTTCCTGAATCCACTCCACACATCTAACACCACCACCATAAATGTCAAAGCCATAATCGATAATTCAAACCAACCCCACAGAATTGGCCTCCCAGACTTTAAATCTGCAACTACCAAAATCTAATCCAGGAGAAAATAAAGAAAAAAATACCCATAGTAATAATGACTTATGAAATAACCACAGCATATCAAACCCTAGATAAAAGATTCACCTGGTACTTGTAGTACACGGGTGAAGGACAACGTAGTGTAAATACAATCGAAAATAGGTTTAGTATGGAACCTGAACTAGAAACTGTAGCTCCAGTATCAAATGGCTGCATATATTGCCACAGAGTTGGTGAAATGGGCGAGAATGCAAAAAGACAAGATGGCGGCCAGAGAACGCCATCGATTTCACTTTTAAATCTTATTAAACTAGATATTATATTATATTTTTCAACTCAAAGGTAGCGGGCTATCAATAAGACATATGTAAAGAATAAATGTTGCTTCTTAGATTGTGAAATTAGGCTCTCCATTTCTTTAACCCGCTTTTTCGACCATTTTTATATAGGGTTGGTATTCACCCGTGTACTGCGAGTACAGGGTGAATACTTTATCTAATCAATCCCATGCTGTAGTGGTTTTTGAAGCACTACTGACCCCACTGTTATAATACTACTTGCGTCATTATGTCGCATGTGCCTATTTTTTATATAAGGAACATTTCCTTGGAAACAAATGCTACAGATTTCCCAATCTTGGACAGTCGGATATGAAACTATGAATTGGCAAACCAATGGGAAATATGCTCTGGCACGTGGATCCCTCACAACATATATATATATTTATTTGTTGGAGTTTTACATCCTGGCAACATCTAAGGTCATATGAGGACTGATTTGCATAGATCATTACCGACATGAAAGAACACAACAACAGAAATCATGTAGTCGTACTACACGTAACCTTTTATTTATTTTAAAATTCTGGCTTATGTCAGTGTAGAATAGCTTTTCATTCAAACACAGTATTCTTTTTCTCCCCCCCCCCCCTTTTTTTTGGTCTTTCTGCAGCAGCAATTACCCTGGAAATACCTAGGCATGCATTCTTTCAACAAATCACAATATTAGAGAGATCAATAACACACCAATGCAAATCACCAAGGATTGAAGAGCGACAACATTCTGGGTGTTCTCTGTGGAACATCGCTGAGTCTACGATGCACAATTGAAGCAGACGACCTCGAGTTGTCTAGAACGCGGCACACAACATCCTACCACTTAACAGCGTCAGTCCAAAGCTAGATGTCTGAAAAAAGATGATGTCACCAGCAAATCTATAAGGCCGTCTAGTGTTCTCAGAGCGACACCAATGACTAGTTACTTTACACGGACGATAGTTCTGGAAATGACCATAATTATATTCCGCAACTCTAAATAGACTCTAGGCGAACTCGAATCGAAGCGAAGTGAAAAAAAAAGAAAGGTTCTGTAACAATGAGTAAAGTGTCATGGCGACAGTAACAAGCGGTGGAGGCAAGAATCGTGCTTAGGGAAATATTGTATATCGAAGAATGCGCCGTACTAAGATGAGAAGTAGGTTAGCTGACATAAACACCTCACCATCTCCCCCTCACTTCCCCTCACTCCCCCACTGCCCCCTTCACCATCCACACCTCACATCCCCCCTCACCACCCAACCTCATCCTCATCCTCACCATCCCATCCCCTCACCATCCAATCCCCTCACCACCCCCCTCACCATCCCATCCCCCTCACCATCCCATCTCCTCACCATCCCCCCTCACCATCCCCACCTCACCATCCTCCTCACCATCCCATCCCCTCACCATCCCATCCCCTCACCACCCCACCTCATCATCCCATCCCCTCACCATCCCCCCTCATCATCCCATCCCCCCTCACCATCCCATCCCCTGACCATCCCCACCTCACCATCCTCCTCACCATCCCATCCCCTCACCATCCCCCCTCACCACCCCATCCTGACCACCCATTCTCACCATCTCCCTCAACCCCCTCACCATCACCCCCTCGCCATCCCCATCTCACCATCTCTATCTCACCATATCTATCGCAACCTCTCGATCTCAGCATCTTTATCTCACCATCCCTATCTCAGTATCTCCACTTCAGCACTGCTATCTCATAATCTCGATTTCTCTATCTCTATCTCAACATCTCTCAGCATCTCTATCTCAACAACTATCAACAACTCCATCTCAATAAACCTATCTCATCATTGTCAACATCTCTATCTCAGCACATCCATCTCAGCATATCCATCTGAGCATATCTCACAACACTTCTCACATCTCTCAACATCATCTCTACCTCAACATCTCTACCTCAACATTACTATCTCAACATGTCTATCTCAATATCGCTATCTCAACACAAATATCTGACCATCTCTATCTCAACATTTCACTCTCTCCAGATCACCATCTCAGCATCAGGATATATATCTGTACCCTACATCTTGGCCTTTGCATATCATCAGCTCATTCCAATCTCGGCGTGTCAATCTCAGTTTTCCATATCAGCCTGTCCGTATCTTTATCTAATGTGTTGTCTATTTCATCTTTTCTATCACATCAGCTCTCACATTATCTTTGATTTGATTCAGTCTCTATCTTTCTCCCCCCGTCCCTTTCTCTCTCACCTCTCTTTCCCCACATTACCCTCTTTCTCATTCTCTCTTCCTCGTTGTCTCAGTATATCTGCGTCGCACCAGCAATGCTATGTATCAAACTATCACCATATAATAGCCAAAGAAGATGGAAACCTGTTTAAAAAAAAAGTAAGAATGGACACTCAGACACAGATCAAGTTATCAACATTCAACATTGGTTGAACCCTCTTCCAGTAATTGACCGCATTGCTTGATTTTAAATTACAAGCGATGTCAATATTCGGAATCTTTAATTAACCACATAGGGGTAGCATTGAGGGGACCATGTTCCAAAACAATACCTGCTGTGTTTCTGAGTAAAGGATTGACGGAAAACCTGGACAGGTGCAAGTGTGTGTAGTTGTTACACCACTGGGCGATGGCTAGCTCAGCCGCATTAGTCTAGGCGCCAATGGGAGTGTCACTTCTTATGCACTTATGTTTCTAATAACCATCGCAATTTCTCCCCGCGCTCTCTCAATCGCTCTTTCTCTCAACATCTCCCTCTCTTTTTATCCCAATCCCTCTCTCGACCCTCTTTATCTGAATACGTTCCCGTCGCTATAATATATATAATGATTAATAATGAATTATGTGAGTATAAATGTACGGAAGATCTTATATTATTTCCTCATCATCATTTACCCAACAGTTCTGGTGGCACCACCATCCGCCTACCTCACAAACCGCTCTGCTAAGCCTGTGCCAGTCGCAGTGGGAACTTGTATGATATACATATTAAATATAATATATACATATATAATATATATATGATATACATATAGCTGACATATATATCATATATATATCATATATATATAATATATATATAATATATATATATAATATATATATAATATATATATATGATATACATATAGCTGACATATATATTATATATGTATCATATATATATAATATATATGATATACATATAGCTAAAAATCGGTCAACAACGACAGTGACAGAAGTAGGTAGCAGTTGACTGTTCGCAGGTGGTGCCATGTGAGGAAATAAGGAACTAGCTCCTCTATGACATATATAAAGGAGGTAGAGATGAACTCCTTTGTTTATGCTCCCATAATTCATCGCAGATCACCGATTCAAACAGCCCTTTTGAGGTACGACATCCCGGTTATCTGCCGTCAGCATTGATCCCTACACAAGCTACACAACGCAAAGTAACAAACCAAGGGGAACCACAAGAAGATTACTGTCTAGCGGCGAAAACAAGTCATTAGACATAACAGCTATGGGCAACATAAATACACCATCACCACAAAAAAAAATCCCTGTAGCTTCCCCTCGCCATCTGGGCACGACGCATGGTTCGAGACAGTATCCCAGATTCGCCAGATGTGGCAATACACAATCAGGTCACTTCCATTCACAATACGCGTAATCCATGAGTAAGAAAAATGTAGTCGGTGGCTAAAACTCGGGACGTTCAGTGTAGATATATATTTTACTTATAATATATATTTTACTTATAATTATAATAGGCCGATAATCAATAACAATGGCGACATGGAACTAATTACTTATAATAATTACACAACAGATCAGTATATATACCAGTACACAATGTGGGCACTAGAGGGCACTGGGGAAGGTGGGCAGGGTGGGGGGGGGGGAGATCTGATTGGTCGCCTGGCTAATACTAGTAATATGAACAGGAAGTGTCATAGAATAATCAATTAGCATAATATATAACTCAACCACAGACGGGGCATTTTGAAGAAAAAACACACAACAAAAAACCGCCACTGGCCCTGTTGTGCTAACAGCTTCCTAACCATAATTGTTAAACATCGTGTTTAATACAACATACGCGTTCCGCCCCAGCCCCCAAGTTAATATCCTGGTCATGGAACCACCCTAGTAGGTCCCTTTGAGTAACTCGCTGGAGTCACTTATATTAAAAAAGCAAATTTGCATCAACCTTTAGTTTTTTAATTTTATTTTCCACAGAAATGGTTGTGAAACTGCTAGTAAAACGGCGCCTGGTGCCTGACGGTTGAACCGGGCTAAGAACCAGCTTACACCTCAAGGTCACCGCCCGAGCAGCACCTGGTTCCATGCTCTATCTACACATATATAACTGTACCATGAGTGGTCCTGGCTTCAATACATGCAAAGTGTTTGCTAAACCTAGTTTCATATCTACTTATTTGGAAAATTCCACGTTTTGAAATTACTTACTTTCTTTGCTCGTTTTTTCTTTGACATGACTACTTTTTTCTAACTGTATGCTGAACCAAGTTGCTTAATCGGAAAATTTCACATTTTCAAATTAGACTGTTTACTTTCATTTCTAGGTTTTTTCTTTAACGTGGCTACTTTTTGTTTACCGCCCGTCTGTTCCATTAAGATTAATAACGAGATTAAACATAAACTACACCAAAGTAGATTCTATCTACCAGTCTTGTATTGTAGAGTAGAAGAACACCAACAGAGTAACGCAGTGTTCCATTAAGATGAGACGAGTTGACGATATTCCTCAGTATTGAGGCCAACAGCTTATTCCGAACAAAAGTAAATTTCTTTCATTTGGGGATGAGGTAAGGTGGAAGGAGGGGGGGGGGGAGAATGCTAGATAAATTAAACCACTGACATTAGCAGGGACTTTACTCCGTTAGGACCCACTGCAGTTATCTGAGATAACACCTACACAATTGCATTATGGGTACTAAACAGTGAGCGCTATTTGACATTAATTAACTTTAAAGGTGACCTAAGCTATTTCTTACTTTCTTTCTCTAGTTGGCTTTTACTTTATTTTTGTTTTAAAGCACTGCTTTAGTACTTTACTCACACTGCTTACCGTTGACATTTACCTCCAGGTTTGTTCCTGAGCCTGCTGCCACACGAAGAGCGTTGTTAAAGTTGCACAATACAATGGCTTTGCATCGATTTAGTCAGATTTAAAGATAAATATATTAGGATGATTATCATAATCATACCTTAGCTTGGATTACAATTTAATTTTTTTATTAATAGACATTAACTTTGGAGATACTTGAAGTGAAAATGCTGCACATGCTGGACATGCCATGTTGGACATGTCATGTTGGACATGCCATGTTGGACATGCCATGTTGGATATGCCATGGTGGACATGTCGTGTTTGGCATGTCATGTTGGACATGTCATGTTGGACATGCCATTTTGGGCATGCCATGCTGAGCATGCCATGCTGGACATGCCATGTTGGACATGACATGTTTGACATGACATTCTGGACATGACATGTTGGACATGACATGTTGGACATGACATGTCACTAGCAATGAAAGGTTCTATTAAATTGGACATTGCATGTTGGGCAGGTCATGTTGAACATGTCATGTTGGAAATGCCATATTGGACATGTCGTGTTTAGCATGTCATATTGGATATGCCATGTTGGGCATACTATGTTGGACATGCCATGCTGGGCATGCCATGCTGGACATGCCATGTTGGACATGCCATGCTGGACATGCCATGTTGGACATGCCATGCTGGAATGCCATGCTGGACATGCCTTGCTGGACATGCCATGCTGGACATGAAATGCTGGAACGACATGTTGGACATGACATGTTGGACATGAAATGCTGGAATTACATATTGGACATGACATGTTGGACATGCTATGCTGGACATGAAATGCTGGACATGGCATGCTGGACATGACATGCTGGACATGAAATGCTGGAATGACATGTTGGACATGAAATGCTGGAATGACATGTTGGACATGACATGCTGGACATGACATGCCACTAGCAATGAAAGGTTCTATTAAATTGAATTATAATTCCTTTGTTTACAGCGGTAAATGTTTAGAAAGTTGTTATCCAAGTTGGGCAATTAGGATCAGCACTAGGCGAGTGTCTAAGTTTGAAAAACGTCATACTTTTCTCGCAATATCCGGCTTTAATCGTCTATGTCATGAAATGATAACGAAAACTGCCACCAGGGTGCTCTGTGATCGTTATATGACAAAAGGCTCACTCTCCATGCCCGAGGATAACAACTTCAAATGTAAGGTGTCATGTACGAGATTGCTCCTTAAACATAGCTCCACACATGCTTGCTTAGATAACCTTTAAGGTAAGGATAATCATATGATGAACACCTAAGTTAATTATTTGCTTTAGAAACAAAAACCCACCATACAAAGAAAATCTTCAATCACAAATGACGGGACTGGTAGTTCGGCTAATTTAAAACTGGTAACAGTGCAACAGTCTATTCTAAAAAGTGACAAGCAATCCTTTCAATGTTGAAAATGAATTAGAATAGATCTGTTGTTGGAAATCACATGGCATGTAGTGTAGCACTGTGGGTGGATGGTACTCCATATATATATATAGATATATATAGAGATTATATATACATATATTATAGATATAGCCATATATATCTATAATATATAATCTATATAAGAATTATACACAGATCTATATATAGATATTTATATATCGACTATATACATATATTATATATCTATATATGACATTATATATCAAGGCTATATAATATATATTATATAGATATATAAATAGATTATATATAAATCTATATATAGATATACCTATATAAATAAACATATTCATGTGTGTATAGCAGACACTTGTTATATACAGCAGATTAGTGCTGATTAATTATTTTGTTTAAAACCAGCAACAAGAATATTGAATTAAAACCAGTAAACTTGACTGTTCTAGAATTCCTGAACATTCAGTTGTCGCTTAATTGGTTGATTGTGTGTTCTTATTTTTCATTTACCGCTCTTTCCTCCATTAAATAAGACTACACACTTCATTTACATAGTATCACCCTGGAGTAGGGAATATGCGTACCACAGACTGTTACTTGTTAGTGACAAAACACTCATTTTAAAAAAATGGCTAGGCTTTTAAACATTATTATTGTTATATACATAGTATATATACATAGCAGTTTCCTTAGCTGATAACTGTGTCAATAGCAACATTCCAATTAGCTAAAACCGTCGAGAACTGTATCAATACCAAACAGTTGTATTGCAATTGGTTAAAATCCATGTCTTATATTATGAAGTCATGCTGATATGCAGATTTGACATTCTCGTCAAGGTACAAATAACAGTTCACGTGGCAACCCTGGAACAATTCAACAAACTTGTGCCTCACCTGATTAGAATTCTTCAGCGTTCATTCATTTCCTCCTGCCCGCCATATTTAAAGCTGCACAATCCGATGCATTTGAGTTCCTGCGATATTTCTTCCTTCAGATAAATATATTAGATTGGAAGCTAAAATCTACTTTACTTTAGTTTTAAATTACTTTCATTTCAAAGGGTTAAAGTTCTTTAGTCCGATGGTTTTGCATTTCTGTCATTTTCTTATAAAGATAAATAGAGTAGATTGATGATTATAATCTACCTTACTTCAGTTTGAAGTAAGTTCAATTTACAAATGATATTTGAAGTGCAAAATTAATGTTGTCATGTTTGTTAAAAAGCTCACCCCCAGAGGCTTCAGCATTAAAGTGATCTATTATTGTACTAAGTTATCTTATTATTCCCTTCTATGCAGAAACAAATGCGTATTAAGTGCATCACTATCTAAGTTGGATATGGAAAATACAATCTAGCTAAATGCCTTGGTAATGAATATTCGGCTTTAACATGGACTTGTTAGTACTTGAGATATTTCCAAATTAATGGCAGTACACATCTTGAACTGTTTGACAGCATAGGCTTCAACAGTGACAGGTTCTATTAAATTGACTTAACATTCCGATCTATGCAGCAATAACTGTTTAATGAGTGCACCCGAATCTAATTAGGATATTTAGGATCAAATCTAGGTCAGTGTTTTTGATGAGAAAATTGCACACTTTCATCGGACTGTCCAGCTTTACTTGCAGTATCGTTGCTTTATCCTAACAAAGCACGGTTTTATTGACAAGTTGTACATAACTGAGAAACGCCACAACGCACGACCCAATTTAACATCCATTTAATATTGCTCGTTCGTCATAGTTAGCACAACAACATGTCACGTGCTTGTTTCCGGTAGGGACGGAAGGCCGGGCAAACAACTTTTAATTCGTTATTTCTTTCATTGCATATGTCCTTTTAAATATATTTAGGAATGTTAAAGCAGAGGAAGCCACCATACCCAAAATATGGACTCACACTTCTAGTTTTAATAACTCGATAGTTTCGGAATAGTTTGTTTATAATTATATATAAGTACACATATATAATATATGTAATGTATATATGTATATATATATGTAAATATATATATACATATATATATATATATATATATAAATATATATATATATATATATACATTGAAGAGTTCAGGCGCAAAGCCCTGTAAATGCCAATACAAAAGTTGAATTGAAATAAAAGATTTTTCCATGAGGGTAATTTTAACTCTCACTAATTCCACTTTCCTTGTTATGAAATGGCAATGAACAAAAATATGAATCTAAAAAGAATGGTCCTTTTGAAGGTTTGACTCCAATATTTATCTCTTTGTATTGGTGCTTACGGGGTTTTGCACATGAACTCGTTATATATATACACATACATATAAAATACATATATATATATAGAGATATATATATATGTATACGGAGTATATATATATATATATATATATATATATATATATATACACTAATTGCAGTAGATTTCCCGCTTCACGGGCATGTTCCTTTTCAATTATCTTCTTCAGACTAGACCAGGAATAAACAACTTTTCTTGTAAAATCATTTCTTTAGTTTTTTAAGCCATACCTCTAAAAGGCGCGACCTCTATATGATTCCACGAGGGAGATGGCATCAAAGGGTCAGTCAGCAGGTTAGTTAACAGTTCTGGTAAATGCTTTAGCTTGTCCCACATGACTCAAGTATAAATTGCTTAAATATCACAATATCACAGTTAACTAACAGAGAAACCAATAATAATCATTATTTTTCGCAAATAATATTAATAATGATGATATACACGCTTTTAGAGTATACATATATGTACAACAGAGCCTTCACAGCTACAACGAGAAATGTGTAAATTTGTGATTTGCAGGGGGTGGCAGGGATGGATTGGAGAGGGATGGAAGGGGGGTCTCTCACATATTAATTATATTCTTTGGCGAAATTGGTCAATGAACTCTTTGTTAAAGAGCCCCTTCTTCCCATCCCGTCGTGTCACGCAACAACAACATTCACCCACATCTATATATATATATATATAATGAGCCTGTCTCAAAAGGTGCTAGCTCTTCATTTTTTTTGTCCATAGTAACGATTGACACAAAACAGCACAGAAACGGTTACACTGAAAACACAGGGACATTTTCTTCAAATCAATAGACCTATTTCAATGTTTGTAAACATTGTGTATGCGCGCACAGCTTGGCTGCAGAACGAATGCACACTGCCCCTGAGTTTGTCAGTACGCGCAGTGCAAAACGTCAGTTTTATTAAAGATTAATAGAAATCCAGAACCCTAACCGTATCAATTTAATAGAATCCTTTTGGTAAACATGTTTTCTATGTGTATTCCAATCAGTTCTAGGAGGTGTGGTTTTAGAGATATTTCACTTTTTCTGTATGAAGATTGCTCACCGCGATTGACAATGCGTTGAGTTTGCCATACGCGCAGTGCAAAACGTCAGTTTTATTAAAAATTAATAGAAATCCAGAACCCTAGCCATATCAATTTAATATAATCTTTTTGGTAAACATGTTTTCTATGTATATTCCAATCAGTTTGTTTCTAGGTGATGTGGTTTTAGAGATATTTAACTTTTTCTGTATGAAGATTGCTCACTGCCATTGACAATGCATTGACTGATTGAGTTTGCTGGTACGCGCAGTGCAAAAACGTTGATTTTATTCAAATTTAATAGAGATCCAGAACCCTAACCGTATCAATTTAATATAATCTTTTTGGTAAACATGTTTCTATGTGTATTCCAATCAGTTTGCTTCTAGGTGGTGTGGTTTTAGAGATATTTCACCTTTTCTCTATGAAGATTCCTCACAGCCATTGGGTTTGCAGTGTGACCGAATGTTGTCCTGCAGCCAAGCAGCGCGCGCACTGACCTAAATACATGTGCTGACATCATATGAAATTGGTCAATATGTATTCAATTGGGATTATGAAACACCATGTAATAAACAAATCAGTTTATCCTGAGCAAATGCGTAGATAGTGTGTTGATCGTTACTATGGACAAAGTTTTGTCCCATATTGTTTAGCACCTTTTGAGACAGTCTCATATATATATATTATACACATTGTATATACATTGTATATACATTGTATATACATTGTGTAGATATTGTTTATGTATTGTGTATATATATTGTGTATATATATTGTATATATATATTGTATATATATTGTATATATATTGTATATATATTGTATATATACATATATGTGTATACGTGTCTATATATATACACTTTTGAACGGCTCCTGAGGCAGGAGGCCAGCCATGGTTAGTGTAGTGGGAACCTCATTGGTGGCACCACCAGCCACGCAGCCATTTACAGAGTTGATACAAATGTTGGTAGAACTTCCATTAATTTACACTTGTATAATTTGTATCACCACATAATACACACACATATATAAATAGTACCTGTCTTCAGTGGCCATTATGATTAGCGAACCATAGCCATATGTGGATAATTTCTTGTTCACTGTACAAATTGTCTTTGTTTCAGTTGATTGTTCCTCCAATGACAGGGCAAGCATCTGCTATGTCAGGACAGCATTGGAATGGATGCAGAGTTGTCCGTTAAGGACAGGTACTACGTACTGTATATATGATGTATATGTATACATAATATATATTATATACATATATTATGTACATATGATATATATACTTTATAGTATATATATATTATGTATATATAATATATATATATTATGTATATATAATATATACAATATATATGATAAATTATGGATATAACATTATGTTTATATGATATATATTATATATACATAATATACACGATATATAAAATATAATATGTAATATATAATATATATATATCATATATTGTGTATATTTAATATATATATTATATATTATATTATGTACACACAATATATCTTATATTATATATATTATACATACATAATATATATACACAATATATAATATGATATATATTATATTCACATAAATTCATATGCATACTATATATCACATGCACATACTATATATCACATAATCATAATATATATTACATACACATAACATATATCATATATACATGACATATATCATATATACATAACATATCATATATACATAATATAAACATAATAACATGGAAAGGAATGCAGTGATCAACACATGTCATCATATCCATTTGGCCCAACACTAACACCACCACCACCACCACCACCACCACCGACACCACCACCACTGACACCACCGCCGCTGTCACCAGCGCAGGCCGGCCTCGGCGCACCCTGCTCGGGCTGCTCCATCAACATCAGCTCCTGCTGCCAGACGTCGTCATCGCCGTGCACGCTCGATTCTGTGGGCGACATGTTGTTGATGTCGACCCCCGAGTCGTAGCGGCGTAGCGGCTGGTCGTCGGCGTCGTACTTGCCGCCGGCGATCATGTCGACCGGCATGGGGATGCGCGTGCGGCCGTGCTGCTTGTCCTTGCGCGGCTTCGGAGTGTGCGCCCCGTGCTGCTGGTCCTGGTCCTTCTCTGGCGACGGGTCCGTCTGGCAGGTGAGCCGCTCTCCCGGGCTCAGCGGCAGCAGAGGCGGTGACGGTGGCGTGTTGCTGCCGTCCTCGCCCGGCCAGCCCGTGGCGCCCGGGGTCACAGCAAGGGGCAGCACCGCCGCCGCCGGTTTCTTCTGTTGTTTTTGTTGCTGTTGTTCTCGGTGGCTCATCGACGAGCTTGGCCGCAGACGCGTCAGGCTGCTGTCGCGACTCGAATTGCGTGAACTCGCCCGGGAACCGGCGCGCGAACCTACCCGGGAACCAGTGAGGGAACCAGTCACAGAGCCAGCGACGGACTGCGCCCGGCAATCAACAGCACCGTCGCTACCTCCGGCGGTGATGGCGGCGCGCGCCTGAGTTCTGCCGCCAGGCGACGCCACCTGTCGACTTCCGCCAGAAGCGGCGGGACGACGCGGCGCTCCGCCATTTGTTAGCGGCGTGGCGGGACGGCGCGGGTTGCTACTGGTATTGCTACTATTACTGCCAATGCCACCACCACTAGCGCCACCGCGCAGGGGGGACTGCCAACTGGTAGTGGACTGTTCGGCGAGCTTGTTGCGCAGTTCGCGCGCCATGCCCAGCGCGCCGCGCAGCGTGCTGGCGCGGGTCGGCTTCGGCGTGATGGGACCGGCCCGGCGCGGTGTCGATGACGCCGAGCACGAGGCTGACGCGCTCCTCCCAGCGCCCGCCACGTTCCCGGCCCGCCTCGCTGCCCCGCCCGTCCAGCCTCCGGCGCCGCCATCCAGCAGCTCCCGGCTAGAGGTCCGCGACCGGGGGAACCCGCCGCCGCCGCCGCTACCGCCGTTGCCGCCGCCGCCGCTTCCACCGCCGCCGCCGCTGCCCCAGCGGCGCTCCTTCAGCGAGGAGGAGTGCTCCATCTCCAATAGGTCCACGCTGTTGCTGCGCCGGTGCCGCCTGTGTTGCGGAGCACTCTTCTTGTTCGGCATCAGCTTCTTCTGTTCGTGGATCTCCTTCCGCCGATACTCCTGAAACAGCCGCTCCATCTCGGCGTTCAGACTGCGGTCCTCTGGAGGTGCGTCCGGGTAGTCATCGAAGGAGGACACCAGCGACAGTGTCGAGGATTGGTTCGACGAGACGCACATGCGCGTTGTTGACGCGGTCCGCGCCCCGCGCGAATCCGTGTCCGTGTCCGTGCTGTCGTCGCCGCAGGTCTCCCCCACGTGACCCAAGTCGGCTGTGTGTGACCGGCTCATTAACTTGGGCTTGTCGGGGAGGATGGTGCGGTCGGGGCTGATGTTGAGTCGCGGCGTGCTCGGCTGCCTGTCCTCCTGGCCGCCGCCACTGCTCGTATAGCCCCCGCCGCCGCCTCCACCGCCGGCGCTGCTGCTGCTGCCGTGGCTGTGCGTCGACGGCCCGCTCATGCTGCTGCTCGTGCTGCTTGGCTGGGACCCGGCGTCCTGTTCAAACAGGTCCCCACCTGACGGCGGCGTGCTCACTGGCGGAGGCCCGATGCGGTGCTTCCCGGTGCTGTCTCGGGAAATTATGAGCACTTCCCTGCCACCCTCCTGCCGCTGGGCTCCCGGCGGCGGCGGCGCGCTCGGCCTGTTATTGGCGGTACTGTTCAACTTGCGAGGCGCAAACCGCTCGTTGTTCAACTCCACCGGCTCTACCGACCGCGACCGGGCCTGCCTCGCTGATGAGGAGGTCACAGACACGCTAGGCATCTGCTGCTTTTGACGGCCTCTCCCCGAGGAGCTGTGGGCGGGCCCGGCGTTATTATTATTATTGCTCCCCGGACTGGCGGTCGGGATGCCCGACGACGAGGTCGTGGTGGTGGAGGAGATGGAGGTGGAGGAGGAGGACGTGGCGGCGGCGCGCCGGACGCGGTCTCGGGCGCTGGTCGGTCGCATGCGGGGCAGAGCATTCTCCGTCACCGAGGACAGTGTCAGCTCCTTCGGGAAGCTCAGGTCCGTGGCGCTGCTGAACCGCTTGTGCAGGCCCGGCGACCCGCCGCACGAGCTGCTCGCATCGCTCGCCGAGTCGGCGTCACGCCGCCCGCCCAGCCCGGAGTCCCGCCACATGGAGCCGGCCCCGGCGCGCTGCGACGACGCCTGCGACGCCTCAGAGGACGTTGGGCTGGGTGTGCAGCCGCGCGGTGAGGAAACCACGGGGTCGAAACTCCTGGGTGGTAGCGCGCTGGTTGTGGTCGCCGTCTTCGAAGGCCTCCACGTGGACTCCCCGTTCACTGTTGGCACAATACTCTGCGACCGCTTGGACCTTTGAAAGATATGCGCAATATTAGAAAGTATGTTTAAAAGTTGTGTGATGGTTTGGTTGACCTGTGAAAGATAAGTATAACATTAAAATGTCTTCTAAATGTTGTGTAATAATAGTTTGGTTGACCTGTGAAAGATAAGCATAGCTTTAGAAGTCCTGTAAAAGGTTGCGTCATGGTTTGGTTGACGTACAAAAGATAAGCATAGCATTAGAAGTCCTTTAAAAGTTGCGCAATGGTTGGTTTTTCTTTTGTTCATGTGTTTCTTAATTTTAAAGTTGCATAGTCCGATAGTTTTGAGTTTCTACAGTTTTCTGAGATAAACATTTTACTGTGAAGTAACTTTGATCTTAAATGGCTAAATGGCTGAGTGAAATATATTAGTTTGAAGTAACGTTTATTATAAATAGCTAATTTTGTAGATATTTGAAGTGAAAATATACCAGAAAATATACCGCCCCCTCCCCGCCGCTCCCTGCCGCCTATCCGCCCCCTCCCACTACCGCTCCCTCCCTGCCCTCTCCACATCCCTCGCCCCCTCCCCACTCTGCCCCACCCCTCGCCCCCTCCCCCACTCCGCCCCCACTCCTCGCCCCTCCCCTCTCCTCCCCTTCCCTTCCTCCTCAACCCCTCCCACCCCTCTCCCCTCCCCGCCCACGGCCGCCAGTACGGGGATTTCGGAGCTGCGGGTCGGTGATGGCAGGTTTCCCCATTAGGTGGCGCCACGGTCAGAGACCATCGCCCAAGGCGGCTAATCAGACCTGGAGGGAGTTCCATCTGTGTCTGGAAACATGACCACAGGAGAAGTAATAGGGTTAGTGCCTCCCAGCAAGAATATTTGTTTGGGGTCTTACATCCTAGCAACATCTAGGCCCAGGTCCACTTGTCAAAACATTGTTAATACACATATCATGCGGGACCTCAATTCTTTTTCTATGGGAATTTGTTTCCCATGACCACAAATATATGATTGTGAGAGCTTTCTAATTTAATGAGTGTCTATTGGCACATAATTGATTGTCTGCTTTTACATGTAAAAGCGATGGTTTGAACAAAAAACATAAATTTCTCGCTGTGAATATGGCCTATGCTGCCGACACGGCGTAAAGCAACCACCAATCAATCAATCAATCTTTACCCCAATGTGAAACATGAACAAATTCAAGAGTTCCTATGGACAATTGGACTAGGCTGCCTCTTGTAATTCTAGCTAGCTATGTTTTTCTATTTATTTTTTCTATTTGTGTGTACATTACATTTTGTCTGACATTTGATGCAGATTTAATCAGTTAGCTTATAAGTTGATACAAATTTGACCAGCTTAGAATTTCTTTTAAATTTAAATTTAAATTTAAATGCGATGACCATTATTATTCTCGAAACCGAAGTGACAAATTCTCCTAACACTTCACTATCAAGGCGGCCTTTGCTGCCAGCAGGGCCATAACCCATCACCAAACAATCAAAAAGTAAAACTTGTTTTAGTTAAGGATGCCTCTAGAGAACATTGATTTTCATATCATTGGCTATTGGACGTCAAACATATGGTCATTCTGACATAAGATTTCTTTGGAGAAAACCCACTGCCACAACATAGGCTACTCTTTCTGATAAGCAGCAAGGGGTCTTTTATATGCACTTTCCCATAGACAGGACATCACATACAACATCCTTTGATAAACCAGTTGTGCACCACTGGTTGGAATGGAAAATAGCCCAAACTGCAAATGGGTCCACTGAGAAGGATCGATCGGATGATCGACAGCTTCAGAGGTTGACATGCTACCGCCTGAGCTACGTTCCGCTACCCCACTAAATCAAACAATCATTTAAGCTCCTATCAGGATTGGTACATAGAGAAGACTTGTGACACTGCATACTCATTACAACTATACAGCATTGCCCCACAGGGAGATTCCGGGGTGCTGGCACCATAACCCAACATCCCACTTAGTCACATATAGAATTTAGAAACTACTAACACCCAAAACCGCAAAGGTTGGCCTGAGAAAGATCAGGTAAAGACTCCTGAGTGCGGGACCAGACCAATCCAGTATCACAGCTGTCCAGTGTTGAAAACAAGCACCCTCATGGGAGCTTATACGTTATGGGAAGAATAAAAAACTTGTCACAAAAAAAAAAAAAAATTCTGACACGGAGCTAACCAGTCTTTGCCCCTATCCTATTAATACCACACACCAGGCTTGCTAGTGACAAGTAAAAACTTGATAAGGCATTGCTTTGACTCGGTTAGCGTTCAAACCCATGACGTTCCACACTGGAAACCAGCCAGCGCTCTTCTTAGTGATCAGCCATCCCGTCCGTTCTCCCCCCGTCCTAATAAGACCGTAGGTGTTGCCAGGACGTAAAACTCCAACAACCAACCCGTTCTCCAACCAATATCACCAACATATAGCTGCACATTCAGACAAAAAACATCGCACAAGCAGACATATAGCATTGTTTTTATTGTTGCTGTTAGTTTTTGTTGGGGTGCGGGGAGGGAGGGAAAATCGGACAATTCGCGAAACAGCAATAACTATTACCTGGGGTAATATTTTAAAGAGCAATATATATTTTCATTAACTATTTAATTTGATTCAGAACCGGACATCGTGACCCAATCGGTAGAGGTCAGGCTTCCCATGCAGAAGATCGGGAGTTTGATTCTCGACTGAGTCAAACCAATGACTTACAAAACTGATACTTATCGCTTCCTAGCCTGGCGCTCGGGACTATTCGGATAGGGAAAAGACTGGTTGGGTCAGTGCCAGGATAATGTGACTGAGTGGGATATCAGGTCATGGAGCTGGTGGCCTGGTCTCTCAGTGGGGCAGCACTATAAAGTGGCCATAAGTGTGCGCTGCCATAAGTCGGTACCCATCGTGATATGAACTTAGATGTTGACAGGACGTAAAACTCCAACAACTAAGCAACTAAAACTTAAACAGATTTGAGAGTTCCAAAAGACAACTGGTCTGTACCGCCTTTTGTAATTTTAGCGATGTCTTTCTTGGAAGTTACATTTTGTTGTCCTTTGACACAAATTTAGTCATTTCAAAATTGTATTTGAGATAAATTTGTAAATAGTGATGTGTCGTTGATGGGGGCGGTGGGGGGTGGGGGTGGGGGTGGGGGCGGTGGGGCGGGGAAGTGAAGAGAAACACTGCCTAGAGCGGTCTCGAACCCACACCTCTGCAATTCCATGGCTAGCATTCTAAACATTAGATTACCTAGGCTCCCTAGGATGCAAAACCCTAACAAAGAAATAAACATCCATATATATATATATACGTTAAAACTAGAAGCTCTCTTCTATAATTGGAGTAATGAAATGTACAGAGAATACATTTATATTCCATCCACCCTCCAACAACAAAAAACAGCGACTCCAGCCTGCAGATTCGAACCACGGTCGACTCAACCCAATGACTTACAAATTGATACTTATCGCGACCTAGATAAAAGATTCACACCGAACTTACAGTAGGGGTGAAAAACAACCCTATATAAAATCTGGAGAAGAATTTTGACATGGTGGAGAAATGAACTGAGCTGATAAATTCTTAATTTAAGAAGTACAATATATTCGTTATGTACGTCTTCATATTTACTCGCTACTTTTGAGTTGGAAAATATAATAAAACATGTAGTTTAATGCAATTTAAAAGTGAAATCGACGGCATTTTATCTCCGCAATCTTGTCCCTTTGCATTCTCTCTCATTTCACCAACTCTATGCCGATATGAGTAGCCATTTGATACTCGAACAAGGACTTCCACTTCCCGTTCCATACTAAAGCAGTTTTTGCCAGCTTTTATACAGGGTTAGTGTTCACCCCTGTACTACAAGTACGGGGTGAATCTTTTATCTATTCGCTACCTACCTAGCCTGGGGCTCACCATTCATTACTAGGATAGGGCAAGGAGCAGTGGAATGAGGAAGATCAATTGTTCACGATTGAAATGTCTGCTGCTTAATCAACTAATGTACCAAAAACGAAAAACAGTTTTCAACGCAGATTCTTCAGCCAAACATAGTACTTACCCGACTGTGTTGACCCAGTTCATAACTGTAGATGACCGCCTAGTCTCGATACGGCGCCAACACTTGCACTGCCCCGAACTGTCCCGATTGCTTGCCCGACAGACCTGCCACCTACACCCACGGACAAGCCCGTACCCAGCCCAGGGTAGTGAGTGACTGAGTGTGTGTGTGTGTGTGTGTGTGGGTGGGTGAATGAGTCTGCCTGGGCCTGTTCGCCTGAAGCCTGAGAACTGAGCGCAATAAATGACGCATGTCCGTTCACATGTGGCGTCCCTTCAATGCCCGGTGTCGACCACCCTGATTGTCTGACTTGAATATGGATGGCTTCCCTGATCACTCTCTCATTTTGTAACAGAGCGTACATGGTTGGTTCGTTGGTTGTTGGAGTCCTGGCAACATCTAAGGTCATATCAGGACGGGTACCGACCTGTGACAGTGCGCGCTCATGGCGACTTTATAGTGCTTCCCCACTGGGATACCAAACCACCAGCATCATGACCTGATATCAGAGGAGAGAGGTACCTGTGATGATATGATCCTAGATGTTGTTATGACCGTAAACCCCAACAAACAAAACACAATTATCACAGAGTGAAAACCATGCTTTACCAAACTATGCTCTGCTCCCCCCCACCACACACACCTCCCCCTTCAACTGTCGACAGGTACCGCCCGACTAGAAATCGGGAAAAAAAAACACCCTGTGCGGCGGCATAGCAGAGCTCCCGGAGTCGGCACTGAACAAGACGATGATAGGTTGAGGTGAACTATGCTTGGTTAAAGCAGTGCATTATGTAGGTACAATTACCCCTCTCCCCTTGCCAGCTATGTGTGGGTGGGTGTGGGAGGGAGGTGAAGGGGGGGGGAGGGGTGGGGGGAGGGTACCATTTATAGGCATTTAACTCTGTGCCGAGGCGAGCAAGTTTCACCAGAGAAAATTGCTACCAGACAAAGTTAATTATTCAAATTATGCTATGTACATTATATAACAATAATGTATATAAACTAGTTACTTGCACATATGGGACCGGGGGGTGGCCGAATCAGTAAGAGCTGGCTGACTTCCCGTGTGGGACCAGACGGGATGGCCGAATGAGTTAGAGCGTCCCTCTCCGATGCTGGTAGATCGTGGGGTCGTGGGTTCGAACCCTGGTCGAGTCAAACCGATGACTTAAAAATTGATACTTGTCGCTTCCTAGCCTGGCGCTCGGTATTATTAGGATAGGACAAGGACTGGTTGGCTCAGTGTCAGGATAATGTGACTGAGTGGGATATCGGGTCAATGTGCCGGCGGCCTGGTTTCCCAGTGGGACAGCACTATAAAGTTGCCATGAGTGCGCACTGATATGACCTTAGATGTTGCTAGGACGTAAAACAACAAACAAACAAACAACTTCCCGTGTGAGATTCATTGATCACCTGTTGATTGATTGATTGGTGGTTTCTTTAAGCCGTATCGGCAGCACAGACCATATTCACGGCGTCCCATGTGAGAGCTCCTGAGTTCGAAGTCCGACCGAGTCAAATTTATGTCGTACAAAATATACACTTGTCATTATCTAACCTAGAATTTGGCATTAAAACAATGGGTAGGGCAAGGACTGGTTGGCTCAGTGTCAGGATAATGTGACTGAGTGGGATATCAGGTCATGGTGCCAGTGGCCTGGTCTCCCAGTGAGGAAGCACTATAGTATAAGGTCGCCATGAGTGCACACTGTTACGAGTTGGTACCCGTCCTGATATGACCTTAGATGTTGCCAGGACATAAGACTCCAAGAAACAAACAACACTAGTCAGGCCCTTGAACAAACACAATACCATGGCTCCTATGCTCCCTTTCCCGCACACACAATTCACCCATGATAATAGCGCAGTTATACTGATGGCTGACCCACTGACCTACTTTCTTGGTTTACTAATCTACTCTATCCTTAGGTAGATACCGAGATCGCATCTGCAATGCAATGCCCATGCTTGGCATACCACTGCTTCTGTGCTTAAAAAAAGTATATATTCTACTACATAAATTGTTTACCAAAAGAAAGCAGGCTTTGTGATACGTTCCCTGTGGAACTCAATTACAGGTTCGTTGGTTGTTGGAGTTTCATGTCCTGGCAACATCTAAGGTCATATCAGGATGGTCACCTACTTGTGACAGTGCGCATTCATGGTGACTTTATAGTGCTGTCCCACTGGGAGACCAGGCCACTAGCACCATGACCTGATATCCCACTCAGTCACATTATCCTGACACCGAGCCAACCAGTCCTTGCCCTATCCTAATAATGCCGAGCGCCTGGCTAGGAAGTGACCCTATTACAGTGAACTGCTTTTTTATAGCCCTTCTTGATAATTAGTGACCCATGAGTCTATGCGCGTTGTATTCGTAGTTTCTTTTCATGGGATCAGACGGGATGGCCGAATGAGTTAGAGCGTCTGTCTCCCGTGCTGGTAGATCATGGAGTCGTTGGTTCAAACCCTGGTCGAGTCAAACCAATGACATAAAAATTGATACTTATCGCTTCCTAGCCAGGCACTCGGCATTATTAGGATAGGGCAAGAACTGGTTGGCTCAGTGTCAGGATAATGTGACTAGGTGGGATATCAGGTCATGGTGCTGGTTGCCTGGTTTCCCAGTGGGGGCAGCACTATAAAGTCGGCATGAGTGCGCACTGTCACAAGTCAGTACCCGTCCTGATATGACCTTAGATGTTGCTAGGACGTGAAACAACAAACAAACAAATCTTTTCATGGAGAAAGCCTCTGCACCTGCCCTACGTCAGTCACTTCAACAGCTGAGGAGGCTGACTAACGCAACTCCCAGTTACACTTACAGCTTCACCACGGGGCCCCGCAGTCTCGATTAGGCCCGAAATAACGCCCAGTGAACAGATTGTTCAAAATATTCAAACTGTGCCGAGTCATACTCGCTCATCATATTTGTGAATAATTAAAGTCGTGTCGGTCATTTTGCAGCTCCTTTTAATAAATATTCACGTCAGTTTTGTGAAAATTAGAAGATATTGGTTGGTTGGTTGTTGTTTTATGTTCTAGCAACATCTAAGGTCATATCAGGATGGGTACTGACTTGTGACATTGCACACTCGTTGTGACTTATAGTGCTGGCCCACTAGGAGATCAGGCCGCCAGCACCATGACCTGATATCCCACTCAGTCACATTATCCTGACACTCAGCTAACCAGTCCTGACCCTATCCTAATAATGCAGATAGCCTGGCTAGGAAGCGACAAATATCAATTTTAAGGTCATTTGTTTGACTGGACCGGGAATCGAACTCCCGACCTTCCGCGTGCGAGGCCCGCGCTTTACCGATTAGGCCGCCGTGCCCGGTATTAGAAGATATAGATAGTTCCCAGATAAGTATGACTGCATACCATTCCATTCGATAAAGCTGGTGTGTGAATCATGTCTATTTATAACCTCATTACATGTATGCATATTTAGAGTGATATAATATAATCAGATATCTTCTTCTGATATATATATGTTTAGTTAAGCATAGATCTACATGGACATTTCAGCTTCTAAGGGTGACTGTCCGTTTGGTTTCAATATCTTCTTGTCTCTTTCCAATGCTTTACGTATGGAGTTTTCGGACCTAGGCTACCTGGACTACGCATTGTACTGGCTGCGATTCGCTTCAGCCTATACTCATCCAGTATCTCACACACCTCAAATTCCATAAAACCAAATAAGATGGCCTAATGAGTTGAGCGCCCGGCTCCAGTTTTGGTAGGTCATGGGATTCAAACCGTTGGGTTCAAACCTTAGCGAAGTCAAACCAATGGCTTAAAATCGATACTTGTCACTACCTAGCCTGGCGTTCGGTATTACTAAGACAAGGCAAGGAGCAGTGGAATGAGGAAGAACAATTGTCCACAAATGAAATTTGTACCAACAAAAATAAATATCAGGCAATAATTGCGGTTTTGAGATTCTATCATATTTTCTGATAAATATGTTAAGATTGGTTGGTTGTTGGAGCTTTACGTCCTGGCAACATCTAAGGTCATATCAGGATGGGTACCGACTTGTGGCAGTGCACACTCATGGTGACTTTACAGTGCTGCCCCACTGGCACACCAGGCTGCCAGCAACATGACCTGATATCTCACTCAGTCATATTATCCTGACACCGAGCCAACCAGTCCTTGCCCTATCCTAATAATGCCAAGCGTCTGGCTAGGAAGCAACATGTATCAATTTTATAAGTCCCAGACGCGGTGGCCGAATCGGCAGAACGTGGGCCTCTGGTGGGGGAAATTGGGACTTTGGTTCCCGGTCAAGTTAAACCAATGACTTATAAAATTGATACTTGTGGCTTCCAAGCCTGGCGCTCAGCATTAATAGGATAGGGTAAAGACTGGTTAGCTCAGTGTCAGAATAATGTGACTGAGTGGGATATCGGGTCATGGTGCCGGCAACCTGATTGTCCAGTTGGGCAGAACTATATGTGATAGCGTACCCTCATGGCGATTTTATAGTGCTGCCTTACCGCAAGATCTAGCCGCCGACATTGTAAAAATATTAGGAATGTTTAGGTCCGTATCAACAAATAGTGTAATAGTTAAATAATTTCCCAAAATACTCGCTTCAGTGATTCCAATATTCAAATCATGTCATAAAACCATCCTAATAATATCTAAATAATTGATCACTGTTATAAAAAAACATGGTAATAATATTCACCCTATTTTTCTGTGTGTGCTAATGTATGCCATGTGTGAATGTAATGTAATGTCAAATTGTCCAGAAGGTTATGCATCAAATATCACTACTGGAGAAAATAACTCTGGAAAAACAATACAATATAGGAATGTTTAAATGTATTTGCTTACCTGAACTTGTATATGATATATGTGCATTCTAAAATGTATGTAAATACTAGAACTGGCAAAAGCATATATAATTGTACACAGCTGGTACAGTCTAGGCTCTCCCTAACAAATAAATACGGTGTAGGCAGGCCCCAAATATTATTTTCAAAAACAAGCTATCTAGAGCCTGGGGGTGTGCATGCTGATATAGGGTTTAGGGCTTCAGATAAACTGTCCGAAGGGCAGATAAAGGCCCAACACCAGCTTAGGTGTGGACACACATGAAAGAGCTGTGGGTTTGTTTTGTTTGTTTGTTGTTTTACGTCCTAGCAACATCTAAGGTCATATCAGGACGGGTACCGACTTGTAACAGTGCGCACTCATGGCCAGCACCATGACCTGATATCCCACTCAGTCACATTATCCTGACACTGAGTCATTGGTTTGACTCGACCAGGGTTCGAACCCACGACCCCACGATCTCCCAGCACGGGAGACGGACGCTCTAACTTATTCGGAGCTTCCCGTCTGGTTATTCTAATGGTAGATATCCTCTAGTTAATACCATGACCAGTCATCACACACATACACACACTCATTGGCATTATCCTGATACTAAGTAAGGTAATTCTGACTCTATCGTATTAATGCTGAGCAACCAGGTTAGCTAGCGATATGCATCAATTTTGCTAATTTATGTCAGGTACACACCTACCGTTTGTGCGCACCCACCTACCGTATACGATCTAAAACTGCCCGTTTCGCATACAAAAATCGCTAGGTGTGCACTCCCCGCGCACACCTAGCGATTGCGATTCCCGACTAAAAACTCAGTTTTAGGGCTAAAACGGGCCGATTACGATTGCGATTCACGATTCGAAAAATGAATCGGCCCGTTTTCAGTTTTAAGCGGGTCGGGTCGAGTCGCGAGTTTTAGTGCGCGAATCGTAAACGGTAGGTGTGTACTTGGCATATAATATTAGTCATTCAGTTGACTCAGTCGAGGTTCATACCCACGACCTCCCGCATGGGAAAACCAACCATCGTTCTTACCGATTCGTCTATTAAAATACTATATTTAAACATTGCATATCTCCCACTATAATAATTATTGTCGCTATTATTGAATAATAATTATATAATATTATATAATTGAATAATAATTTACTATAATTGATATAGTTGACTATAATTGTCATACATTGTCTTTGATGGTACATCAGTCAGGGTGAGCTAGGGAACCTGTCCCCATGCTTCAGTGGTGCAACAGGCAGGCTGGGCTAGGGGACCTGTCCAATTGCCTTGTTTGCGAATTGGGTGACAGGACTGCACGATTATTTAAGACATTCCTATATGAAAACCTCTGAGTGGCGTGTCTTGTCGTACATTGTCTTTAATATCACTCACCGTGTGGCCGGCGCGCCGGCGCGCTGGTTGCGGACGCTGTCGGCAGAGGGCGTGGCGGTGCGCATGCGCTGGCCGTCCAGGACCTGGGTGGCGGGCGCGCTCTGCCGGCGGGCGTGCAGCTTAGTCGGTATGATCCCCGCCACACGGCCCTTGTGACCTGCCAGCAGTCAGGGGTCAGAGGTCAGAGGCCAAGAAGCTGTTGACTGTATGCGTTGCGTGAGGTTCACTTGTTGCATAATTTAATCCACATTAAGGCTGTTGTGGTGGGTGGGTTTAGGGGGTGGGGGTGTTGTCATCAATGGTGGTCACAGATTTTCACAGTAATATATACACTACTTTTCCAGATTCTTACCCGAAAATAGTACACATAAATATGTTATCAGAGAACATGACAGTGGACTATATTATATATTCTGAAATTATATATATAATATATATAATACATATATATGAAAATAACGAAAATGTTGACGATAAAATCAAAGTAGAATATAATTTTATTCATCAAGTTCTTCTCCTTTTTTTAAAAGTACACACTTTGTTGTTGAAAAGTACACACTTTTTTTCTCTCGAAAAGTACACACCTTTTTTTCTTGAAAAGTACACAATTTAGTTTTTGGAAAAGTACAATTTAAACAAAAAGCGTACAATTTGTTGTTCACTGGAGTACTCAAATAGGAAGTTTAGGACAGGCAGGCCAGCCGTCGGCCATGACCATCTCTGGCACTAGGGGCTCACCTCGCGCGTCACAGCGGCAAGGGTCGTGGCGGTCAAGGTAGTTCTGCAGCGTGTCCCACCCGCCGCCGATACGCACCATCACGTGATTCCGCAGGATCTGAATAACAGCCAATCAGCGCTCAGAACAGCCACAAACCACAGTCCCGCACTCATCGGCGTCCAAGAAGCATACTGTCCTCCGGATAATAGTTTTGACCCCCCCCCCCCACACACCCACCACACACACATACACACATGTTCCAGGCAATATTATACCTGCATTTGGGCATGGGGCAATCTTATACCGGTATACTGCTACACTCATGCAATCTTATACTGGCATATTGCTACAATCATGCAATCTTATACCGGTATAATGCTACAATCATGCAATCTTATACTGGTATAATGCTACAATCATGCACTCTTATACCGGTATAATGATACAATCATGTAACCTTATACCGGTATAATGCTAGTCATGCAATCTTATACCAGTATTATCCTACAAGCATGCAATCTTATACTGGTATAATGCTACAATAATGCAATCTTATACCAGTATAATTCTACAATCATGCAATCTTATACTGGTATAATGCTACAATAATGCAATGTTATACCAGTATAATTCTACAATCATGCAATCTTATACCGGTATAATGCTATGATAATGCAACCTTATACGAGTATAATTCTAATATCCCCCTCCCTACCCCCTGATGGATTTCTGGCATACAATGCACGACACACAAGCCAACATGATGTGATTATGGATGTTTCTCTTTAATTTGTGATGTGCGTTTTCTTTATATTTCAACCCGTCCTGTTATTACCTTGGATGTTGCTAGGACATAAAACAACAAACAAGCAATTGTATTTCATGATTCTGATTCTTTTTTACCCCAAGGCTTACTTTAAGGAGGAATACTACCTCCTTTTACAACCCGAACACTCTCCATGCACATGTTGGGTTACACAAAGAGAAAACCTTTTCAAAGTTGTGCAGGAGAGTATTTGAGTCTAGTACAGATTAGAGGGGTTGTTATATTATGGAGGTAGCAGTGTAAAACTGGAATATTATCTCCCCCAACGGTAGCTTTATTCCCGTCTATTATTACATTCTACCCCCACCCCTCAAATAAACCCCCCACAAATCCGACAAGTTTGTTCTCGTACATCATCTTAATCTACCAACATTTCATCTTAAGAAAACATGGAAAACAACTGGAAATGTATAATGTCGCATGTATTTATCACCATGCACTTAGTTTTTAATTTATTTCTACACATGATGGTGACACATACACATATGCAGAAAACCAAGGGAAAAGCCCACATCAGTAAACGGATAATAATCGTTACCTATGAACAGGTTATACAGTGTATAACATATTAAAAGAATAACTAAGATATATATATATATATATTAATCTTCAAAATAAATGCCAATATGCATAATTTGCTCAAAAACCAATAGATGTAATATAACTAGATCCACTAATTTCTCTTTGGTAATTATATTTATTCTAATGCTAAGTCAATTTACCACAACCAGTTACTGTTGAAGCCCTCCTATCCACCATTTTGGAGTGCATACCAAAATTAATTTGGAATGTTTTCACCACAAATACTGCAAAAACCATGCAACTTTAATAGCTCGGGAAAGATATATTACCCGTCGAACTACCGAACTAAGTGAGAGGCATTAAAGGGGCACTTACTCTGACGAAGATGACAGTTCTCGACTCGCCGATCTTGTATTTTCCATCTGAGACTTGCACCATTGGAAACTGGTCCGGGCAGGTACAGATACTCACCATCTCACGCACCTGAAAGGCGGAACCGGAAGTGAGAAAGGCGCAAACCAACACACAGTGAATCACGTACACCACCAACCCCGCCCTCTGGTGGCAGTGGCAAGAACTAACGTGGGTATCACTATCAGCCCATTGTGGGGGAAAGGTCTTACATGGAAGAGTCCCACCACCACAGGCTGGGTAGCAGCGCATTTGCAGCAAGTTCTGTAGAAAAGCACTATAGAGGATTTCCACTGCCAGCCTACCCTCTACTGGCAGTGACAAGAACTAACACGGGTAGTAAGTAGCCCATTGTGCAGCATTCTCTGTGGGAAAGGTCTTATATGGAGGATTCCCACCACTACAGTGTATTAGCAGCAAGCTCTGTAGAAAATATCTATAGAGGATTTCCATTACCAACCTGGCCTCTGATGACAGTGGCAAGAACTAATATTGTAGGCCTCAGCGCACCGTGCACTAACCTCTGTCGAAAAGGTCTACAAAGAAACTCCTATTAAGAATTATCATGTGTAATTAATTGCCCGGAAAAGATACCAGCTTCAGGATCTCGAAGGACTCATATCGAGGGTAGCAGTGTGTGTTACCACTGTGTCTGGTCTGTAGGCCTACACTGCACCCGTTTTCTGGATTGATGCAGTGTGCTCACACTCACAGAGCCAGACCCCTGCTGGGTCTCAGCTTCAGGAATTCGAAGGACTCATGGTATGAGTCATTTTGAGGGTAGCAGTGTGTGTGCTATCACCGTGTCTGCTATGTACACTGCACCAGTTTTCTGGATTGATGCAGTGTGCTCACACTCACAGAGCCAGAAGCCTGAGGAGAGGCTTGCTGGGTCCCAGCTTAAGGAATTCGAAGGACTCATAACAATTAACATGAATCATTTTGAGGGTAGCAGTGTGTGTGCTATCATCGTGTCTGGTATGAACACTGCACCAGTTGTCTGGATTGATGCAGTGTGCTCACACACCCACCCGCACAGGGCCAGGAGCCTGATTAGTGACCTGCTGGGTCCCAGCGTCGGTATCTCGGAACAGTCACATTCTCAGCAGCTGTCAAATCAGTTCATCGCAAAAAGGGGTTAAACGATGATATAAGTAGTATTCAAAATTGGCGTTTTTCCACAGGCACGATTTGACATTGACAACAGTGGTTAATGGTCTTATCTATCCCTGCGATGTAGTCCGAAATTACCATGGCTACCACATTCACCAGTGAGGGGACCGTGAGGCTACCTGATTGGTTGATTGATTTGTTGGGGCTTTACGCCTTGTCATTATTTGCGGTCATATTAGAACGAGTACCAACTTGTGATAGTACACATTCACCGATCATCCCCCTGTCATTCAACAGGTAACATGACGGGGTGGCCTAGTGGGTAGGGCGCCCACCTCACGTGATGGACACGGCGGGTTCAAACCCCGGCTGAGTCAAATCCAAAGACTTACAACACTGATACTTGTTGATGCCTTGCCTGGCGCTCGGAGATAAGCCAAGGGGTGGTTGGCTCAGTTTCGGGAAGGATATCGGGACAGGGTGTCAGCAGTATGGTAGTGGTACACTAGTGGGACAGCACTATAAACTCTGCATGAGCGCATAGTGTCACAACTCGGTACTCATCCTGACATGGTATGCTGCTAGTAAGTTAAGCTCCACTCATTCAGCGGCCAAATCACGCACACAGTTATTTTCCTATTGCAAGGGAGTTCGGAAAGTCTCAGATGGCAATGGAGATGAGGGGAAAACGGAGAAAACTGGTTGCAAAGTCATATATGGTGCCCCAACGACCCTCGTGGTTAAGGGATTGATAATGATGATGATGATGATGATTATACATATAAAATGTCCTTACTTTAAATAATCACACAACTTTCTGCGCCTATCGATGCACAATTCACCATAACAAATAGAAGTACTGCTACCTTTCGTGTATTTTATGGGGCTGTCACACTACGACGCTTCTTGCCGGCGTGCCGCCAGCGCGCAAAATAACTTCTACGCGTCGAGAAACGTCCAACTTTTCGGCGGTTTGGGGAAAAAGTTTGGCGTCAGCGCAGCGCGTTATTCGCGTGCGGCCAACGGGTGTCGACGCGTGAGGAAAAAAAAAAAAAAAGTTTGGCGTGACGTGCTCATATCCGATTAGATGTTGGTAGGACGTAAAACAAGAAAGCAACCATTTGGCGCAACATGTGGAGACGACCCGCCCGCGTGCGTGGTGTCTGCCTAGCATTCCCATAACGTTATTCCAGCGATGTCGACGTCCTTCTGACATCGCCATAATATTGGAACCCGCGCGTTGACACGCGCTATCGGTCGTTGTTTTTTTTGACATGTTGAAAACATTCAGCGACCAATAACGCGTGCCGCCGTTGTCCACCGACCATCAACGTCCAGAATAATGTACCGATGTGTACCGATGCGCGCCTAATGCGCACGTAACGCTTCCTGACGTTTCCCTAATTTTCGCCCAAAATCACCACACGTCGACCGGTCGCCGGTGAGAAGCGTCGTAGTGTGACAGCCCCATAAAGTTGCATAGTCCGATGAAATATCAAATTTTCAAAACCAAACCAATTATCTAGTTTTGATTTCATATATCTAAGTTAGATACTGCTGCACTTATTAAGCATTCGTTTCTGCATAGAAGGCAATACTGAGTCAATTTAACAGAACCTGTTACTGCAGAAGTCAATGGTGCCAGAGTTTTGGTAAGCTTGTCAAAACTAATTTTCCATGTTTGCACTCAAAATATCTCAAAGGTTTACCATTTAAAATAAAAGTAACTTTAAACTATAGATACTAGTGATCGATCTAATGTATTTATCTCAGAAAAAATACAGAAATTCAAAACCATCGGACTATGCAACTTTAAACTAAATCTTCGTTAGGTTCGTTGAGTAAACAGGGACAATTACAATCACGGACAATTGGTCTTCCTCATGCCACTGCTCCTTGCCCTATCTTGCAATGCTGAACATCAGGCTAGGTAGCGACAAGTATACATTTTAAAAGCATTAGGTTGTCTTGGCCTTATTACAAACTCAGGATTCGAACCCAGGACCTGCTAAATGGGAAGCGGGTGCTCTATCCATTTGGCTATCCCGTTTGATTTGCTCAAGATGTGTACAAAATGTAATCCTCTTTCCACAGTACAAATAAACGGATAAAACCCTGGAACCATCTCATGTGGTGGTTCGTAATTTGACCCTTAAAATCCATATACAATTTAAACAAAAAACACACCAAAAAACACCCAAGAAACCAACAACAAACATCCAAAACCAACAACAGCAAACAACAACAAAACAAACACACAGCAAAAACAAGCAACCAATTATCGATACAGTTATTTAACTATATAGCTCGTTGGTATTAGGATTCACTTGACAAGCTCCAAGTGATTTAACATTGCCAATGCAACTAGACTCGGTCGGGGATCGAACCCACATTAGCCACTAGACGGAGTTGTCACATGATTTAAGTACTCGCTTCCCATCTGGAAGGTTGTTCAAACCCCAGCCGAGTCTAAGCAATGACATAACAATCTATACTTATTGCTAGGTATAACTAGGGTAAGACTAGATAAAAGATTCACCCGGTACTTGTAGTACACGTGTGAACGACAACATACTGTAAATACGCGCGAAAATAGCTTTAGTATGGAACAGCAAGTAGAATGCCTGCCTCCAGTGTCAAATGGTTACTTATATCGGCACAGACTTGGTGAAATGGGAGAGAATGCAAAAAGACAAGATGGCTGCCGCAGAATGCTGTCAATTTCACTTTGAAATTGCCCTTGCTTAAAGCTGCATAGTCCAATGAAACATCACATTTTCAAAACCAAAACAATTATCAAAAATTGATTCTATATATCTAATTTAGATAATGCTACACTTATTTAACATCCGTTGTCACGCAGAAGGAAATACTGAGTCAATTTAATCAAACCTGATACCACTGAAGCCTGTGGTGTCGGAGTGTTGGCAAGCTTGCCAAATCTAATTTGACATATTTCAAATATCTCAAAACTTAGCCATATCTCAAAACTTAGCCATTTAAAATGAAAGTTACTTCAAACTAAAGTATGGTAGGCTATGACAATCAGTTTGATATATTTATCTCAGAAAGAATGGCAGAAACCCAAACGCATCGGACGATGCAATTTTAATAAATAAGTGAAGCAAAGAGATTTATAAAAAATCAAACAGAAAGCTGGTTGCTAACTTATTAATAACCCGTGGCGAATAACAAACACATATCAATATTGACAAACTCGGCAGGACTGGAAGGGGGTGGCCTGGGCCTATATGCAGGAGTCGGTGGTAGCGGGTTTTGGTGTTACAGCCTATTACCGGGTAGCTATCGCCGACGTCGAGAACTGTGTCAAGTTCTATGCAGGAGCGCACAACACTTTGATTATAGGTACCCGTGAATTTATTTATAGATTTGGGAAATCCCTCTGCTCTGTACCCATATATTAGGCTTAAATCTATTCAATGCGACCATATTTAACAGAATTACATACGCAATAAGTGAAATTTTATCAATTTAACCCTAAATTCGAACCCTCCTTAAGGCTACCGCCGCATTGGTGGCGATATTAATAGTTATATTTTCGAATCGACGAAGGTACAGTCAACAAACCGCCGCAACCGCCGCATCGACGTCCCTTTCCATACTGGCGGCGGCGGCGGTTTGTTGACAGTTCCTTCGTCGATTAGAAAATATAACTAGTAATATCGCCGCCAATGCGGCGGTAGCCTTAAGGAGGGTTTGAATTTAAGGTTAAATTGATAAAATTTCACTTATTGCGTATGTAATTCTGTTAAATATGACAGCATTGAATAGATTTGGGCCTAATGAACTCACTATACCTCCTATATACCAGGGGTAAGGTACCACCGGGTAAGCCTTTGGTGTTAGGCCTATCACCGCTTCGTGCATAGCATTTTTCGCCCCTACCCGGGAAATTCCCGACTACCACCGTTTCGGCTCACTATCACCGAATACCACCGACTCCTGCATATAGGCCCAGATCGGTTAAAGTGCTGACTGGCTTTCCTAGGTGAGGTCAGTGCAGCTCACTACATTAGTTTTTGTAATCGCTCTAGATGGCGTTGTGATGAGGTCCTCTGCTGGTTTGGTTTGTGAGGTAAGACAATATCATTGGTCACACTACATTTATACAGCGGTCCCAACACTCACACATACCCAATGAGCCAAGTCGGGTTAGGGGTCGTGACTGGTGTTTTGGAACGCTTCCAGACCCCCCCCCCCCCCACACACACACACACCTCCCCCCCCACACACACACACTCCCACCTGAACCCCACCCCTTACAGAAACATAACCCTTCCACACACGGAAAGAAACAAGATGCGCATGAAACAAAAAGCGGGGAAAAGTTGTCTCATCTCATATGATTCCCCCCTCCCCCATTTATTCATTAATTAATTAATTTAGTGTCGGGACAACATCAAATAGTTCTATCAACACTGTGTCAAGATGCACCAATATTGCTAGTATGGTATTGGTACGCATTCTGGTTGGTTGTTGGAGTTTTACATCCTGGCAACATCTAAGGTAATATCAGGACGGGTATCGACTTGTGACAGTGCACACTCATGGTGACTTTATAGTCCTGCCCCACTGGGAGCCCAGACCACCAGCACAATGATAAAATTGATACTTGTCGCTTCCTAGCCTGGTGCTTGGCATTATTAGGATAGGGCAAGGATTGGTTAGCTCAGTGTTACGATAATGTGGCTGAGTGGGATATCGGGTCATCGTGCCAGCGGCCTGATTTCCCAGTGGGGCAGCACTATTAAGTCGATATGAGTGTGCACTATCACAAGTCGGGTGCGGATATGACCTTAGATGTTGCCAGAACGTAAAACTCCAACAAGTAACCAACATTTGGTGCTGACAACACATTGTTCAGAGCAATAAAATCACCTGACCAAACAGAATAAAAAAAATATATATTAAAAGATGCTTCCTGTATACCGATATAGGAAGGCAAGCTTTAAGTTTGACTTGACTTTCAAATCAATTTAAAGCTACATAATATTGTTTTGTTTAAGAAGAAAAAAAACTATCATCAGACAGAATGACCACCAAATGAGTGCATCATTTGTTTCCGATTGGTAGCTAGAAAACATGGCGAGCTGGTGGGGGTGGGGTGGGTGTGGGGGGGTACCACTGATAAGCGTATCCGGATCCACCCCCTCCACACTGCATTGATCGCAGTGAAAGTAACCCCTGTCGACTGGAAGTGGGACAGCTTTATGACGGACATTGCTGCATCTCGGCCTGGTGAGATAGGACATGGCCTAGTTTGTGAGTGTGGGTCGGGACCCAGCGAGCCGCTATTCTGCCTGTTATCTGAGACTAGTGCGAGGAATAAGACTACTTGAGCAAAACGAATTAAAATAAATAAATAAAATGGTTCCTGTGTACTGGTGTAGGAAGACAAGCTTCAACTTGACTTACAAACAGATTTGAAGCTACGTGGTTTTCTTCTTTTCCCTTGTTAAGAAGAAACAAAGCTATCATCGGAGAGAATGGCCGGATGAGTGCAGCGTCAATTGGTGGCTAGAAAACATGGCGAGATATGGGGGAGGGGGTACAACTGATTACCCCATCCGGATCTACACCTCCACACTGCATTGATCACAGTGAAAGTCAACCCGTCATAAGTCGGTACCCGTCCTGATATGACCTTAGATGTTGTCAGGACGCTAAACTCCAATAACCAACCAAGCTAACAACCACCCGGACCAATGGCCCAGCCCGGCACACCCCGACAAATCAACTGAGGTATGTGTTTAACAACCTCATTGAACCGTTATTCACGGGCACACTGCCATACTAGACGAGTTCCTCCACTGACCCGCCCTCTGACGGCAGTGTCGGGAACTTGTAGTGTGGGTAGGACTTCAGAACTAAGGCATTTGGATTGTCCCAAAACCCACTGAAGCCAATGCAAAACCACAGGAAAATAGAATAGAAATAACAAATACAATATCACATCTTTAGAAATGTGGTGGCATTTAGTGCCAGCTTAATAAATATATTAAGCAAGTTCTTCTCAACATATTTGTGATCTGCATTTATATCTTTAAAAACACAAACCACACCCTGATTTCAATCTAGAACAACGGTTACGTTCTTTCTTTCTTTCTTTCTTTCTTATTTCATCTCGGTTTTCATTTTGTATTACTGTTTATAGTAAGTACATTGTGTGCAAACCCCTGAAAGAAGTTCTTGTTGACGAAATTAACATTCCCTGCACCTAGCTCGAGATATCCAGAACTAGACAAATCAAGATATCCGGAATTAATAATATAGGTTATTTGTTTCTATCTATCTTTTTAAAGAAGAAAAGAGAAGCCAGGGAAACATCATTCATTAATGGTCACTTTCTTATTTTATTCATCAGGGTAAAAAACAGTTCATCGTCAGGTACGGAAGGGCTATTGTTTGTTTGTTGGCGCTTGTTTGTTGGTGTTTTTCGTCCTGGCACCATTTAAGGTCATATCAGGACAGGTGGGAGGGTTAGATAATTACTGTAGTATATAAGAACTCTGCACAGACAGTGAGCAGGCCTACTCCTGGTCGGCTATATAGTGTTGCCACGCTGAGGTCCAGTGCCGCCTGCACCATAATCCAAGTTAGTCACATTAGTCTCACAATGAATCTAGCTAGCTCTAGGCATATTGTGCCCGTTAGTCCTACGACAATAGGAGTGGTCATTGTACAGTGTGGGAGACGAGGCTCAGTGGTGGAGGTGGTGGTGGTGATGGTGGTGGTGGTGGTGGTGGAGGTGGTGGTGGTGGTGGTGGAGGAGGTGGTGGTGGAGGTGGTGGTGGAGATGGTGGTGGTGGAGGAGGTGGTGGTGGTGGTGATGGAGGAGGTGGTGGTGGTGGTGGAGGTGGTGGTGGTGGTTCTGGTGGTGGTGGAGGTGGTGGTTCTGGTGGTGGAGGAGGTGGTGGTGGTAGTGGAGGTGGTGGTGGTGGTGGTGGTTGAGGTGTATGTGGTGGTGGTGGTGGAGGTGGTGGAGGTGGTGGTGGTGGCGATGGTGGAGGTGGATGTGGTGGTAGTGGTGGTGGAGGTGGTGGTGGGGGTGGAGATGGTGGTGGAGGTGGGTGTATTGTGGTGGAGCTGTTGGTGGGGGTGGTGGTGGTGGAGGTGGTGGTGGAGGTGGGTGTATTGTGGTGGAGGTGGAGATGGTGGTGGTGGTGGAGGTGGTTGTGGTGGAGGTGGTGGAGGTGGTGGTGGAGGTGGAGGTGGTGGTGGAGGTGGGTGTATTGTGGTGGAGATGGAGGTGGTGGTGGAGGTGGTGGTGGAGGTGGGTGTATTGTGGTGGAGGTGGAGGTGGTAGTGGAGGTAGAGGTGGTGGTCGAGGTGGTGGTGGAGGTGGTGGTGGAGGTGGAGGTGGTGGTGGTGGTGGAGGTGGATTTGGTGGTGGAGGTGGAGGTGGTGGTGGAGGTGGGTGTATTGTGGTGGAGGTGGAGGTTGTGGTGGAGGTGGTGGTGGAGGTGGAGGTGGTGGTGGAGGTGGTGGTGGAGGTGGGTGTATTGTGGTGGAGGTAGAGATGGTGGTGGAGGTGGGTGTATTGTGGTGGAGATGGAGGTGGTGGTGGAGGTTGTGGTGGAGGTGGTGGTGGTGGTGGAGGTGGGTGTACTGTGGTGGAGGTGGTGGTGGTGGAGGTGGTGGTGGAGGTGGAGGTGGTGGTGGAGGTGGAGGTGGTGGAGGTGGAGGTGGAGGTGGTGGTGGAGGTGGAGGTGGTGGTGGTGGTAGAGGAGGTGGAGGTGGTTGGTTCGTTTTGGGAGTTTTATGTCCTGGCAACATCTAAGGTCATAACAGGACGGGTACCGACTTGCGACTGTGCTCACTTATAGCGACTTTATAGTGCTGCGCCACTGGGAGACCAGGCCACAAGCAGCATGACCTAATATCTCACTCAGTCACATTATCCTGACACTGTGCCAACCAGTCCTTGGCCTATCCTAATAATGCCGAGCACCTGGCTAGGAAGCGATAAGTATAAATGCTTAAGTCATTGGTTTGACTCGACCATGGTTCAAACCTGTGGGTTTGAATCCCATGATCTACCAAAAGGGGAAACGGACGCTCAACTCATTCGGCCATTCCGCTTCGTGGGTGGAGGTGGTGGTGGAGGTGGAGGTGGAGGTGGAGGTGGAGGTGGAGGTGGACGTGAGGTTGTGGGTGGGGGGACTGGATAATATCAGGAAAGCTTTAAGGATATGAACATGCACAGGACTCGGTGCACCAGTCGGTAGAGCGTAGGCTTCCTGTGCGGAAGATCAGGGGTCGATTCCCGGTTCAGTCAAACCAAATTACTTACAAAATTGATACTCGTCGCTTCCTAGCCTGGCACTCAGCATTACCAGGACAGGGCAATGTCTGGTTAGCTCAGTGCCAGGATAAGGCGACTGAGTGGGATATCGGGCAATGGTGCCGGTGTAGCAGGAAATCGCAAACCCTGTAAATCGCAAACCCCCACTTGTGATTTCCTAGGAAATCGCAAACCCCCATGCCATATATGGGCATGGGGGGTTTGCGATTTCCTAGGAAATCGCATATCCCCCCTGGAGATCGCAAACCCCCTGTCACGGTTTAAAACCCCGGCCCGATCGCAGCCCCTGCCGTGGCCTCAGCGCATGCGCAGAGGTTGTAAACAGGCTGCAGAACGAATACACACTGCCAGTGTCTATTAAAGTGTAATAGAAATGCACAATCCTATCCATATAAATTTAATATAATCTATCCGTCGAATATGTTTTCTATATGTGTACCAAGCAGCTTGTTTCTAAGTGGTGTAGCTTTAGAGATATTTCACTTCTTCTGTATGAAGATTGCACTGACACTCAGAATATCCCAACTTTCACTATTATCTCTGTTTTTAATACTTTCAGCATAAATTGCTCTTAGGTTACATTAAATACTTCAGATCTTCCTCTTCAATCGCGCATTAAGATATTTTTAATCAATCCAATGAAAGCTTTTAAATTTATTTTACAAAAATAAATGCTTAGTCAACTGTCTTCATGGCAGGGGCTGCGATCGGGCCGGGGTTTTATACCATGACACCCCCATTCGGCGGCGGCGGCGATTTGTTTACTTTACGTTCGTCGAGTTTAGGGTTAAATTGGTAAAATTTCACTTATTTGGTTACCAATTTAACCCTAAATTCGAAGCGTTATTAAGGCTACTGCCGCATTGCCGGCGATATTACTAGTTATATTTTCGAATCGATGAACGTAAAGTAAACAAATCGCCGCCGCCGCCGCCAGTATGGAACGCGATGTCGATGCGGCGGCGATTTGTTTACATTACGTTTGGCGATTAATATCGCCGCCAATGCGGCGGTAGCCTTAATAACGCTTCGAATTTAGGGTTAATTTAATTAAATTTCACGATTTGAGTATATAATTCTGTTAAATATAGTCGCATTGAATAGATTTGGCCCGAATCGGTCCCAAAACACAGGGGGGTTTGTGATTTCCAGGGGGGGGTTTGTGATTTCCTAGTAAATCGCAAACCCCGGGGTGTGCAATTTCCAGGGGTTTGCGATTTACTGCCACACCGGCGGCTTGGTCTCCCAGTGGGGCAGCACTATAATAAAGTCACCATGAGTGTGCACTGTCACAAGTCGGTACCCATCTTGATATGACCTTAGGTGTTGCTAGGGCATAACACCCAAACAAACAAACAACGTGGACATGTAGGACATGGCACACAGTGACTCAGACAGTTGGACTTGGCCAACCAACACACTTTATGGCGATATAATCACATTGAAGTTAACACACATGTCCGTGGAAACCAATGAATGTGACCAGCATTTACATCGTCGTTAACATCCGTCGTAGCACCACCTCTTTCCGACATTGTAATCCGATTACAACCACAACAAAGACTGTATGTGTGTCCAAACACCCTATAACACTAAGACGGCTCACTCAGCCTGTACTGTGTAATCAAGAGAACAGCCAGCGCACCAGGTGGTGGGTTTGATCATTTTGATAGCATTGGAGTGTCAGAAGAAACCCTGCTGTCGCTTAGTAGGTGTGGTGCAGGTTTAGGGATGTGGTGGGGGTGTAGGTCTGTGATGGGTGTGTGTGCTGGATATGTAGGTGTGTGTGGTTGAGGTGTAGGTGTGTGTGGTGATGCTGATGGTGTGTGTGGTGATGGTGTAGGTGTGTGGTGGTGGTGTAGGTGTGGTTGGAGTGTAGCTGTGTGGTGGTGGTGGTGGTGGGGGTTGATGGATGTGGTCTGGGTATAGGTATAAGGGTTTAGGGATGTGGTAGGTGTTTAGGAATGTGGTGGGGGTGTAGGTCTGTGGTGTGTGTGTGCTGGGGGTGTAGTTGTGTGTGGTTGAGGTGTACGTGTGTGTGGTGATGGTGTAGGTGTGTGTGGTGATGGTGTAGGTGTGTGTGGTGATGGTGGAGGGGTGGTGGGAGTGTAGGTGTGTGGTGGGGGTTGGGGTTTAGGGATGTGGTCTGGGTATAGGCGTGTGGTGGGGGGGCTTAGGTGTGTGTGGTGGAGGTTTAGGGCTGTGGTGAGGGTGTAAGTGTGTGGTGGGAGTTTGGGGATGTGGTCTGGGTATAGGCATGTGGTGGGGGGTTTAGGTGTGTGTGGTGGAGGTTTAGGGCTGTGGTGAGGGTGTAAGTGTGTGGTGGGGGTTCAGGGATGTGGTGGGGGTATAGGCGTGTGGTGGGGGGCTTAGTTGTGTGTGGTGGAGCTTTAGTGCTGTGGTGAGGGTGTAAGTGTGTGGTGGGGGTTTGGGGATGTGGTCTGGGTATAGGCATGTGGTGGGGGGTTTAGGTGTGTGTGGTGGAGGTTTAGGGCTGTGGTGAGGGTGTAAGTGTGTGGTGGGGGTTTAGGGATGTGCTCTGCGTATAGGCGTGTGGTGGGGGGGTTTAGGTGTGTGTGGTGGAGGTTTAGGGCTGTGGTGAGGGTGTAAGTGTGTGGTGGGGGGTTTGAGGGATGTGGTCTGGGTATACGGCATGTGGTGGGGGTTTTAGGTGTGTGTGGTGGAGGTTTAGGGCTGTGGTGAGGGTGTAAGTGTGTGGTGGGGGTTTAGGGATGTGCTCTGCGTATAGGCGTGTGGTGGGGGGTTTAGGTGTGTGTGGTGGAGGTTTAGGGCTGTGGTGAGGGTGTAAGTGTGTGGTAGGGGTTTGGGGATGTGGTCTGGGCATAGGCATGTGGTGGGGGGTTTAGGTGTGTGTGGTGGAGCTTTAGTGCTGTGGTGAGGGTGTAAGTGTGTGGTGGGGGTTTAGGGATGTGCTCTGGGTATAGGCGTGTGGTGGGGGGTTTAGGTGTGTGTGGTGGAGGTTTAGGGCTGTGGTGAGGGTGTAAGTGTGTGGTGGGGGTTTGGGGATGTGGTCTGGGTATAGGCATGTGGTGGGGGATTTAGGTGTGCGTGGTGGAGGTTTAGGGCTGTGGTGAGGGTGTAAGTGTGTGGTGGGGGTTTAGGGATGTGGTCTGGGTATAGGCATGTGGTGGGGGGTTTAGGTGTGTGTGGTGGAGGTTTAGGGCTGTGGTGAGGGTGTAAGTGTGTGGTGGGGGTTTAGGGATGTGGTCTGGGTATAGGCGTGTGGTGGGGGGTTTAGGTGTGCGTGGTGGAGGTTTAGGGCTGTGGTGAGGGTGTAAGTGTGTGGTGGGGGTTTGGGGATGTGGTCTGGGTATAGGCGTGTGGTGGGGGGTTTAGGTGTGCGTGGTGGAGGTTTAGGGCTGTGGTGAGGGTGTAAGTGTGTGGTGGGGGTTTGCGGATGTGGTCTGGGTATAGGCGTGTGGTGGGGGGTTTAGGTGTGTGTGGTGGAGGTTTAGGGCTGTGGTGAGGGTGTAAGTGTGTGGTGGGGGTTTGGGGATGTGGTCTGGGTATAGGCATGTGGTGGGGGGTTTAGCTGTGTGTGGTGGAGGTTTAGGGCTGTGGTGAGGGTGTAAGTGTGTGGTGGGGTTTGGGACGTGGTCTGGGTATAGGCGTGTGGTGGGGGGTTTAGGTGTGTGTGGTGGAGGTTTAGGGCTGTGGTGATGGTGTAAGTGTGTGGTGGGGGTTTGGGATGTGGTCTGGGTATAGGCGTGTGGTGGGGGTTTAGGTGTGTGTGGTGGAGGTTTAGGGCTGTGGTGAGGGTGTAAGTGTGTGGTGGGGGTTTAGGGATGTGGTCTGGGTATAGGCATGTGGTGGGGGGTTTAGGTGTGTGTGGTGGAGGTTTAGGGCTGTGGTGAGGGTGTAAGTGTGTGGTGGGGGTTTGGGGATGTGGTCTGGGTATAGGCATGTGGTGGGGGGTTTAGGTGTGTGTGGTGGAGGTTTAGGGCTGTGGTGAGGGTGTAAGTGTGTGGTGGGGGTTTAGGGATGTGGTCTGGGTATAGGCATGTGGTGGGGGGTTTAGGTGTGTGTGGTGGAGGTTTAGGGCTGTGGTGAGGGTGTAGGTGTGTGGCGGGGGGTTTGGGGATGCTAAAGATTGTGAGGTGCTGCTTTGCAATACCCCTACAACTCCACCACAAACCACCTACACCTCCACCACACACACCAACACCTACACCCCCACCACACAGAATGTCTGTATGGTGGTGGGGGTGGGCTGGGTGGAGAGGTGGAGGGGCAGGGTTGGGGTGGTGGTGGGAGTTCTATAGGAGTAGCAACACACAACCAGTGCGCACCTCCACCCCCCCCCCCCCACCCCCCCCCACCCCGCTTACATCAAGGAGGGGGAGGTGGTCGTGAGGTGTGGTGTGAGAGTGTCGACTGAGGTGGGTGAATAGGGAGAGGGGGCGAGGGAGTGTGGGGGAGGAAGGGGGGAGCGGAGAGGGAGGAGGAGGCGAAGAGGGAGGAGGAAGGGGAAGAGGGAGGGAGGAATGATGTGAGAGCACCAAGTGAGGTGGGTGAGGAGAGGGAAGGGGGGAGAGGGAGTGTCGCGGAGGGAGGAGGAAGGGGAGGGGAGGGAGGTGTGGTAAGAGAGCGCTGGGTAAGGTGGATGATGAGGGAAATAGGAGAGGGAAGGGTGGGGATGGGAGGGGAAGGGGAGGGGAGGGGAAGGGGGTGAGGCCGGGGGAGGTGGGACGGAAGGGGAGGGGAGGGGGATGGAAGGGGAGTGAGGGAAGGGGAGGGCGGTGGAGGGAGGAGGAAGGGCGGTGAAGCCGGGAGGAGGGAGGGTGGTGAAGCCGGGAGGAGGGAGGGGCGAGGGGAAGAGCATGGGGGAATGAAGGGGTGCAGGGCAGAGGGAGGTGGTGACCATGCAGTAGGCGCAACATCGGCCAAATCCAAATGACAGGCAATCTCTCTTTTTTATTTTAAACTCACCCTCTCGCCTTGTAGGCCTATGTGTTTACATGTGAAACACCAGCCAGCAACCAGGCCGATCAAACCCACCACAAGATGGCACTGCAGAATTTACATTACCCTGGGAGAGATAGGGAGTGAGCCGTCTTAGTGTTATTTGGTGTGTCGTATCAACTAGTAGGCTTTGTTTTTGTCAGGAGTTTACGTTTTCACTATAAAAAAAGTGGGGTAACGGCAATGTCATCTTTGTTTTGGTGGTGTGTGTGTGGTGGGGGGTTAATAATAATTTATGTTTCTTCTGCTGAATAATTATGTTCTTTTTTCAGCATCGAAGCACTGGTATTCCAGTCATTTTTCAATTCAGGATTATTTGCACAAAATTAGTATCACGATTGTTTATGTATTTAAATAAAGCTTGCGAGTACGTGAAAGCGGCAGGGTTTACATAAGAGCTATGGCAGGCCGTTTGCGTTTCAGCTTTAATGAAAAGAATACTGCGTGGCAAAACTAGTGCATTAGTAGTCTGCATTGACCTCACACTTAAAGAGCCACATACACAGATAGTTAGGGATAGATTGATTGCATCAGGAAGCCTAGTAATCAAATGGTTAGAGCACTTTCCCAAGAATGGCAAAGACATGGGTTTGAAGTCCACTCTATGCATATTATCTCATCTGTTTGTAACACCGTAACAACGCTGGTTTAATGACCAGGATTTGTTTATTTGTTGGGGTTTTACATCCTGTCAACATCTAAGGTCATATCAGGATGGGTACCAGCTTGTAACAGTTTGCACTGGTGGAGACTATATAGTGCTGATCCAATATCCCACACAGTCACATTATCCTGATGATGTACTCATCATCATCATGCTGTCGGTCGCAATGCAACAAAGACTGCTCTCATTACTTGACTGCTGCTCTCCATTTAGCTCTCTGCAGTGAGAGTTGCGTCCATGAGTCGGTCTTAATGTCTCTCAGCTTCAGGTTTCTCTTGATGGTATCCTTGAACCGGAGACGAGGGTGCCCTCTCTTTCTGTAACCAGAAAACAGTTGAGAATAGAGGATCTGCTTTGGTAGCCTGTCTGATGACATCCTCATGAGGTGTCCAGTCCACCGAAGATTCTTTTTGATCAGAAGATCTTCCATAGAGGGCAGCCCCGTCCGTTCGAGTATTTCCTTATTTGTCACTTTGTCCTTCCAGGTTAGCTTCATGATTGAACGCAGATGTCGCATCATGAAGGCATGCAGCTTTTTCACCTGTCATCTGTACACTGTCCAGGCCTCGGCTCCGTATAGTAGGGTGGATGGTACGATTGCACGGTAGATCTTGCCTTTGACCCGAATGGACACATGGTGGTTGTTCCAGAGTCTCTGGCGTAGTTGGCCAAAAGATGCGGTAGCCTTGGCCATCCTCCTCTGTATTTCAGCATCAATGCATCCATCACTTGATATAGTGCTTCCGAGGTAGGTGAATTCCGGAACAGAGTTCAGCTTGTTTCCGTCAACCATGATCTCCTCCTCTTGGGTTCTTGTAGAGTTAGGTTGGTACAGCACCTCCATCTTCTTGATGTTAATCTTCAGGCCAAACTTCTTTGATGCATCGGAGAAAGTGTCAACTATTTTCTGGATCTCTTCAGCAGAGTGGGCAACCAGTGCACTGTCATCTGCTAATAGCAGCTCTCTCACCAGTATCCGAGTAGTCTTGGTCTTCGCTCTGAAGTGTGCGACATTGAATAGGTCAGCGCTCTGTCTGGACTGTATATAGAAGCCATCCCCCATGTCTTGGAAAGCCTCATCGAGCATTGCTGATAGGAAGATGGAGAAGAGCTTGGGGGCCAGTATATTTCATGAAAGCTGCCTCCAAAAGTGTTGAAGTACTGCTGGCTTTTGCAAGTCACCAGCGGCACTCTCCCGGGGAGCAAATAGAGGTTTCACACCAGCAAGAACATGTCAAGACAGGCGCAAAACTATTTGTCCCTGCAGTGGCTGTCGGGAGATGTTGGGAGTTCCATACATCAACCGCCCTTAATGCTGCCACAGTGACATGGTTTTCTGTTTAGGGTTTACTCCCTTAGCCTTCGGTTCTATCAAGAACCTGTACCACAAGGCAGTGGTTTACAACTCTGCAGGGCAGGGGCGTTAAACTCCCTGAGGTATTGCTATACCTGCAATACCTGCATACTAGCAGGTATTGCATGATATACTAACCAGTCCTTATCCTACCCTAGTAATGCCGAGCACCAGGCTAGGTAGCGACAAGTATCAATTTTATAAGTAATTGCTTTGACTCAGCTGGGATTCAAACTCCCGACATTCCGCAGGGGAGGACTGCACTCTACCGATTCGGCCACCACGTCTGGTGGTACCAGTTTGTGACAGTGTGCACTCATGGTGACTTTATAGTGCTGCCCCACTGGGATGCCAGGGCATTGGCACCAGGACCCGATATCCTACACAATCTCATTATCCTGACACTGTGCTAACCATTCCTTGTCCTATCCTAATAATGCCGAGCGCCAGGCTAGATAGCGATAAGAATCAAGTTTGTAAGTCATTGCTTTGACTTGGCTGGGATTCAAATGCCTGACCTTGCGCACGGGAGGCCTGCACTCTACCGATTCGGCCACCACGTCTGGTGGTACCAGCTTGTGACAGTGTGCACTCACGGTGACTTTATAGTGCCGCCCCACGGGGACACCAGCCACTGGCACCATGACCCGATATGCCACACAATCTCATTATCCTGACACTGTGCTAACCAGTCCATGTGCATCCTATTAATGCAGAGCGCCAGGCTAGGTAATGATAAGTATCAAGTTTGTAAGTCATTGGTTTGACTCGGCCAGGGTTCATCAAACTCCCAACAAAAACCGCGTATTTGTGCGAAGTGTGCAGAGTGGGCACTTTCAGACAAGACACAGGTCGAACACTCTGTGGATTGCTTCTTGGAAAATAGGCTCAGTTTTTTTCTAGGTTGTCATGAACCTATTTCGGTGTTGGTGGGCGGGATAACTTTCCAAGAATTGAAGTCTCACTGGCAGGGGAGGGGACCTAGCTTAGGAATTCCAGGTGGTACATAGACTCTTTCATCTGACTTCATTTCGACCAGAGAGGATGGCCGACTGAGTTGAGCATTCGAAACATGGTCGAATCAAACCAATCACATAACAATTTACACCTGTCACTTCCTAGCCTGGCGCTCGGCATTATTAGGATAGGGAAAGGATTGGTTGGTTCAGTGTCAGGGTAATATGACTGAGTGGGATATCAGGTCATGGTGCTGGAGCCCTAATCTCCCAGTGGCCATCAATGCGCACTCTCACAAGTCGTTACCCGTCCTGATATGACCTTATATGTTGTCAGGACATACCATTCCAACAACCAACCAACCGACTTCATATCAGGCTTATTCTGTGTAATTTATGCAAATAAGTACATCATATAATTGTTTATATATTTTTAATTGTAATCTCAGGTGATACGCAGCTGCGTACCTGCGTACATGGAAGCTACGCCCCTGATGGATATTTCTAAGTTGTGCGTCTCCCACCCTCATCTAGTACCATGTTCTGCATGTCTAATTTAGTGCAATCTTTAAACATACATTACAGTTTGATTCTCAAGTGCTGCGCTGCTAACCGATACAGTGCCCAAATTGGTAAGAGCGTCGGCTGGCTTCCCGTGTGGTAGGTCGTGTGCTCGAACCCTGGCCGAGTCAAACTAATTACTTAGAAAATGTATACCTGTCGCTAGCTAGCCTGGTGCTCGGCATTACTAGGTTCGGGAAAGGACTGGTTAGATCAGTATCAGGATAATATAATGTGACTGAGTGCGAAATGGGCATATACTTGTTAGCACAGTACTAGGACTGGGGTACTAGGTCATGGGGCTGGTGGCCTGGCCTCCCAGTGGGCCAACACTATAAAGACCCCATAACTGTGCACTGTCACAAGTCGATTTTCACCCTGATAGCGCTCTAGACGTTGCTAGGACATCAAACCTCTATAAAGAAACTACTACGCTCAAAGATTAATAAACAAAGCCTATGTCTGGCGGAATTTCGGCGTGCACACCAAAATTAATTTGGCATGTTTTCACTTCAAATACCTTAAAAGTTAACCATTTAAAAATCAAAGCACCATCAAAGAAATATCTTCTTGGTTGTCCATAGGTGGCAACGACGACAGCAACTCATCATTTGTTGTGAACTCATCAATGACTGATGAGTAAAATTTGTGCTCGAAATGTGCAGTGGCACATTGGACATGTGTGTGTAGCTGCTGTCAGAGAGTCTGGTAGATGAAGGAGACAATCTTTTCTCCGCTGACGCTTTTGTTTAGCTTGAGATATGCGATCAGTTTCAAACTGTGTTGTGCCTTTATGAATAGAAGCATGCCATGAACTCCTGTCCTTGGCCACTATTCAAAGTAGATTGGAGTGATAGGTCTAATATATTTATCTTAAAAGAAATATGCACAGAAACCCAAAAGCCATCGGATCCTGCGACTTTACGCCAGGTGGGTAATACCAGATCGTACTGTATTAATGAAACATTCACCAATACCAGCCGGCAAACAGTGGACCTCAGGAACCCGGATACACGTGTCTGCTTCTCCACAACCATTAAAGTTTATTGTGTTACGTTGGTTCTAGGCAGGAGGCCCCATGCATTGTTTGATGTTTGTTGTGGTTTTTATGTCCTAGCAACATCTAAGGTCATACCAGGATGGGTACTGACTTGTGACACTGCACACTCATGACGACTTTGTAGTGCTGCCCCATTGAGAGACGAAGGTTGTCGGCAACATGACCCAACATCTGACTAATTCATATTATCCTGATACTGAGCTAACCAGTCCTTGACCATTTCCCACTCAGTCACATTATCCCGAAACTGATCTAACCAGTCCATTCCCTATCCTTATACAGTATAACCCCGTTAAACCAAACTTGAAGGGACCCTAGATATTTGTTTGGTTTAACCGATCATTAGTTTAACCGAGCTTTGGCTTCCACTTTGACTTTGAGTAAGCGTGTATTGCACATGTAATATACAATGTATGTGGCACTTTGATTATTGTTTTTTTTTATGTATATATACAGTATAACCCCGTTAAACCAGCCTCAGTTAAACCAAATGATCGGTTAATCCAAACTTTTTTTCGGTGGCCCGGCAAAATACTACCATTTATCATATAAAAAAGTTGGTGAGGTCTCAGATGACCTTATAACCACATGAAAGTTTGGTTTAACTGTACCGGAAGTGGCCTGGGTCCGACAATTTTGTTTGGATTAATCGATAATTTAGATTAATCGAATTTGGTTTAACCAACTTTTTTATATGATAAATCACACTAGCCCGGAATGTAACAAAAGATGTGGGTTCGATTCCCCCTCTAGGCGCAATAATTCTCATTTTCATCAGACCCTCGACAATAAATCTAGGTTTTTTAGTTTCAAGTAACCTTAGTTATATTTGGGTAAATTTGTAAATATTTGAAGTGAAAACATGTGAAATTATTTGTGTTGTGCACACCAAAAATGTTGGACATCATAGGCTGCAGCAGTGACAGGTTCTATTACATTGACTTAGGATTCATCTATACAGTGACACTAACACATATTTAGTAAGTGTGTCAGTGTCTAAATCTAAGTTCGATATGTAGGATGGAATCTAGGTAAGTGCTTTGGTTTTACAAATGTGATGTTTTTATCGGACCATACACGTTAAAACATCCATTGAACATGGTGGGCAAATCGGTAGAGAGCAGGCCTCCCCTGGTGAAGATCGGGAGTTCGGTTCCCAGTCGAGTCAAACAAATGACTTCTCAAATTGATACTTGTCACTTCCTAACATGGTGCTCGGCATTAATAGGATAGGGCAAGGACTGGTTAGCTCGGTGTCACAATAATGTGACTGAGTGTGATATCCGGTCATTGTGCCGGCGGCCTGATTTCCCAGTGGGACAGTACTACCAAGTTGTCATGAGTGTGCATTGTGTCAAGTCGGTACCCGTCCTGATATGACCTTTGATGTTGCCAGGAGGTAAAACTCCAACTGCCAACCAACAACCAACTTTAAAACATCCAGTCACGTCGATAGGGCAACTGTCTGGACAGGGCAAGGACTGGTGGGCTCAGCGCCCGGATAATGACACTGAGTGGGATATCAGGCCATGGTGCTAGATGCATGGCATCCTAGTTGAGCAACACTATACAGCAGTCACCAGTGCTGCCGTACCCTCCTATGTTGGTACCTGTCATATGACCTCATATGTTGCCAGGACACAAATATAACCCAGACGTTGGTTGGGCCGTAAAACCCCAACCAACTACTCAATCAGTCAGTATGCATTATGGGATATGAAATGAATTCGTTGAGGTCAGGGTTGATGCCATCTGACGGCACCCCAATGGGACGGCACTGTAAAGCCGCAACCAGTGTGGCCGCGGTGTCCCAAGCCCGTACCTTTCCTGTTGTGAATTCAAATGTTGTTGGATGTAAATCCCCAACCAAATAATAAATCACTGAATGCAAATGGTGTGATCTTACTTTGCTGGAATGTAGAGCATTCCGACGCTAATGTATCGAACTAAGCCGGGTGTGCCCTCTCTAATATTGGACTTGAAAGTGTATAGATTGACAGTTAGTTCATCGGTATTACACTCTGCCCATTAAAATCATCAAAACTGAGCCATTGCATAATCTTAATATCGAACACGTTGACCTTGAGATACAATCTGCGGGGATTGTGACCTTTTCTATCTTTACTTTTCTTCTTCTTTCAATACGCAAAGATTAAACTTGGGAAATTTCAATTGCAATCACATTAGTCTTTCTCATTCCACTGCTCCTTGCCCTATCTGTTTTAGTGCTGAGCGCCAGGGTAGGTAGAGACAAGCCTCAATGTTTAAAGCGGCTGTCACACCTCACCGGATTGGGGGAAATGGACAGAAAATGAACAATGTTCGTTTTGTGTCCGTACAAGTTTTGAACATGCACAAAACTAGGAACGGGTGCCACCGGACTGACGTCTACGGTTCTTGTCCGGTTTGAGTTCCTTTTGTCCATTGGCTAACCGTTCATGTCTGTTTCATGTCTGTTCGTCCAGAGGCTATTGACTCGATAGCGCAACATTTTGACACATTTTAGTATATTTTGATACGATCACCAGCGGACTAGACACTTCTGTCCGTTGCTCAATCCGGTGATGTGTGACAGGGGCTTAAGACATTAGGTTTGACTTGGGGGGGGGGGGTTGAACCCCTGGATTCGATATCCCATGACCTGTTAAACGAGAAGCGGGTGCTCAACACATTCGGTGATCCCATTTGACAATTTATATTTTTGGGGATTTGTGAGCATATCTTTGCTTAGTTTTGTTGTGCTTTTCCTATGTGTAAGTTATCCCGAGTGTACTAAGTCTAAAGCCTAAAACCTAAAGTGCCTGTCACACTATGCCGGATTGAGCAACGGACAGAATTGTCTAGTCCGGTGGTGTTCGGGCGTGATAAGTATCAAAATGTATTAAAATGTGTTAAAGTGTTGCGATATCGGGTCAATGGCCGCCGGACGAACGGACATGAAACGGACATGAAACGGACATGAAACAGACATGAAATGGACATGAATGGATAGCCAACGGATGAAACCAACTCAAACCAGACAAGAACCATAGAAGTGATCCGCTGGCATGTTCAAAACTTGTAACGGATCTGGCTGGATATCAACGGATATCAACGGATATGCAACAAACACAAACCTGACTTTGCCAGATATCAACGGACTTTGTTCAGTTTCTTTCCATTTCCCCCAATCCGGTGATGTGTGATGGCCTTTACGGCTAATGCTCCATTAACCACGTGTTCTATGTCACATGGCTATTTACTGAAATACTAACTACCTCACAGGACTATCATATGCATGTACACAGAACGGGCTACTTTAGTGTTTTAGGTTCATGCATTTTTTTCAGGTTATATTTAGTGGACAGAGGGGAGAGGGGGGATAACGGGGAGGGAGGTCGAGGGCGAAAGGTAGGGATTGAGGAGAGGAAAGGGGGAAGGGAAAGGAAGGGAGGGAAATAGGAGGAGGGGGGATGGGGTGGGAGAGGGGTGGAGGGGAGGAGAATGGAGAGGAGGAGAGGGGAGGGGAAGGAAGTGGAAGAGAGGGGAGGAGGGGAGGAGAGGGGAGGAGAGGGGGAGAGGTGGGGAGGGGGAGGGAAGGGGAGGGGAGGGGAGGAGAAGGGAGGAGAGGGGAGTGGATGAGAGGGGATGGGGTGTGAGGGGAGTGGAGGGGAGGAGAGGCGGAGGGAAGGATAAGAGAGGGGAAAGGAAGTGGAGGAGAGGGGAGGAGGGGAGGAGAGGGAAGGAGAGGCGGGGAGGGGAGAGGAGGGGAGAGGGGAGCGAAGGGTAAGAGAGGGGAAGGAAGAGGAGGAGAGCGGAGGAGGGGAGGGGAGAGGAGGAGAGAGGAGAGAGGAGAGGAGGAGAGAGGGGAGGAGAGAGGGGGAAGAGGGGAGGAGAGCGCAGCTGGAGGTGGAAGGGAGGGGGGAGAGGAGGAGGTTGGGGAGGAGAATGGAGACTGAAGAGGGAGGGGTAAGCGGACGGAGTAGATGTAATGTATGCTAATAAAGCAGTCAGACCACAACATGGCGAGGGGAGGATAAGAGGAAAGAGTGGGGCGGCGGAGAGGGTAGGCGGAAGGAATTCATGGCTTAGGAATTTTCTAGGGGGGGGGGGGGGGGCTCTCCCTGACACTCCGCCGTCAGCACTGACAAGTGTTCAGGTAGGTGCCGCTAGCGGGTCAAAGGTCACAGCCGGATACAATAAGGACCCGCCCCTGGCGGCGAATGGAGCGTCTTGGAACGTGAGTTGTAAGACAATAATGCCCCGTTAGGTAAAGAGGCCACCCATACCACACCCACACCCACACCTCCACCATCCCCCAACCACACACCCCACCCGCACGCCACATCAACACCCACACACCCCCACCCACACCCTATCCCCACCCATACCAACACCCGCCCCCCACACCCCTACCCCACACCCACACCCACCCACACCCACACCCCATCCCCACCCACACCAACATCCGCCCCCACACCCACACCCCTCACCCCAAGCCCGACTTCACGTTTCTATTCCGCGAACCATTGTGTGACAACTATCCATTCATTCAAACAGGTCAGGGAAAACAAACGTATTGAATAGAGGCCACACTGTCAGTCGGTGCCCATCTCACAACTGAACCGCCAAGCGAAAAAGAAAGAAAACCCCCACAAAAACAACAATACTAGAGAGAACAAAAAGCCTATAGGTGACAAAAAGCACACATGTATGCTCTTCCTGCACACAAAGCTAATTGAGCTGAGTGAGCGAGACTCGGTCGACACTAGCCGACAATTAGAGCGGCGTGATAATGGCATCATTGGTACATCGGGGTACAAGAGTGTAAGGGTACAAAGAGCGTTGGGGGGGGGGGGGCGGCTGTGGGAATGAGAGAAAGCGAGAGAGGCAGAATGAGAGGGAGAGCTAGAGTGAAAACTAAAGAAGCGGTGAGAGAGTTAGAGAGGACGAGAGTGGAAGACGGAAAGAGTGAGCAATATAGGATGAGAGAGCGTGAGAGCATTAGCCAGAGTGCAAGAGAGCAAGACAGAGAGAGAGGAAAACGAAGAGGGTTGCAGAGAGGGAGTAAGGAGAGGGGTGAGCGAGTAAGAAAAGGTCAGAATGAGCAAGAGAGAAAGCACAAGAGAGCAGAAGAGAGTGAGAGAGGGTGAGACAGGATGAGAGAGCGAGAGAGGGTAAGAAAGGTGGCGAGAGAGCACGAGGGTGTGAGACAGGGAGAGCGAGTGAGAGAGAGGGAGCGACGGTGAGAGTGAGACAGTGACAAATGGTGAGAGTGAAAGAATGCGAGAGAGGCGAGAGAGGACGAGAGAGGGCCAAAGAGGGACAAAGAGGGCAAGACAGGGCAAGAGAGGGCTAGCGAGGGCCAGAGAGAGCGAGAGAGGTGGATAGAGGGCGAGAAAGATAGTGAGACAGAGGACATCCATGAGAAAGCGCGTGAGAGAGAAAGCAAAACACACACGTACTAACCATTTCATCGAGGGACATGAGATCGCAGGTCTTCCTCTGCACCTGCGGGACCGATTCCGGAGGCCGAGTGCCGGCCATCTCTGCGTCGATTTCGCGCTCCATCTGCACGAGGGTGGGCGCCAGCATGCCATACTGGGCGCCACGCCGCGCCACCTCCAGCAGGCACAGCACCACATGGCGCTCGTTCTTCCGCAGCACCAGGTCCTCAGTCTCGAAGAGGATCACGTTGTTGATGCCGAGCGCTTTACACCACGCGATGAAATTGGAAACATTGTCGCGTGCCTGGAATGAGCCGGCCTTCACATTGGAGCGGTACTGGATGCTGCGCTCCAGAAAGCCGGCCGGCAGTTGTTGCCCGAATGCTGAAGGGTCACCAGCGCCACCGCCTTTGCCCGCTGACACGATCTGCTCCTTGATGAAGCTCTGCACGTTGTTGGCGTGTTGGCATATGGTGACCCCCGTCTCGATTTGCTCGAAGAAGTCGGTGACGGCGATGCTGAGGTCGTAGAGCGCGTTGAACCATTCGGCCAGGTCCTCCTTCATGGCGTACACATACTCGTCCTGGGTGGCGAACGGCTGCACCGACTTGGTGTCCAGTGCCAGCACGCTCACCACACACTCAATCTCCATCTTGGGAATGGGAAGAAAGAAAGAAAGAGAGAGAGCTTCACTCCCTCACTCCCTCCCTCACTCACTCACTCGCTAGCTCGCTCACGTTCGCGCGCATGCGCACACTGCAACGCTGCTAGAGCTGCGTCGTCTTCACCCCCGTCCGCGGTGGACTGGTCATACCCCAGTACGACAGTGGCGCCACCTTGGGAGACGCACGTGAATGAGTAGTGCTCGGAATGTACGCCATTATCAGCCGCTCTCTGTTTGTATATATATATGTGTATATATATCACAATGCTTTGAAGTAGTCCGAACTTCTAAAATTCACAGATCACTAACAATCAGGTAAATCCATCCTGGGTCGCTTAATTAACTTAAATAAAAATTGTATTACTTAACCAATTACACAGTGTTGTAAAAAGACACTGCTTGCGAATCAAACAGCTGCTGGCGCCTCTATGACTGTGCCGAGCGGTGCAGTGTGGCGGGGAGTGGCAGTTCTTGCTGTGGAGCAGGAGGAAAGGGAGGAGGAGGAGGGCGGTGCCCCGCCTCCCACCTGGTGACCTGACCTCACGCTAGATGGCGCCCTGGCGGTCCCGACGCGCCACCTACTGGCCGCTTGCCCACAGCGCCGCCCATCGTCCTCACCTGAAACAACCAACAGGACACGCATCAATAACCAATTAAATGGCGATTTTATAATGCTGCCCCTGTGGAAGACCAGGCTGCCAACACCATGACCTGATATCCCACACAGTCACATTATATTGATACAGTGATAACCAGTCCTTGTTCTATCCTAATAATGCTGAGCACCAGGCTAGGTAGCGATACGTCTAAATTTGATAAGTTATTAGTTTGACTCGGCTGGAATTCGAAATACCGATCTTCCGCACGGGAAGCTTACGCTCTACGAATTCGATATGTGCTTGTGTGGACACTGATGTATGTGTGTTGGTGGAGTATGCTGGGTATGTGTGTTGGGGGTATGTATGTGTGTGTGAGTATGCATATGTGTTTCGGTAGATATATACATATATATGGGTGGGTACGTGGGTGTACGTGGTGTGCATGTGCGAGCATGGATGTGTGTGTGGGAGAGAGGATGTGTGGGCATGTGTATGTGTGCATGTGTGTCTGAGAAGTGGGCATGTGTGTATGTCTGTGTGGGGGTGTGAGGGGTGTGCGGCTGTGGGTATGTGGCTGTGTAGATGATGTGGATATGGTAGGTGGATATGCGGTATTGATGTGTGGGTAGGTCTATATGTATAGGATGCAAGTATATATATATATATATATATATATATAACACGTTGATTATCGGCGTATTAGTCACGTGACTATCAGGGCCACCCCTTCTCAGCCGAGTGGAGTTATTAAGCCATGAAGTCAGCTGGCAAGCTTACACCTAACTATCGGCTCGTTAAGTCAAAAGACCCCATGGATTAGGTTTTGTTTGTTTGTTGTTTTAGGTCGTAGCAACATCTCAGGTCATATCAGGACGGGTACCAACTTGTGACAGTGCGCACTCATGGCGACTTTATAGCTATCAAAAAACAATACCAGGAGATAATGTAATCAAAAATGGAATGTACATGTTGGAAATAATTAAAACCTTTATTATTTTTAAGTCGCGTGTTTATGGCACTTTCGGTTGCACGTCGCTGTGTGTGCGCCCCGCTTCGAGAGGAGATTTGGGGCTGGTTGGCATCACTCCATCCGGTCTGAGTGTTCAGGGACGCGCGGCCAAGCACCTCCACAGGATTGAGAGGGGGGCGGGGAGAGGAGACGGGGGAGGGGGAAGGGTACAAGGAAGGGGGGAGCGAGAGGAGGAGGGAGGGGAGAGAGGGGTTATAAGAAAGGGTGAAGTGAGAGGAGGAGGGAGGGGAGAGAGGGGTTACAAGAAAAGGTGGAGTGAGAGGAGGAGGGAGGGGAGAGAGGGGTTACAAGAAAAGGTGAAGTGAGAGGAGGATGGGGGGGGGGGGGGAGAGAGGGGTTACAAGAAAGGGTGATGTGAGAAGAGGAGGGAGGGGAGAGAGGGGTTACAAGAAAAGGTGAAGTGAGAGGAGGAGGGAGGGGAGAGAGGGGTTACAAGAAAGGGTGGAGTGAGAGGAGGAGGGAGGGGAGAGAGGGGTTACAAGAAAAGGTGGAGTGAGAAGAGGAGGGAGGGGAGAGAGGGGTTACAAGAAAGGGTGGAGTGAGAGGAGGAGGGAGGGGAGAGAGGGGTTACAAGAAAGGGTGAAGTGAGAGGAGGATGGGGGGGGGAGAGAGGGGTTACAAGAAAAGGTGGAGTGAGAGGAGGAGGGAGGGGAGAGAGGGGTTACAAGAAAGGGTGAAGTGAGAGGAGGAGGGAGGGGAGAGAGGGGTTACAAGAAAGGGTGAAGTGCGAGGAGGAGGGAGGGGAGAGAGGGGTTACAAGAAAGGGTGAAGTGAGAGGAGGAGGGGCAGAGAGGGGTACAAGAAAGGGTGAAGTGAGAGGAGGAGGGAGGGGAGAGAGGGGTTACAAGAAAGGGTGAAGTGAGAGGAGGAGGGAGAGGAAAGAGGGGTTACAAGAAAGGGTGAAGTGAGAGGAGGAGGGGGAGAGAGGGGTACAAGGAAGGGTGGAAAGAGAAGAGATGGGAGGGGGAGAAGGGGGCACAAGAAAGGGTGAAGGAAGAGGAAGGGAGGGAGACGGAGGTACAAAGAAGGGTGGAGTGAGAGGAGGAGGGAGGGGAGAGAGGGGGAAGAAGGGTGAGATGAAGGGAGAGGGGAGGGAGCAGGAGGGAGAAGAGTGGAAAGGGTAGGGATGGGGAGGGAAGGAGGAAAAGAGCGCCGGGTTGAGGGAGACAGAGAGAGAGAGAGAGAGAGGGGTGGTGAGGGGCGGGAGGAGGCGGGTACGAGAAAGGAAGAGAGGTGGTGAGGCAGCAAGAGGAGGAGGAACCATCAGCTTATGCAGTTTGAAATGAAGTAACCTTTCAGATTGGAGAAAATTGAATGTATTTGAACATATAACCGGCCACACAGCTTTTGTACAACCGTGCCATTAGTAAACAAAAGCAACCACGTGACTACTTTAACCTCCCACATAATTGGTTTGTTATTTGTCTCATTCAATGCAGTTTTACATCCTAGCAAAATCTGAGCTCATATTACTACTATTAGTACAGGCACAGACATGTGACATTGAGCATTCATGGCGGCTTAATAGCGCTGTTCCACTGGGATACCGTGCAACCAGCACCATGACACGATATCCCGCTCAGTCACATTATCCTGACACAGCACCAAGCAATCCTTGTCAAATCGTAGGAATGTGGCGCTCTAGGCAAAGTAGCAAGAAGCATCAACTTTGCAAGTGTTTGGTTTGACTCGGCTTGGGATCGAACCCACGACTTTCTGCACCTGATGCACGTACCCTAACCACTCTCCGGACCCGGTCCGGTACATTACTATTTGCAAATATCAACAGCCGAAAGACAAGTGCATTGACGCCGAGAAAAGAATTGTACAGAACTAAGATTGCGGCAATATTAATTGCTCATCTTTGCCATCAATCCACGTAGCTTGCAGACAGGGGGCAGTAAATTGGCTTTGACAATGATCCACGATGGTTGGAATGCACTGCCGTGTTGTGCGGAGAATGAGTTCAGTAAGGCACACGGGTACTTGGAGTAGGCTTACATACAAGGCTATGCTATGTAAGTGCCGGCTTAGTAATGCATAGGCACAAACACACACACACACATATATATTTCTTGAAGAGTTATACTGCCTAGCTTGGATAAGTCTGAATAGACTTGTTTTCACCATTAGACAGTTTGTCAATAGAAAGCCTTTTACCGACCCAAGGGATTTTTAACCTCCCACACCACACAGACATGGTATGAGAGCAACTGGCCTTTGATGACGTTGTAAGTTATATATGTCTATGTATATGTCTCTATATGCATATATGTGTGTATATATATGTCTATATGTAAATATGTATATATATGTAAATATGTATATATGTACGTAAATATGTGTATGTATATATCACATGGCTTTAGCAAGTAAATATAAAATAAATATAAAGCCGCCATGTATATATATATATATATATATATCTCATGGCTTCACAAAGTCTATCCCGACACGTCAAGCTAGGAATGTTCTATTCAAATTATTCCCAGAGTTGAGCCTACCTATTATATAAGAGTCGTCATTATATATACACATATATATATGTATATATATAAATACATTAACAAATATATAAGTATATATATACACGAGGGTGCATTTCCATGTCGCTTTAAATGGTATCGCGTCACAAACAATACACACATAATCCCGCCCTTAAGAGTTATTTGTTTAAAGTTGCACAGTCTGATAAAGGCATTTAAATTTAAAGACCAAGACAATTATCTAGATTTAATCCTACATATCTAACTTAGATACTGATGCACTTATTGAACATCTGTTGCCACATAGAAGGGAATACCGAATCAATTGAATAGAACCCGTACTGAAGAAATCGTTGAAGTCAGAGTTTGGCGTGCTTGCCAAAGTTAATTGTGTACGTTTGAACTTCAAATATGTCCAAAGTTAGTCGCTTAAAATAAAACTGCTTCAAACTAAAATGAGATATACTATAACCATCAAGCTAATATATGTATCTCAGAAAATGACAGAAACTCAAAACCATCGGTTTATGCAACTTTAAAATGCTCCCATAAATAAAGCTACACCTCACTACTCGTGGTCATTTGCTAAGAGTAAGAGAGATGAGCGTGTGTTGAAACTTGGCAAAGTTAACGCTATGTGTTTTATGTACGCTGCAGAATACCCCAGTCACACTACTGCTTGAGACCACTTTGTGACCACAAAAAAGGTTAGTCGCAAATAAGCTGTAAGTAGGTGCAAAATGGTCACAAAATGGTAACAAATGGTCGCAGAGTGAAGGCAAAATGGTCCTCAGTGATCGCCTACCTCCTTGCGACAAATTTGGTCACAAGGAAGTTGCAGCTTACTGCACTAAAAACAACCTTGCGATTAAAATGGTTGCAAAGAGGTCGGCAACCATTGATTTGGTTGCACGGTGGTAACTGGTGATTGTGGGTACTTTGGTCCAAAGTGGTCGCAAGCGGTCACAAGCCGTAGTGTGACTGGGGATTTATGAAAACATGTTGATAGTGCAGCATCAGATTGGTTCAATCAAGTTAAGCCAGGTTGGCACCAGGTCCTGTATGTGGGAAAGTGCATATAAAATACCCCTTGCTGCTTATCGGAAAGAGTAGCCTATGTGGTGGGGGTGGGTTTCCTCCAAAGAAATATGTCAGAATGACCATATGTTTGACGTCCAATATCCAATGATAAAAATCAATATGCTCTAGAGGTATCATTAAATAATACCAACTTTCCAGGTTGGCGCCTGCATGGGCCGTGCACCGTGATTAACAACAAGGATTGATTAAGGATTTGATTAACAACAAGGAGTGCACGCAGCACGCACTGCTGCAGCTGCTTCATGCCGTGTGCGTCGTGCATTCAGGACACGCGCACACCGGGCACAGCATCACGAACAACACTACTAGCTTCTTGTATGTGTGTATGTAATGTATATATGATATATACACAAATATATGCATCTATATATATATATATATATATATATATATATATATATATATATATACAGTAAAACCTCTCTAACCGACCACCTTCACATATCGACCAATCCCCTATATCGATCGCTGTATTTGGGTCCCAAACAATTGCCCATATAATACCATTGTAAGGATTTAAAAAGAACCTCCCTAAACCGACCACCTCCCTAAATGGACCATTTAAAGTCCGTCCCATTGTCGGTCGATTTAGAGAGGGTTTACTGTACATACATACATATGTAGATGCATATGTACATACCCATCTAGACATATTTATACAATACGCATCTATACATGTATATGGGTCATTCTCTGAAAATGGGCACTAAAGTGTGATATGGAAGCCTAAAGTGACCTAATAATAGGGCGGAAACCCCATTCCAAAATAATAGCAGAATCCATGTTCCTATGAAGGTTTACATGTTGTACATATGTTAGAGTTGATAAAAAGCTACTTCACTTTCAGATGTTGATCTTATCCAAATTGAGCAATACATTAATATAACTCATGTGACATGGAAATCAAAGACACATCTAGAACATCATTTTAGCATATACAACTAAGTCAAACAAGATTTTATTGATTACAGTTAAGCAAACAAGACTATGCCTTATGAGAGAGAAAAAGAATTGGGGGGGGGTGGGGGGGTGGGGTGGGGGGGGGGTAAATGCATGGTGTATGTAGCATTATAACATGTGCAACATACAGAGGCGACGACAATTATTTGACTTGCTATCAATAAAAGAAAGAATTAATCATCATTATCGTAACGTGGAAACAAAATATGTGGTGCCCAGTTTTAGAGAATGACCCATAAACATATATATATATATATACAGTAGAACCTCTTTAACCGACCACCTCCACAGATGGACAGCTCGCCTATATCGATCCCTTTATTTGGGTCCCAACAATACCACTGTAACCATATTCTTATTCCCTAAACCGACCACCTCCCTAAATGGAGCACTTAATAAGTTAAAGTCGGTCCCAGGTCGGTTGATTTAGAGAGCTTTTACTGTATATATAATACATATATTTTAAATACATATATAATTACATATGTACATACACATATAAAAATATACAAATATATATATATATATATATATACATACATACATATGTATTAATCTGCACTAACCTCTAGGGTAAGGAGCCACATAGAAATTAGGCAAGGATAGGGTAATTGCATTAGTGAGCCTAGGTAATGTTTTTTTTTGTTTTGTTTTTTATTGAGGCTGTATTTATACTGTCCATAGCATGTAAGCCCGGGTATCCAGGCTTGTTTTCAATGCTGGCCAGCTGTAGTGTTGGTGTTGTCTTACCAAACAGTAGCTGCTGATAAGTTATTTGATTGTCTGCATTTCAGTAGCAGATAGATCTGTTGGTACGTTTAGTAGCCTATGTTAGTTTTTTTGGGCCCTCTTGGCATTGAATTTTTGTTCTATTCTTATTACTATGTTAGTTGTTTTCTTAGGGTTCTATGTTAGTGTTTTGGGGTTTTCTTGGGAAGAGTTTTCCGCTTTTTTTCTACTTAATTCTATACTAGCCTATTTTATTTACATGTCCATAGGCCTGTATGTAATAGGTGGTTGAGTTATGTTTGTTTGAATTTGATCTGATTTATATTGTTGTTGGATATGTTATCTGGCTTTTATATTTCCGGTTATCCCACCCTGGGCTGACCAGTTGGTGGGCCGTGACATATCACCTGCCCCCTTGTGGTGCAGTTCAATTGAAAAAGGCTACCATATGTATATATATATATCTATATATATATATGTGTGTGTGTGTGCGTGCGTGCGTGCGTGCGTGCGTGCGTGCGTGCGTGTGTGTGTAAACGTCTTTAGGCCATGTCACGGACTAGGAATCTATCGCCCTTTTATGGATGAGGTCATGCTCTTTAGGTGAGAATAACCAGATAACCTCCAGCCGTCTGACCTCACAATTCCAATTCCCAGCATGCATAGGGTATTACAACTACAGTAAAACCTCTCTAACTGACCACATCCACAGATCGACCACTCCCCTCTGTCAATCGGTTTATTTGGGTCCCAAACGATCGCCTATACAATATCATTGTAATGATAAAAAAAACCTCCCTAAACCGACCACTTCCCTAAATAGACCATTTAAAGTCGGTCCCATTGTCGGTCGATTTAGAGAGGTTTTACTGTACTACAACCCCCACATCAGCTTCGTGTGCGTATAGCTTTGCCAATGTTGCTCCAGAAGTATTGTATTGTGTGAATGCTAACCACGGGACATATCCAAACATGTATCTATTTGGTCATTCAAGTTTGTTTGTTTGTTTGTTGTTGTTTTACGTCCTAGCAACATCATTCAACATGTGTATATTAATCGAAAGTCATGATTTCACACATATAACCCCATATTATGTCCTTAGTCGGACTGGATGGGTGAAGCAATTTGAAATATGCGTCAAAGCCGAAGGATGAGTGAGGCCTATTTGAAAGCAATGTGCCGGGTAATTGTAGCCAACACTGTGCCTCAAAATAAAGAGGATCACCTCTGTCACTCTGTCTGGCTAGTTAAAGCAGGGCATTGAAGCTAACTCTGTGCTTCTTCAAAGAGGATGGTCTCTGTCGCGAACTGCTTGCTTAGTTAAAGCAAGGCATTGAAGCTAACACTGTGTTTCTTAAAAGCGTATGATCTCTGTCACTGACTGTCTGCCTAGTTAAAGCACAGCATACTGAGCATTAAAGCTAACACTTTGTCTCTTTGAAGAGGATGTTCTCTATAGGTGACTGTCTGCCTAGTTAAAGCACGGCATTACAGCTAACAATATGTCTCTTCAAAGATGATGGTCTCTGTCATTGACTGTTTGTCTAGATAAAGCAGGGCATTGAAGATAACACTGTGTTTCTTAAAAGAGTATGATCTCTGTCGGTGACTGCTTGCCTAGTTGAAGCCCAGCATTGCAGCTAACACATGTCTCTTAAAAGAGGATGATCTCTGTCGGTGACTGTCTGTCTAGTTAAAGCAATGTATTGCAGCCCACAATGCATCACTTCAAAGAGGATGGTCTCTGCCAGTGACTGTCTGCTTAGTTAAAGCAGGGCATTGTATTTGTAGCCACCAACACTGTTTCTTCGAAGAGGATGGTCTGAAGTCTAATCTCACACGGAAGAGGTACGTGGCGACGTACACACTGACTAGATGACCTTTGGGTCACCCAGCTGCCTCAAACAATAAGTTCAATGCATCCCACACGTGCCAATGGCTTGATAACATAGACTGAGATTAAGAGAAATCTCTGTATTGCTAAATAATTGAGTTTTCTTCGCGCAGTAAGTGGTCCCTTATAATTATCAAAATGTTCACAGGCATACAAAATATACACATTACCCCGCCCCCCGTCACCCCCCCCCCCCTCCCTCCCACAAAGTGTACGATATAAATGTTAACATTTTAGTAGTCTACACAGACCTCTCAGGCAAGGAGTCACATAGACAGGTCAGCACGGATATGGTGATTGCAGCAGGGAGCCTAGGTAGTGTAATGGTTATGACGCTAGCCAGGGAAGTGTGGGTTTGCAAGAAGTGTGGGTTTGAATGATATCTAGGCAGACTATTTTGTAACTGCTTAATTTGATCAACATTTTTTTTATCACTTTTAGAAAGTGTACGGTGGGTCTAACCCCTCCCCCCCCCCATATACGGTGTGTACCCTTGTGAAATGATTAATACTTGTGAAGGACCCCTAAGCATGAATATAACATGGGATACGCTCGCTGTACACCTGTATACAGTGATAGATAGACACAATGTGTAGGCTCTGACTGATTAAATTCCTCAAGGCTAGTGATCCGTACACAACCACGCCAGTTTTTTTAACTATCTAACCTACGTCCTGATACGGTGCCAAATAAACTGACGTCTAATAGAAGGTCAGTTATTTGGGAAAAGTCAGTTATTTAACTTGACCGCCAATAGTTGGCCACAGTTGGCCATTATCAGGTGGTTAAAGCAGGGCTACAAACCCAAGACAGCTTAATGTTGGCTACTTGCCAGAAACCCCATATCTTGCCCTATATACCATTATTTCGGCGCTATTAACGACTACAGTAAAACCTCTCTAAATGGACCGATTTTAAATGGTCCATTTAGGGAGGTGGTCGGCTTAGGAAGTTTCATTTATCATTAAAATGGTATTGTATGGGCAATCGTTTGGGACACAAATAAAGCGATCGATATCGGGGTGTGGTCGATCTGTGAAGGTGATCGGTTAGAGAGGTTTTGTAATATGGGAAATGTGTCAGGAGGTTTTGTAATATATAAAGACTAATAAGAAATTCCCGATAACTGATCAACAGTGTTCAATACAAATTGTCGTATATTGTATGGCAGCCTATGCTATGCATAACAATCGTTTAATTACAGAACACTCGCCCAGTTGGACAGGCCCTACCTGGTCCTCAGGCGTACAGCTTATTAATGTGTTTACACTCACTGGATGTCCCGTTAAAGGCGACGACTGTTGGTAGAGAGAGTGGGGGGGGGTGGGGGGGGGAGGCAATGGAGGAGGGGGAGACAGAATGGGCAGGGGAGGAGAGAGAGGGGGGGGGGGGAGAGAGGAACAGGTGGGGGAGAGAGGGAGAGGGGAGAGAGGGGACAGAAAAAAAGGGATAGAGACAGATGGAGAGAGGGGAGAGGGGAAGAGAGGTGAAGGGACAGGAGGACAGAAAGAGGAGAAAGGGACACATGGAGAGGGGGAGGGGGAGAAGGATATGGGGAGTGGGAGAGTGGGGGAGAGGGGGAGAAGGGGAGACATGTGCGGGGACAGGGAGGAAGGGGTGGGAGAGGGGAAGGGAGGTGGAAGGACAGGGGGACAGAAGGAGGGGAGAGGGACAGAGGGAGAGAGAGTGGAGAAGGAAGAGAGGGATAGGTGGAGTGGTGGAGAGGGAGAGAGGGAATGGGAGAGAGGGAGAGGTGGAGAGACAAGGGGGACAAGGACGGGAGAGGGACAGAGGGAAAGAGAGAGGGAGGAAGAGGGGGAAAGGGAAAAAGAGGAAGAGAGTGCGAGAGATGGGGAGGGATGGAGAGGGAGCAAGGAAAACGAGGATAAAGTAAGAAAGGCGGAAGGGGGAGCGAGTGGAAAGGGAGAAATAGAGGGCATGGATAGAGGGAGAGGGAGGAAGAAGAGAGATGGAGAGAGGGAAAGAGAGGAAGAGGGGGAGAGTTGTAGAGAGAGAAAAAATGAGAAAGGGAGACAGAGAAAGCGAGGAAGATGGGGAGAGATGGAGAGTGAATGAGAGCAAGAAAGGGACAGGGAGGGAGAGAGCGATGGGAATGGGAGAGAGACAGAGAGAGAGAGCGGAGAAGGGGGACGGGGGGTACTAGGGAATGGGGTGAGAGAAGCTGTGTTTGCTATTCCGTTGCCCTACAAATGTTATCTCTACCTTGAACACTTACATGAGTGGTTACTTTTGCACCTGTAGTTAATAGCCATATCTCATATATATATATATATCCATCCAGGTCATATCTGGATGGGTACCGAGTTGTGAAAATACCCACTCATGACGACTTTATAGTGCTGCCCCACTGGGAGACCAGGCCGTCGGTGCTATGATCTGATAATTTATATCCCACTCAGTCACATTATCCTGAAACTGAGCCAAACTTGCCCTATCCTACTAATGCCGAGCACCTGGCTCGGAGCGACAAGTTTCAATTTTTAAGTCATTGGTTTGACTCGACCAGGTTTCAAACCCGTGGGTTTGAATCATATATATACATCATGTATAAAATAGGCTACGACTCCGGAGGATAAATAAAGAGACGAGACGAGGAGTGGTGGAAGCCTACCGTTATTTCCGAGGCCCATATGGCCGAGCAATAAACAGCTCTACCTAGGAAAAAAAAGGACAAAATTTGGAGCTCATGTGATCGTGACGCGCGCTGGCTGGGCTATGGCTACACGGACATGGCACCAGCCAGGCAAGCGGGTACCAGCCCGCCGCAAATATCAACAAATAAATAAGACATACATAATAAATAGCGAGGAATTAATTAAAGTACAAATAAAATGGATAAGATATAAATTCCGTCACTTTATATTCATATAATAAATTAAATAGCACATATATATATACATCACATATATATATATATACATATATACACATATATACATATATATATAATATATATACATATATACGTGATGTATAGCGCATAATACGAGTATAAATGCAAGGGTAACAGGTCCATATATATATATATATATATATATATATATATATATCTATATATATATATATTCTGTATATATACATAGGCCCAGTGACATGCCTGATACTGATATATGACGCAGGCCCCTGGAGTTGTTAAACCACATGATAACGGTAAGACGGTGGCGTGTGGATGGCAATATGTGTTGGGGAGAGGAGTAGCTGTGATCAACTCGCCGCTATCTCTCCGCGCCCAGCTCACCTGGAGGATTAACGCCCACGCCCAGTCGGCCGCCTCTCCAGCACCTGCGGCCCGTGTCCGTGAAACCCCCGGTGCCCGGCCGCGAGCCGACGTGCTCAGGTGCAGGATGAAGGTGTAAGGTCCACCCTGGAATGGTATCACGGCGCTACTCCTCCTGTCAAGTCCAGTGTGTGTACGTGAGTGAGTGTGTGTGTGTGTGTGTGGACATACTGATTGTATACGTCTGTGTGGACCTGTATGAAGGGTGCACGGTGTGTGTGTGTGTGTGTGTGTGTTGTGCGTGTGTGTGTTTTGTGTGAACGATGTGTGTGCGGCAGGGGAGGGAGATCAGGTCACACTGCATGTTGTCTGGATCAGTCGCACGCCCACTCAACTGCAGTGCGGACTGGTCCCATGGCCGCCGCCGCCGCCCAATGTTGTCAGTCAGATCGACTGACCATCAACACCGCCGGTGGCGCCCCCTACACGACGCGCGCCGCACTACGCCACCGCGAAGCGCGTCCCGACACGCACCGCGCGCCGTGACGTCACGCGCAGCGACCGCCGTGTTGTGTACGGGTTCGACTGATGCCCGACGGACACCGACCAGACAGAACCTCCATCGGAGTGTATCGCTGATCGGCGATCGGCTATCGCGGTTAAGTTTGGAAATGCTCTATACGATCTTTTCCACAAAGCCTCATGCACATTGAGCTGCTATCTACAATATTAGTTCTAGTCATTGCCATCAGAGGGTAGGTTGGGGTGGAAATCCTCTATAAGGCCTTTGTCACAGAGTATGTTACAGTCAGTTGCTAGCTACCACTTTAGTTAATGACACGGTCTCAGAGGACGGGTTGGTGGTGGAAATCGTCTATAGACCTTTTCCACCGAGTATGCTACACAGTGACCAGTTAGCTAAAACATTAGTTATTGCCACTACAATCAGAGGCCGGGTTGGTGGTGGGAATCGTCTATAGACCTTTTCCACCGAGTATGCTACACAGTAACCAGTTAGCTAAAACATTAGTTATTGCCACTACAATCAGAGGCCGGGTTGGTGGTGGGAATCGTCTATAGACCTTTTCCACCGAGTATGCTACACAGTGACCAGTTAGCTAAAACATTAGTTATTGCCACTACAATCAGAGGCCGGGTTGGTGGTGGGAATCGTCTATAATAAAAAATAATGCGGAGCAGTGTGAAGCGTTACGGTAATCATTGAAACCGGATATTTATGGAAAAACAGCTTCATTTCAGCCGCAGACTAAAGACTGCTGTGTAGCCGACAGCCTGCATCTAAGTGAACACTTCCGGTCGTGGTCAAATGGAAATAGTCAAACAGATATAGATGCATCCTTTATGTGTGCACGATTTGCAATAGTAACCAAGGGCGTGTTTGTGATTCTAGTAACATATTTGTATCTCGTATCTTAGCATAAATACAATTAGGTGATACAATAGTAGTTGTCTACAACGGACAATTCAGCATCCAGACCAATGTTGTCCTGTCATAGGAGGGGGAGTGAAATGAGACAGAATGCAGTTTGTGCATTTACAAATTGTCTGCACATGGCAGGAGTTGGCCGATCACAATACAAGAGTCGTTGAAGACAGATGCTACTGTACAGCATTTATTGCGGACATGAAATGAAATCATTGCCACTCACTAACTCACTCACAAACACTCACTGAACCACTCAGTCACGCACGTACACTCACTCACACTATCATTCACTCACACTCAGACATTTACTCTCAGACACTCACTCACACTCACTCAAACACTCACTCATGCACACTCACACTATCACTAACTCACACACTGAGACACTCAATCATACTCACTCACAAACTCACTCACTGAAACACTCACTCACGCACACTCACACTATCACTAACTCACACACTGAGACACTCACTCACTCACGCATACCCACTCACACTCACACTCACTCACACACTGAGACACTCATTCACACTCACTCAAACATTCACTCACGCACAGTCGCTCACTCACTCACTCGCTCACTCACTCACATACACTCACTCACAGAGTTACACGCACTCACACACACACACTCACTCACAGAGTTACACTCACGCTAACTCACCCATCGTGACTTCAACGAAATTGTGAGAGAAATTCCTCAGTAGATTTGGCAGTCAGCCAGAGATTAAATCTCCCCTCCCTTTCGTCAACAGATTCGCTACTGGACGGTCCGGAAAACAAAATTGATGTTCCGAACAATATTTGGAAATTGAGTGGCCATGGGGATGGGGATGTCGGGGGGGGGGGGGGGGGGGTCTGGGTGTAAAAAAAAAAAACATTTCAGGCTGTAAGATTGGTAAGATTTTATCCTTTTTTTTCTTAACGGTTAGGATTATGGGTGGATTCAAACATTGTTCGGAATATAAAAACTGTTGGCAGATAAAATACAAGACTTCAACGTGAATTAATGTAGATTATAAGGATCAACTTTATTTAATTATTCAAATATATATTTTATTAACATATATATATATATATATATATATATATATATATATATATATATATATGTTAATAAAATATATAAAATATATATCAAGTATATTTTATTAACATATATATATATATATGTTAATCAAATATATATTTGAATAATTTTCAAATATATATTTTATTAACATATATATATATGTTAATAAAATATATATTTGAATAATTAAATAAAGTTGATCCTTATAATCTACATTAATTCATATATATATATGGCAGAAGTACAAAATATTTGGATTATCCAGCGTAAGTCATACAAGCCTATAGAAGTATACTCGCCATAATGTCAATGTGCATATCAAAATTAGTTTACATGGTTTCACTTCAAATAACCTCCCAACGTGGCCAATTTCTAATCAGAGATAATCCAAACTGAAGTAAAATAGGTCACAACGGTCAATCTAATATAGTTATCTAAAACAAACAAAAACACCACACATGCAAACACAAAACTGCCAAATGCTCAATCTAAACACAGACACACAACATTGCTAAAATCTCAATCTAAACACACACACATGCACACACAAAACTGTCAAAAGCTCAATCTAAACACATACACATACCACACACAACTGTCAAAAGTGCGATCTAAACACACACATACACACACAAAACTGCCAAAAGCTCAACCTAAACACACACACACAACTGCCAAAAGCTCAATCTATCCAGAGACACAAAACTGCCAAAAGCTCAATCTAAAAACACACATACACACACAAAATGTCAAAAGCTCAATCTAAACACATACACACATACACACACAAAACTGCCAAAAGCTCAATCTAAACACACACACACAGAAAACTGCCAAAAGCTCAATCTAACAACACACACAAAACTGCCAAAAGCTCAACCTAAACACACACACACAACTGCCAAAAGCTCAATCTATCCAGAGACACAAAACTGCCAAAAGCTCAATCTAAAAACACACGTACACACACAAAATGTCAAAAGCTCAATCTAAACACATACACACATACACACACAAAACTGCCAAAAGCTCAATCTAAACACACACACACAGAAAACTGCCAAAAGCTCAATCTAACAACACACACAAAACTGCCAAAAGCTCAATCTAACAACACACATACAACTGCCAAAAGCTCAATCTAACCACACACATAAACCTGCCAAAAGATCAATCTAAACACACACACAAAACTGCCAAAAGCTCAATCTAACAACACACACACACAACTGCCAAAAGTTCAATCTAACCACACACACAAAACTTCCAAAAGTTCAATCGAAACACACACACAAAACTTCCAAAAGCTCAAAAGGATCCAACTATGCAACTTGAATAAATCAGTTTTGAGATTAACCGCTCAGCTCAACGCGATCCTCCCAGCGTCCCACCTCTCAGCGTGGGACGCCGGTAACACTGCCACCTACCGGCCACTTCTGGTGTGTGCGCCATGTTTGAGTGTTTATTGGGGTTTTACATCTGAACAACATCTAACTTCTAAGTTCATATCATCAAGGGTGCTGAGTGACACTGTGAACAATGCGCAGTGACTTTATAGTGTTGCTCCGCTGGGCGACCATGTCGCCGGCACCATGACCCCGATATCCGGACTCAGTCAGATTATCCTGAGCTAAGCCACACAAGGTAGCAACAAGCATGAGGGGACGCCTTCCAATCAAGTACACCCCTGCTTATAATTAACTAAGCCCTGGCTAATGCCTGGTTTATACCGTAGGCCGTGCCGCCCGCCGAGACACAGGTAATTGTAGGAGTGTGTGGGTGTGTAGGTGTGTGAGTGTGGTGTGGGTGTGGGTGTGGAGGAGGGAATGTTTTTCTCAGAATTTATTCCGGCTCAGAGGTATTAATTATAATTGATTTTACAAACAAACACCCAAGCATATACATATATATATATAATAAGAAGTGACTATCACTCTTGCTGGCTCAAACGACCCTCCGTACTTTATTAAAATAATATGTCAAGCCGGACTGACTGTTAAATGATGGGAACAGGGTAGGCTGCACCCACGATTTTGACTGACCTACTTCAACTACTGCCCAGGTTGCACAAGCTGCACAGAAGCAAACAGTGCAAAATCACTTCATAAAAGGGTAAAAGACCGGACAGTTCCAGTGGAATGATGTTTGCATGAAACTGTAGATTCGACCCAACATTTCTTGCCAATCTGGGTCTAGTGTGCTAACCATTACACTAACTAGGCTCCCTGATGCAATCACCCTATCCACGCGTATCTGTTTATGTGGTTCCTTGCCTTAGACATCAGTGCAGTCATTATTAACAGTGTTATCCATGCTTACTTGTTGAAATAATATTGTAACTGCTTCCTCACTTTATCTGATGAATTGAATCAATGTCATTTGTAAATAGCTAAAGGCCCTGTCACACTACGACGTTTCCCCCGGCGCGCCGGCAACGCGAAAAATATTTGCAACCCGTCGACACACGTCCAACTCTTCGGCGTTTTGGGAGAAAGTTTGATGGGGCGCAGCGTGTTAGTGGCGGGTTGGAGGCGCGTTATTGGCGCATTATTGGCGCGTTAGTAGCGTGTTATTAGCGTGTCTGTAGCGTGTCGGTAGCATGTTATTGGCGTGTTGTCGGCGCGCTGTTGGCGCATTTACGGCGTGGAGGCAGCGCGTTGGTATCGTGTTAGTATTGTGTGAACCCGTACAGCAACACGTTAGGATGCGCCCGCAGCACGTCCACACCCGCCGCCAATGCGTCCAGGCGCGCCGGCAACACGTCCAACGCGACGAGATACGCTGGAGCAACGCCAATAGCGCACCCACTACCCGTTGATGGGACGTTACGGACGCGCCGATGGAACGGTCGCATTTTGGGGGGGAAAAAGCTAACGTTAACCGACGTTGATCAACGGTCTGCCAGCGTTCTGCCGGTGCGCCGACAATGTGTGTCGACGTGTTGCTAATGCGTCCGTAACACGCCCGCCAACACGCTTACGCGCGTTGCGGCCCATCGAAAGTTTTGTGCAAGCACAAAACCTCGACGCGGCATGACGCGCGCCGACGTCTCCATTCACACGTTGCTATGTACCGACGTGCCGGTAACGCGCCGGTAACGCGCTGGTAACGTACCGGACGTGTACCGACGGTTCGCCCAAAAAGGCAACACGTCGCCACGCGTCGAAGCGCGTTCGTGAGAAACGTCATAGTGTGACAGGGCCATTAATAAAGCCGGTGCCCCATGATTAATATATGATCAGGCACCTGACTTGCTTAATAGTTTAGTTGTGTCAGTGTACACATGTGCAGGAGACGCGGTATCCAGGCTGTTTACCTGTATAGAGTAACACTACTTGTAAAGAGTAGGATATGCCTGAGAACATGTGTTAATAATAGGATCTGAATCAAACGCTTTGCTTTGTCTTTTCTGTTAAAAATGTTGAACAAACATTTGTTCATTGCTGACTGGGCACAAAGAACGTGGAAGTATGCGTGGGAATGAAATAATTCTATTTTCTACCTCAGGCGGCCGCCCCCAGGGCATATGGTTACATTTTCTAACCCGAGCCAACTGGCTGATATGGACATTTAAAAGGAATTGTGACTGCCTATTAATGATGCCCATAACGGTGACATCTAATGATTTTTTTCGCCACTTACATGAGGATATGTAGCAGAATGAAATATGAAATGATTGGCTGGTTGGTTGTTTGAGTTTTACGTCCTGGCAACATCTAAGGTCATATCAGGATGGGTGTCGACTTGTGACAGTGCACTCTCATGGCGACTTTATAGTGTGGCCCCACTGGGAAACCAGGCCACCAACACTCAGTCACATTATCCTGACACTGGTCCACCCAGTCCTTGCCCTATCCTAATAATGCCAAGTGTTTGACTAGGAAGCGACACATTTTAATCTTTAATTCATTGGTTTGACTCGACCAGGGTTCGAACCCGTGGGTTCGAATCCCACGATCTACCAAACGGGAGACGGATGCTCAACTCATTCGGCCATCCCGTCTGGTGTGCAATGGTTAGGTCTGGAACTTTGCTGCTATTTGTGCCCCACCAAGGACTCCGAATTTGCGTCCCCCGCTTATTCATCACAATTAAGCAGGCACAATTTCAATGGTCGATAATTGGTTTTCCTTACTCAACTGCTAATTTCCCTGTTATAGCAACGAAACGGGATGGCGTAATGAATTGAGCGGCCGTCTCCCGTTTTGGTACATCGTGAGACTCGAACCCATGGGTTCGAACCCTGGTCGACTCAAACCGATGACTTAACAATTGATACTTGTGTCTTCCTGGCCAGGCGCTTGGCATTATTAGAATAGGGCAAGGACTAGTTATGTCAGTGTCAGGATAATATGACTGAGTGGGATATCAGGTCATCATGCTGGCAGCCTGGTCTCCCAGTGGGGCAGCACTATTAAGTTGTCATGAGTGCATACTGTCACAAGTCGGTACTGTCCTGATATGACCTTAGATTGTTTGTTTGTTGTTGTTTACATCCTAGCAACATCTAAGGTCATATCAGGATGGGTTCGGATCTCCCGATCTCCCAAAACAGGAGACGGACGCTCTACTCATTCGGCCACCCCGTCTGGTATATGACCTTAGATGTTGCCAGGGCATAAAACTCCAATAACCAAACCAGACCAACCCTATTATAGGAATGCCGAGTGGCAGGCTGAGTAGCGATGCATGTAAACTTCTATTCTTTTTATATGGTTCGATTCAGGAGGGGTTTGTATTATCTAAGATATGGGCAGACATGTTTCCAACAAAAATGTCTTATAGGAAGGAGGTCAGTTATTTCGCAGTCAATTATTTAGCTTGGCATTGGGCGAGAGAATCAGTAGCGGTGGCATGTATTTAAAAAGAAACTCAACATACGGGTGTTATCTCTAGTGTACACAAAGACCATGTAAATAACTGGCGCATCACTGATATCAAGCAGTTTAACTTTCACTTATGCCTTCTTCTATAGTTTTTTTTTATCTATCCCGTTTTTAAGTGCGGAGGTCACAGTTACATGAGACAACACTTTATGTAATAATAATTACGTCGATTTAAAATTAAAGTTGCATAATCCGCTGAAATCATAATATTTTCAAAACTAAACATCTACCTAGATTTACTCCTACAAATCCAATTTAGATACTCAGTCTTCATCATCGTCGGTTTGGACATGATATACGTGTGTGTGTATATGTCGTTGGGGAGATGAAAATGGGAAAGATTGCGCTTAGAGTGGGACTCGAACCCACATCTCTTTGCATTCCGGGCAGTATGCTAACCATTACACCACCTACGCTCCCTGATATCACCACACTACCCACGCCTACCTGTCTATGTGGTTACTTGCCTGAGAGGTCAGTGCAGACTACTATACACGTCCCCATGGAATTGTAAGTCTTTTAATGCTTAAAATTACATACACACAGGCAATGCACTAACACATACATACACAGGGTAGGTTCAACAACCAGACATTGTGTAGCTTGTACAGGATCATGGTCACAGCAACCAGTGTCATGGGGGAGATGAAAATGGGAAATATTGTGCCTAAAGTGGGACTCCAACCCACATCTCTTTGCATTCCACGCCAGTGTTCTAACCATTACACCACCTAGTCTTCCTGATATCACCACACTACCCACACCTACCTGTCTATGTGGTTACTTGCCTGAGAGGTCAGTGCAGACTACTACATATATTATATATATATATACATATATATATGTGCTCTATAATCCATTATGGGAATATAAACAAGGACACTACCTATCTTCAGTTCCCTATGTAATAGTATAGCACTGTATCCTATCTAACTGACTCTGTGCAGTATGTCATGGGCCACACTGGCGCCACCTGTGAGGGGCTCTAGGCACTGTATGCCGGCTGCGTCTGGCCGTTAACGCCTATAGGCCCTCCGGGACTCTAATTTTAACTTTAGGTGGGCATTTAATATATCTCCGCCAGAGAATATATATCTTCTTCCCAACCACATCAGTCTTATCGTTGTTCTGTTTATCTGGGGCCAACTGTTTATATAAATATATATATATATATATATATACATATATATATATATATATATATATATATGCATGTATATATGCATGTTCATATAAATATATATATATATATATACATATATACATATATATATATATATATATATATGCATGTATATATGCATGTATGTATGCATGTATGTATGCATAATACGTTTGTATATATATGTATACCATATTACATATTTCGTGGGGGTGTCACTAGAGCGGTACTCGAACACATATTCATGCCATTCCGGAGTGAGTGTCCTAACCATGCTCCCTTATGCAAGCAACCTACCCGCGCCGACCTGGCCATGTTTGCATTTCACTTGAGATGTAAAAATAGGAGACCAAACACTTATGGTTCTCATCCAATCTTAAAATCTAAAAATAGCATTACCGCAACTCGCGGAAGCATGCACCCATCGGGCTAGACCCATAAATTGTTTTCAAAGCGCGAGCTTATTCATTTGACCCTATTTCTGATCATGTTATCGATTAATTGCTAGTAAATCGCACACGCCTGCCCGCCCATCTGCCCCTGTTGCCCAGCTGTTGCCTGGTTACGCGCCGCCGGCGGGACTCTGGGCCTGTGTGGCGCTACGTTGGACACTGACGTCACTTTCGCTGCCGCGGGTATGACGTCAGCTTGGAGACTGACGCTCGGCGTCCTGAGCTGGTGGCCTGGGCCGCGTTCAGGGTATGCCTCGGAGGCACCTCGGAGATGGCTCCGCGATGTCTTTTTTGACGTCTCAGATGTTGCTAGGATATAAAATAACAACAAACAAACACAACCATACCGACAACCCACACAAAGCAGCACAACCACACTCATTCACAACATACACACACCCTGCCCCCGCCCCCTAACCCGGCCGCCCACCCGTCTAGGAAGCTCGGCGGTGCCAGGCCGTCTTGACCGCCCGGCCATCTTCCCGCCCGGACCCCTGGTTCGCCGGGATTCCGCTAGGGGCAGCGTGTCGACGCTCGGCGCACGTCGGTGAGTGAATGCGCGAACAGCAATCACGTCACGTGGTCACGTGGTCCCGTGCCGCGCAGCTGCGTGCAGCCCTGGAGAAACAATGGCGCGCTGCGTCCCACTGCGCACGCGCCGCCAACATTATGGGCGCGCATGCGCGGCACAGCCGGCGGTGAGTAGGTAGCGGGGTGCAGGTGTGAGCGTCGGCTCTACTGCGTAATGAGCACCGACCGTCCAGTTAGGCTGACCACTCACCACACCACAGGCTCAGGACACACTTAGGACAATCACCATGTGCTCATGACACCACGTGCTCATGACACCACCTGTTCATGAGACCACGTGTTCATGACACCAGGTGTTCATGACACCACGTCTTCATGACACCACATATCAGGGTTCTGGTTTTCTGGTCAAATGCATTACATGGCAGATATGTACATCTCTGGGGGGTACGTAAGCATTATATAAAGAAACTTATATATATATATCAAGAAGAAATCCTCCGGGGCGACTGACACTGGTCAACATGTGGGGGGAAGTGAGGTGGGCTGATATGCCACCACCGGTACAGTGTTGCATCTTACGCCATATAACAATAATAATAATAAGCTATATTCCCTTAGGTATCTTTAGACTTGCATAATACATTATAAATAACATATATATTATATATATATATACATATGTATAGAGTAGACCGGACGCTGTGGCCGAATCGGTAGAGCGCTGGCTTCCCTGCTAAAACCAATGACATAGAAAATTGATACTTGTCACTTCCTAGCCTGGAGCTCGGCATTATTAGGATAGGGCAAGGACTGGTTGGCTCAGTGTCAGGATTATGTGACTGAGTTGGATTTCAAGTTATGGTGCCAGTGCCGGTACCAGGTCTCCCATTAGGGAAGCACTATAAAGTTGCCATGCGTGTGCACTGTTACAAGTCGGTACCCGTACTGATATGACCTTAGAATTTAAATATTGGCTAGATGTTAAAACTCCAACAACCAATCTATATATCTCCGTATATCTCTGTATATCTATGTAAATATCTATCTCCATATATCTCTATAGGTCTCTATATATCTCTGTATATCTTTGTATATCTCTGTATATCTCTGTATATCTCTATATGGCTCTGTATATCTCTATATGGCTCTATATATCTCTATGTATCTCTATAAATATATCTCTATAGCTCTCTATAGCTCTCTATAGCTCTCTATATATCTCTATAGCTCTCTATATCTCAATATATCTCAATGTATCTCTATGTATCTCTATGTATCTCTATATATCTATATACCTATATACATCTCTATACATCTCTATATATCATAATATATCTCTATATCTCTATATATCTCTATATATCTCTATATATCTCTATATATTTCTATATATCTCTATACATACCTATACATACCTATGCATATCTATTCATATCTATACATATCTACATAGGGATATATAGAGATATATAGATGGGTGCGTGCACAGACGGGTGGCGGCCCCCAACGGATTTGAAGATAAGTAGGATGGAAGTGTAGCTGAATAGATAGGCTCCTCCAGTCAGTGACTGAGGGAGGAGTTAGGGCTGAGGAGCAGATGGAAGCTTCCGGCCGTATTATAGTCATATAATGGCTTATACAGCATAGATATATACTCCCCAACATACTGATACACATTAAGAGACACCCAAACCGTGCTATATCGGACAGTATTCAACACCTCGGCCCCGCGGATGTCTCCGACTAAGAGGGGCGGAGGGTTAGTGGCCTGTGCCAGAAGGTGTCCACCTACCGCAATATCAGTACAAAGGCCCCCCATTCAAAACCCGCGCACGAATACACAGGAACTACATTCCTGCGCGCAGCATGTCGGCCCTGGAGCAACGCAGGAGGCTGGTCGGCTCTGATGGGTGGGTGGGGGGGGGGGGGAGGGTGGCGCATGCAGTCGATTTGGTTAATTGGGGTTCTATGTCCTAGCAACATCTATGGTGATATCGGACTGGACGGGGTGGCCAAGTCGCTGTGCTTCAAATATCTCCACAGTTAACCATTTAAAATAAAAGTTACTTTAAAGTAAAGTAGATTGCAATGATCTAGCTAAAAATGTACTTATTACAAAAGATATGGCAGAAATTCAAAACCATCGGACTATGTAACTTTCAGTACATTTTAGAAGATGTGTACTCTTATGCCTAGTACACACCTACCGTTTGTGTGCACCCACCTCCCGTATACGATCTAAAACTGCCCGTTTCGCGCACAAAAATCGCTACGTGTGCACTCCCCGCGCACACCTAGTGATTGCGATTCGTGACTAAAAACTCAGTTTTAGGGCTAAAACGGGCCGATTATGATTGCGATTCGCGATTCGAAAACTGAATCGGCCCGTTTTCAGTTTTAAGCGGGTCGGGTCGAGTCACGAGTTTTAGTGCGCGAATCGTATACGGTAGGTGTGTAGCAGGCATTAAATGTTTGTTCCTGACAGACATCTTCTTTTCTCAGTTTTTCCCATCTCAGTCTAAGAGATGGGAAAAAAAAAAAACATTTCTCGCCGTGAATATGGCCTATGCTGCCGACACAGCGTAAAGCAACCACCAATCAATCATCAATCAATCAATCAGTCTAAGCAGGTTTCCAAAGCGTTGCTCTGATACCTGGATGGTGTATATACTTTTAAGGGCTTTAAAGTTGCATAGTCTGATGGTTTTGAGTTTCTGTTATTTTTCTGAGATTAGTATATTAATTTGATTGTTATAATCAACCTTCCGTTAGTTTGTAGTAACTTTTATTTTAAATTGCCAAGTTTTGATATATTTGAAGTGCGGATATGTCATATTAGTTTTGGCAAGCACGTAAAAACTCTGACACCATAGGCTTCAGTAGCAACAGCTTCTATTAAGGGAGGGTTATTGAAGTGTGGGTGTGGGGCTTATTGAAGTGTGTGTTCGGTGGGAGGGGGGGGGGGTTCTTAGGGGAGTTATTGAGGTGTGGGGGTGGGTAGGGGGAGTAATTGAGATGTGTGTGTGGTGGATGATTCTTTGTGGGGGTTATTGAGGTGTCTGTGGAGGAGGGAAGTTTTTTGAGGGGGGGGGGGAGGAGAGGTACGGGTTCTTGATGGGGTTATTATGATATGTGTAAGGTGGGGGGGGGGGAGGGAGGCTTGTAAGTTGTACGGTGGTTCCTTGTTTTGTTGTTGGTGGGTTTTTTAGGGGTGAGGTGGTTATATAGGGAGGGGTCCTTGGGTGGGTCTGTGCTAGGTTTGTTGTGGGTGTTTTTTTTTAGGGTTTTCGGTGTTTTTATTGGTAGGGTGCGGGTTATTGAGATGCATTTGAAGGCGGGGGGGGGGGGGGGGGGGGGGGGGTCCTGGTGGGGTTCCTGGTGGCGGTTCTTAGTTGGGTTATAATAATGTGTGCAAGAGTGGGGGATCTGGATTTTCTTTTTGTCTGTGTTGGTTCTGGTCTTTTGGTGTTTTTTTTTTTCGGGAGGGTTTGGGGGGGGGGGGAGGGGTTATTGTTCTGCGTCTATGGGTGTGGGAGGAGTGCTTGGGGCGGGGGAAAGGGGGGGTTATTGCAATGTGTGCATATCCGGAGAGGGCGGGGGGTAGACCTTGGGGGGGGGGGGGGGGGGTGAGGAGGGGTTCTTGAGATCCTCCACTTGATTCTATATACATTCACGTCAGGCAAAGCTTAGTCAGTAAAGTCACAGAACACTCTTTCACACTGTGAGTCCGTGTGGAACACAGCTGACAATGGTATCTCCCAACGGTCCACTTTCACTGATAAATCACACCTCACCCCAGCCCCTGTAATGTATTGGTAAATGGACACTGCGAGTTCTAGTTTGCAACTGACACCTTGACACAAACTAATTATTTTTCGTAGAAATGTTAAATGTGATTTAACCTCCGCACCCCCTCCTCCACTCAATCTCCTCCAACCCTAATTCTACCTCCAAAGGAGTCTGAAACCCTAAAATTGTCACCAAAATCAAGGTTAGTGAAGTGTTGTAGACATAATACAGTTGTAATTGTCTTCGGACGGGGCTGCCCTCTATGGAAGATCTTCTGATCAAAAAGAATCTCCGGTGGACTGGACACCTCATGAGGATGTCATCAGACAGGCTACCAAAGCAGATCCTCTATTCTCAACTGTCTTCTGGTTACAGAAAGAGAGGGTGCCCTCGTCTCTGGTTCAAGGATACGATCAAGAGAAACCTGAAGCTTAGAGACATTAAATCCGACTCATGGACCCAACTCTCACAGCAGAGAGTTAAATGGAGAGTGGCAGTCAAGTAATGAAAGCAGTCTTTGTCGCATCGCGACCGACAGCATGATAATGATGATGATGAATTCTCTTCAAGGGACCGACTGTGCATCCATACCAATGTTGTCCTGACAAAGCGGGTGTCCTGTCATCAGAGGGACAGTTAAATGGGACTGTACAAAAACCCAACAAAAAATAGTTTCTACATTGACACCAAGTGACACCAACCCCAACTTCTAGCGTGAAAGCTGTAGCTGTGACCCGACATGCTTCAGTCATTCCTGAGGGACCAGCGCAACTTGTAATACCGGTATCCCCGGAAATCGTTGGTCCTGGAACCAGTAGTAGGCGCCAGATCTATTTGGTTCTATAAGTGTCGCGAATCCTCAGGTGTACGGCCACCTCACAGCCGACAAATGCCTCAGTCGGAAGGTATCTGGCAGGCATCACCCACCTCCCGACATGCACCACAAAGCCTATAAACATAACTATGTGGGTGTTTTGTTTGTTGTTGTTGTTTTATGTCATAACAACATCTGAGGTCATATCAGGATGGGTACCGACTTGTGACAGTGCACACTCATGGCGACTTCATAGTGCTGCCCCAACTGGGAGACATAGCCACCAGCACTGTGATGCAATATCCCACCCAGTCCCTCGATACTGAACTAACCAGTCCTTGTCCTATTCTATTAATGCCAAGCGCCAGGCAAGGAGGCGACAAGTATCAATTTTATAAAGCATTGGCTATGAGGGGTGTAAAGCGGTCATTAAATATCATCGCTTCATAATCCATGCACAGTGCTACCTGGACAACTCTGCATCCAGACCAATATTGTCCTGACATAGCAGGTTTCCTATCATCGGAGGGACAGTCAAATGAGATATCGGAGTTATGTATTGGAAAAATTGCTTAGTACCTGACAGGTGTCCGCCTATAACGGGGGTCGCTGTAGAGGTGCTACTGTAGAGCCCTTGACCTACATACAAAGGGCGCATTGGCGGAGATGTTTATTGAACTCTTAGTAACGCAGGTCTGCAGAGCTTAGACATTGCTATGTACACAAAGCACACATACCTGCCCAGCTATGGACCCACAACACACACCACACAGGCCAGTTACCAGTGTGACTGAGTGCTTCCGTCTTTAGGCTACATAAAACTTCTGTTTATTTCCTTAAAGCTGTAGCAAGATTTGTTTCATAATTAAATAATATATAATTAGCTATATATATATGTATGCATATATATATATGACGATCACATAGTATCAGTTATCACTAACTTCGCGCAATTCCAAGATTGTTGAATAAATACTGGTAATATTGCAAGTTTGTGCAAAGTATATTTGGGATATTGTTACTCTGATAATCCGTACTTTATAAGTTGACATTGCATCGTATTTGCTAAGGAGAGCCTTCTGTTTGTTGTTTGCCTCTTCTTATACAACACATAATACAATATCAGTTCACACAAATACACATGCATACACATTTATACATACATATATGCCACTTCTCATAGAATGAATGAATGAATAAATGCTTAACGGTATACCAGCACAAGTAAAGGCTATACAATGCCATCAAAATGTCCTAAACACGGTTAAACAGTACTAACCGTGTCAAATAAACGTTTCATACTTGCTACATTAAAATACTGTGCTCAAACATTTGCAAAGTCAATGCATTCAATCAAAATATGTTTCACAGTCAGAGGCACTCCACATGGTATGCAGTCTGGCTGGTCTTCTGCTTTAAAAAGGTAACTAAGAGTCAAAGCGATATGTCCAATTCGCATACGTGCAACAACGGTCTCTTCACGTCTACTTCTATGACAAGCACCTGAAAATTTGCCAATGGTGGCCTGAATTGCATGAAGCTTGTTCATGACAGCTTCATCCCATTGTAATTGCCACTTTTTCCTTATCAATACATTGATGTGCCTTTTAAGGTCCGTGTGAGGAATAGGAAGAGGTGTAATGTGTTTGTCGAGAGCTTCTTTGGTCTGCAGCCTCATTTCCTCGAATGCCAACATGACTCGGTACCCAATAAAAGAGCACAGTTTTGTGAATTCTGAACATAAATAATGTAACCTTTCTAAAATCTTGCGGATCAGAGGATTCTTCCAATCCTTGCTCTGAATAGCTTGTAGGCATGATTTTGAATCCGAACATATCACAAATGTTCTATGAGAAGAGGTTTCTACATGGTCCATTGCTAAGAATATGGCATCAAGCTCTGCTGAATATATCGAAGCACCCTTTGGTAATCGCTCTGAGAAGGTGCGCTTGCCCATGACAGCTGCCGCTGCAGCCTTGTCATCCTTGTAAGAACCATCGGTGTAGATGAACTTATGATCAGAATGTATCTCTTTACCCTCCCTGAACAAACTGCTGTAGATCAAAGGGTCAGTTGAGTCTTTCCTTGCTTCAGAGATTGTCAAGTTCACATTGACAGTGTATGTCGAAGGTGGTGTGTCTGGATATTGGAATTTTGCAATGTTATCTACATCAAACTTGAGTGTTTCTAATGATTCCTTAATACATATACCGAAAGTTGGAATGGCCTTTGGCATATTGGCAAAGAGTGTTTCATTGCTTGGGTTGAAAATGCAGTCATATGCAGGGTTGCTGGGATTTGCTGCGATATTGGATGCATACAGTAGAGCGAGTTTTTCTCTTCTCAGTGCAAGTGGAGGTTCCTCTGCTTCTACACTAAGACTCTCCTCTGGCAAAGTTCGAAATGCATAGAATACATAATACAATATCAGTTTACACAAATACACATAGATACATACATTTATACATACTTACATACACATACATACAGACATACACACATAACAAACATGTACATACGTATACACATACATGTATTTTAAGCAGGGATGAAAGTGGTCTTCGGGTAAAAATGCGGAAACCAAGCCGAGATTATTACACCAACAGCAAATTTCCGTGAAAGCGTGGATCTTCTCCTTCAGATTTAGCACTGTCACTATTGTCAGAGAATCGTGGTAAATGCAGAAAGTCAGGTTACAACTAGCATTGTTGTGACTGTATTATCTATCGCCCATGCCTAGCTCGTTCTTGTTTGGGTTTTATGTTTTAGCTACATCTAAGATCATATAAACCGGGATTCGAAGTACCCAACTTTCGTATTGCCATCCTGATTCCTTGGAATTTTGTTTAACATTAATACTTAGATATAAAAAATCGCGAAATTCCGCAAAACTGCGGAGAACATTCATTCCTGATTAAATTATTAAATATATAATAAATAACAATAAGTATAAGGATGTGCAAGTGATCCCGGAGATATACTGGCAAATAAGTGGTTAGGAACCAGTCACGTTCCTTATGGAAGGGTGGGTGTGGGAATTCAAAGTGGAGGTGGATGGGGGTGGTTGAGTGGGTGACTGGGGAGGAGGAGGGTAGGCGGGGGTTGTACTTCTTGGGGGGGGGGGGGGTTGTACTTCTCAGTCACCTTAGAGGCTACCACCCAGGGGGGGTTGTACTTCTGTGGCAGAGGTGACGATGGTAAAGGTCACTATACTAATAACGCAGCTTTGTTTTATTACAACTAGATATACACATCATCATCATCATCATGCTGTCGGTCGTGATGCGACAAAGACTGCTTTCATTACTTGACTGCCGCTCTCCATTTAGCTCTCTGCTGTGAGAGTTGCATCCATGAGTCGGTCTTAATGTCTCTCAGCTTCAGGTTTCTCTTGATGGTATCTTTGAACCGGAGACGGGGGCCCCCTCTCTTTCTGTAGCCAGAAGACAGTTGAGAATAGAGGATCTGCTTTGGTAGCCTGTCTGATGACATCCTCATGAGGTGTCCAGTCCACCGGAGATTCTTTTTGATCAGAAGATCTTCCATAGAGGGCAGCCCCATCCGTTCGAGTATTTCCTTATTCGTCACTTTGTCCTTCCAGGTTAGCCTCATGATTGAACGCAGATGTCGCATCATGAAGGCATGCAGCCTTTTCACCTGCTGTCTGTACACTGTCCAGGCCTCGGCTCTGTATAGTAGGGTGGATAGCACGATTGCGCGGTAGATCTTACCTTTGACCCGAATGGACACATGGTGGTTGTTCCAGAGTCTCTGGCATAGTCGGCCGAAAGATGCGCTAGCCTTGGCCATCCTCCTCTGTCACTAGATATACACACATATTATATATACATATATATATATTATTATGGCCATAATATTCCTTTATATATATATGTATATATATGTATATATATATTCCTTTATTTTAACATTTTAAAATTGTTTAAACATTTTTTTAAATATAATTATTAGCAGGTATCTAGAACATATCTGTTATATTTTCGTCAATAACATTCTACAGTCGACCATTACTGACTCCTTGAATGTTGCAGTCCCAAATTAGGAAAATCCAGTATTAGCTACATGACCTGGGGGAAATTAGCGGCGTTAAATTTGTTATTAAAAGAAAGGAAGAGGGCAAAACATAGTGTCAAATTACATCCAGAGAGAAGTAGCCTCACTTACGTGGAAACTACAGCAACACCAATTCACTACAACACTACAGTAATTACAGCAAAGTGTCACAAGAATGGCAACCTCCACTGTTCGTTCATTCACAAACTAAAACATATCAACAACAGAATCATAACAACAACATCTAATCAGCTAATCATATATCCAAGATCAGAGTCATACAGAGCTAGCCAAACCACAGAGGCATGTTTGTATGTGGGTTGTTGTTTGTTGGACCTGTGTCCTAGCAACATCTAAGGTAACATCAGGGCGGGTATAGTAACGGGTGGTGGCAGTACACACTCGAGGCGACTTTGTAGGTTTTTTGTTTGTTTTACGTCCTAGCAACATCTATGGTCATATCAGAACAAGTATCGACTTGTGACAGTGCACACTCATGGCGATTTTATAGTGCTGCCCCACTGGGAGACCAGACCAGTTTCAGAGAAGTTTGTTTGTTTGTTGTTTTACATCATAGCAACATCTAAGGTCATATCAGGATGGACACCGACTTGTGACAGTGCACTCATAGCGACTTTTATAGTGCTGCCCCACTGGAAAATCAGGCCGCTGCCACCATGACCCGACATCCCACTCAGTCACATTATCCTGACACTGAGCCAACCAGTCCTTGCCCTATCCTATTAATGCCGAGCGCAAGGCTAGGAAGCGACAAGTATCAATTTTTAAGTCATTGGGTTTAACTCGACCGGGAACCGAACTCCTGGCCTTCCGCACGCGAGGCCCACGTGTTTCAGAGAATGACTCCGATGTGACCTTAGATGTTGCGAGGGCATAACACCCCAACGAACAACAATACGCACACATGTCCGAGTGGGTTGGTTCTGCACGGCATTGTATTTGTGTGAACAGTACCTACATGGTGAGTATACACACAACTCCATACAGGCTTTCACACTACCCGTATGTCTTAGGGGCACATTACCTCCACCACTGAGCACACACACAGGGCTCAGCCAGCTAGTGCGCGCACACACTAGGCAAATAGTGTACACTCTCGTGGGAAAAGCAGCGTGCGTAAGTTACCCGGATGTAGTCTAGGCACCACGGGGGTCAACACACGCAGTGACGACTTTACCTTGTGTAAGCTAAGTACACCAGGGTACAGCGATGTTGTCGCGTATGTGTGCCGAAAAAGCTATGATTTAGCTGTGTTGTATGTTGTATGTTCATGCCACCTATTGTCACTCCCTTGCAATCTTCAATGTGTCTGAAAATCATCTCTGTGTACAGGTTAAATAGACATGGTGACAATACACACCCCTGTCGAACTCCTCGTTTAATCATAACTTCATCCGATAGGCCCTGCTCCATTTTTATAAATGCACGTTGTGTCCAATATAAGTTCACAATTAGTTTAATGTCTTTGCCATTGACACCAACATCTTGTAAACATTTGATTAACAGTTCATGATTGACTCGGTCGAAGGCCTTCTCATAGTCAATAAAGCAGGCATAAACATCCTGGTTCACTTCACAATAACGTTCACAAATCATTCTCATATTGAAAATCCTTCACGTGTACCTCTTCCAGATATAAACCCACTTTGTACGTTACTGATTTGTTCTTCAATTTTCTGTCTGTTTCTCAGTAAAATTATGGGGTTTCAAGGTTACTATTGCCGGAAGTGATAGTGAGGATAAGCTCTCACTACCTATAAAGTACTTTCTCATGGCATGCGTATCAAATAGCCTCTGATAACCAAGTCCAACTCCCGGCCTTCACGAGGCGAAACTGTTTCTACTGACGGGAGAAGGGGCAAAGGCGGATCTCTGGCGCCTCAAAACCAGATGCTTCGGGCAGGTGGGGCTCGTCAATCTTGGCTGACTGCTCATCTAGGAGAAGGTAAACTCTGATTTAAAACCCCCGCTGCCGTGCGGCTAGTCCCATTTATGGGAAGACCAGAAGTTGGTAGTGCACACCAGCGGCCATAACGACTCAATTGTCGGCCTAAACTAAGTGCGGTGCACATCAACTTTGTTGGTGTGGTCAGGGGATGTCACCCCTTCAAGTGCATGAAGACTGGAGCAGCAGATGAGTTAGAAGATCAATAGCTTTGAAGGTGTAACAGCAAGATGATGTGGCTCATCAGGGCACACTCTGACAAAGATGAGTAAGTGGCCAGTCACCTTGGAAAGGAAGGGGAACATACCAAGTATTTACCCATAGTAAGCAATGTGTTCCGTAGACGCTATGATTTAGCTTTGTTATATGTTGCAGTGTCAGCTGTACCTTGTGTAAGCTAAGTACACCTGGGTACATCAATGGATGTTGCAGCGTATGTGTGCTGAAGACGCTATGATTTAGCTGTGTTATATGTTGCAGTGTCAGCTGTACCTTGTGTAAGCTAAGTACACAAGGGTACAGCAATGGATGTTGTAGCGTATGTGTGCTGAAGATGCTATGATTTAGCTGTGTTGTATGTTGCAGTGTCAGCTGTACCTTGTGTAAGCTAAATACACCAGGGTAGGGCAATGGCTATTGTAGCATATGTGTTCCGTAGATGCTATGATTTAGCTGTGTTGTATGATGCAGTATCGGTTGTAAGCTAATTACATCGATGAATGTTGTATTGTATGTCTACTGTAGATGCCAGGAATTAGTTGTGTTGTATGCTATAGTGTCAGTTGTAAGCTAATTACAGCGATGAATGTTGTATTGTATGTCTACTGTAGACGCTATAAAATAGCTGTATTGTATGCTGCAGTGTCGGCTGTAACTTGTAAGCTAATTACACCGGGGTAGAATAATGTGCGTTGTATTGTATGTGAACTGTAAAAGCTATGATTTATGAACTAGCTCCACTGTATGATACATGCATTATCACTATATCAGTTAGTTACCCGTGAAAATATCGATTTTTGCATGCATGTTGAAATGTTGGAAATTATAGGCTTCAGAAATGACAGCTTCTATTAAATTGACTTGACATCCCACAATACCGATTTAATAAGTGCACCAGGATCTCAGTTGGATGTGTATGGTGAAATCTAGCTAACTGTTCTGGTTTTTTATATTTGAGGCTTTCATTAGCTTATGCAGTTTTAATGTAGACTACCGTAAAAAGACACCACGTATGCTATATTCTATACTAAAATATTGTTATTTACACCATCAATAGAGCATAACTTGTATAATATATATAGAGCATGGAGTATAGCATAGTACTTTTAGCGTATCCTATGCTAATTTATATCATATATACGTGTGGATATATATATATATATGTACAGTATAACCCCGTTAAACCAAGCTTGGTTAAACCAAACGATCGGTTAATCCAAACTTGTTTCGGCGGCCTGGCAAAATACTACCATTTTATCATATAAAAAAGTTGGTTAAACCAAAGTTGGTTAATCCAAACTATTGTTATCCAACAAATTGTCGGGCCCAGGCACTCCGGTATGGTTAAACCAAACTTTCATGTGGTTATAAGGTCATCTGAGACTTTTTTATATGATAAATGGTAGTATTTTGTCGGGCCGCCGAAAAAAGTTTGGATTAACCGATCGTTTGGTTTAACTGAGCCTGGTTTAACTCGGTTATATTGTATATACATAAAACACAATAATCAAAGTGTCCACAATCATTGTATATTACATTCATAATGCACCCACGTCTTTGCCAAAGCCAAGTCAAAGTCGAAGCCAAAGCTCGGTTAAACCAATGATCGGTTAATCCAAATAGATTTCTAGGGTCCCTTCAAGTTTGGTTTAACGGGGTTATACTGTATATATATACATATATATATATATATATATATATATATATATATACATATATATATGTATATATACATCAGTGTTGCATGGCCGCTTTTCTTTACACCAGCCATGTTGGTTTCTGGATCCCTATAATAGGTCTAGGGCAAGGCTGCTATCGTTCATCTTTTACATCACAGGCCTCAACGCCATGTGATCTTTCTCTAATAATCACAACTATTAGTTTCAATTTTGATATTTTTATAAATAAGGACAAATAAGAACATTTATTCGTTTGATAATGAGCGGCACCGGAAAGGGTTACATAGTGCGGGCAAAGTGTTGCTTAACAAGAGAGAACGATGGGAACCAACGAGGGGACGGGGAGGGAAATAAAATAGGATTGAACTGTTATTCAATTGGGAGGTTAATACAGTACGACAATGGACCTATATATGAACGATAGTAAAGGCGTTTTGTTTGTGCTTATATAATCGAGAGAGTATGGAGAGGGAGAGGGGGGGGGAGGGATAGGGAGACGGGGCGGAGGAGGAGAGGGAGAGGGAGAAGGGGGAGAGGGAGGGGGGAGGGAGAGGGAGAGGAGAAGGGGGAGGGAGAGGTAGAAGGAGTGGAGGGGAGAGGGGGTGGAGAGGAGAGGGGAGAGGGAGAGGGGGTGTAGAGGGAGAAGAGGGAGGGGAAAGAGGGAGAGGGACAGGGAGATGAAGAGGGGGAGGGGAGGGACAGGAACAGGAAATGGAGAGGGAGAGGGAGAGGGAGAGGGAGAGGGAGAGGGAGATGGGGAGGAGGAGGGCTGGCGCTCTATGTTAATTATCTTGTACACCTGACAGAACGCGTGTGTCGACTGGTGGTTACGAGTGCTACTTGAAGTTGAAGTGTACCCGGCCCTTCCAAGACCCACCCTCCCACCCTCACGCCTCACGTGTGTTCGCGAGTAACTCACGCGCTGGTTGCTGGCCCGCCTCCTGAAGCTGTTGCTAACCGTGATCCAACCACCGTCAAGAACTGTGAGCGCATGCGTAGGCTACTTTCCGGCGACACCCGGCACCATTTCCGTTAGAGCAGACGACTTCTTGGCCAGGACGACGGGGTTGCGCTGTTTAGCGGCGCGCCGCGTTCCCAAATTCGCGTCCGTTGTCGTCTGTCCCGGGACGACAAGTGCTCATCCAGCACCTACCTCCCCCCCCCCCAGGCCCTAACCCCCCTCCTCCCACACAGGCCACCAGCTGACGTCACAGCCTCGGGCGCGTGGGGGGGGGGGGTAGTGGGGGGGCAGTATGGGCTGTATTACTAAACTTCCATTGTCAACTCGTGACGTCATATCCAACTTTGGTGATGTTATGAAACCCATTACTAAGCATATTACCAAACGCCCCCCCCCCCCCCCCCCAACCACCACTACCCGAGTCCCAACATATACAGGAATAACAACAATGTACGTCCCCCCTCCATCATCGAAGAGTTCCGCATTTGATGCTTCGTTCACATTGGCATTGGAAAGCTTATCATGGTGACGTATAGTTTGTTGTATGTGTCGTTGTTGCATTAATAGATTACACAGAGAGAATTTCAATCGTCTCCCTCATTCCACTGTTCCTTGTCCTATCGTTGTAATGCATAACACCAGGTTATCTAGCGACAAGTATAACTGTGCAAGTCATTGGTTTGACTCGGCCGGAGTTCGAACCCATGATCACTCAGTGACAGTGCGCGAGGGTTGACCCCTCATCCACCCAGGAGTTACTATAGTTCGTTACTATAATTTAGTGAGAAATTAATAATATCATTACACTCGGTTACTTTGATACAAAGGTGTTTCTTTTCTTTCAATTCAAAATAACACTAGTTGGTTGGTTGGTTGTTGGAGTTTTACGTCCTGGCAACATCTAATGTCACATCAAGACGGGTACCGACTTGCAACAGTGCACACTCATTGTGAATTTATAATGCTGCCCCACTGGGAGACTATTCCGCCAGCAGCATGACCTGATATCCCACTCAGTCACATTATACTGACACATATGCAGTAACTTGAATAGAGTTTCTCGGCGAATAACAAAATAACTCAGAACATGCGCAATAAAAGAGTAAAGGCATGATTTGACCTACTTCTTGGTGGAGTGCTTTTAAATGGCTGAAACCTGAAGGTTACGGCCAATTTGTAGTCATTCCTTCCACCAATGAGGTATATTATTGTGCGTTGTGTGTGTAAAATTGATGTTTTTCGACTGCTGTGTTACTGTCTTAGTAAGATGGGGTCACTGTTTAATGTTAATGACAAGGAACATCATCAAGGACGTGCTGTGCACGGCAGTAGCACATCCATCATGTTGGTGGGAAAGGTGGTTTGATCTGAAAGTTTATTTACTCTACGAATAGGAAACCTGCTGTTAGTGTCAGACACAAAGGTTCCCGAGTCAGGCATAATGGTTTCACGTCAGGCACACTGGTTCCACGCCAGGCACAATGGTTCCAAGCCAGGCATAATGGATTTAAGCCAGGCACAATGGTTCCAAGCCAGGCATAATGAATTTAAGCCAGGCACAATGGTTCCAAGGTATGAACAATGGTACCGGACGCGGTGACCGATTCGGTAGAGCGCAGGCTTCCCGTGCGGGAGGTTGGGAGTTCCTATTCCAGCCGAGTCAAACCAATGACTTACAAAATTGGCATTTGTCGCTATGTAACCTGGCGCTTGGCATTACTAGGATAGGACAAGGACTGGTTTGCTCAGCATCAGGATAATATGATTGTAGGATATCGGGTCATGGTGCTGGTGGCATGGTCTCCCAGTGGGGCAGCACTATAAAGTCGCAATGAGTGTGCAGTGTCACAAGTTGGTACCCATCCTGATATGACGTTAGATGTTGCTAGGACGTAAAACAACAACAACACACATATATTATTCCTACCACCAGCTCGCTCCTATCTGCAGCTTACACCTCATTATGTAAGCGTCACGCTTACTTGGTCAACCATGACTAGGTCGGTTTGGGTTGGTGTGGTTGATTTTGTTGCTCTTAGTCTTAAAGCATTATTCTCTCCGATCCCCGCCCCCCCCCCCCCTCGCCCCACACACTGACAACTCACAGAACGAACTATCCCCTTCACCCCTATGCACCCCATCTACTAGATAAAAGATTCACCCGGTACTTGTAGTACACGGGTGAAGACCAGCCTTATATAAATACGGGCGAAAATAGCGTTAGTATGGAACATCACCTAGAAACTGTGGCTCCAGTATTAAATGGATACTATTATAGGCGCAGAGTTGGTGAAATGGGAGAGAATGCAAAAAGACAAGATGGCGGCCGCAGAACGCCGTCGATTTCACTTTTAAATCTTATTAAACTAGATATTATATTATATTTTCCAACTCAAAGGTAGCGGGCTCTCAATAATACATATGTAAAGAATAAATGTTGCTTCTTAGATTGTGAAATTAGGCTCTCAATTCTTTGACCCGCATTTTTGCCACCTTTTACATAGGGTTGGTTTGGCATCCCTACTGCAGCAGTACGGGGTGAATCTTGTACCTACCCATCTACCAGTTCCCATACCTCCTCACCCGACAAACTCCTCTACCCCCCCTCCCCCTCCCGTACCCCCACCCTTCCTCCCCCCACACTACCACTACTACCCACCCCGACGCCCACCCTCCCACCCCTCACCCCCACTCTCCACCCTTACCCGCCGCCTTTACGGCGCCAGCGCCATCTGTTGGGGAGTGCAGCAGACGACACAATGGTCTGTAAGCGATCTCCACTCATTAAGGTTCCCGCCACATCCCGCACGTCGCCCACTTACTAAACAATTCACCGAACGTTTCACTAACAAGAACAACAAGAAGACGAACTGACGCAGAACCCGCGTTCGTATAGGCGACCTATTCAAAGGGTACACTCGCAGCTATTGCTATATTCAGTCATCTGGTCGGGTATATGCGTATACATATAAATATATATATATATATATATATATATATATACATGCATAGATATATCGATATAACATATATATATATGATGTATAACGAATTATGCGAGTATACAAATACGAAGGGACTTGTTTCCATTAAATATATTATTATCATAGTTATTGCCATTGTTATTCTCCAGAAGACTCCGTACTTGACTGGTGGCGCCACCTGCGGCCTACCTCCCTTCGAACGGGTGTCGACAAGTTTCAGTCGCATAAGTATATAGGGAAAATATATAAATAGATATAAAGAAAAAAGAGAGACATGAAGGTACAGTGAGGAGGCATAGTACTATTAGTAATAGTACAGAATTACCATGAGTAATAGTACAGAATGATAAATACATATATAACAAATGATTCCCCTCAGCGCGTGTATGCTCACGTTATACCGTATACATCATATACATATACATATGTATGTCGATATATACTCATAAACTCATAGCCATCCACTCATATATATATATATATATATATATATATATATATATATATATATATATATATATTAGTTTAGACGAATCGTACCTGGTATAGATGATGGATATAACTATTGTTTTACCGAAGTAGGAGCCTCGGGTAGACGTGGGCGAGGGAGAAGGAAGCACATCCGGGTCCAGCAATCTTTACCTACTAATTCAGGATAAAAATGATTAAAAAAAACCAAAAAACTATGGTCATTTGACCTAATCTTGGTACAAGTGATTGAATAGACGTGGCAGGGCGTGGTGGGTGGGCCCTCGCCCATGTCTACCCGAGGCTCCTACCTCGGTAAAACAATAGTTATCCATCATCTATACCCAGGTAAGATTCGTCTAACTAATCTATTTTACCTCGGTATACCGCCTCTGGCTAGCCACAGGCTAGGGAGACCTTTACGTAATATCATTTTTATCCTGATATTCCTGTTAGTTACTATTCTATTATCAAGTCTTATTTAAGTATGTTTGTACCATTGTTATGACAAAAAAAGCGAAAAAGTGCACTTTGTCTCACCTGTGTCTTTTAGTTGGTGAGTAGCCTCTGTGCGATAGGTTGAGGCTTCTCTAGTCGCTTGTGATAATGTTTTGCAAACGATCTAGCAGTTTTCCATCCTGCATGAGCCAGGATCCGTTTCACGGAAATGCCAAGTAATCTGGCCTTAGATACCATTGCACCACGTGTAGAGTGCGATGAATATCTGTTTGTGTTTACTCCTGAAAGTTTTAACACAGTCATGGTCCATCTGGCGAGGGTATCCCTCGAAATGCCCTTGTGTGGCTTAATAAAGCTCACCAAAAGCTGCCTTGAGTTGCGTATTGTTCGTGTCTTGGATATATATGTCCGTATTGCGGAGACTACACATAACTTGCGATCCTCTGTGAAACTAGTGACACTTATTGTCGACAGGGGATCACCTAAACGATTTGATTTCAACAAAATTGTTAGATCAAACGTTGCTTCCTTGCTATCGATTTCAAGACCATTGAGCGACAGGGCGACTATAGTTTGGCCCCTGTGTCCTGTAACGAGCAGAAGGAGCAAAGCTACTTTGAAGCCTAATAGTTTAACGTCCAGGAACTTATTCTCTGGCCAGTCCTTGAAGAGTTTAAACACAAGAGAAACATCCCAAAACCTATTATATTTGGGTTTGGGAGGGTTCCTCTGATAAATTGATCGTATGATCCAGCAAATAACATGATGTTTTCCCATTGTTTCGCCATTAATCCTAGGTAGGATTATTGAGAGCGCACATCTGGCAGCATTGATAGCGCCATACCCTAAACCTTCGTCTTCCAAAAAACGTAGGAAACGTCCTACCTGGGATATTGTTGGGTTCATAGGCTTAACTTTCTTAAGTAAGCAATAAATACCCCATTTCTTTAAATACGTGGTATACATTTTCAGTTCCCTTCCTCCAGGCGTGAGAGACCAAACGTTGTTGTGTAATCTTATCCAAGCCGAATTGTTCCAAATATTTATTTAAAAAAGGAATGCTACCAAAGGAGTCGTCGACACGTTTCCGTGGCGCGCTAACGGTCCCTGATGTTTCAGATTTCCTCGGTATCTTGGGAAGCGTAGCATGCTTTTGGCCGTCGCGACGAGTCTCGCTAGCCAGGGTTGAGTGTCCCATTCGGGGACGATGAGGATAGCGTGTGTTTTCTCCATTAGTATCTTTCGGGCGACTTTGCTAATAATGGTAAAAGGGGGGAAAATGTAAAAGAAATGATTTTGCCAAGTTAGCGAGAAGGCATCTATGTGCCAAGCATTTGGTTCTGGGTGCCACAAAACATATTTCTCCAGTTTAAAGTTATTAAGTGAAGCAAATAAATCTATATCCGGCCAGCCCCATAATTTACAGATTTGTTTGAAAATTGATGGGTTTAGTGACCACTCTAAGTGGTCATGGAAATGGCGACTCATCTTATCGGCAAGGCAATTCTGCGTTCCGGGTATGTGTGTTATTGTTAACCAGACGTCAAACTTTTGCGCCCAATTCCAAATGAGTAGTGCCAACTCGTCACACTTAATAGATTTTGTACCTCCCATATTTCTGACATAAGCCATGGCTGTGGTGTTATCCGTAAGGATACGAACATTATTTTTGGGTACTTTAACAAGGCTGGTTAAACCTAAGTAAATGGCTCGTAATTCTAAAACATTAATATGTTCAGAAATTTCCGATTCTAGCCATCGTCCCCCCGTTGCTACATCATTGCGATGTGCCCCCCAACCTTGGAGTGACGCGTCAGTCGTAACTGTAGTATTGGGCTCACCCATTCGAATGGGATTGGGGGAGTTATCAAAGTGACTTAGCCACCAAAAAATGTCGGCTAGTCCACTTTCAGAGATAAACATTGTCTTTTCAAAGTTACCCTTGGCGCGGGCCAAAGCTAGATTTTATCGATTTCCAGGGACTTAATGTGTGCGGCCCCATATAGAATAGCAGGGCTGTATGAAATCATTATACCGATTAAGACTGCGACCTGTCTTATCTTTGGCCTAGAAATGTCTAACAGCTGTATCGCTGTGTCCCGCAGCTTATTTTTCTTTTGTTGTGTAAGTGACACGGTCATGGCCGTCGTGTTCAAAATGAAGCCTAGACACTTAAGCTGCTTAGTAGGAGAAAACACAGATTTCTTAGCATGGATGAAGAAACCCAAGTTTGAGAACAGTTGACATAAATCTTGAACGGCGAGCTCGCATTGTTTGAAAGATTGTCCCATAATGAAAGAATCATCAATGTATGGAAACATACAATGACCCAGTTTAGCCATGTGTGAAAAAACCGGTTTCAACAACTTAGTAAAAAGTCGTGGCGCACACGCCAAACCATTAGGTACGCAGGTAAATTCAAAAAGCTGGTCATTCCAAACAAACCGTATATATTTTCGAAACCCCTCTTGAATAGGGACGGTATAGTAAGCATCTCTTAAATCAACACTCGCTAGCCAACACTCTGGGGTGATCAGATCACGAGCTGTTTCTAAGGAAAACATTTTGAAATGTTGGTATTCAATGATTTCATTCAATTTAGTTAAGTCTAAAATCATGCGAACAGACCCATCTGGTTTAGGAGTGGAGAAAATATTGGAAATGAATTCACCTTTAGTATGTTGTACTCGTTTGACAATGCCTTTGGCTTCAAAAACCCCAACCTGTTCATTTAGTTGGAATTTTTCGTGTGAATTGAACTTATATGGAAAAGGTGCTCTTTTCTGTACAGGGAATTCTGTGAAAGGAATAGCAATACCTCTAGCAATACTAAGAACCTCTGGGTTAGTGGTTAATTGTTGCCATTGTTCTAAACAATTAACAATGTTGCCCGCTTGAAAAAGGCTTACGTCAGTTTGAGTTTCCTCTGTGACCATGTCAGGGCCAGGCTGCTGAAAAGTTTGTGTGGCGTTCTCTACTTATTCCCTGGTTTGGGGAACTGCGACTTGGGGACAAAGTCCCGTTTGTAACCGCGGTTGTCGTTCCAGTTTGAGGATTGTCTGTCGCCTCGACCTCTTCCCCTCTGGCTGAATGCGAAGGATGGGCCTCCCCTGAACGGCCTTCCTCCTCGGCGGAAGCGAAAATCCGTGCAGCTGCGGCGGAACCCGAGTGGGTTTTGTGATTTACGGCCCTTGAGTTCCGTGTTCTTAGCACTCTTAGTGTCCACCTCTACCTGCTTGTACAAATAAGCAAGCTGACCCCCAAACATCTTGGACTTGTCCAGAGGTTTGCCTTTGATGGGGGTAGGTCCGGAATAGATGGTGTATTCCTTGCCGTCATGGTCCGTCATCTTCTTTGACCGGGCGACCTCTTTGCCCACGTCGGTGGTGACGGATTTAAAGACATTTTCGAAGCGGCGATGTGTCATATAGTTGCTCGCTGCAACGAGCAAGGCAATGCCCCTATCCATTACCCAAGCTAAGGACGAGAACTTATTCTCGGTCTGCATGCGGTTAGCAATGGGGATAATAGAAGTCAAGGAGCCCAAAACTGCCTTATGAATTACAGAAAGGGCAGTTTCATAGCGGCGACGTTCGTCGGACAGATGGATGCCAGCATCCATCTCCTTACACACCGTAGCGGGAATACCTTTGACGCCGGAAATCTGTTCCGTCAATTTATTAATGACCTCAACTGGTTTGAACGTTGTAAAGTGGACATTGACGGTATTCCTCATCATGGTTGTGGTACGCACCTTCTTCGCCTTTTTCTTGACAATCTTCTTGCCAACCTTAGCGCCTATTTTGGCGTACACTCCCGCGCGTTCCGTATCGGAATCTGATTCCGTGGAAGAGGAGTCGTTTGACGAGTCCGAGGACGAGTGTTTCTTTTTCTTTTTCTTTTTCTTTGACTTCTTAGGGCGTTTAGCGTTTGAGGCTTTGGTGAACTCGTCACCTGAGCTGCTCACAGTGCGGCGTTTCTTGCCGCGCGCTTTCGGTTTCGGAACCTCGGGGGCCGACGCCGTGTCCTCCTCGTCATCCGAAAAGTCCTCCCAATCCTCATCAGGGATTTGGGGAGGGCCCGCAAAGGAAAGAGCCTGGAATTGGCGCATCTTGTCCTCCATCATGGCTGCCATCTTAGCCTCCCAATCACTTGGTTGAGGTGGCTGATCACTGTCCCGGTCGGAAACCTGTGCCCCGGGCTGTGGAGACGGCGGAGCCGTAGGCGCTGGTGACGAATCGTAATCCGTAGGGGCAATGCCCTCTGCTGCCGCAGGCTGCTTATTCCGCCGAGTGGCCATCGGTTCCTGTAACGACAAAGTGTTACTTAACCGGAGTCATCTCAACAACACAAAGTGTAGCCAGTAAACTGGGTTGAGGTATATGGTACAGAATAGCGTGTATTACAACGTTTCAGTACAGGCGTGAAGCTAAGTTTTGCCGTAGGGTTATGGTAACGAAACCAACCAAATGGGGGGTATCGATCCAAAGATCGCCCACTCTCTCTGTTCCGTACACTTCTCCCACCCGTGGCTACGACGCCAGCAAGTTGGAGAAAATATTACGAAACTCGGAGGTTCGCCTTAAAACCGGTCTGGGGTGTTTATAAAAAACACCCAGAAGCATCCCCAACAACATCCTCTATTCAGGATCCGGGAGAATTTTCTTAGGAAATGAGCAACTCGGGTTACCATTTCTCCCTGTCTCAAAAACAGGTGTCGATAGAACAAAGGACTATCGGTTTCGTAAGTGCCAGCGGCACGCAGTGTTCTATCCTCAAGTAAAAAACACGTACAAAGTCCAAAATGGACCTGAGAAAGTTCTGAACTTTCATAATGTGATGCTATAACGCATCATACAGTTTATACTAAATTTGTCATTACTTACTTTGTGTTAAGTAGAGTTAGTAGATAAATCCTGTTGGAGCAACTCACAAACGTCCTCCCGTTGTGAGTCAGTTATGCTAATTGCTGGACCCGGATGTGCTTCCTTCTCCCTAGCCTGCGGCTAGCCAGAGGCGGTATACCGAGGTAAAATATATATATATATATATATATATATGATGAATGTATTTACCTTGTTCATAACGGATAAGTGTCTTACCACTTGTTTTCACCGCTGGGCAGCACTAATCCAAGTTGATTCAAGTCTTTTGAATTTTGTTTTAGTAATGTGTGTGCGTGTGTGTGCTTCCTTGCTTCCTTTTACTTTCCAGACCTTTAATATTATATTTTGGAGTTGGGGGTGAAAATCTACTAAAACGCACAGGGTGGGTGGGTGAATAATCGCCGCCGCACAAGTCGTGATGAGCGCCATTTAACCGCTAACAAGTACAACCAATCATCCTGGCCAGCATGAATAAAGCGGGGGGGGGGGGGGGCACAACTAAAATTGAAAAAAACAAAAACAACAAAAACTACCAGTCGCCTTAATGGCTTCAGTTTTGGGGTCTCTGGTTACTGGTGAATAAGGGTTTTTTAGTGTGTGATTTTTTTTTAAACCCGTAAAAGTTCCAGGTATTTTGAAAAGGAAGGAATATATATTCAGTTAAACCTCTCTAACCGACCACCTCCACAGGTCGACCACTCCTCTATATTGATCGCTTTATTTGGGTCCTAAACGATCACCCATGGTATTATTGTGACAATAAAAAAAACTCCCTAAACTGACCACCTCCCTAAATGGGCCATTTAAAATCGGTCCCATGGATGGTCGATTTAAAAAGGTTTTACTGTATACACACATACATGTACATATATATTTTCGCGAATGACAGTGTTAAGCGCCCGTAGTAAGAAAAGCTGGCGATGGTGGCGCTAGTGGTTACGTGGGAGGGGGATATTCCGCATCAAATGATACAACAAATAGTAGTAACAAATAGAATCCTCGCCTAATCCCTTCCTCGCCTTTATACTCGCCTAATGCTTATACATCATATATATATATAGGCTAAAGCTCCATCGAACAGCTTGTAAACACATTTGTGTTTTGAAATATTTACAAACGCTTCGCCGCCAAGGAGCGCCTGGCCTAGTTTGATTGACATTGACCCCTGGTAACCATGAACAAAGCGGTTCCCACCTGGTCGCCGTGATTTACGACGACCGGCATATTGGACTGGGACACCCCCGAGGCGCCACCTCGTGCCGCCGGCGCGCACTGCAGTGGCGCCAGACGAGGGGGAAACATGTGATGAGACAGCGGCGCTGAGTCATTGTCTACAGCAGGAAGTGATCGGGTAATAAGTTTGTTTGTTGTTGTTTTACGTCCTAGCAACATCTAAGGTCATATCAGGATGGGCACTGACTTGCGACAGTGCACGCTCATTGCGACTTTATAGTGCTGCCCCACTGGGAAACCAGATATCACCCGATATCCTGCACAGTCACATTATCCTGATACTGTGGTAACCAGTCCGTGTCATATCCTATTAATGCCGATTGCCAGGCTAGGTAGCGACAAGAATCAATGTTATAAGTCATTGGTTTGATTCGGCTGTGATTCGATCTACCTACCTTCCGCATGGAAAGCTGTGCTCTAATCGATTCAGCCACCACGTCCAGTTGGGTAATTAGTAGGTGCCAGCCAGAGAGCCTGCGTCCATGAGTAGATGGCGACGCCCTCTGGTGTCTTTGATGTCTACTCATGACAGCGCCCCCTGTTGAGTAGAGCTGCCGAGTAGAGCTGCGTTAGGCCGTGTATCCATAGACTGTTCCCTTGTACTAGGTTGTAGCATGTTCCCTTGGTATTATTAGGATAGGGCAAGGACTGGTTGGCTCAGTGTCAGGATAATGTGACTGAGTGGGATATCCTGGTGCTGTTGGCCTGGTCTCCCAGTGGGAAAGCACTATAAAGTCCCCATGAGTGTGCACTGTCACAAGTCGGTACACATCCTGATGTGCTGTCCTGTCTGCGGTAAAGGGCATATAAAAGACCTCTTGCTGCTTATCGGAAAGAGTAGCTTATGGGGTGGCAGTGAGCTTCCTCCGAAGAAATATATCAGAATGACCATATGTTTGACTTATACAATAGTAAATGATACTAAACTCAATGCGCTCTAGAGACGTCATTAAATAAAAGTTTTTTTTTTTTTACCCCTCCTTCTTCTTCATCGTGTCCTTCCACCAATTATCTCAAGGGATTTTCGAGCAGAGGTATGATCTTTATTCGTGGGACGTGCTCTCGGTGGTGGATGGTGGTAGCAGGATTTGCAATCAGATAGCTGATTCCCAGGGCCGCGATGTGGATGCTTCTGCTGTGGCCAGTTTGTCGATAGAAAGCCGGGGCCTACACTTTTACCGACCCAAGGGATTTTTAACCTCCCACACCACATAGACATGGTATGAGAGCAACCGGCCTTTGATGATGCTGTAAGTTATACACAGCGGTGGAAATCCTGATATGACCTTAGATGTTGCCAGGACGTAAAACTCTAAAAAGCAACCAATAGTGTGGTGGTCTGCACAGATAAGACTGGTGACGGCTACCTCTCACCTCTGGTGAATGTCAGTCAGCCCTGGGCACGACCAGGGACCCTGCCAGCCACACCGGGCAGCCAGAGCCAAATGTCACACCCGCTCGTTGTTCAGGCAGCAGATTCGGAGCTGGTGTCGCGGTTTAAATTCTCAGTGGGTTTTGTGTATGCAGGTATTGCAGGTATAGCAATACCTCAGGGAGTTTGACGCCCCTGCCCTGCAGAGTTATAAACCACTGCCTTGTGGTACAGGTTCTTGACAGAACCGAAGGCTAAGGGAGCAAACCCTAAACAGAAAACCATGTAACTGTGGCAGGATTAAGGGCGGTTGATGTATGGAACTCCCAACATCTCCCGACCAGCCACTGCAGGGACAAATAGTTTTGCGTCTGTCTTGACGTGTTCTTGCCGGTGTGAAACCTCTATTTGCTCCCCGAGAGAGTGCCGCTGGTAACTTGCAAAAGCCAGCAGCACTTCAACACTTTTGCAGGCAGCTTTCATGAAATGTAAAACTGCACAAAACACCATACCGGCTCGGTCGTCGCCCGGGTTACCAAGGACCGCGCTGTTCGAGCTCATCTTCCGTCGACAGCAGAAAATCAGCTAGGAGGAACACAACACTATGGATGCAACTCTCACAGCAGAGAGCTAAATGGAGAGCGGCAGTCAAGTAATGAAAGCAGTCTTTGTCAACTCGCGACCGACAGCATGATGATGATGATGATGATGATGGGTTTTAGAGTCTACACTCGGGATTCTGCGCATGCGTCAAAATCTAACAGCATTTCAGCATATTCGATTGATCAACTCGGGTGACCAGAGCGACTTTTTGATGCACAAATGTGACGTCATGGCTCCTAGCCAACCCCAGCCAAGAAGTGGGTTACTGGGGTCGGAATTCTTTGCACACAGCACGTGTTTTTGTCAACTCCACTCGCGGTGTTCGATTTGAATTTCTAGCAACTCAGGTGACCCGAGTCGCCCGGGTCGTGTTATTCGAATACGCGCATGCGCAGAACCCCGAGCGTAGACTCTAAACCCACTGAGAATCTAAACCGCGACATCGGTATTAACTTAAAGCTGCACAGTCCGATTGAAGCATCAACTTTCGTAAACCAAAACACTTAGCCAAATTTGATTCCACATAGCTAACGTATATAGTGGTGTACTTCTTAAAGTTGTGTAATCCGAGGTTTTTGGTCTTATGTCATTTTGTGAGATGAATATATTACTTTTATTACCAATATTAGGTTGGTTTGTCGCTGGAGTTTTACGTCCTGACAACATCTAAGGTGATAGCAGGACGGTTACCGATTTGTGGCAGTGTGCACTCATGGTGACTTAATAGTGCTGTCCCACTGGGAGACCAGGCCACCAACATCATGACCGGATATCCCACTCTGTCACATTATCCTGACACTGAGCCAACAGGTCCTTGCCCTGTCCTAATAATGCTGAGCGCCTGGCTAGGAAGCGATAAGTATCAATTTTTAAGTCATTGGTTTGACTTGACCAGGGTTCGAGCCCGAGGGTTCGAATCCGATCTACCAAAACGGGAGACGGACGCTCAACTCATTCAACCATCCCTTAGAAAGAAATTACTAAGTCAATTTAATAGAACCCACCACTGCTGAAGCCTATGGTATCCAGTATTTCGATGTGCATGCCAAAATTAATTATATTTCTTTAAAAAATATAAGTGTATCCTTTAAGTTTAAAATAAAAGTTCTTTCGAACTAAAAGCAAAGTAGATTACAATGATCGACATAATATATTTATCGAAAAGCATAAGAAACATAAAACAATTAATCTAGCATGTTTGCATTTTAAATATCTAAAAAGTTAGCCATTTAAAATAAAATTTACTTCAAACTAAACCAAGGTAGATCATACCAATCAACCTAATACAGTTAACTCATAAAAATGACAGAAACTCAAAAGCATCGGATTATGCGGCTTTAAATAGCCATGCACCGTCGTCATATTATATACCTTCGTCGCGGTTCACTGGTAGTCAGTCCTTAGTTGGCCTCGTTTTCGATCTGACTAAGAAAGGAAAGACGTTCTCGTGCTGGGTGTGTGGGTGGACCGGATAAGTACCGAACTGACAGACAAAATGGACCGCTACTTTCCCCACTCCTTAATATATTAAAATTAAAATTAAAATTAAAATCAATATCAAAATTAAAATCTTAATTAAAATCTAAATCAAAATTAAAATTAAATCTAAATCAAAATTATAATTAAAACAGGTCCCTGCACATACAGATACATATGTCAACGCATTGTATAAAGCTACTAGTATTACGTGTGGAATGTGTTAAAATAGATGGACTTAAATGATGAGTCAGTTCGACGAACGCCTATGAGTGCACTGACATAAATAAGAGCAATATAAAAAAAAACCACCAGATATGGCATATACACGCCACTTCTCTCATAACGAGCCAAGTTAAAGTAGCATAAGCCGATGCTTTTGATTTGTTTACCGTATTCTTTTATATACATAAATATTACGACAATCAAATAATATGTAATATATATCTACAAAAAAAACATTACACACATAAAACCATCGGAAACATGCAATATACAGCAACAATGCATGTTCTACCTTGTAAACATTTTTAAAGACGTCCGTGGATAAACCAATATCTTGTACCCACCTATATATATATATGTATATATATATACATATGTATATATATATATATATATATATATATATATATATATATATATAACATGTATATTGTAAATATGGTTCGGAAAATGTAATATTTTCATCGTATGATGCAGCTTCATGCAACATTATGCCTCGGAATAACGCGGAATACGAGAGGTAATGAACATCCTGGTAGCCCGGGGATGAGATTAACGTTGATAAATTGACAGGGCGAATCGTTAGTAAAACATGCGCCATAGGTGGTGTGTGTGTGTGTGTGTGTGTGTGTGTGTGTGTGTGACCTCAGCGGGGAACGCCGAGCCGGTAACCCGGGAAAAGACGACGAGATCTGCGCTAAGGTAACGCCAGATCACGTCGGCAGGATGTTCTTTGTTTGCTGGGGTTTTACGTCCTAGCAATATATAAAGGCATATCACTGTCAGGACGTGTGCACCTACTTGTGGCAGTGCGCACTCATGAATACTTTTCTTTAAATTATTATCAATTATAGTGTTGTCAGATTGGGAGACTGAGCCACCAGCACCATGACCCTCATATCCCACCCAACCAGTCACATTATCCTGATACTCAGCAAACCAGTCCTGCTGAGTGCCAGGCTGAGGCTAGGTGGTGATTAGAATCAATTAAGTCAGTTATTTGACTCAGTCGGGGTTCAAACTCACAACCTTCCTCGGAGATAACCAGACGGCACTTTTACGACTCGTCTATCTGGTCCGGTCTGGGTTGTCGGTAGGAAGGAGTGAAGGAAGGAAAGAAGGAAGGAAGGAAGGAGGAACCTGAGGGAGATAAGTCAGCCACAACGGGAAGTCGTGTAGACGCGAGGCCAGTTACTGTCAAATGTAAATCGTGTGTGTGTGTGTGGGAGGGGGGGTGATGATGGAATGAATTAGTTTGTACAAAGTCTTTGCGTCGCAGACTCATCTGCCAGACGCCGACTACAGTGGCTGGCTTTAGCTCATTTCACACTGCCGACACGACCGTCGTAATGAATCCTGTAACTAACTGACAATATAAACCACTGCGAATCTTCAGTGTGCATTGGGCAAAATACTATTTTTTTTAAAGATGGATTAAGAACACTTTAAAAGGGATTCAAATTCATTCAGAAACCCCTTGTATTTTATCCGATTTTCTGGTTTTGTAAATCGCATAAAACTCCAGTCGCCGCGTGAGTGAATTGTGGTTTTACGTCATAGTCACATCTAAAGTCATACTACAACAGGTACCGACTTGGGCCAGTGAACATTCATGGCTACTTTATAGTGTTGCCTCACTGGGATACAATGTAAGTGGCACTAGGACACGACGTCCCAATCGCTGACAGTCGCAGAGTGTGATAGGCGTCGCGTGGTGGCTCAAAGCCACTCCTGGGACGATTCCTGAGCGGAGCGAGCCGCGTTTTGGTGGGTTTCGGGTATTAATGCGAAAGCTCAGACTATTGGGCATTCACACATCCCACCTATGGGCCTACCACGCCGCGGGGAACAGCAACTAGGGCTTTCCACCCCACCTGGCACACCCGCCCATTCACCTCCCCCCCCCCCCACCACCACCCACACGCACACCACACCACCACCACTTTACACCCACCACAACCACCAAGCACCACCTCACCGCCACCACTCAAACACCACCACCCAACATCCACCACCACCCATCCAGACACTTGCTATCCGGACTGTACTTCGTCCACACCTCTCTCTATGTCCTCTCTGCTGACCATGATCCTCCTTGATATTGTCTGAAAAGAGTTCCAGGAGGGGGAGCCCGCCAGCATTACACTTTCTACTCTTACTCTGTCTGTGTCTTTGGCTCGCCGGCTGGTCACCCTAGAGCAAATAGACACGGTCCTTTGACTCAACTCTCCTCATTTCTCTTTCCTATACTCTACCCTTTTTTTGTTCTCCCAGGCTTACTTCTCCCCCTGATCAAGGGAGTTGTTTGCTTGGGTGGGGCCCTTTACCTTATCATTTCTCTCGCATTGTTCTTGTTGCTGGAACCGCTGGAGTCACCTTTACCCATCCCTTCCTCCCAAACCCATGCTGCTGTCGACTGGATATGATTGTTCTGCTACCGCCGGACCGGATTGATTTGGGGTCGCCCCAACGCATCACCGTTTTGAATGTTGTAAAGACATCCCCAGCTTCTACAACCGTCCGTCCTGAAGATTAATCTTCAACCAAAGATTGGACCGATTTATCGGGGCCTTTCTATATTGCTGCAGTTCTTTAGCCGGTAACCGTCGTAAGGTTATGAACCACCCAAAAAGCAAGCAAGCAACCACCCATTCCAACACCACACTACCCTACCACCACCCTACACCCCCACCCTACACCCCACCACTACCCACACCCACCACATCCCCACCACCAACTCAGCACCACACCACTAAACCACAACCAACTATCCCAAACTATCCTTTAAAATAAAACTTACTTCAACTTCAAACGCAGCTTAAAGCTGCACAGTCCGAGGAAGCATCACATTTTCAAAACTAAAGGAATTATCTCAAATTGATTTTACATATCTAACTTAGATACTGATGCACTTATTAAGCAGTTGTTGCCACATAGAAGGGAATACTGAGGCAATTTAATAGAACCTGTTACTGCGTTTTACCTGTTACAGAATTCTGGCGTGCTTGCCAAAACTAATATGACATGTTTACACTTAAAATATTTCAAGACTTCGCCATTTAAAATCAAAGTTACTGCAAACTAAAGTAAGGTAGATTATAACGATCAATTTAATATATTTATCTCAGAAAACTTACATAAACTAACAACCATCCGACTATACAATTTTAAGTAGATTAAACCAATGAAATAATATCTATAAAAGAAATATGACACAAATTCAAAAGCATAAGATTATGCAACATCAAGCAACAATGCATTTTCTAGATTGCAAACATTTAAAAATACGCCCGTGGTTAAAACAACATCTTGTACCCGCCGAAAATTTACCGCTGAAAATAACAAATCACTGGGATTCACGACGCATTCCCGACGGATTCCCGACTGGTGTATGCCAGGCATTATTACATTGATCAAACCAGAGGAGCTGCTTTTACTACGGAGACCAAAGGAAGCCGGATACACCTGTCAGGCTACTTCCGGCCATTAAACTGGTCCCCAATGGATAATGGGAACAGTAAAATCCTAAAGCTATGATCAGAAATGAAAAATCTTTCCATTTCAGTCATATAATGTGTCACTCCGTCTCATATGATTAGTTATTGTTGTTGGTTGTTGTTTTATGTCCTAGCAACATCTAAGGTCATATCAGGACGGGTACCGATTCATGACAATGCGCACTCATGGTGACTTCATAGTGCTGTCCTACTGGGAAATCATAACCCCACATCCCACACAGTCACATTGTCCTGATACTGCGATAACCAGTCATTGATTGCCCTCTCCTATTAATGCCGAGTGACAGGCTAGGTAGCGACAAGTATCAATTTTATAAGTCATTGGTTGACTCAACCAGGATTCGAACTCCTGACCTTCTGCATGGGAAGTCTTGCGCTCTGCCGATTCGGCCACCTCGTCCGATGAATATCATCAGCACTGGACAAGTTACCGGAAGTCAGATTTCTAGAGCGTTTCTTTTGGGGGCGCACTGACCTAATTCTACAGGTAGAATCGAGGGCCTCGCGTGCGGAAGGTCGGGAGTTCGGTTCCCGGTCGAGTCAAACCAATGACTTTAAAATTGATACTTGTCGCTTCCTTTCCAGCCGCTCAGCATTAATAGGATAGGGCAAGGACTGGTTAGCTCGGTGTCAGGATAATGTGAGTGAGTGGGATATTGGGTCATGGTGCCAGCAACCTGATTTCCCAGTGGAGCAGCACTATGAAGTTGCAATGAGTGTGCACTGTCACAGGTCTGTACCCATCCTGATATGACCTTAGATGTTGCAAGGATGTGAAACAACAAACAAACAGCTATAATTACAAAGCACCGGGTTAGGTGGTGACCAGTATCAACTTTCACAAGACATTGGTTTGACTCAGTCGGGGTTCAAACTCTCACCCTCCCACACCGGAAGCCATCCAGCGCTCTGACCGATCCGACCATCTCATCCAGTTATTGCATCCTTAGCTAGAACTAGGAAATATCTTTTTTAAGGTATCATGTAGGAAGTATGACAACATGGTTGCCAGATACATTCTCTCCACCAGACGGGATGCTTGAATGAGTTGAGCATCCATCTCCCGTTTTGGTAGATTCGTGGGATTCGAACCCACAGGTTCGAACCCTCGTCGAGTCAAACCAATGTCTTAAAAATTGATACTTGTCGCTTCCTAGCCAGGCACTCGACATTATTAGGATAGGGCAAGGACTTGTTGGCTCAATGTCCGGATAATGCGACTGAGTGGGATATCAGGTCATGGTGCTGACGGCCTGGTCTTGCAGTGGGGCAGCACTATGACTATCGTCATGAGTGTGTATTGTCACAAGTCGATACCCATCTTCATATGACCTTAGATACTGCCAGGACGTAACGCCCATCAACCAACCAACTAAATTCTCTCTCTCTCTCTCTCACTCCCCTCTCTCTCCTCCTTGCCTCTCCCATGCTCTGTCGCCCCCATCCCTCTCAATGTGCGACTTCTGCGAATATAAATAACGGAAGTCTGAATACGCGTTCTACAACCTGATTATTCATGAAACATGATCCGTGGCGCCACGACTACGACAGTCAGTCGCCGTGGAACTTTTGTTGCCTGATTATATTCAAATGAATAGCATTCCTGGTAGCCAATTATATATCTTTTAGTACGTCCATATAAAATATATTGTAGATCTATACTTTGTATATACATCTATTCTCTCTATATATAGTATATATATATATATCACATTTCATATAAATACACGTATAGAGGGAGTGCACGTGACGTCATCACTCAGCAGTCAGTGGCCAGCCATCTTGGATTACGAGCACCCTCCCTAGCCATGTTGTGAATGCATGCATATGCAGTAAAACAGAGTTTTCTTGTGTTATGGGAGGTTCTGGGCAATTTACATCCAACGTGTTTACCTACAGCACCTTTTCAACAACTTCTGAGGCCAAACTGCTCAAAACAGCGACAAATAAACCAACAAATCAATAAATAAGCACAGTATAGGCAGTTGCAAGCCTTCTATATGTAATCCAATATGGCCACCAAAAGTTGTCTTGTGACGTCATTACACCCTCTCTATACTGTAGTAGTATTTATAATGTACAGTGTATACTATAGTATAGCATGTATAGTATATACAACAATGTACAGTATATATGCTATATATGGTATACAGTACAACCCCGTTAAACCAAGCTCGGTTAAACCAAACGATCGGTTAATCCAAACTTTTTTCGGCGGCCTGGCAAGATACTACCATTTATCATAGAATAAAAAGTTGGTTAAACCAAATTCTTTTAATCCAAATTATCGGTTAATCCAAACAAAGTTGTAGGGCCCCAGGCCACTTCCGGTATGGTTAAACCAAACTTTCATGTGGTTATAAGGTCATCTGAGAAGTTTTTATATGATAAATGGTAGTATTTTACTGGGCTGCCGAAAAAAAAGTTTTGATTAACGATCGCTTGGTTTAACCGAGCTTGGTTTAACAGGGTTATGCTGTATATACATAAAAAACAATAATCAAAGTGCCCACATACATTGTATATTACATTGATAATGGACCTGCCTTTTTGCCAAAACCCAGTCAAAGTCGAAGCCATAGCTTGGTTAAACCAATGATCGGTTAATCCAAACAAATTTCTATGGTCCCTTCAAGTTTGGTTTAACAGGGTTATCCTGTATAAGCATATAAAATATACAGCAAATATAGTAGTATGTATGACATATATTGAATAGTATATATAGTATGTACAATATATGCTATATGATAAAACACATAGTATTAAGTATTTATAGGATATATATATATATATATATATATATATATATACAACACATAGACGTATAATATATAGTATATGTGCTATGTTATATAGCACATACAGTACATATAGTATATATATATTATATATTGAACAGTATATATGGTTTACAGTATATATGCTATTTCAATTTCATATAACACATATAATACATGTACATTATATAATTTAGATATCTTATATCATATATTATATATGGTGTATATATTTGAAAATATTATATTACATATTATATATTATATACATGGCATAAAGTTTAGAGTATATAGAAGGTATATAATATAACACATATAGTCCATTTAGCACATACATGCTAAATAGTCTATTGTGTGCATATATTTAAAGCTGCATAGTCCGATGAAGCATCACATTTTCAAAACCAAAACAATTATCTGGAATTGATTCTACATATATAAATTAGATAATGATGCATGTATAAAACATTTGTTGCCACATAGCAGGGAATACTGAGGCAATTTAATAGAACCTGTTACTGCTAAAGCCTATGGTATCAGAGTTTTGGCAAGCTTGCCAAAACTAATTTGACATGTTTGCACTTCAAATACCTCAAAACATAATTGTTTAAAATAAACAGGACTTGAAGCTAAAGTAAGGTCGATTATAACGGTAAGGTTAATCTATTTATCTCAGAAAAGTTACAGAAACTCAACACCATCGGAGTATGCAACTTTAATAATCCGACTCAAACCCCATTCACACTCTCCATACCTACCATCAAGCCGCCGCCCACGTTATCCGTGGCGCCACCTGGCGTCCTTTCTGTTCACACACTGTCCAGTCGAAGCCGGTTAACTTTGACGTGGGCCGGCAAAGTGATTCAGAATCTCCCATGCGCCTGCCTGCTGGACGTGGTGGCTGAATCACTAGAGCGCAGGCCTCCTGTGTGGGAGATCGGGAATTAGCTTCGCCGTCGAGTCAAACCAATAACTTACAAAATTAATACTTGTCACTTCCTAGCCTTGCACTCGGCATTAATATGATCGGGCAAGGACTGGTTAGCTCACTGTCAGGATAATGTGACTGAGTGAAATATCGGGTCATGGTGCTGGTGGCATGATTCCCCAGTGGGACAGCACTGTAAAGTGACCATGAGTGTGGGCTGTCAGAAATCAGTACCCATCCTTAGAGTTAGATGTTGCCCAGACGTAAAACTCCAACAACCAACAACTAAGCAATGAACCCTGCGCCTGCCACCCCGCGCTCAGCGCCCATCCTCTCTGTGAACCCCTCCATCCACTGGGGATCCTGTCCACGTGGTTCTGGTAGTAGTGTGTGTGGCGACGCGCTGTGAATGAATACACAGGGCGCGTTACTAACACTAGTATTAGTAACAGTAATACTAGCGCTACTAGCGCGGGTAACGATGACTGTCATTACTGCGCGCCGATGCTTATTGCATGACGCGCATGCGCCGCTTCACCCGTAGATACAGTGAGAATGAGAGAGATGGCGGCGTGCAGAGGCGGTGCTCTGTCACAACCATGTGGACCCCCATAATAAAGGTACCAGGGGCTCGCTGCCTCGATTGTGTCGCAGTCAGAGCAGTCAGAGCAGTCAGAGCAGTCAGAGCAGCTGGCACTGGGGGATCGGCTGAATGGTGGGTGTTTGAGGTTGGCCCCCCCCACCCACCCACCCACTCACCCTCCCTCTACACCCGGAGTCACCCATTGGAAGGTAACATTAAAGTTGCATACTCCGATGAAAGCATCAAATTCAATTTAAAAAACAGAAACACTTACCTAGTTTTGATCCCACATATCGGACTTAGATACTGGTGTGCTTATTAAATAGCTTGTAATGATTAATCTCCCTTATTAAGCATTTGTCGCTGCATAGAAGGAAGATTCTAAGCCGATTTAATACAACATATCACTGCTGAAGCCTAGCGTGTCAGAATTTTGACGTACTTGCCAACATTAATTTGGCATGTTTTCACTTCAAATATAATTCAAATTTAGTCATTTAAAATAAACGTTACTTCAAACTAAACGTGAAATAGCTTGTAAAGATTAACCTAATCTATTTATCTAAGAAAATTGCCGAAACTCAAACCATCAGACTATGTCACTCTAACTAAGGGGAGGTGGCTTCTCCACGGCATTCAAGCACTGCCCTCCTCTACCCCCGCCCCCCCCCCCCTCCCCATCATCTCCACGTACCCCTGTCCTTCCGCACCCTCCGCCACCTCTCCTCTCCCGCCGCCTCCCCCTTCGTCTCCCCTCCCCCTCCCCAGTTCCCCGTTCCTACCCCCCCCCCCGTCCCCATGCCCCTCCCCTCCCCACCTCACCCCTCCCTGTAGCCACTCCTACTAGTACTAGTGCTACCTACCACTCCTTTTCTCACCAAGGACCCTGCCTTACTTCTACCCCTCTCCTCACGCCCCCCCCCCCCCCCCCCGCCCTCACCGACATCCGTCAAGATGAGGTGTAGCAGGAAGTCAGCCACAGGGTGGTGGTGGTGGTTGTCGTCGTGTTGGTGGTTGTTGTGGTGGTCGTGGTGGTTGTCGTGGTGGTAATGTGGTAGGGGTTGTGGTTGTCGTGGTAGTGTTCGTGGTTGTGGTGGTGTGGATGTTGCTGTGGTGGTGGTTGTGTTGGTTGTGGTGGATGTGGTGGTGGTGATTGTGGTTGTGATGGTGGTGGTGGTTGTGGTGGTTGTGGTAGTTGTGGTGATTGTGGTTGTGGTGGTGGTTGTAGTGGTTGTGGTCGTGGTTGTGGTGGTGATGGTTGTGGTGATTGTGGTTGCGGTCGTGGTGATTATGGTTGTGGTGGTGGTGGCTGTGGTGGTTGTTGGTGGTTGTTGGTGGTGGTTGTGTTGGTGGCGGTTGTTGTTGGTGGTTGTGGTGGTGGTGGTGGTGGTGGTGGTGGTTGTGGTTGTGGTTGAATGAGGGGAGGGCGGACAGAAAGCTTGGAGAGGTGTTGGTGTGAGGACGCGGGTGGAGGTTGATGTGAGAAGGGGAGGTAAGATTAAGAGGACTGGGGGGAGGGGGAGGGGAGGGGAGGGAGATGGGGAAGGAGGGAGGGGTAGAGGAGGGGGTGGGAGGGGGTGGAGAATGCGGGTGGAGTAGAGAGGGGCTTAAAGAGGAAAGTGTGTTGGGAAGGGAAGGAAAAGGATGGGGTGAATGGCAGGGGAGGGGATGGAAGAGGACGGGTGGAGAGGGGAAGATTAGGGGAATGGAGGGAAGGGGTTGAAGAAAGAGGGTGGAGATGAGAGAGGCTTAGAGGTGTGCCACAGTGTGGTTAGGACAGGGCAGGGCCGGGCAGGGCCGGGCAGGGCCGGGCAGGGCCGGGCCGGGCAGGGCAGGGCCGGGAAGGGCAAGGCAGGGCAGGGCAAGGCAGGGCGGGGCAGGGCATGGAAGGGCAAGGCGGAGCGGGGCCGGGCAGGGAAGGGCATGGAAGGGCAAGGCACGGCAGGGAAGGGCAAGGCAAGGCAGAGCATGGAAGGGCAAGGCGGGGCAGGGCAGGGCAGGGCATGGAAGGGCAAGGCAAGGCAGGGCAGGGCAGGGCAGGGCAGAGGTTGCAGTGTGTGTGCGCGCTGTGGGGTGTGGAGGTGAGAGTGACTGGGGTGAGGTTAGTTTTCGGCCAGTAGAGTGCATTAAGAACAAATCACCACACATTTTAAATGGTACACGCATCACAGGAGATTAAATATTATAAAAACAAAACCCACAAAAAACTGCACACAGTGTTTTATGTTTGGGGCCTTGAATGCATACACTACTCCGACAACAGGTGCTGAAGTGCTCGTTGAATTTTAACGCAAGCAACATTTCCAGGATTAATAAAACAACTACTTTTGTTCAAAGTTAGCCGGTCGTGCAGGTGGAGTGCGGACTGGGTGAGCCTCGGGACGGCTCGTTGGGATCCTACGGGGACTTCCGGTGGCGCGCCACCTGGTGGCATGCCCGTGCATACTAATGAGCTCGTTTTCGCATTAGTACTGTTAATTGTTTTAATTACGCGAATTGGAGCATGACAAATTAGTGTGCATGTACTTGCGTCGCACTATTACACACAACTATGTACAATATATACATATATATTATATACATATACATTATATACATATATATAGATATTATATATATATTATATATTATATAAATATTATATATTATTTACATATATATTATGTACATATATATTATATACATATAAACATATATATCTATATATTATATACACATATACTAAATACATATTACATACATATATACTAAATAAATGTATATTATATACATGTACATTACATACATATCTAGTATATACATATGTTTACATATACATATATATTACATGCATATATATTACATATAGATGTGTGTATCCATATATACCTAGATCTATCTAGGTACATCCACATAAACTATCCCCAATTAAATTTTAAACTAATCTGAAGAAATCAGCTCACCACGGAAACAAACAAAAAAGACAAATCACTCAAATAGAATAATTACAAACGCCACAGAATAATTATATTATTCTGTCAAGGACAACAACATCAGATTAGGTTTGGATCGAGAACTTGTCTGACTGGAACACCAAAACGCCCCCCCCCCCCCCCACCCCAATCGTCTATTTAAAGTCTAATTTTCGACAAGAAGAGGCGAGTACAATGAGATAAGGCAGCACACTGCCAGCCCCTGAAGGAGGGCTGTCCTGATGTGTGCATGTGAGCAGATGTCCAGGTCCCTCGGAGGCACCTCGGACCAGCACGTACACACATACATATATAATATAATCCTCCGGTGCGACTGGCACTGGTCTACATCCGGTGGAGGCGAGGAGAAGGTGGAGCCACCGGTACAGTCTTGGTCTTACAGAGTATAACAATAATAATAATAATTCCCTTATGTATCTTTATACTCGCATAATTCGTTATACATCACATATAGGCGGTAAATAACTACCAACCAGTACAACTTAATAAATACCATATAAGAGATAAGAGAGGTGCGACCGGGTTGAAACACTGCAGCTTAAATAATATTGGCATAATAGAGTATACATCACAAATTATAGCAATTGACTCTCCCTTAGCTTATCCTCCCCTCCCCTCTTTCCAGTTGGTCAGTTTATAAGTAACAAACATAAGTCATCTTTGTAAAGTATAGCTGAAACAAATGTTAGGAGTTAACCCCCAGGCGTACTCTCTTCCTTCCTCCCACCTTTTTCCTTTCTGATCCCTCCGCATCCTTCTCCTCCTCACCCCCTTCTCCTCCTCCTCCTCTTCCTCCTCCTCATTGTCCTCCCACCCCTCACCCCTCCGCTTCCTCCTCCTTTGCCTCTTTCCTCCTCACCACCCCTCCTCCATTATTCTGATCGTCCATTCTCCTCCTCTTCCTCCTCCATTCTCCTCCCCTCCCTCATTTTTCTCCCGCCCCTCTTCCCTCCTCCTCCTCCTTTGCCTCCTTCCTTCTCTTCCCCAATTTCCTCCCCCTTCTCCATCATTCTCCTCCTCTTTCCTTCCTCTCCTCCGCCTCTTCCTCCTGCTACTCCCTCCCCCCCCCTCCTACTCCCCTTTCCCCGCTTCACTCCATCTACTCTTACACCCCCTCCCTTCTCCTCCTCCTCCTTTCCCTCCCTATATACTTTCTGAATGCAGACAGGTTGATCTAGCATAGAGTGTTGACTCAGCGCTCTGCTGTGTGTTATATGGGTACAGCTGCCCTTCTGCATCCCCCTATTACATGGTTGGCCAAATTCGCCACATCTCAATAATGTGGGGTCCTCTTAAATGTTAATAAACCCCATTTAAAATTGCAGTGCGGTGTAAGGTATATTAAAACCACATGGATCACAACATGGTTGGTTCTAAAGAGGGCAAGGAGGATGTTTCATTTACCCGTATTTAACTATGGTTGGTTGGTTGTTAGACTTTTCTGTCCTGCCAACATCTAATGTCATACCAGGATGGGTACCGACTTGTGACAGCGCACACTCATGGCGACTTTATAGTGGTGTCCCACTGGGAGACCAGGCTATGAACACCATGAACTGATATCCCACTCAGTCACATTATCCTGACACTGCCCTATGCTAAAAAAGCCGAGCGCCTATGTAATTATATATAACTTATAAGCTGGTATCAAGGTGGCCAGGAGGCAGTGGTGCTGGTGTGGCCGCAGCTGTAACTAAGCCCTGTAGCAGTACTAGTAGATCAGGTGGCACCGGTGTGGCCGCAGCTGTAACTAACCCCTGTAGCAGTACTAGTAGATCAGGTGGCGCCGGTGTGGCTGCAGCTGTAACTAAGCCCTGTAGCAGTACTAGTAGATCAGGTGGTGCTGGTGTGGCCACAGCTGTAACTAACCCTTGTAGTAGTACTAGTAGATCAGGTGGCGCTGGTGTGGCCGCAGCTGTAACTAAGCCTTGTAGTAGTACTAGTAGATCAGGTGGCGCCGGTGTGGCTGCAGCTGTAACTAACCCCTGTAGCAGTACTAGTAGATCAGGTGGCGCCGGGGTGACCGCAGCTGTAACTAACCCCTGTAGAAGTACTAGTAGATCAGGTGGCGCCGGTGTGGCCACAGCTGTAACTAACCCCTGTAGCAGTACTAGTAGATCAGGTGGCTCCGGTGTTACCGCATCTGTAACTAACCCCTGTAGTAGTACTAGTAGATCAGGTGGAGCCGGTGTGGCTGCAGCTGTAACTAACCCCTGTAGTAGACTAGTAGATCAGGTGGCGCTGGTGTGGCCGCAGCTGTAACTAAACCCCTGTAGTAGTACTAGTAGATCAGGTGGTGCCGGTGTGGCTGCAGCTGTAACTAAGCCTTGTAGTAGTACTAGTAGATCAGGTGGCGCCGGTGTGGCTGCAACTGTAACTAAGCCTTGTAGTAGTACTAGTAGATCAGGTGGTGCCGGTGTGGCCGCAGCTGTCACTAAGCCTTGTAGCAGTACTAGTAGATCAGGTGGCGCCGGTGTGGCTGCAGCTGTAACTAAGCCCTGTAGTAGTACTAGTAGATCAGGTGGTGCCGGTGTGGTTGCAGCTGTAACTAACCCTTGTAGTAGTACTAGTAGATCAGGTGGTGCCGGTGTGGTTGCAGCTGTAACTAACCCCTGTAGTAGTACTAGTAGATCAGGTGGTGCCGGTGTGGCCGCAGCTGTAACTAGTAGTACTAGATCAGGTGGCGCAGCTGTAACTAACCCCTGTAGTAGTAGACAGTAGGTAATAAAGCAATGGTCAGTATATTTATAAAAGAGGGAACTGAGATGTGGTAATGTCCTTGTTTATATTCCCATAATAGATTATAGTTCATATATATATACATATCGAGAACAATAATTTTAATTTGGTGTAGAAAACCTAAAATAGAGAAAATAGAGAGAGCTAAAAATAGATTGAAGATGTGACGTTATCGGCCAACCATACAGAGATCCCGGGAGATCTCTGGGTTGTGTTACCTGTGTGGGCTATGTGACCTGGTCTGCCACTGGGTGAGATCACCAGAGACCGCCCCCCCCCCCCCACACATCCTACCCCCCTTCCCCGCCCCCTACACACCTCGCCCAGTTGGAGGTGGGTGCATGGTTTTAGGGAGGAGGGGGAGGTGGAGGGCGGGGTACCTGACATTGGGTAGGGGCGGCGACCTGACAACCCCCTAGCGGTGAAGTCATCAACTTGCTACACGGCCTGTGTATGCACCAACGGCGTGTGTTTGCACTAGGTGTACGTTACTTTACTTTGTGTGTGTGTGTGTTGGGAAGGGGTACTTTGTATCTGTGTGGGTTGTGGGGGGGGGGGGGTACTTTGTATCTGTGTGTGTGTTGGGGAGGGGGGGGTACTTTGTATCTGTGTGTGTGTTGGGTGGGGGGGGCGGGTTGTTACATCATAGCAATGGTGCAAGCTACCCTTATAAATCGTTTCGGTAGATCGTGCGATTCGAACCTATCATGGGTTTGAACCGCGGTCGAATCAAACCAATTACTTATAAAATGATATGTGTCACTTCCTAGCCATGCGCTCGGCATTATTAGGATAGGGCAACGAGAGGTTGGCCCAGTGTCAGGATAATGGGACCGAGTGGGATATCAGGTCATTGTGCTGGTGGCATGGGCTCCCAGTGGGGCAGCACAATAAAATCGCCATGAATGCGCGCTCTTACAAGTCGGTACCCATCCTATTATGACCTTAGATGTTGGCAGGATGTAAAACTCCCTCAAGCAACCAACCGTTATAAACAGGGAGTATGATCTTCGCGTATACTAAACAACAACGTAACAAGAAACGATTTCCATCACCAACCCGCCCTCTGACGGCAGTGGTGAGAACTATTGTTTGAGGTAGCAGTTCACCGTGCAGCATGATCTGTAGAAAGAGCCTTAAAAGTTATAGAGGATTTACACGACCAACTCGCTCTCTGGTGACAATGGCCAGAAGTAAAGTTTCCATGACCAATTCGGCCTCTGTTGACAGGGGCAAGAACTAACGTTGTGGTATTGCTGTTACCACCTTGTCAAGCTGCCTACCAATATATATAAGGACATTGCTCACGGACACAGCTAGAGGCAGGAGTGGGTTAATCAAGGCTTTTATTTGGGCGCTGCCCACCCGGCAGCATGTATGTTGACTGTGTATCATCGGGCAAGAAGCGAACGAGCGAAGGCCCCAATATATTGGGGAAATGAAATGTGATGAGGGCATATGAGTCATGTGAATGATTTAACAAATGAGTAATCAATTACCTTAAATTACAATAGCAATAGTTAATGATAAACATTTGAGATAATAGTAGAAAACAGTACAAAATAGACAGAACACGAACGCTAAGTGGGATGATTATAATCTCTGTCTAGGCATAAGAGCCCTTACCCTAAAAAAAACAAAGATCTGTCTGTGTGAGTGAGGTTCCTGCGGCCGTTAGGGATGGGAACAGCCGGTGGCGGCGCCACAGGTCACATACGGGAGGTACAGGAAGATGGACATAGAAGCAACGGTATACAATAAATTACATAATAATAATAATAATGATAATAATAAAGTAGTTCCCTTGCGGGAGGCAGAAGAAGATGGACATAGAAAAGTAGATCCCTTCCACGCCTTTATACTCGCATAATACGTAATACATCACATAGTGTCCTTTTGTATTCAGTTACCAGGGTACCTTAGAAACACACACATATACAGTGTTGCTGTGTTTGTTGTTGTTTTTTTGGTTCATGAAGGATTGTTTGTGGACCGCTGGCGGGGGCCGAATCGGTAGAACACATACCTCGGGAGTTTGGTTCCCGGTCCAGTCAACCCAATGACTTATAAAATTGATACTTGGTGTTTCCTAGCCTGGCGCTCGGCTTTAATAGTATATGCCAAGGACTGGCTAGCTCTGTGTCAGGATAATGTGACTGAGTGAAATATTGGGTCATGGTGCTGGCAGCCTGATTTCCCAGTGGGGCAGCACTATAAAGTCACCAGGAGTGTGCACTGTCACAAGTCGGCACCCATCCTGATATGACCTTAGATGTTGTCAGGACATAAAACTCCAACAACCAACCAACCAGGATTGTTTGTAAAAGGCGACCTGCTGCCGAGGTTGGTTGGTTGTTGGAGTTTAACATCCTGGCAACAACTGACATGCACGAGTCCAGGTGGCACGGATCGCTGCCACCAGGTTAACTCAACTTAAAGCCGCACAGTCCAATAAAAGCAGCAAGTTGTATCAACCAAAACACCCACCTAGAGTTTGTTTTCTTTTGTGCGCGGACAACATATATATAATATGCACAACAGATATTTTAGATATGATATATATAATATACAACATATATGTAATACATATATATAAAATATCAAATGTATAACAGATGTAATATATATAATATGCTATATATATAACATATATAAAGTATATAATATATATAATATATATATAATATATAGATAATATATATAATATATATATAATATATATAATATATATAATATATATAATATATATAATATATATAATATATATATATAATATATATAATATATATAATATATATTTTATATATTATCTATACATATAATACATATAATATATAATATATATAATATATACAATATATACACCATATATAATATATAATCATATATATCAAACATGTGTATACATAGGAATACATGTAAATATATATAAATAAATATAAATCGATTCTAGGAAGTAAAAACATGCAGACACTCCCAGCAACAACAAAACGCCTCCACATACATCAATTCCCTTGACACTTTACAAGAATGCGCTCCCGACACTACAAAGCCTAATGCTTCGCGTGGAGATTTGATCCGAGTGGTGTTCTTTGACCCCTTGGGTCATGGGTCACCAGGTGTGGAGTGACCTTGACAATACCTGCCGACATTCCGCGGGAATCGGGCCGGCAGGTATAAATAGACGGAGGACGCAGCCTCCCACACCCTGCTCCTATTGACCTCTCCTCACCTACTACCCCTACCCCCCTCCCCTACCCCCTACTCCGCCCCCCCCCCCCCCACACACACCGCCACAATCCACCATATACCACACACACTACCGTAAACACTCGAAATAAATACCGGACCGGATGCCACAATCGGTAGAGCGCAGGTTTCCCGTGCGGAAGGTCAGGAGTTCGAATCCCAGCCGAGTCAAACCAATGACTTATAAAATTGACATGTGTCGCCACCTACTGGTGGCCGGTGTTAATGGTATAGGAGGACCACGCCTGGTTAGCACAGTATAACTATCAGGATAATACTATTGATGAAGTGGGGCCATATGCAGGAGTCAGTGTTAGCGGGGCTTGGTGTTAGAGCCTGTTACCGTTTAGCTATCACCGACGTCGGGAACTGTATCAAGTCGTATGCAGGAGCGCGTAACACTTTCATTATAGCTAAACGTGAATTTATTTATAGATTTGGGAAATCCCTCAGCGTTTGTAGGCATATATTAGGCTGAAATGTATTAAATGCTATCATATTTAACAGAATTAGATACACAATAAGTGAAATTTGATGAAATTAACCCTAAATTCGAAGCAATATTAACGCTGCTGCCGTAACGGGGGTGATATTAATATTTCTATTTTCGAATCGACGAACGTAAAGTAAACAAATTGCTGCATCGACGTCGCTTTCCATACTGGCGGCGGCGGTTGCTTTACATTCGTCGATTCGCAAACATTAATATCTCCGCCGATGCGGCAGAGGCGTTAATTTTGCTTCGAATTTAGGGTTAATTTGTTGAAATTTCACTTATTGCGTATCTAATTCTGTTCACCAGTATGGTATGCAGGTATTGCAGGTATAGCAATACCTCAGGGAGTTTGACGCCCCTGCCTTGCAGAGTTGTAAACCACTACCTTGTGGTACAGGTCCTTGACAGAACCGAAGGCTAAGGGAGCAAACCCTAAACAGAAAACCATGTCACTGTGGCAGCATTAAGGGCGGTTGATGTATGGAACTCCCAACATCTCCCGACCAGCCACTGCAGGGACAAATAGTTTTGCGCCTGTCTTGACATGTTCTTGCCGGTGTGAAACCTCTATTTGCTCCCTGAGAGAGTGCCGCTGGTAACTTGCAAAAGCCAGCAGCACTTCAACTCTTTTGCAGGCAGCTTTCATGAATATACAGTCCAGACAGAGCGCTGACCTATTCAATGTTGCACACTTCAGAGCGAAGACCAAGACTACTCAGATACTGGTGAGAGAGCTACTATTCACAGATGACAGTGCACTGGTTGCCCACTCTGCTGAAGAGACCCAGAAAATAGTGGACGCTTTCTCCGATGCATCAAAGAAGTTTGGCCTGAAAATTAACATCAAGAAGATGGAGGTGCTGTACCAACCCAACTCTACAAGAACCCGAGAGGAGGAGATCATGGTTGACGGAAACAAGCTGAACTCTGTTCCGGAATTCACCTATCTCGGAAGCACTATATCAAGTGATGGACGCACTGATGCTGAGATACAGAGGAGGATGGCCAAGGCTAGCGCATCTTTCGGCCGACTACGCCAGAGACTCTGGAACAACCACCATGTGTCCATTCGGGTCAAAGGTAAGATCTACCGCGCAATCGTGCTATCCACCCTACTATACGGAGCCGAGGCCTGGACAGTGTACAGACGGCAGGTGAAAAAGCTGCATGCCTTCATGATGCGACATCTGCGTTCAATCATGAGGCTAACCTGGAAGGACAAAGTGACGAATAAGGAAATACTCAAACGGATGGGGCTGCCCTCTATGGAAGATCTTCTGATCAAAAAGAATCTCCGGTGGACTGGACACCTCATGAGGATGTCATCAGACAGGCTACCAAAGCAGATCCTTTATTCTCAACTGTCTTCTGGCTACAGAAAGAGAGGGCGCCCCCGTCTCCGGTTCAGGGATACCATCAAGAGAAACCTGAAGCTGAGAGACATTAAGACCGACTCATGGACGCAACTCTCACAGCAGAGAGCTAAATGGAGAGCGGCAGTCAAGTAATGAAAGCAGTCTTTGTCGCATCGCGACCGACAGCATGATGATGATGATGATGAATTCTGTTAAATATGACAGCATTGAATAGATTTGGGCCTAATGCACTCGCTATACCTCCTATCTATTAGTGGTGAGCCTGTTGCCGGCGAGCAACGCTATTTGACATTCATCGATTCGATTTGATAATATTAATATCGCCGCCGACGCATCGGCAGCGTTAATATTGCTTCGAATTTAGGGTTAATTTAATGAAATTTCACTTATTGCATATGTAATTCTGTTAAATATGATAGCATTGAATAGATTTGGGCCTAATCGGGCCTAACACCGCCCGGCACCAGCCAGTAGCTATTGCTGAGCCTGTCGCCTGCGGGTGGCGGCGATTTGTTTAGTTTACATTCGTCGATTCAACAATATTAATATCACCGCCGACGCGGCAGCAGCATTAATATTGCTTCGAATTTAGGGTTAATTTAATGAAATTTCACCTATGGCGTATGTAATTCTGTTAAATATGCATAATCCATACCTAACACCAACCTTAAACCACGTATGTTTCTGGTTTAGCTTAACCTAGTTTAAGCTTGTGGTGTTAGGCCTATCACTGACTCGTGCATACCGACTTTTCGGCGCTAAACCAGAAATCCCGTCTAAACGCGTTTTGGCTTGGTAACACCGACTCCTGCATATGGCCCCAGGTCCTGATCTCATCGTATCTTTTTCTAAACATGTGGGGTTTTTTCCTTAAAGAGCAGTGTGTAGGTTATTTGTACATTAGTTCCAGGGCTCATGATTTTGTTTATGGATTATTTTGTTTGTAAGGGGCAGTGGGAAGACAACCATTAATGGTTACAATGTTCCTACAATTTCTATTGTTAGCAGAATATAGTATCTGTATTGTTTGTGGAATAATGTACAGAAATTGTGAATAAAAAATATTTAAATGTCTAATGTCTAATATCTATGATTCGGTGAGAGATAGGGTCATGGTGCCGGCAACCTGGTCTTCTCCCAGTGGGGCAACACTATAAAAGTCGCCATGAGTGCGCACTGTTACAAGTTGGTACCTGTCCTGGTATGACCCTGGATGTTGCTAGGACGTAAAAGAACATTAAACAAACTGACTGGCTGGCTTAATATGAGGGGAATCCTTGCCCTATCCTATTAAAGCCGAGTGCCAGGCTAGGTAGTGACAACTATCAATTTTAAACATCATTGGTTAGACTCGACAGCCTCGGCATTTCTTTTACAGTAAGGAAACAAAATAAATTTTACTGATCGAAGTATTTTAGCTATGTAGTATGGATGCTATCTTTCTTTTTTGTTCTTTTTCGCCCTCTTTCGCTTCCACCCGCCAGATTGCGTCATACTGTATAATTATGTTATCTCACTTTTATATATCTGTGTATCAAAACCAAGTGTGATAATCATATATAAAACATTCGGTCACGTCCACGTCTGGGAATTATACAAATAGGTTAATTACTTTAGGACGCTAATTCACGGTGATTATCCAAGTAGACGTGATGGTAATTTGGTGGCAGGTTATTTTTTTTTTGGTGTTTATTATTTTTCTTTGGAAGCTGATTAGTACGGTAATGGGATATGATTAGTAATGGGCGCAGTGATAGAACAGAAACCCGCACCACCCTCTCACCACCCCACCAGAGCCCCACCACCCATTTAACCGTGTATTTCTTTTAACCACCACCAGCGCCCCTCTGGGATGATTGAATACGGGCTCTTTGTGTGACGCGCTGAAACCAGCTACAACGCTGACTGACACGTGATCACTTCAGAGATACCCAGGATTCAGTTGGATATCGGTAAGCATTTATGTACGTCTATATACAGGGGCGCACCCAGGGGGGTTTCCTGGTTGCCCGGACCCCCCCCCCCCCAAATTTAGATTCTAAATAAAGATTAAGAAATACATGTACGCCTTAGTGTTTTTATTCATAGAAATAATTTCATGAGTATTTTTAAACAAAATATAATTTCATGAATCATATAGACCTAAATTCTTGCATTAAATTTATTAAGGAACACTAGATTTTAAGATTATGTGAAAAATTGCACCAAAATGTGGGTTGTTGCACCAGAAAACCATGTAAAATATTTCCCTAAAGTGGGTGTTGTTCCACCAACCCATGTGAAAAGAATTACCCTAAAATAGGGGTAGTTTCGATCCATATTTGGAAACACCCTAGCCAATTCCTGGGTGCCCCCCTGATATATGTATGCATTTGTGCATATATATGTGTGTATGTGTGCATGTATGTATGTTTGGTTATATGTGTCTCTTTATATGTATGTACATAATGTAGGTAGGTATGCGTTCCAACCAGTGGTCCACAACTGGTTCATCAAAGCATGTGTCCTGTCTGTGGGAAAGTGCATATAAAAGACCCCTTGCTGCTTATCAGAAAGAGTAGCCTGTGTGGCGGCAGTGGGTTTCCTCCAAAGAAATATGTCAGAATGTTTTACATCCAATACATTTATGCGTTAGTTAACTTCAGCCCCTCCCCATCCCACTTCCTAACTGGATTGAGGGGATACTTGAATACATGTTCGCTTATTTAGAAAATGGTGTTAGATTGCAAAAATACGGTAAGCTCACATTAAATTGAATGAACGCCCTAAACCCAGAAGCAATGGCCGATTTCTCAGACCACTGGTGGTGGATGGTAGCGGGTCGGGGGACACCCAGCACGTGAACCACTCCAGTAAGAAAGAACTCACAGCGGTGTCAACACCAGTAACGGGGTGTGTACACAACCACAACTGTCACGCCAGTTTCAAAAACAGACAGGCTGGTGTCGACCTTCCATCTGGGTCATCTGGTGGTTTTATTGAAATACTGGGGAATTTTAAATAGAGGCATCTCAGGCTGGCTGACCAGACGGGATGGCCGAATGAGTTGAGTGTCCGTTTCCCGTTTTGGTAGATCGTGGGATTCGAACATACAGGTTCGAACCCTGATCGAGTCAAAGCAATGACTTAAAAAAGTATACTTGTCGCTTCCTAGCCAGGCGCTCAGCATTACGAGGACAGGACAAGGACTGGTTGGCTATGTGTTACTTATTGCCTAGCCTGGTGCTTGGCATTAATGGTATATGAGGACAAGGCCTAGGTAGCACAGTATCAGGATAATGTGACTGAGTGGGATATTAGGTCATGGTGCTGGCAGCCTGGTCTCCCAGTCGGGCAGCACTATAAAGTCGCCATGAGTACGCACTGTCACAAGTCGGTACCGGTCCTATGACCTTAGCTGTTGCTAGGACGTAAAACCCCAACAACACAACCAACCAATCTCAGGTCGGGTTGACTGCTACTCATTACTGGACTAGTCCCGTAACCAGAACACTTAAAAAAAAAAAAAATAAAAAAAAAAATAAGAATAGGAATGTAAATTCAACAGGACTCACTCACTAGCAGGAGCCATTCAAAGGCACTGTGCAATAAAACGATGACATGGCAAATTTACAACTTTGGTTCGAATAGTTGGAGGATAGAGAAATGTTCAATGACATATTTGTAACTTTGATTAGAATAGTTGGAGGACAGAGAAATGTTCAATGATATATTTCCAACTTTGGTTAGAATAGTTGGAGGATAGAGAAATGTTCAATGACATATTTGTAACTTTGATTAGAATAGTTGGAGGACAGAGAAATGCTCAATGACATATTTCCAACTTTGGTTAGAATAGTTGGAGGATAGAGAAATGTTCAATGACATATTTGTAACTTTGATTAGAATAGTTGGAGGACAGAGAAATGTTCAATGACATATTTGTAACTTTTATTAGAATAGTTGGAGGACAGAGAAATGCTCAATGACATATTTCCAACTTTGGTTAGAATAGTTGGAGGATAGAGAAATGTTCAATGACATATTTGTAACTTTGATTAGAATAGTTGGAGGACAGAGAAATGTTCAATGATATATTTCCAACTTTGGTTAGAATAGTTGGAGGATAGAGAAATGTTCAATGACATATTTGTAACTTTGATTAGAATAGTTGGAGGACAGAGAAATGCTCAATGACATATTTCCAACTTTGGTTAGAATAGTTGGAGGATAGAGAAATGTTCAATGACATATTTGTAACTTTGATTAGAATAGTTGGAGGACAGAGAAATGTTCAATGACATATTTGTAACTTTGATTAGAATAGTTGGAGGACAGAGAAATGTTCAATGACATATTTCCAACTTTGGTTAGAATAGTTGGAGGATAGAGAAATGTTCAATGACATATTTGTAACTTTGGTTAGAATAGCTGGAGGACAGAGAAATGTTCAATGACATATTTGTAACTTTGGTTAGAATAGTTGGAGGATAGAGAAATGTTCAATGACATATTTCCAACTTTGGCTTAAATAGTTGGAGGATAGAGAAATTTCAATGATATATTTCCAACTTTGGTTAAAATAGTTGGAGAATAGGGAAATTTCATTTACCAGAATAAAGCTAGTTTAAACAATGAGTTTTGAGGACACTTTTTCAACAAATGCCGCTTTTCTTACATCCTCTATAAACATACTCATCTACTACACAGATAGGCCGTTGGTTAGCTTGTTGTTGGAGTTTTACGTCCTTGCAACATCTAAGGTCATATCAGAACAGGTACCGACTTGTGACAGTGTGCACTCATGGTGACTTAATAGTGCTGCCCCACTGGGAAATCAGGCCACCGGCACCATGTACCGATATCCCACACAGTCACATTATCCTGACACTGAGCTAACCAGTCCTTGCCCTATCCTATTAATGCAGCGCAAGGCTAGGTAGCAACGAGTATACATTGTATACGCCATTGGTTTGACTCGACCGCGAACCGAACTCCCGGTCCCCCGCATGCGAGGTCCGCGCTCCATCGATTCGGCTACCGGCCCGGTTAATACCCATATGATTTGAGTCTAGACACAAAGACATGTGATAATATCTGACTGGATGATCTGAGAGTTTGGAATGATTGAGGGACAGAAGATTACACAGATAATTTAACAGAACAGGTTCGCTATCGGAGGTTATCACCAATGTGGTAACCAACTAACCAATAAACCTTTTTCACAGCGCATGTGCAGTGAGCTTCTACTCACGACACCAGTTTTAGCAACTGACATCAGAGGGCGGGTTGGTGGTGGGAATCCTCTATATAAGACCTTTTCCACAGAGCATGGTACATAATGAGCTGCGACTCGCAACATAAGTTCTTGCCTATTAGTATTAAGTATCGATAAAGTAAACGATAATGAAATTATAATATAAGTGTGCGTTAACAACTTGATGTGATGGTGGTAAATAAATATTACAATATGATTCATTGCAGAGCACATGTAAATAAAATAAACGCACCCTCCGAATTGTTCGCTTAAAAATAATTCCACCGATATACTTCTTTTACGACATCAAGAGAATTATAGTTTGTTTGTTTTGTTGGGGTTTTACGTCATATCAACATCCAATGTCATATTATGATGGATACCGACTAGTGACAGTATGCATTTACGGTGAATTTATAGTGCTGCACCATTGAGAGACCAAACCACCTGCACCATGACCCAATATCCGACTCAGTCATATTACTATTTGAAATTACCAACATTAGAAATAGTTTAAATGAAGACATCCCAGATTGTAATGTTAGCGTCCGCATCAAAATGTTGACACCAACACAAACAGGCCCGTCCTGACATAACCTTATGTAAAATTTTCCGATATGATGACATATGAGGATATATGAACTCTACTATAATAAATTGCAACTTGTCTATATAATGGTAAATGGTAATATATAAAACCCAAAGGCATATGAGGGATATGTGGTGTTGGTAAACTATTACTCATTAAGGATAGAAATTGTATAGTAAAATAGTGTAGAGGAGGAGTGCCACTTCTTAGATACAGTCTTTGGAGGAGTTGCCTCACATACCCCCTCCCCCCAGGTGTTATTTATGGATCATTACACACCACAAGGCACTGTGGCCAGCATGACAAGGCCTTGGATACAAGAGTTATAACTCTGATTGGTGGGTAGATGAATACCTGTTAGGGATTGGGAGATCAACCCATGTGACCACCACCATCTTGGATTCTAGAAACCTATATAAGATAATAAACCAGGGAGTCTCACTCTCCTACCTTTCACTCTTTATCTACTTGCCTTCATTACCTGTATTGATTTCTCATTAGCCTGTCCACACCACTCACACCACCAGCCGGCGACTTTACACTTAGATGTTGCCAGGACGTGCATCTCCAACAACCAACCAAAAAACAGGTTCTATTAAATAGTTAGCATTCCCTTCTATGCAGATGCTTAATTATAAGTTCCCCAATATATTATAAGTTAAATGTAGAATAAAATGTGGATAAGTGTTTTGGTTTCGAAAAGGTGATGCTTTGATCGACTTATGCGGCTTTAATACAAGATTAATGATAATATAGATACATAATTGGTCCATGGCTCATGAGGGCCAATTGTGACCTAGATTGATGGTAATTGGCTGTCGTGTGGAGCCGGGTTCCCCGCCCCAATGCAAAGACCCTATATGTGTACTGGCGCCAGTTGTACACAACATAAATTGTTAACTATCCATTAGATAAAAGATTCACCCTGTACTTGTGGTACATGGGTGAACGACAACGTAGTCTAAATACAGGCGAAAATAGCTTTAGTATGGAACAAGAAGTAGAATGCCTGCCTCCAGTATCAAATGGTTACTTATATCGACACATAGTTGGTGAAATGGGAGAGAATGCAAAAAGACAAGATGGCAGCCATCGAACGTCGTCGATTTCATCTTTAAATTCTATTAAACTATGTTTTATTATATTTTTCAACTCAAAGGTAGCATGGAAATATTAAGACATATAAAAAGAATAATTGTTGCTTGTTAGATTGTGAAATTAGGCTCTCATTTCATTTCCCCGCTTTTTCGACAGCTTTTATATATGGCTGGTATTCACCCGTGTACTGCGAGTACAGAGTGAATCCTTTATCTAACTATCCATCTGCTACACGATATCACTACCAGCCTGAGAGGTAGCCAAGAAAAGCAGTGGCAAATCAGGCAGGGCATAACACTGCAGTTCCGTCCTGATATGACCTGAGATGTTGCTAGGATGTAAAACAACAAACAAACAAATATAAATAACACTTCAGTATGGCAAGGTGCTTACTCTACTTGAGTGGACTCACGGGTCTTATATCAAATAATGATGGGATAGCTTAACAAGTGTGCACAGTAACTTCCATTATTTTCCAAATGTTGAATATTATATCATCAAAGGGGCATCTTAATGTATGCATATGTAAATATATGACTATATATATTGATATATAATGACTAAAAAAAAGGATACTTGTCGCTAGCTAGCCTGGCGGTCGGTATTACTAGGATAAGGCAAGGTGAAGTGGACTGAGGAAGATCGATTGTCTGTAGTTTAAAATTCCCCTGGTTAATCAACTAATATATACACATTAAAACAAAATTAAAATGTATGTATATATGTACACGTGTGTGCGATCTGTAATGGATTCTGGGAGTGTAAACAACGAACCTGTCACCTCCCAGTTACTCCATTAATACCACTCTGGTACCTTAGGTATATAATATATACATGTATATATATATATTTATATATTATATGAATATTATAGAGAATCTAGTCCCTATTGCCTCCGCTGCCGCCACATACGAGTGGTCAACTCATATTTTACAGGTATATAATGTATATACATGTATATATATATATACATGTATGCATATGTATACACATATATGCATATGTATACATAAATGTATACATATATACATATATATATACAAATATATACATACATATACATATATATACATAATATACATATATATAAATATATATACATTTATACATACACATAAATACATATACATATATATATATATACATATATATGTATATATATATATATATATATATACATGCATATACATGTATATATATATATATTAAAGTATCCCTGGAATATATGCCTTTGCTGCATACATGGCTTTAAACCATCACCAGCAATATAGTAACGCTGTATAGTCCAACAAAGGCATAAACCTTTTCAGATCAGAATACATATATTTATCCAGATTTGAACTTGCATGTCCAATTTAAATACTGGCGGACTATATATTAATCATTTATTTCTGCACAGAATGAATATTAAGTCAATTTAATCTGGGATGAAGTTGAAGCCTACAATATCAGGCATTTTGACGTTCATGCTAAAAAATAATCTTTTCACTTTAAATATCTCCAAAGTTAACCATTTTGCATGTTTTCACTTCAAATTTCTCCAAAGTTAGCCATTTTCAATTATAATTTTATATGTTACTCCAAACTGAAGTAATGTAAATTATATTGATGAACTTAATATATTTATTTAAAATATATAGAAACACCTCAAAACATGCAACTTGAATACAAATGTGTATGTTACTGTTAGTGCAGCTTGGCATTGGCTACCTGTTGGGCGTGAACAGCAGGTCTCCAGTGATGCTCGTCTAGTAGTAGCACTACACCGCAATGCATGTCAGGTCGTTTCTATGGGAACACTACCCAGGGGATGCTCTGTATCTGCACCCCTGCAGCTCCCAACATGCATTGCCCACATTGACGCCAGGGGGCGCGTTGCACCCTTTTTCACAGTTAGGCCAGATGGTGCCACCACCCTCAACCCGACCAGTGGCGCGAATACTGTCACTCGCGCACTGGAATTTATATACATGTAATATACGTAACATATATATATATAATATATATAACATATGATATATATAATATATATATAATATATACAACATATATAATATATATGGTGTTCAGCATTAATAGGATAGGACAAGCACTGGTTAGCTCAGGACGAGGATAATGTGCCTGTTGGGTATCGGGCCAGACGGGATGGCCGAATCAGTTAGACCGTCCGTCTCACGTGCTGGTAGATCGTTGGGTCGTGGGTTCGAACCCTGGTCGAGTCAAACCAATGACTTAAAAATTGATACTTGTTGCTTCCTAGCCAGGCGCTCGGCATTTTTAGGATAAGGCAAGGACTGGTTGACTCAGTGTCAGGATAATGTGACTGAGTGGGATATTGGGGCATGGTGCCGGCAGCCTGATTTCCCAGTGGGACAGAACTATAAAGTCACTATGAGTGCGCACTGTCACAAGTCAGTACCCGTCCTGATATCACCTTAGTTGTTCCTGGGACGTAAAACAACAAACAAACAACAACAACAAAACTGACCAGTGGCACAAATACTGTCACTCGCGCACTGGAAATTATATACATATATGTAATGTATGTAATATACGTAATATATATATATAATATAAATGATATATATAATATATATAATATATACAACATATATAATATATATGGCGCTCGGCATTAACAGGATAGGACAAGCACTGGTTAGCTCAGTACGAGGATAATGTGACTGTGGGATATCAGGTCATGATGCCGAGTGCCTGGTCTACCAGTGGGACAGCACTATAAAGTCGCCATGAGTGTGCATGGTCACAAGTCGGTATCCGTCCTTATTTAACCTTAGATGTTGCCAGGAGGTAAAACTCCAACAACCAACTAATCAATCCTTCTATTGACATTAATAACTTGTTCAGACCCATGGACAATACCTGTGACAAGTGTGTGTTGCGTGTAATGTGGAGAATGGTGGGGCGCTAAATTGTTTGTTTGTTGGGGTTTTACATCCTGGCAAAATCTAGTGTCATATAATGATAGGTACCAACAACTTATGACAGTGCACGCTCATGGCAATTTTATAGTGGTACCCTGTTAGGAGTCCAGGCCGCCCGCTGGAACCATGATTCGACTTCCCACTCAGTCACATTATCCTGATACCAAGCTAACCAGTCTTTGCCCTATCCTAGTATTGGCGAGCGCCAGGCTAGGTAGCAAGCAACAAGTATCAATTAAATAAGTCATTGCTTGGACTCAGCCGGGTTTCAAACTCCCAACCTACTGCACCGGAAGCTTGCGCTCGAGCGGGACGTAGCTCAGGCAGTAGAGTGTCCACCTGTGAAGGTGTCAGTCTCCATCCTGCTCAGTGGACCATTTGCAGTTTGGGCTATTTTTCGTTCCAACCAGTGGTCCACAACTGGTTCATCAAAGGTTGTGGTATGTGCTGTCCTGTCTGTGGGAAAGTGCATATAAAAGACCCCTTGCTGCTTATTGGAAAGAGTAGCCTATGTGGTGGCAGCAGGTTTCCTCCAAAGAAATATGTCAGAATGACCATATGTTTGATGTTCAATAGCCTATCCTGAAAAGCTGTCGTTAAATAAGAAGCCTGGAGTCTATCGGGTGCGTTAGATGGGGAGGGGCGGTGGCGAGGACTCATGTGACTCACCCGAGCATAATGACGTAGTCCAGGTCTCAGCTCAGATGGCTGACTACTAACCAGTGTCGGCTTATTATTTGTCACTGCTTATCTTACCCAACTGACCTCTGTCCACTCCTCGCCTGACCTGACTGACCTATGACCTCCAAAATCGGCTTACACCATGTGACTAACACCAACTGACCTTTAATCTTCGGTATAGCACTCTTATTTGGCCAGTGTCCAGCTTGAATCATTTACTTCTATCAAGCGCTAGTCTTTCCTCACCAATAATCACCAAATACCATTGACCTCTGTCAGTAATCAGGCGAACCAATTAACTTCTGCTGAGTCAATTCACCTCTACCAATAATGAGCTGAGATAATTGACCTCTACCAATAATCAACAGAGATAATTGATCTCTGTCAATAAACAGGAGAAACAATTATCAACCTCTGCCAATATTCAGGAGAAGCAAAATTAACTTCTGCCAATAATCAGCTGAACCAGTTGACCTCTACCAATAATCAGCAAATATAATTTACCTCAGCCAATAATAAGCATTGGGAGCGGACCACTGCTGGCGCCTGTCTTTGCCCACTGACCTCTGCCAAGATGTATCTCAGTGGTCTTAACTCTGGTTAGACCAGGGTCCTCTGTCCAGTATTCTGTGGGTGGTGGGTTGTTAGGGGGGTGGGTGTCTACATATATATATATATATATATATATATATAATATATAATATATATATAATATATATATTATATATATATTGTATATATTATATATATATATATATATATATATATATATATGCTGCATAAGAATTATATGAGTATAATAACCCGGAATATCCCTCCTTTCCCCCATCACTCACTCAGTTCATGGACTGATGGAGTCTGGCCTAGTCATCTACTGCTCCAGCCTCCCCACCCTCAGCTCCAATGATGGTGCCACCACCCGCTTCACACTGTAACCACTCGTACCGCTGAAAATAAATATAATCTATAGAGATGACAACCCAATCAGCTGTCTCCTTAGTTATTACGTAGCCAGAGATCTATATATATATATATATATATATATATATATATATATATATACATATATATATCTTTACTGAAACGCTAATTTAAATATTGATGCTTTCAATTTACAGCTTAAGAAGCGATGGGCCGCCACCACGATGGAGGCTCCCAGGTGTGACGATCTCCTTTTCACACTCTGATTTAACAAAGGAGCGGTGTGAACAGATGTGACCCGTCACGGAAATCCCTTAAAACAGCGAGCTGTGCGGCTGTGTGTGTGTGTGTGGGGGGGGGGGGGGGTGTATGTGTGGTGTGTGTATGTGTGGTGTGGTCTGTGGTGTGTATGTGTGGTGTGTATATGTGTGGTGTGGTGTGTGTATGTGTGTGATGTGGAGTGTGTATGTGTGGTGTGTGTATGTGTAGTGTGTATGTGTGTCGTGTGGTGTGTGTATGTGTGGTGTGGGGGGTGTAAGTGTGGTATGTATGTGTGGTGTGTGTATGTGTGTGTGGTGTATGTGTGTGGTGTGTATATATATGGTGTGTGGGTGGTGTATGTGTGTGGTGTGTATATATATGTAGTGTGTGTGGTGTGTATGTGGTGTGGGTGGTGTATGTGTGTGTGATGTGTATATATGTGGTGTGTGTGGTGTGTATGTGTATGTGTGTGTATGTGTGGTGTGTGTGTGTGGGTGGGTAAACACTGATAGGTCGGTGTCAAACGGCGGGTGAGCAGTGAACGGCCACAGCGCGGTGCATGCTGGACATGCTCCTGGTTCCGGGTCACTGTGGACAGTGCCCGGATGTGTGACCCATCAACCGTAACGCGCCGAGCAAGCCTGCCTCACACTAGGCGACAACTTCACTTGAATTTCCGGGTGGGAAGGTCGTTGGGAATTTTGAAATTTGTCTCTCGGTTAAAGCTGATGAAAACATCGGATTTCCGAGACTAAGATATTTCTTAAAGCGGCGGTCACACATCACCGGACTGGAGAAAATGGACAAAAACCGAACAAAGTCTGTTTTGTGTCCGTTCAAGTTTTTAACATGCACAAAACTAGGAACGGATGCCACCGGATTGACGTCTACGGTTCTTGTCTGGTTTAAGTTTGTTTCATCCGTTGGCTGTCCGTTTCATGTCTGTTTCATGTCCGCTTCATGTCCGTTTGTACACCCGATGTCGCAAGACTTTGACACATTTTTATACATTTTTATACTTCGCACCACTGGACTAAACAATTCTGTCCGTTGCTCAATCTGGTGATGTGTGACAGCTGCTTTAGGTTTGATTCTACACATCCAAGTTATATACCGGTCCTTTGGTAGATCGTGGGATTCGAACCCTGGTCGAGTCAAGCCGATGACTTAAAAATTGATATGTGTCACTTCCTAGCCAGGCACTCAGCATTATTAGGATAGGGCAAGGACTGTTTGGATCAGTGTCAGGATAATGTGACTGAGTGAGATATCAGGTCATGGCGCTGGTGGCCTGGTCTCCCACTATAAAGTCGCCATGAATGCGCACTGTCACGAGTCGGTACCCATCCTGATATGACATTAGATGTTGCCAGGACGTAAAGCTCCAACAACCAACCAACCAGATCCCGGTGCACTTATTAAAGCTGCGTTCGCTGTGGCGGAGTGGTTGGAGTGTCTGACTTTTTTCTAGGTCAGACTCCTAATCTGAGGGTCAGCGGTTCGATTCCCCATGCCCCCAGCTCTGCCAATTTGGATTTCCACCGCTGTGTATAACTTACAGCGTCATCAAAGGCCGGTTGCTCTCATACCATGTCTATGTGGTGTGGGAGGTTAAAAATCCCTTGGGTCGGTAAAAGTGTAGGCTCGGGCTTTCTATCGACCAGCAGTGGAATGAGGAAGACCAGTCGTCTATGACTGAAATTTCCCCTGCTTAAACAACTAATGGACCAAAAAAAAAAAGAAAAAAGTCTGACAAAGGCATCACATTTTCAAAATGAACATACTTACCTAGACTTCATCCTACATATCCAACTTGGACACTGGTGCATTCATTAAACATGTGTTGCTGCATAGGTGGATTACTAAGTGGATTTAATAGAACATGCCACCACCGGTGTCAGAATGTTGAGGTGCTTTCACTTGAAATATCTCCAAAGTTAGCAACTTCAAAATAAGGTTACGAATGAAGGGGAATACTGCATTTAGAGTGGGATTCAAACCCACATTTCTGCCATTCCAGACCTAGCGGCATAACCAATAGGTTGTCTAGGCCCCCTGATGCAACTACTCTATCCTACACACGATATGACATATGACATGTACACATGGAATTTCATATGGGGAAGTCAGTGCACCTGACTACAATAATAACTATCATAGCAATAACAATAACAATAATAATAATAGTAATAATAATAATTGTACATTTGACTGGGCCGGGGATTGATCCCACAGCACCTTCAGCACGTGAAACGAACGCTCTACCTAGTCCGCCGTTCCGTCCGGTGCACGTGTGCATGTGTATCTGTATGTGTGCGTGTATGTTTGTATGTGTATGTGTGCATGTGCGTGTGCATGTGTATGTGGGTGTATGTATGTGCATGTATGTGTCTGTGCTTGTGTGTATGTGTGAATGTGTGCATGTGTATGTGTGTATGTGTGCATGTGTATATATGTGCATGTGTGTATGTGTGTGTGCGTGTGTATGTGGGTGTATGTATGTACGTGTATGTGTGGGTGTGGGTGTGTTCGTGTGTGCATGTGTATGTTTGTGTGTGCATGTGTGAGTGTATCTTTGTGTGTTTGTGTATGTGTTGTGTGCGTGTGTGTGCATGTGCGAGTGCGTGTGCGTGTGGCCGCCACCTCTATTCGTTGGTGGCCATAATGACCAGCCACCATGCTGTTATTGTGAAAGTAGCGTGTTGTAGAAATTTATGGTCTTCCGGTCATAATAGCTGAGCTTGGAATCATATCAATGTCTCAGGCGATGGAGTTGGGACCATTGTTATGTAATAGTGATGCAATGCGTGCCCACTTGCTGTGTGACAGGGAAATAACTATGTGTAACTGTTATGATGCACGGTGACCGGCATTATGGTATGATGTCCGTATATTAAGATACGGTTACTAATTACAGGAATGTTCCCTCCATGTACCAGGAAGAATGCAAAAGGGAGAGGGACATGTATTATTGTTTAATGTAATTGTATGGTGACTACTTGTTACCATGGGACCACTGGGTTAGCACACACAGCCATTCTGCATACATTATGGACACCACCTGCCCTGAAATATCTTGGGTGCCACTCCTCCCAGGCTGCAGAGGTGTCTGATTGGCTGGCTGTGTGAGCCCAATCATCCTCAACTCCTTGCACTTGCTGGACTAGAGATACCAACGGAGCAGTTCACCTCTGAGCTGTGTGTAACATCCATAAGACTTAGGTTCAATGGGCTGTAGGCACTGATTTTGACTGAACAAGCAGAAGCTATGTGGGTCTGTGTATCAGGTTGTAAGTGAGTCAGCGTGGCAGGTCACTAGTAGGTGAACAAGAGTTGTAGCAATAAAGCTCAACCTTCTCACTGTCAATCTTGTGTGACTTGTCTCCCTTTCTTATGAGTTGTGTTTTGGTATTTAGTGGGGGGAGACTGGCAGACAGTTGCCAGGATGCTCCTGATAGTAGTGAGTATAAGATGAGTAACTGAAGACGGCCAAACAACCAGTTATTCTTCAGTGTGATGGAATTGTGTGCTTTGTGTGTGTGTGTGGGGGGGGGGGGGTGGATACTGTAGCCCAACACAACAACAAACACAATGTTACTTTTTTATTGCAATGTTTTCGGTAGCTTTTTTAAAAGTAACTTTTTGTATTTATAACCTTCTTTTTGTACCTTATTTGTGTTACCCCTCCATGTACGCCATGAGCAATATGGCTGCGTAATGCTATCTTCATTGTATGGTAACTTATTCGCTATATAACCACTGACCAGTGCACATTGTTGGCATATTCAACTATATATGTGCTGTAGAAGCAAGTATGCGTGCATAATTATCCGTCAACTGATTACCCATGAACTGTGTCTTTAGTGGACAACAAAATGACACTACACAACTAATTACACTCAACTACTCAAACAATTGATGCGCATTCAATTTGAATATGATCGTAAATTTTTATTTGTTTTTGGGGTGCCTCTGAAATAAAGTGGGATTGTCTTATTTTATGTGCGTGCTTTCAATCTTGAAATGGGGTGTGTGCTTCTATTGGGTAGCATGCTTCTATTGGGATATCATCATCATCATGCTGTCGGTCGCGATGCGACAAAGACTGCTTTCATTACTTGACTGCCGCTCTCCATTTCATTTCATGAAAGCTGCCTGCAAAAGTGTTGAAGTGCTGCTGGCTTTTGCAAGTTACCAGCGGCACTCTCTCGAGGAGCAAATAGAGGTTTCACACCGGCAAGAACATGTCAAGACAGGCGCAAAACTGTTTGTCCCTGCAGTGGCTGGTCGGGAGTAGTTGGGAGTTCCATACAACAACCGCCCTTAATGCTGCCACAGTGACCTGGTTTTCTGTTCAGGGTTTGCTCCCTTAGCCTTCGGTTCTGTCAAGAACCTGTACCACAAGGCAGTGGTTTACAACTCTGCAAGGCAGGGGCGTTAAACTCCCTGAGGTCCTGCAATACCTGCAATACCTGCATACTAACAGCAGTATATATGGGGATATATATGATATATATATATTAGATTACAGAGAGATACCAAGCCGGTTTTGAAACTGGAATCAATGACTTGCAAAAAGTGATGCTTGTCACTATCCAGTCTGGTACTCGGCAATACTGGTGATAGGGGCATGGACTGGGTTAGCTCAGTGTCGTGATATTGTGACTGAGTGAGATATGGGGCAGATGGTGTTGGTGGCTCGGTCTCCGAGTGGAGCAGCACTATAAAATAACCAGTAGTGCGCGTGGACTGTCATAAGTCGGTAGGCGTCCAAGTATGATATTAGGTATTGTTAGGATGTAAAGCCCCAACAAGCAAACTTAAAAACTTAAAAATTGCTTTAAAATGTATACTTGTCGCTTCCTAGCCAGACACTCGGCATTATTAGGATATGGCAATGGCTAGTTAGCTCAGTGTCAGGATAATGTGACTTGCTGGGATATCAGGTCATGGTGCTGGTGGCCTGATTTCACAGTGAGGCAGCACAATAAAATCGCCATGAGTGCGAACTGTCACAAGTGGGTATCCGTCCTGATATGACCTTAGATGTTGCCAGGATGTAAAACTCCAACGACCAACCAACCACCCGGCTCCTTAGAACGCAGGTCCTGGTGCCTATATGGAGCAATATTGACACATTTCCTGGGCTATTCAGATACTTATAATCACAATTATAGGCAGTCATTGTGTGGATATGATAAATATAATGATATTCACTTGTGACAGTGCGCACTCATGGCGACCTTTTAGTGCTGCCACACTGGAAGACCAGGCTGCCAGCACCATGACCTGATATTCCACTCAGTCACATTATCCTGACACTGAGCCAACCAGTCCTTGCCCTATCCTAATAATGCCGAGCGCCAGGCTAGGAAGCGACAAGTATCAATTTTTAAGTCATTGGTTTGACTCGACCAGGGTTCGAACCCACGACCCCACGATCTACCAACATGGGAGACGGACGCTCTACCTCATTCGGCCATCCCGTCTGGTCGATATTCACGTTGACATAGTGTTCTACAGAATACTGAATGTGCAACCACGTGTAACTGAACGCGACTGTTGTGTTGACAACTCATTTCCCGCCACTGTGATACAACGGGGAAGATTAGATAACACTTTCAGCAGCAACACAAAGAATATGCGTATTTAATACTGAGGTGACTACGTGGCTATTTACATAAATACTTTTTAACACCGAAACAAAATATTCAGACCATGGAAATCTACTTGGAGTAGAGTAAACAGATTAAAGTTATTCATTTAATGGTAGGTGCCTACCTGTATATTGAAAAGAGCGCCAGTCTACTTATTCTGTATAAGTAAAATTAGTATAGCTTTACCCCCCCCCCCATCTCTACCAGTTTAAAACTACCAGGAGAGCAATATTATACCAGTATAAAACTGATAAGTCGGCAATATTATACCAGCATGAAAACTGTTGGGAGGGAAATATTATACCAAAATAAAACTGATGAGGCGGCAATATTATACCAGTATGAAAACAGTTGGGGGGGGGGGCAATATTATACCAATATACAAGTGCTAGTAATGGAAAATTACACAAGTATAAAACTGCCAGGATGGCAATATTATACTTGAATAAAACTGTTAAGACGGAAATACTATTACAGTATAAAACTGCTGGGATGGAAATATTATACCAGTATAAAGCTGGGAAGAGGAAAATAACATATCAGCATAAAACTGCTGAGAGGGCAACATTATTCCAGTATAAAAGTGCCAGGAGGGAAATATTATACCAGTATAAAACTGCCATCATGGCTATTTTATACCAGCATAAAACAGCCGGGAGGGTAACATAATATCAGAATAAAACTGCTGGGAGAATATTATACCAGTGTAAAAGTGCCAGGATGGCAATATTATACCAGTATAAAACTGTCAGGAGGGAAATAACATGTCAGTATAAAACTGTGGGAATGGCAATATTATCCCAGTATAAAACTGTCGGGATGGCAATATTATACGGGTACAAAACTTCCAGTAGGGCAATAGTATACCAGTGTCGTGGGGGTGATGAAAATGGGAAATACTGCGCCTAGAGCGGGACTCGAACCCACATCTCTTTGCATTCCGGGCCAGTGTGCTAACCATTACACCACCTAGGCTCCCTGATATCAATACACTCCCCACGCCTACCTGTCTATGTGGTTACTTGCCTGAGAGGTCAGTGCAGACCACTACACTCGTCCCCCTGGAATTGTAAGTCTTGTAATGCTTACAATTACATACATACAGGCAATGCACTAACACATACATACACAGGGTAGGTTCAACAACCATACAGTGCAAAGCTTGTACAGGATCCTGATCACGGCAACCAGTGTCGTGGGGGTGATGAAAATGGGAAATACCGTGCCTAGAGTGGGACTCGAACCCACATCTCTTTGCATTCCGGGCCAGTGTGCTAACCATTACACCACCTAGGCTCCCTGATATCAATACACTCCCCACGCCTACCTGTCTATGTGGTTACTTGCCTGAGAGGTCAGTGCAGACCACTAAACCAGTATAAAACTGGCACGAGGAAAATATCATGTCAGGATAAAACTGTTGGGGGGGAAATATACTAGTATAAAACTGCTGGAAATCAACATTTTACTAGAATAAAACTGGTAGGGTGGCAATGTTATTCCAGTATAAAACTCGGGATAGCAATCTTATACCGGTATATAACTGTTGGGAGGACAGCAGTGTAATCTTATTTCAGTATAAAACTGCAGGAGGGGGGGGGGGGCAGTCTATTACTAGTTCAGTCCTAGCCAATAAATATATTGCGTATGGCTACGTGTACACTGGGGTCATGGCTACGTCGGGGTGGAATACAGTGTAGCCAGATTGACACTTGCTGCTTGGCCTTAGATTAGCAATCTGTTGTGAGAATCTGCGACAGTTGACAGCTTGAAGCTTCTCAGTACCGGAAGGGGGCAGCACTCGCACACATACACAGACTGTCAACCTTGTCAGCATCGTCACAGGTGTTCTCATTTGGACTAATATAGATTAATTCAGTTCACTTATAGACGAAGTAGTAGGACTTGAAACACTTGTATTATCACTCAACTAAAAGAGATTAATTCAGCTCACTTATAGAAGAAGCAGTAGGACTTGAAACACCTGTATTATTACTCAACTAACAGATTAATTCAGCTCACTTATAGACGAAGTAGTAGGACTTGAAACACTTGTATTATCACTCAACTAACAGAGATTAATTCATCTCATTTATAGAAGAAGCAGTAGGACTTGAAACACTTGTATTATCACTCAACTAACAGAGATTAATTCAGCTGACTTATAGAAGAACCAGCAGGACCTGAAACACCTGTATTATCACTCAACTAAAAGAGATTAATTCAGCTGACTTATAGAAGAACCAGTAGGACCTGAAACACATGTATTATCACTCAACTAAAAGAGATTAATTCAGCTGACTTATAGAAGAACCAGTAGGACCCGAAACACCTGTATTATCACTCAACTAACAGATTAATTCAGCTCACTTATAGAAGAACCAGTAGGACCTGAAACACATGTATTATCACTCAACTAACAGAGATTAATTCAGCTCACTTTTAGAAGAACCAGCAGAACTTTCAACATCTGTAATACCACTCATAGGTGGCACGCCTGTGGACAAATGGAGAACTATTGCTCATAGTATATAATATATCGGTGATGAGTATTGGTTAGCAAATTGTTAACTGTTGATAAATATGAAGAGTTCCGGCGCAAAACCACGTAAATGCCTATCCAAAAGTGTAGTTTAAATAAAAGACTTTTACCTGAAAATAATTGTAATTCTCACTAATTCCACTTTTCATATGATCACATGGTTATGGAGGAGCAATGAACAAAAGAAAAGGAATATAAATTTTTTTTAAAACTTTGAGGGTTTGATTCCAATGTATATCTCCACTTTTGGATTGCCATTTACTTGGTTTTGCGCCGGAACTCTTCATATGATAAGAGAATGGTGATTTTGTTTATATTCGCATAACAGATTATAAAGCACATATATAAATGTATCTGTTTGTAGCAATCCTTTTGATCGGCGAATCCCTGCTATGTGTGACCATTTTTTGAAGTACAAACTCTATTAGTTTCAATTGATTGTCTCAGTGGTAACAAAACATCAGTTATGCCAGGCCAATAGTTGGCAGAGAGTCCTCCAAAGAGAGGCCCTACTGTATATAGGTCCTCCAAAAATGTATACCATTTATACATTCATAGTCATAGAAACATATATAAGCCATTATACGAGTATAACAAGGCCAGAAGCTTCCATCTGATCTTCAGCCATAACTCCTCCCTCAGTCATCGACTGGAGGAGCCTTGATATAGTCATCTACTGTTCCAGGTTAGTCAACCTCAGATCCATTGGGGGGTGCCACCTGTCTGTTTGTGTGTCAACTGCCCCTTCGCCTACACTGACTCTACCGCTGACAATTTGTTATTTTATGCAAGGGGCATTACTTTAGCCAGAGAGTACAACCCTTACCCACTATCATGTATTGTGTCTTCTTTATTATGTAGGACAACTATTGTAGAGACATATATATCTATATATATATATTTATATTTATATATATAACACGCACATTTCTGACACACATGTCTAGATATCACGTAACACTGAGTCTTACTATACTATCTTTGAGATAATACCTTAGTGTGCTATATAACACTGTACTTTACTATATAACATAATATAGTCAGACCGGACGCGAGAGCGAATCGGTAGAGCACAGGCTTCCCGTACGGGAGGTCAGAAGTTCGAATCCCGACTGAGTTAAAACAATACTTGATACTTGTTGCTACGTAGCCTGGCGCTCAGCATTAATAGGACAGCACCATGATTGGTTAGCATAGTGTCAGGACAATGTGACTGTGAGATATCGGGTTATGGTGCTCGTGGCCTGGTCTCCCAATGGGGCAACACTATACAGTCACCATGACGCGCTTGCTATCCGGACCACACTCTGTCCACACCTCTCTCTATCACCTCTCCGCCGGCCATGCTCCTCCTCGATATGTCTGAAAAGAGTTCCAGGAGGGGGAGCCCGCCGGCATTTCACTTTCTACTCTTACTCTGTCCGTGTCTATGGCTCGCTGGACGGTTACCATAGAGCAAATAGACACAGTCCTTTGACTCAACTCTCCTCATTTCTCTTTCCTAGATTCTGCCCATTTCGATTTCTCCCAGGCACACTTCTTCCCCTGACCAGGGTAGTTGTGTTCTTGGGTGGGGACCTTCACCTTTACGATTTCTCTGTCTTGTTCTTGTTGCTGGAACGACCGCTGCTCCCACCTTTGCCCGCCTTCCTCAAACCCCTGCTGCTGACCGGATTCAAGTGCTACACTACACTACACTACACCTACAGCTCAACTACAGGCCGGACCGAAGAGATTCGCTGCCGCCCCAATGCCTCGCCGTTACAATGTTGTGAAGATGTCCCCAGCTTCTACAACACTCCCTACTGAAGTTAAGTCTTCAACCACAGATTGGGCCGATTTATCAGAGCCTCTCTACCCAATGTTGCAGTTCTGCAACCGGTAACCGTCGTAAGGTTACAAACACCCCCAATCGTCGTCAGTCACCATGAGTGTGCACTGTCACAGAAGTCAACACCCATCCCGATATGACCATAGATGTTGTTAGGACGTAAAACAATAATATAGTCAGTAACCAATGATACAATACCTAGACAGCACAGCTCTCTCTGGAACATGCTATTATCAATAGCATGTGCCCCTCCCATAACCATCACATTTGATGTTCATTACAAACTGTCAGTAGTTATAAAGGTGGAAAAAACAATAGCAAAAACAAACCACCACAAACCACAACTCTAACAAGCGCGGACACACGCCACACACACAGAAACAGGCACACACCACCTCTCTGTCTCTCTCTGACAGCCTCTTCACACTATCTGCCTTCCTGTCTATCTGTCTCTCTGCCAGCTTCTGCTCACTGTCTGTCTCTCTGCCTTCCCATCTCTCCCTGTCTGGCTCCCTCTCACTGTCTCTCTGCCTTCCTGTCTCTCTCTTGCTGTCTCTCTGCCTTCCTGTCTTTCTGTCAGCCTCTGTCTCCCTCTCGCTGTCTCTGTGCCTTCCTGTCTCTCTGTCAGCCTCTGTCTCCCTCTCACTGTCTCTCTGCCTTCCTGTCTCTCTGTCAGCCGCTGTCTCTCTCTTGCTGTCTCTCTGCCATCCTGTCTTTCTGTCAACCTCTCTCTCTCTCGCTGTCTCTCTGCCTTCCTGTCTCTCTCGCTGTCTCTCTGCCTTCCTGTCTCTCTCTCGCTGTCTCTCTGCCTTCCTGTCTTTCTGTTAGCCTCTGTCTCCCTCTCGCTGACTCTCTGCCTTCCTGTCTCTCTGTCAGCCTCTGTCTCCCTCTCGCTGTCTCTCTGCCTTCCTGTCTTTCTGTCAGCCTATGTCTCCCTCTCGCTGTCTCTCTGCATTACTGTCTTTCTGTCAGCCTCTGTCTCCCTCTCGCTGTCTCTCTACCTTCCTGTCTCTCTGTCAGCCTCTGTCTCTCTCTCGCTGTCTCTCTGCCTACCTGTCTCTCTGTCAGCCTCTCTCTCCCTCTCGCTGTCTCTCTGCCTTCCTGTCTCTCTCTCACTGTCTCTCTGCCTTCCTGTCTCACTGTCAGCCTCTGTCTCTCTCTCGCCTTCTCTCTGCCTTCCTGTCTCTCTGTCAGCCTCTGTCTCTCTCGCTGTCTCTCTGCCTTCCTGTCTCTCTGTCAGCCTCTGTCTCTCTACCAACACATCACACTCACCAACCACATAACACCACACACACAGTACACCCCATACACCATTAACATGCCACATAACCCACCCACATTCACCATTCACATCACATACACCACATCACACACCGCACATCACACACAACATACAGTCACCACACATATCACACACCACACAGTGCACACAATGCACACACCACACAATACAACCACACACTGTCTCTCTGTCAGCCTCTGTCTCTCTCTCGCTGTCTCTCTCTCTCTCGCTGTCTCTCTGCCTTCCTGTCTCTCTGTCAGCCTCTGTCTCTCTACCACACACATCACACTCACCAACCACATAACACCACACACACAGTACACCCCATACACCATTAACATGCCACATAACCCACACACATTCACCATTCACATCACATACACCACATCACACACCGCACATCACACACAACATACAGTCACCACACATATCACACACCACACAGTGCACACAATGCACACACCACACAATACAACCACACACTGTCTCTCTGTCAGCCTCTGTCTCTCTCTCGCTGTCTCTCTCTCTCGATGTCTCTCTGCCTTCCTGTCTCTCTGTCAGCCTCTGTCTCTCTACCACACACATCACACTCACCAACCACATAACACCACACACACAGTACACCCCATACACCATTAACATGCCACATAACCCACACACATTCACCATTCACATCACATACACCACACCACACACCGCACATCACACACAACATACAGTCACCACACATATCACACACCACACAGTGCACACAATGCCCACACCACACAATACAACCACACACTGTCTCTCTGTCAGCCTCTGTCTCTCTCTCGCTGTCTCTCTCTCTTGCTGTCTCTCTGCCTTCCTGTCTCTCTGTCAGCCTCTGTCTCTCTACCACACACATCACACTCACCAACCACATAACACCACACACACAGTACACCCCATACACCATTAACATGCCACATAACCCACCCACATTCACCATTCACATCACATACACCACATCACACACCGCACATCACACACAACATACAGTCACCACACATATCACACACCACACAGTGCACACAATGCACACACCACACAATACAACCACACACACATACCACACACATAATTACACACATCACACACATTTACCATACACATCACACACCACACAATATAACCACACACACATACCACACACACCCCACACCCCACCGCACACACCACACCCCACACACCACACACCACACACCACACACCGCTCTCTGATTCCAAAGCCGGCTCTATAGACTATACACTAGACCTTGCTCCGATGGGACATGGATTCGGGCCATGCTATATAACCGTGCTATATCGCTGTGCTATATCGCCGTATCGATCCTTACCTCGGTGCGGCTGATGGGGGATGTGGATCCGGCAGCCCGGCCCGGTGCCGTCACAGTGTCGGTGAAGCCGGCCCCTTGTAGCGGGCGTCCGTCCGGCTGGTTCCCGCCGTGCCGGGCATCCCCGCCCCCCTGCCCCCTTCCCCACCGGGCAGCCTCCCGGGCACAGGCGACGTGTTGGCGGGCTAGCCAGCGAGGGAAGTGCCGGACGTGGCCACAGTGTGTGGGTAGCAACAGTCCCTGGTCCCCCCACCTCTCTGACTCTCCCGGACAGCCTCTGCTCACACCACCTCTCTCCGCTTTCCCGTATCTCTGTCTCTCTGACACACACGGCCTTTGTACGTTGTCTCTCTCCCTCACTGCCTTCTCGTCTCTCTCTCTGTCAGCCTCTGCTCACTGTCTGTCTCTCTGCCTTCCTGTCTCTCGATCAACCTCTGTCTCTGTCTCTGTCTCTGTCTCTCTCTGTCTCTCTCTCTCTCTCTCTCTCTCTCACACTGTGTCTCTACCTTCCTGTCTCTCTGCCTCGCTGTCATGCTCTGTCTCAGAGTCTCTCTTTGCCTTCCCGCCTCTCTGTCTCTTCCTCTTTGTTGATCTCTGCCTCGCTTTGCCTCTGTGACAACCTCTGTATAATGGTGTCTCTCTTTCTGTCTGCAGTCTTGTCTCGTTCTCCTTGCCTCACTTCCGCTTTGCGTCTCTCAACCTCTCTGTGTATGCGCTCTCTGGCTCTCTGCTCTCTGCCTCTCTCTGTCTCAGTCTCAGCCTCCACGGCCGGTCGCCACCACCCCGGCAACATGTGTGCTATATGGGTGCATGCGCATGCGTGTGTGTGTGTGAGGTGTGTGTATGTACGTGTGATGTGTGGGTGCATGCGCATGCGTGTGTGTGTGAGGTGTGTGTATGTACGTGTGATGTGTGGGTGCATGCGCATGCGTGTGTGTGAGAGTTGTGTGTGTCTGTGTGTGTGGTGTTTGCGGAAGTGCACAGCGCTGGTGCAGTGATGCGGCAATAGTGGTGGTGGTGGTGTGGTGGTTGGTGGTGGTGCGGCGGTGGTGGTGGTGTGGTTGTGGTGGTGGTGCGGCTGTGGTGGTGGTGGTGTGGTGGTGGTGGTGTGGTGGTATGTTAGTGGTGGTGAGATTGTAGTGTGGTTCTGGTGGTGCTGTGGTGCTGTGGCTGTGATGTTGGTGGTGCTGTTGTGGTGAGATTGTAGTGTGGTTGTGGTGCTGTGGTGGTGAGATTGTAGTGTGGTTGTGGTGGTGGTGCTGTGGTGGTATGTTAGTGGTGGTGCTGTGGTGGTGAGATTGTAGTGTGGTTGTGGTGGTGGTGCTGTGGTGGTATGTTAGTGGTGGTGCTGTGGTGGTGAGATTGTAGTGTGGTTGTGGTGGTGGTGCTGTGGTGGTGAGATGGTAGTGTGGTTGTGGTGGTGATGTGGTGAGATTGTAGTGTAGTTGTGGTGGTGGTGATGTGGTGGTATGTTGGTGGTGGTGCTGTGGTGGTGAGATTGTAGTGTGGCTGTGGTGGTGCTGTGGTGCTGTGATGGTGGTAATGGTGGTGATGATGGTGCAGTGATGCGGCAATAGTGGAGGTGGTGGTGGTGTGGTGGTGGTGTGGTGGTGGTGCGGCTGTGGTGGTGGTGTGGTGGTGGTGGTGTAGTGGTGGTGCGGCTGTGGTGGTGGTGTGGTGGTGCCGTGGTGGTGGTATTGTGGTGGTGGTGCTGTGGTGGTATGTTGGTGGTGGTGCTGTGGTGGTGAGATTGTAGTGTGGTTCTGGTGGTGCTGTGGTGGTGCTGTGGATGTGATGTTGGTGGTGCTGTTGTGGTGAGATTGTAGTGTACTTGTGGTGGTGGTGCTGTGGTGGTATGTTAGTGGTGGTGCTGTGGTGGTGAGATTGTAGTGTGGCTGTGGTGGTGCTGTGGTGCTGTGGCGGTGGTAATGGTGGTGATGAGGGTGTTGTGTTGGTGATGTTGGTGTGATTCTGTGGTGATACGACTGTGGTGGTGATGTTGGTGTGGTGGTGTGGTGGTGTGGTGGTGTGGTGGTGTGGTGGTGTGGTGGTGGGGCGGTGTGGTGGCGGAGCGGACGGTGGGGCCACTGGTGGGAATGGTGGCAGGTTCGCTCGGACGGAACCTGTTCAGCCTCTCGTCTCAGTGTGCAGCCCGCCACTCACTGCCCTCTATGACTAGGAGTGGTCTGCCCATCCAAAGATCTACTGGGCCCAGGATGGGGCGGGGAGGGGGTGGGTGGAGGTGCGTGTGGGGGAGGAGGTACACGCTCCGTTAACCCTATGATCTCCGGGGGGGCTCACCTTCCTAAGGCTGATCGGTGTGGGTGTGAGTGAGTGAGTGGGTGTGAGTGAGTGTGAGTGGGTGTGAGTGGGTGTGAGTGAGTGTGAGTGGGTGAGTGGGTGTGAGTGAGTGTGAGTGGGTGAGTGAGTGAGTGGGTGTGAGTGAGTGTGAGTGGGTGTGAGTGGGTGTGAGTGAGTGTGAGTGAGTGTGAGTGTGAGTGAGTGTGAGTGGGTGTGGGTGAGTGTGTGAGTGGGTGTGAGTGGATGTGAGTGGGTGTGAATGAGTGTGATTAGGTGTGAGTGGGTGTGAGTGGGTGTGAGTGGGTGTGCGTGGGTGTGCGTGGATGTCAGTGGGTGAGAATGAGTGAGTGAGTGTGAGTGGGTGAGTGTGAGTGGGTGTGAGTGGGTGTGAGTGAGTGTGAGTGTGTGAGTGGGTGTGAGTGGGTGTGAATGGGTGTGAGTGGGTGTGAGTGGGTGTGAGTGGGTGTGAGTGGGTGTGAGTGGTTGTAAGTGGGTGTGAGTGGGTGTGAGTGGGGGGGTGAGTGAGTGTGAGTGCGTGTGAGTGGGTGGGTGTGAGTGGCTGTGAATGGGTGTGAGTAGTTGTGCGTTGGTGTGAGAGTGTGGATGTGAGTGTGCGTGAGTGTGTGTGAGCAGGTGTGAGTAGGTGTGAGAGTGTAGAGATGAGTGGGTGAGACTGAGTTGGTATCAGTGGGAATGAGTTGAATGAGTGGGTGAGAGTTTGTGAGAGTGTGCGTGAGTGTGGATTTGTGTGAGCATGTGTGAGTTTGAGTGTTTGTGAGTGTTTGAATGTGTCTGAATGTGTGTGATTTCATATGAGTGTGGGTGAGTGTATATATGAATTGCGTGAGTGTGTGAGTGTGTAAGTGAGTCTTTATGTGTGGGTGGGTGAGAGTATGTGAGTATGTGAGTGGGCGCGAGTGTGCATGTGTAAGTGAGTGTTTATATGTGAGTGTGAGTGTGCGTGTGGGTGTGTAAATGAGTATATATGTGTGAGTGTATATTAGTGTGTCAGTGTAAGTGTGAGTTTATGTGTGAGTTTGTGTGTGAGTGTGTACGTGAGTGTTTATATGTGAGTGTTTATTTGCATGACTGTGTGTGAGTGTGTATGAGTTAGTGTGTGTGAGTGTGGAAGTGAGTGTTTATGTGTTTATGTGTGAGTGTTTGAGTCAGTGAGTGTGCGACTGTGCGTGAGTGTGTGTGTGAGTGTACATGTGTATGTGTGTGACTATGTGAGTGTGTGTGAGCGTGTGTGAGTGGGTGACTGGTCCCTGACCTCCCGGTATGGTGAAGCTCACGAGTGGGTGGTCTGGGAACTGGGTGTGGCCATTCTGTTCTAACAGAAGACGCCTACATGTTGGAGGAGACTGTGTGTGAGTGTGTGAGAGTGTGACTGTGCGTGTGAGTGGGCGTATGTGTGCAGTGTACACAGCGCTTTACGCCCCGGACCACCGGAAGTGGAGATGGGGGGTGAGGGGGTTAGGGCAAAGGTCAGCTGCCTCCCCCTCTCCCCCGAGAATCTCAAAGAATTAAACATTAATATTATAAATCAAACAAGATGACTGTCAGGATAATATGACTGAGTGGGATATCAGGTCATGGTGCTGGTGGCCTGGTTTCCCAGCGGGGCAGCACTATAAAGTCGTCATGTGTTAACGCCCATTAACCACAAGCGGTGTAGTCAACGATGCACAGCACACCCGATTACCCCATTACTTATCCACCACTCACTATAACCTATAGGCCTGTATCAGAATGTCTTCGGCACCTTGTATTCCTAGGCGGCCAAGCATCCAGGTCCTGACGAGCCCCAACATTGTGCAGCGTCAGTGACCAGATGAGGACGCTACGCTTTCAACACGACACTGGCTGTAGTTGGTCCACACGGACTGTCGAGCCCCAACCAGTCGGCGGGTCCGTTCGAATACACCGGGCGCAGTGGTCGAATCGATAGAGCCCGGGCCTCATGTGTGGGAGATAGGGAGTTTGCTTCCCAGTCGAGTCAAACCACTGACTTACAAAATTGATACTTGTCACTTCCTAGCCTGGCTCTCGGGCATTAATAGGATAGGGCAAGGACTGGTTATCTTAGCATCAGGATAATGTGACTGAGTGGGATATCGCCGATATCGGGTCATGGTGCCAGCAGCCTGATTTCCCAGCAGGGCAGCACTCTAAAGTTTAGGGTCGCCATGAATGCGCACTGTCACAAGTCGGTACCCTTAGATGTTGCCAGGATGTAAAACTCCAACAAACAACCAACCTGATGAGGCCCAACATTGTGCAGCGTCAGTGATCAGATGAGGACGCCACGTTTCCAACAAGACACTGGCTGGACTTGGTCGGCACGGACTGTCGGGCCCAACTAGTCGGCGCGTCGTTTCGTTCGGTTACAGCAGCGCATAAAACCGCCTACAGGGCTGCAACACTAACTCAGTAACTGTGAAGCCTTTTTTGCATCTCCCAACGTTAGCGGAAGTGACCTGACCTAGCTCTGTGCAGTGTGTTGGGGTGAGGGCCGCGGGAAGAGCTTTGGAGTGGTGGGTGTGTGGGTGGGTGGGGGTCGGCAGCTGTCGTGTTGCCATAGTAACCATAAAACATCCCGTTGTGGAAACTGCCATAAACGGCAGCTTAAATTAAGGTATGCTATTTTTCTTTCCCTCCTCCTTTTTTTTCCTATCGGAGGTTGGGGGTGAGGTGGGGGTGAGGTGGGGGTGGCGGCTGGGGGGCTATATATATATATTGTGTGGTACTGATCAGAGTGTGCATAGCCAACCTTCTAACGTCACTTGCGTGGAGGAAAGCGCTCGGTATGGGCGCCTACTCTAGTTGATTACCAACACATTACATCCATAACAGACCCATCTCCTGTTCGTGGGAGGCGGGAGGGGGGAAGGCCATACACTCCTAACACACATCACCACAACATCGTAATAACAATAACATACTAACCGCATTTGTGTAGAGGACATGTTTTAGGCGTAATTCATGTAATATGCATATATAGTATTTGTGTATGTGTATATGAGAATGTTTCTTTGTGTATATGTGTATATGTGCATATGTGTATTTGTGAATATGTGTATATGTATGTCTATATGTTGTTAGTTGATTGTTGTTGTTTTACCTCCTGACAACATCAAAGGTCATATGAGGATGGGTACCAACTTGTGGAAGTGTGCACTCATGGTGACTTTATAGTGTTGTCCCACTGGTTGACCAGGCTACCAGCAGCATGACCCGATACCCCACAGTCGCATTATCCTGACACTGTGCTCACCAGTCATTGTCCTATCCTATTAATGCTGAGCACCAGCCTCAGTAGTGACACATATCAATTTTATGAGTCATTAGTTTGACTTGGCTGGGATTTGAACTCCCAACCTTCCACACATGAAGCCCGCGCTCTACTGATTCAGCCATCGTGTCCGGTAGTTAGCCGAAGTAAGTAGGCTTCTTGCCTTACAAGAAGTTTATGGATTGAATTGTACTGAAGTTGTGTTTATTATTACATTAAAGTTGCATAGTCAAATGGCTTTGAGTATCTGCCATTTCTTTAAAGATAAATAATATATTAGGTTGATTATTATAATGTACTTTTCTGTATTTTGAAGTAATTTTGATTAGAAATTGCTAACTTTGGAGATATTTGAAGTGAAAACATGCTAAATTAATTTTAGCATGCACATCAAAATTCGGACACCAGTATTAACAGGTTATATTAACGCGCCTTGGTATCCGCTTCTATGGTACCACATATGTGTAATAAGTGCACCAGGATCAAATCCTAGATGAGTGGTTTTCTTTTGTTGAAAATGTGATACTTCCATCAGATTACGCAGCTAGAAATCAAACACTACTCCCTTTAATGTGAAGATATGGAATTCAAGGATTTTCAAGGCTGCTTTTGATAGGAATTCAAGACTATTTTCATTTGGATTTCAGGAAAAAATAACAATGGCGAATGACGATTTCAGACTAATTTAGATCAGTGTGGACAGTTTAATGGAATTCTTCTAGGCTTTTCGAGACTAAATACCCTCAATAGGAATTCAACACTTTTCAAGGCCTTGACATTGGGCAAATAAAGTTCAAGACTTTTCCAGACTTTCCAGGCATCGTATAGACCCTGAGTGTGTGATGCTGCAGCATGCTTTATTCACACCATACCATGACCAGGGAGCTGACGAGTGGTTAGCTTGACACACACCTTTGGCATTTCGGAAGTGGAGCATTGGGTCAATTAGGTGAGTGGGCACGTGGCCAGCAGGTTAAAGGTTGACTGTGACGTCACTCACATGGTGCTGACTTGGAGTACACACACTGCACACACACACAGGCCAGGCATGACTACAAGCGAGTAGCCAGCCTGCGCCAGATTTACAATTTGCAATTAGCCCACAACCGAATAGCCTGGGGGAAAAGCTATGCTTCAGGTAACAGGCACAAACAAAAGAGCCTGGTAGCGATTTCTACTATATATAAGGAGCAAGTGGTTACAAGCGTGAGTGAGGCAGAGCAAGGCGAGGAGGAAGAAGCCAGGTGGCAGCACCAGGCGAGGCAGAAGGCCTGACAAGTCACAGTTCATGGATAATCGCTTTCCGGATAATTATACTCGTATAATTGCTTATGCAGCATATATATATATATGAAGAGTTCAGGCGCAAAACCATGTAAACGGTAATCCAAAAGTAGAGATAAACATTGGAATCAAACCTACAAAAAGTTAATTTGTTTATATTCCTATGTTTTTGTTCATTGCTCCATAGCTATATGATTATATGAAATGTGGAATTAGTGACAATTAACATTATTTTCAGGGAAACATTTTTCATTTAAACTACATTTTTGGATTGGCGTTTACGTAGTTTTGTGCCTGAACTCTTCATATATCTATTTTTGTGTGTGTGGAGTATAATACATTATCTGTATATAAATGAGGTAGAGGTGTTTATTAATATTATTATCTTATTATTATATATATGAGCCTGTCTGAAAAGGTACTAACTCTTTTTTTTTTGTCCATTGTAATGATTGACACAAAACAGCACAGAAACGGTTAAACTGAAAACACAAGGACATTTGCTTCAAATCAATATGTATTCTATTGGGATTATGAAACACAATGTAAAAAACAAATCAGGTTTTCCTGAGCAAATGCATAAGCAGATAGTATGTTGATCATTAAAATGGAAAAAGCTTTGTCCCATATTGCTTAGCACCTTTTGAGACAGTCTCATATATATATGTCGCTCAGGTTATTATTATATTAATGCTATGCCTGGGTCTGCACACTGGGGCGATTGTAGCACCACCACCGGGTGTTTCTCTCACTATGTAGAGTATAATACATTATATGTATATAAATGAGGCAGAGGTGCTTATTAATATTATAACCCTATTATTATATATATGTCACTCGGGTTATTATTATATTAACCCTATTCCTGCATATGTACACTTAAGCTGCGGGACAGCCATTTTCCCTGGTGCTAATGTGATTGTAGCACCACCACCGGGCGTTTCTCTCACTATATTAAGTTTGAATCGTCACTCGTTATCAGGATTTTTCCTGCTGATTTACCGGTAAAACTTATAATGCTCAGCCATGAGATTAAACTGTCCAACGAAGCCCCACTAGAGTTTACATAATCGACCTGATTAGACAGTGGTAGGGCTGTTCTATCCTAACTTAAGTGGAATGAACCACGGAAGGACCGTTAGAATCAAAGCATCTAGGTTGTTGTTTGTTATTCCATAGGCGGAATAGAAACTGGTGCACGTTCAGGGTATGCCTCCGAGTCGTTTCGGAGAAATTCCTGACATCACGCTAGTCTGAACGGCGAAAGCAGTAGGTTGCCTTGAAAATTGCTGCCACCATAAGGGGACGCCATTTGCAATGGAAAAGAAGAGCTCTGATTGGCTGAAACCACTGAATTTGATGGCCATTTTCGAGGTGCTTTTTGTGTCGAGTCTGATAAGAGAGACGTCTCCAAGACGACTCGGCGGCGTAACCTGAATGCAAATAAGCCAAAAGACATCTCCGAGACGTCTCCGGGTCGACTCCGAGGCACACCCTGAACGCGGCCCTGGGCTATCATATGTGATGTATACTGAATTATGCACATATAAATAACGGAGAGGTATAGATGTCTTCCCAGAGAGTCCAGAAAAAAATTGGTTTGCCTTTTTTCTCAGTAGGGTTGTTGGTGTTAACAGAAACACAATTTGTTTTGCCTGTGCTTTAACTGTAACCATGGTCAACACGCCTGCATAAAAAGGTTGGCCCGTCCTTCTCAGTAGTGCACCGGAAATATAATTAGTTTTACCTGTGCCTTAACTGTAACTATGGTCAACATATAACAAAACAAACAAAAACAATCCGCTGTTTGTTTGTTACCTGCGTCAATTCCTGCTGTAGATATAAGGCACAATGAGATACACTCCATTGTCTTGGTCTCTATTTGTCAAGTTTATTCCCCAATCTCTTATTGCATATATAAATCCGGATATTAATGCTGTGCGTGTGTCTTTTCAGCTTTAGCCTCAGTTTGACATCGACTGACGATTTCCGTGAGGTTTTATCACTCAGGTAAGGGTGCAGCTCAACTCCTAAAGCGTTGAGTATTGTGTTTGAATAGAGTTATTATTAAATGTGATAATTATTAAACCATCCCATGCATACATAATATGTTGAGAATTTCTTCTTTCTTAAAGTGGCAATCAATGTGTGATGCTTTCTTGGCTTCTTGATTAGAAATATAAACTTAAGCTAAGATTCCTTATATGTGGTATGCGGTATGCGGCATGCAGCATGTGGTATGCGAAAGGGAGGATTCCTTCTACGCGGTAAGCGGCATGCATCTCCCCACCACCACCATTACCATATGTTTCCCCTCCGCACCCCTGTGTGAGACCGTTCCGTAATGATCAGTCACCTCTCCTAGTCTAAAACTAATGGTCATGTGCGACTGAGGTTTCTATTCACATACCGCATGCCGCATGCCGCATGCCGCATGCCGCACCGATCGCTACAGGGACCGATCGAGTTGCCGCATTCGCATTCGCATTCACATACCACGTGTAAGAAATGTAGCCCATTGACTTCAAGGCATTTCGATTTTTTTACCGCATTCGCATACCGCATGTCGCGTGTAAGGAATCTTAGCTTTAGGCAACAACTAATAACCTAAATTAGTAACTCTAAATATATCTAGCTCTATATCTAGATTTATTTAATTCTAGAATGTAAATGTAAATGTAAATTCTAAGAATGCCAATTTTGTCCACACAGACTTGCTTCTGTGGCTTGCATACGATGACTGCTGCACTCTGCCCATTCTCTGTACTTGCTATAAGCCATTATGTATAATGGAAACGTGAATAGAATAAGTAAATAATGAATATCAAAATAACCCTTATTCTAGTTCAAAATCTAGCCTTTTCTATATAGAAATTCAGTTGAGAGGAATTGCTTCACAGTTGGTTGGATGTTGGTGTTTTACGTCCTGGGAACAACTAAGGTCATATCAGGACGGGTACTGACTTGTGACAGTGTGCTCTCATCGTGACATTATAGTGCTGCCCCACTGGGGGACCAGGCTGCCAGCACCATGACCTGATATCCCACTCAGTCACATTATCATGATACCAAGCCAACCAGTTCTTGACTTATCCTAATAATGCCGAGCGCCTGGCTAGGAAGCAACAAGTATTAATTATGTAAGTCATCGGTTTGGCACGGCCGGGAATTGAACTCCCGACCTTCCGCACGGGAGGCCTACTCAGAACACAAGTTCTTGCTATGCCGTCAGAGGGCGGGTTGGTTGTCGGATGGAATCATCTTTGTGTTGTCGGGTTTGAACCATGGTCAAGTCAAATAAATTACTTTAAAATTGATACTTGTCGCTTCTTAACCAGGTGCTTGGAATTATTAGGGTAGGGCAAGGACTGGTTGGCTCAGTGTCAGAATACTATGACTGAGTGGGATATCAGGTCATGGCGGCCTGGTCTCCCAGTGGGACAGCAGTATAAAGTCACCATGAGTGCGCACTGTCACAAGTTGGTACCCGTCCTGACATGACCTTAGATGTTGCTAGGACGTAAAACAACAACAAACAAATCATCTTTGTGTTGTCAGTAGACATTTCTGCGCCATAATCGAGCCAATTAGAGCTCGGCATAATTCGTCTAGGTTTTGGCAACTGCCGCGGGGAGGGACAAGAAGCCCGGCATTTGTAAGCTGAGACCAACATACACTTAGACAAGGTGTCCTGTCTGCAGAGACTGTGTCAATAACCTTAGACGAGGAGCACCCGCTCCAGCCTCGCCTTTCCCCTTTTCCACATCGGCAGTTTGCCCATGGACTTCACACTTTAATTCCCTACACTCATTTATTTAAAGTTGCCTAATTTAATAAAAGCATAATATTTACAAATGTAAACACTTAACCAGAGAGCTTGTATATAGATGAGAGGGACAACTCCCATACTAGACCGTGTAACAGCTGCTGACTGTGGCGCTCTAAGTGGTGGTTGTTGAACAGTTTACGCATATGGGCAAACTCAAGGCATTGTCAATGGTCGTGTGCAATCTTGCTACAGAAAAAGTGAAATATCTCTAAAACTACACCAAATAGAAACAAGCCGCTTAGTACGCATATAGAAAACATGTTTACCAACAAGATTATATTGAATTTATACGGTTAGGGTTCTGGATTTCTATTAATCTTTTAAGAAAATTAATGGTTTGCACTGCGCATACCGGCAAACTCAAGGCTTGTTCAACAATAACCGCCAGGATCGCCACTGCAGCCTGTGTTACATATTTTCGTGGGAGTTGTCCCTCTCATCTATATACACGCTCTCTGACTTAACCTAGATTTGATCCTCCCTATATGAGTTAGAAATTGGTTACTCATTAAAGTCCGATGGTTTTGAGTGTCATTTTCTGAGATAAATATAGTGTGAGGTATAAAGTACTTATGCAAATATTATTATGTATGTAATTCTCCTGCCTTCTATTGTTCGTATTCTGACTGCTCCTGTAACCTGTCCTTTTGATATGCTCCTTTCTACTATGGGTTACTGGAGGTTGGGGCGCGGCCTGGAGACCGGGAGGCCTGCTTCCAAGCAGCTCCCCTAATTCCCCTCCTGTCCTCCAGGCAGCGCCTCACCCACCTACTAACGGCCCATTTCGCCAACAATTTAGTTCAATAAAATTAACAGTAGGTCTAAAGGGCCAGCCAGAGTTATAGGCTCGATCCATGCAAATCTGACTTGTCTCCTTTTCTGTTATCTATTTGTATTGCCTAATTATTATGGAAGGAATTAATAATATTGGGTTGATTGGTATAATCCACCTTACATTAGTCTGAGGTAACTTTGCTATAAGATTACTAACTTTTGAGATATTTGAAGTGAAAATAAGCCATATTAATGTTGGCATGCTTGCCAAAACTCTGACTTCAGCAATAACAAATTATATTAACTTGTTTTAGTACACCCTTCTATGTAGCAGATTGACAGTTTGTTGTTTGTTTGGTGTTGTTTTACGTCCTAGCAACATCTAAGGTCATATCAGGACGGGGCAGATTGACGGAGATTATTAGCTTGATGAATGAAATGGCATCACTTTATTTGGGGACGGGGCGGTGGAGAGAAAAAAATTGAACACCAGGTAAAAGTACAGACATGTTATCACACCAGGCTCAAGCTAGCGGCTTGTCAATGTCATCGTGTAATACTTTGTCACACAGGGTGTGGGGAGAATGGTGCTGATGAGATACAACACAAATGGCAGTTAGCTAAATGTCATAAGAGCCAAATATCAGAGGGACCAAATGTCATGTAATTGCCTAGCACTCCACCGCCCATGTAATATACAGCCACGCAGTGTAACATTTCAAAATAATGACATCTGCGCAGCCATCTGCGCAACATTTCCAGAGGCACTTCCGCCCACCTTACACATTATTTTGTTGAGAATGTTATTACTGTTGAGAATATTATATTTTTGAGAATAAAATAAGAAAGTGACAATCACAGAGGTTTCAAGAGATGAGAGTGTGTGTATAGAGATCTCCCTAATATACAAATTGTAAAAAGGCAGTAATGGTGTGGCCGAATTTTGAAAAAAGGTGATACACAATTGTGTTTTTTGAGGAGGAAAAAAAAGTATACTTCCCTTTTTAAAAACAAGCTAATATCGGGAGATTACAAATTAAAAGCAGGAAATTGGTAGATAATGGTTATTTTGCTATATTTTAGGGAGATCTCCCACCAAATCTGGAAACTTGGCACCTTTGAAAGCAAAGTGGGATCCTTTCTTGGATTCTTAATTAGAAATATAAACGTTGGCAGAAACTAGCACCGAAATTAGTAATTTTAAATATATCTCTAAATCTCAGGTGTTTTCTCATAATTATTCTTTATATATCAACATTGATAGCTTTTTGTGGTGTTCCTAGGGGGAGCTTTGGTTGTATTCGTTGATTAAGTAGGGAGAATTTCAATCGTAGACAATTGGTCTTCCTCATTCCACTGCTACATGCACTGTCCTACTATCCTAGCAAGGCCAAGCGCCAGACTAGGTAGCTAAAGGTAATTTCTTAACCGGATTGGAAGCAGGTGCTCAACTCATTCAGTCATGCCTGTTTGGTCATAGTGGTCGGTTAGAAAATAATTGATGTCCTATTTTGAGAATATTTGATTTCCTGGAATATATTGCTCATTTCCACAGGTCCACGACAGAATGCTACGTGAGAAGAGTCTCCTTCATTCTGCAGTCATTTCCAGGAATGTGGCAATATTGCAATTTAAACTTGTTTGTTTCCCCTCTATTCCTAAAGTGTCTTCTACCATGCGATACATAAATACTTCAAATGCACCATTATACAAAATACATGATTCAAATGTAGTTAATAAATTAACCAATAAATGCACCACACACATATATACACAGTAAAACCTTTCTAAATCGACCGACCTTTGGACCGACTTTAAGTGGTCCATTTAGGGAGGTGGTCAGTTTAGGGAGTTAGAATATGGTTACAATGGTATCATTGGGACCAAAATAAAGCGATCGACATAGGAGAGTGGTCGATCTGTGGAGGTGGTCGGTTATATATATATATATATATATATATATATATATATATATATATATATATATATAGGAGGTTGTCGGTTATATATATATATATATTATATATATATATATATATATATATATATATATATATTTATATATATATATATGTGTACAAATGTTCTCGCTGGCTTACATTACAAACAAACACTAGAATATTTGCATCGTCATCATTATTCATTGTTGCCTTTCATCCGTGTCGCCAGCCACGCCCCTCCGGAGGACCAATCAGAATTGTAGATCCTGACGGCTGGGGGTCGTCTCGCACCCTCTCGCGTTACTTCACATCAACGCGATAGCGCGTGACCTCATTAATATGCATCAGGTCATCGAGACGCCATACTGCGGCGAGATCGAACACGGTGTAATATTTACTGTGTGTTTCCTCCTGTGTAGTGAGCCCGGTCCTCTGTGGTGGTAGAGTAGTTAAACACAACACAACTGACAGTGTGCTGGTGTTTATTCTCTGACAATAACTGGTACAATGCAATGCATGCCTGCTTGCCTGAGTGCATGAATGAATCCCAGGTGAGTGTGTGGTCCCCTTATATACCCTAACCACTCTCCACTCCCCTGGCAACAAGGTTTACCCAGAATGCAAAGTAACTTCCTCTCTATGGAACCGTTCTCACAATAATTAACAGTCGCATTCCCTTCTGGAAGGCAGGCTCAGTGAATGTATTGTTGACAGCTTACTAACAATGCATCGCAGCATTCTACGCAACATATAGGGATACTACCTCTGCTAGCCATTACATACTGTTTAGTGAGTTTTGTATCATGTTGGTACACTCACATAATCACATCTCATTCTCTCACCCTCGTCTTACTATATTTTATTACTATTTCATCCAACAAAAATGTCACTCTTATTTATGTGGATTCCGCCTCAACTAACTTGGCTTGGGCTGGCGGTAACACATCCTGCTACGGGTGGGTGGTTGGGACTAAGCCCTACCACCCATATGCAAACACCGGCCACCCAAATGCAAACATCACCCACCACCTTTATGCAACCCCTACTGGCAGCATTACACAATAAGCAGTAATTACAGGTCCTATTCTAGGGCTGTATTTACTTAGTCCACACATTTAATTAATTCTTGCGGCGTTTAACGTGGATATCGTTTCCATACTTTTACAACGGGAACAGAGATTGAGACCAGTGAAGATTCAGGAACTTTACTTTTGAAAACAATTAAGGATGACTTGCAGTGATGCCAACCTGGAGGTACTGAGAATCCGGGAGGTTTTGCGTTGTGGGTGTGGAACCAGAGAAGCAAGAAGCAGAAGCAGAAGCAGAAGAAGCAGAAGCAGAAGAAGCAAGCTTGCTGGGGCCACGGGGGCATGTCCCACCCAGAATTCTTTTTTTTAAATGGATTTTAAATGGGTTATTTGAGCGAATTTCCAAGGGGCTATAGACTGATATCTTTATCGTATCCATGATATTTATTTGTATTTAATCAAAATTACACTGTAGTACAGGATATGAATAAGAAAAGAAAAAAAATAGTAACCAACACATTCTTTATTGTGAAAGTTGTGGGATTTTGCTGTTGATCCGTCAGTCGTGAGGTGACTGATCAGAACCTTCAATATACAACTAAATTATAATAGATGTCGCATTAAAAAAATACACCACAAAAAATATATATAGCACAGATTGGTCCCGCCTGGCCCTATTGGTATTGCAACGCACCCCCCCCCCCACACATACATACTCACACCCACATCCATACCACACCTATACCCACATCCATACCCACAACCACACTCACACTCACACTCACACCCACTCCCTCATGTGTTGACAAGTTATGTCTTAAGCCGTGTTCACACGGACAAAATGTGAGGCGTATCACACAAATCGAATCAGGTGAGGCGAATTAGGCGCCCGTTCACACGGACACTGCGTGAGGCGGAAGTGGATAGCTGCGCATGAGCAAGTCCAGGCTAACCAGCGCCATTTTGGGTTCGACGACGCGGCACCAGAGAGTGTGGGTTCGACCTAGATATGTATTTAATGATTCGTATTGGTTTGGAACGGTCAAAACTTCTGCTGGGCAGTGAAACCCTAAAAATAAATGATGAAAAAAATAGCTGTGCATAGATAGCAGTTTCATTAATTAAATTATATAATATGCGCTTTTGATCGACCGGAAAGTCAACAAACTGAGGTGTCGACTGCGCATGCGTGTGAGGTGCTTAATCCGCCTCAGTGCGTTCACACGGACAAAATAAATCGAATCAGAGAAATCGCCTCACGTAGACTACCTCCCTTAGGTGGTTTACAGGATCCGCATCACGTGAATCGAATCAGCCCTAATCCGCCTCAGACGTGCGTTCACACGTGAAATGTGAGGCGAACTATACAAGTCGCTTTCTACGAATCGATTTACATCGTCCGTGTGAACACGGCTTTAGACGGCTAGCTGTCCAACATTGATAACGGCGCCCCCCTCATACCCCCACCACACCACCCTCCCCACCCGAGAGTGTAGACTACATACTGTAAAACGTCACGCTGGCTTCAAAGTGTGCAATGCTTTACAGTGTTCGGTCACAATGGTGACGCGCGTTGATAGAGTTATCCTGTATGCCGTGTGTAGAACACACCGGCTACACAGTTCCACATATGAACGTCACGTTCAAACAGAGACGCCTACACCGGAAGTACGACAACTGACCCACTACTTTCTGAAACCACCTCCAGGCATAGTTACCCCTTAACAACAGGATTAGTCGGGAGGTATTTCATGCATAAAGCATCCATAGCTGCATCGAGCATTTTGCACCTTTTCCAATGATGCATATGAGCGGAAATATATAAGATTGAGTAAACCCATGTCAACTATGCATAGAGGCGAATCCGTGAGGCAACGGTTTCGTTCATCGGGAAGCCTGATTGTTCGGAGTTTTACAAATAAAGGCAATCACTTACCACTTCTTGTACACGCTTCTCCTGAGGATTCCTCTGGGGACATCTTTCCTGGAAATAAAGGCCACAAGGAGCGTTCCGTTAGAAAGAAAGCAAGAAACAAAGAAAGAAAGAAAGAAAGAAAGAAAGAAAGAAAGAAAGCAAAAAAAAAGAGAAAGAATAAAGAAAGATATACAATATATATATTAATGATGAATTTATTTACTGTGCCCATAACGGATAAGTGTTTTAACACTTATTTTCACTGCTGGGCAGCACTGGGCCACTCTCTTTTGAATGTTGTTGTCGCAATAATTTTGTTTTGTTGTTTCTTGTCCATGAGTTCTAACTGTTTGGTGATTGTAATCAGTCAAAATCCAGCTTTTTACATTCATTTGTGTTAGTCTATTAATTACCTATAATTACTTTTCTTGTTTTTTGTGTGCATTTCAATCATAACTTGTTAACTTCATTAGTTGCTAGTGAGGCTTTAAGATCTATATATATATCGACAGGTTTATATAGTTACTTCTTTGTGTTGTACTAAGGAAATATAATATACATCATCAGCCAGTATGTTGCTTGTATATAGTCAAGAGCGACACCTAGTGGCGAGGAAAGGAACTAAGGGCAATCTCAGCTAAGGCTAGATAAAGGCGTAGTGGCTGTCCCGGCAACTTGCAGGAGTCACGGACGCAAACCCCAAACTCGCCCCCACTTGAGCCCTCTTAACTAATAATACAACTAATACAAGTCATCCATGAATAAGGCCTTGGTTGTCAACATGATGCAAACTCACCACCATCCACTCACGTAGTAACAGATTAGCTCAGACAATTAATTCTTTTATTGTTAAATAATTGTTTGGTGGAACTTTGGACTCTGAAAGTTGCCACAATCTAGCCAATAACCCACATTTATTCTTGTTAGACTGGGAATTTTGTTTATATTTATTTGTTATCAGCAATAAATGCTCGTCACCAAGACACCCTTCCTTCGTGACAATGTACACTTTTGGCAGCTATATAGCGCTGCCTCACTAGACTGCCGTACCATGGTATGATATCTCACTCACACACACTATCCTGACACTGAGCTAACCGCTGCTTTCCCTATCCTACTAATGCCCAGCATCACGTGATGTAGCGACCAAAGCCTATGCTTTGGTTTGTTTGGTTAGTTGCGGTTTTGCGTCCTTGCAACACCTAAGGTCATAGCAGGACGTGTATCGACTTGTGACAGTGCGCACTCATGGCGATTTTATAGTGCTCCCCCATTGGGTTACCAGGCTGCCAGCAAAAGGACCTGATATCCCACTCAGTCACATTACCCTGATTCTGTGCAACCCAGTCCTTGGCCTATCCTAGTCATGCTGAGTACCAGGCTTGATAGTGACAAGTATCACTTGTATAAGTCATTGCCTGAATGTATGTAGACATAAGCATTAAACGACTTGAATGTAAACCATTTAAAAGACTTACAATTCAGTAGTGCCGGGCTTTATTAAATTGACTTAATATTCCCTTCTATGTACTATGTAGTCACACATGTTTAATGCGCGCACCGGTATCTAAGTTAGATATGTCGTATTAAATGTAGGTCAGGGTATTGGTTTTGCATTTAATATGCCTTCCTCAGACTAGGCAGCTTTAAATTGCCTCTGCTTAATCAACGAGAGGTTCTTTTGTTTTTAAGGCAGAGTGTGTGAGTGTTTGTTGTGTGGTAGAGCCGTACACGAAAGAGTAATGATCAACATGTCAATCTAATCTTTAATGAATTTACTGGAACGATTCACCATGTATTCACTAAACAAAGATCCAAAAGGGGAAAAAGTCAATTTTTCAATTAATAATGCTGGCCTTCTCTTAGTGAAATATTTTAATATTTGTTTTCCTAATAAATAGTAATATTAATAGACAGATTTTAAAGATTAAAGAACATATTTTCATGGAAATAGAACAAAAGTCTTTAGGAAAGTAAATCTGCTATATTTGCGTGAAGTAGGGGATCCATTTCCTCCAGTAAAAATAAATGTATTCGATTATTCAAGGAGGAAATAATAGAGCATATAATTATGATAGGGGAAGGACTAGTTGACTGCATGTCAGAATAATGTGACAGAGTGGGATATCAAGCCAAATGCCACGATATCCTAAGAAGACAGCACTATAAAGCCACGATGCATACGCACTGCCATAAGTGACCGCATCCATCCTGATCTGAATTCAAATGTTGCTAAGACGCCAAACCTCGAACGAATGCCAACTCGAGGACATTCATACAAGTTAAACAAGAGAAGAGCGCAGAACCCGCTGCAGGAAACTCTTGTTAATGGAGAGTTGCCAAAGTATGGAGCAGCTTCCCGGTTACTCCATAGAGGCCGCGAGTACTGATCCATTTGAACAAAGGACGCACGGATATAGGAGGGATCATGGCAGTATATATAATTATGAAGCGGCTCTCATCTCATGTCACACAGACAAATCTAAAAACGACATTGCTCCAGATTCAACGGATAACAATCTGGACGCACATGTCTAAACTGCACGTCTAAAACGCACGTCTAAAACGCACATGTCTAAAATACACATGTCTAAAACGCACATGTCTAAAATACACATGTCTAAACGCACATGTCTAAAACCTTCGTCCAGTAAAGACCTAAAGCCCCAGTTACACTACTGCTTGCGACCACTTTGTGACAACTTTGCGACCAAAGAACTCGCGGTCACTGGTGACCAAAACAATGGTCACAACCTCCTTGCAATCAAAGGAATGGTCGCCGATCTCTGGGCGACCATTTTGGATGCAAGGAAGTGTTTAGTACAGTAGCTGCAACCTCCTTGTGACCAAAATGGTCGCAAGGGTGTCGGGGACCACTGGGGACCACTTTGCGACAACTGACGACCATTTTGTGACCAGTTGCGACCTTTTTGTGACCACCTCTCTTTTGTTTTGGCAAAGTAGTCGCAAGCAGTAGTGTGACTGGGGTTTTATAAGTAAGTAACAAAGTCAGTCTCTCGCTCCCTCACTCACTGCGTGAACTTTGGAAGTCACGTGGCAAGTGACACGTGACACACGATACGTGAAGGGATAGAGTTGAGCTGCGTACACATGGTCTAAAGCTCAGAGATCAGCCACCGGGTACCCGGCCGGCTGTGACTGATGGGAGTGTGTGCACGCGAGACTCACCTTCTCCCAGGCATCTAATTAAGCACCGGGCGCGGTGGCCGAATCGATAGAGCTCTGTCCTCGCGTGCGGTAGATCGGGAGTTCGGTTCCCGGTCGAGTCAAACCAATGATTTACAAAATTGATACTTGTCGCTTCCTAGCCTGGCACTCGGCATTAATAGGATAGGGCAAGACTGGTTAGATCAGTGTAAGGATAATGTGACTGAGTGGGATATTGGGTCATGGTGCCAGAGGCCTGATTTCCCAGTGAGGCAACACTATAAAGTCACAATGAGGGTGCACTGTCACAAGTCAGTACCCATCCTGATATGACCTTAGATGTTGCCAGGACGTAAAACTCCAACAACCAACCAATCTAATTAACGACGCCTCTAGCAACCACCTGCGCAGTAGTAGGCCCGTTCTAGCGGAGCATGCGCAGACAGCTGCTATCAACAACGTTAGCTCTTGTCCCCGAGGCCGGGTTTAATGTTGGAAATACTCGATAAGACATTTTCCACAGAGCGTGTTGCACATTGAGCTGCTACCTACAACATTAGTTCTTGCCACTGCCATCAGAGGGCAGATTAGTTGTGAAAATCCCCTATTTTGGGGGAGTACATTAGTTTATTAGTCAGAGGAAATTTCGGTTGTGGACTATTGGTCTTCCTCACTCCACTGCTCCTTGCCCTGTCCTAGTAAAGCCGTCTAACGCCAGGTTAGGTACTGACAAGTAACAATTTCTTTGACTCAGCTAGGGTTCGAAGCTAGGGGTTCGAAATCCACAACCAATTAAAGTGGGAGGCAGACACTCAACTCATTCGGCCATCCCGTCTGATTCTATAAGACCTTTTCTATAGTTTATGATGCACATTGAGCTACTGTTCTCCATACTGCTGTCAAGGCGACGGATTAGTATTGGAAATCCTCTATTAAACATTTTCCCACAGTCGCCTGCACAGTAAGCTACTTAGTTCTTGCCACTGATGTCAGAGGGCGGGTTAGGGGTGAAAATCCTCCATAAAACCTTTTAGATAGAGTAAGTTGCACAATGAGCTTTATATTTTTGTTTAAATGTTTATTCATCTGAACCCTGAACAAATCTTGTTTCAGCGCCGAGGGCACTGTCCTTCCAGCCACAACGTTAGTTCGTCACACTGCTGCTAGAGGGCGGGTTGGTAGTGGAACTACTCAATAAGACCTTTTCCACAGAGTGTGCTGAACAATGAGCTGCTCGCCACAACATTAGTTCATGCTACTGTCACCAGAGGGCAGATTGGTGCTGGAAAAATCCTGCATGTACCCCTTTTCCATAGAGCATTTGCTGACCAGTCAGCTCCTACCCACAACATTAGTTCTTGCTACTTCCACCAGAGGGCGAGCGACTGAACGCAGTGCGCTGATTCGGTAAGAGCACACGCTTCCAGCGTTGAAGGATGGTCGCGAGTTTGACTCGGCCGGGATTCGAACGGCCGACCTTTCACACGGGACGCCAGTGATCTTACCGATTCGACCACTGCATCCGGGTCAGTTAACACTAGACTTACCAAACTGTTGTTGACATGAGGCAAAGTGTCACACAGTTTTTTTGTTTTTTTTTGGTCCATTAGTTGTTTAAGCAGGGGAAATTTCAGTCATAGACTACTGGTCTTCCTCATTCCACTGCTGGTCGATAGAAAGCCCGAGCCTACACTTTTACCGACCCAAGGGATTTTTTAACCTCCCACACCACATAGACATGGTATGAGAGCAACCGGCCTTTGATGACGCTGTAAGTTATACACAGCAGTGGAAATCCAAATTGGCAGAGCTGGAGGCACAGGGAATCGAACCGCCGACCCTCAGATTAGGAGTCTGACCTAGAAAAAAGTCAGACACTCTAACCACTCCGCCACAGAGAACGCCACGAGTTAACTACATAAAACACAGCATATGATAACGCTGGGTTTAAGATTTAATTAACCCTACGAAAACCACGACATGTACATGGTTAATGTCAGGTTAGGCCTTGCATAGCACACAACATGCTACACTCAGCGTTAACAAGTCATGGAGGGTTGTTTTATAGTAATTATACTGGAGTGGCTGTATAATACCAGAATAGTATTGCTGACGGGAGCAGTTTTATTTCAGTATACAAGTACTGGATCAAATATTCGGCAAGTTTGGGACCGGAAGTGACCCGCATTTCTGCATTTTCCGGCTTTCTGGAGACATTCTAAATATATACTTATACTTAAACAATAGTATAAACAATGATAAGTAAAGAACCAAATTGTATTTAACCAGTTAAAAAAAATAGCCAATAGCCGGTTTTCTGGTAATTCCTGATTTCCGGAAGCCGGATATGAGGTTTGGTACCTGTATTATTGCCCGGTCACACATTCATTCCTGGGCGCGGTGGCCGAATCAGTAGAGCGTTGGCTCGAGTGCGGAAGGTCCAGAGATTGGTTACCGGTCGAGTCAAACCAATGACTTATAAAATGTATACTTGTCGCTTCCTAGCCTGGTGCTCAGCATTAATAGGATAGGACAAGGACTGGGTAGCTCAGTGCCAGGATAATGTGACTGAGTGGGATATCAGGTCATGGTGTCAGCACCCTGATTTCCCAGCAGGGCAGCACTACAAAGTCACCATATGTGCGCACTGTCACAAGTCGGTACCCATTCTGATATGACCTTAGATGTTGCCAGGATGTAAAACTCCAACAACCATCCAACCATTCATTCCTGCTTAACACTGTCAGATGAAGGTGAGGCGGGTAGGTGTGTGGGGGGGGGGGGGGGGGGTGGAATCAGAGGTTTCAAATTGATCGCGCTACACTGACTCGGACACTTGAGGCTGCTGGAGGAGACTATGTCCCTGGAGGCAACCTGAACTAGCCGCCTACTCCTCCTGCCTATTGCGCGGTGTACATTGCCACCTCCACGATCTCAGGTGGCCGGAGCACAGAGGAGGGTAGCTGCTTGTTTGTTGGGGTTTTACGTACTAGAACATCTAAGATCATATCAGGTCGGACACCGACTTGTGACAGGCTGAACTGATGGGGACTTTATAGTGCTGTTCCACTGAGAGACCAGGCCGCCGGCACTGTGACCTGATATGGGGAATGTACACCATAAGGAGTGTGTTTCTTTCATTCTCCTTTTCATCATCCACTGTAATTAAGTTATATGGAAATTGTAGCTGTATATAATGAGGATGTTGAAATAAAGATTATTGAATTGAATTGAATGTACCACTCAGCGACATTATCCTGATACTGAGCTAGCCAATCCTCGCCCTATCCTAGTAATGTCAAACCCCAGGCTAGGTAGCCACACATATCAATTTTGTAAGTCATTGGTTTGACTCGACCAGGATTCGAACTCCCGACCTTCCACACGGGAAGCCTTCGCTCTTAGGCCTACTGATTCGGCCGCCGAGTCCGATTGGTGGTTGGAGCGGGAGGGGTGGAGAGAAAGGCATATTATGAAATCTAGGTATTTTTTGTATCTATATCACCTTATTTGTTTGAACTGTCCTGCTACTGTGGATAGGCTTCAAAGAGAGACAAAACCCCAATTTAGATTAATATTACTCCTTTTACCCAATACATTTTCCTAAAGGTATGAAATGCAAGTTATTTTCATCAGTATGAAATGTAGTATGAAACCTATCTTATTATTTTTATCAGTAAACACCCAGTCACACCTACCCCGGACGAGCCCCGGATTTTTAGCCAGACCACCCCCGGCCTAGTCGCCCGGACCGTCACGGACAGCCCCGGATAAAATCACTATTTTGGTCATGTTTGGCCTCGCGGTCACACCTACCCTGATGAGCCACGGACTAACCCCGGACCAGAGGCCGGATCGCCCTGCACTGAGCAGGACCACTCCCCGGACCACCCGGTGTGTCCACGGAGTAGTCCCGGACTTGAAGTGGAATTGCTCCTGCTATATATATATATATACAAAAACAGGGCTCATCCTGGACTGATCCGTGATAAACTGGGCTATCCGTGGAGATCCGTGGCTAATCGGGCAGTCCAGGAGTGGTCCGTGGCTATATCGGGGCTAGTCGGGGCTAGTCCAGGGCTGGTCCGGGTTAAACCATGGCCCCGGAGAGTTCACAGACTACCCCCGGAGCACCCCCAGACTACCCGGACCACCCCCGGACCACCCCCGGATCATCCCAGACGATGCCAGATTGAGCCTGGATCACAAAATTCCCCGGACCACCCCGGATGTCTAAGACATTTTAAAACATATGTGGCAGACCCCAGACGAGGTTGGACTAGCCACGGATCACCAAGGATCACCAAGGATCACCAAGGACCAGCCACTGATGAGCCACGGATCATACCGGATTGCCACGGACCACACCGGATCACAGTCCGGGGCTCATCTGGACCATGATCCGGGTAGGTGTGACTGGGGCTTAAGTACTTCGACTCATAGCAGTGACAATAGTAACTCTAGAAATATAAGTCCATGGAACAAATCATAAACAGGAATGACATGGCAGAGATGAAGCTGAAGTCTGACCAAAGCAGAGTCTAATGCTAGGTACACACCTACCGTTTTTCCGCACCCACCTACCGTATACGATCTAAAACTCCCCAAAAGTCGTGAGGTGTGCACTCCCCTAGCACACCTAGCGATTGTGATTCCCGACTAAAAACTCAGTTTTAGGGCTAAAACGGGCCGATTACGAATGCGATTCACGATTCGAAAAAATGAATCGGCCCGTTTTCAGTTTTAAGCGGGTCGGGTCGAGTCGTGAGTTTTAGTGCGCGAATCGTAAATGGTAGGTGTGTACTTGGCATAAGTCTCTCAAGAATAAGTGCTTAGAGATGCATAGTCCAATAAAAGCATCAAATTTTCAGAAGGTACTGGATTTGAATCTACATATCCAACCTAGGTACTGATTACAGTCATTAAGCATTTGATGCTACATAGAAGGGTATATTAAGATAATTGAGCAGATCATGTTGCTACTGAAGGCTATAAGATCAGAGTTTTGACAAGCATGCCACAATTAATTTGGATGTTTTCACTTCAAATATCTCCTAAGTTAGTGATTTTAAAGCAAAGTTACCTCAAACTAAGGTAAGATAGATTATAACGATCAACCTAATATATTTATCTCAGAAAATGACAGAAACTCAGAACCATCGGACTATGCAACTTTAATATCACAAGTTGAACATTTTTTATGTATACCATTTTCAAGCAGGCTTGCTCTGAGGCTGTACTCTTGTACATGCAGCTGATTGGTTATAGATTCAGTGGTGAACCCTAAGCTCCACCCCATAATTATGATTGACAACCCAATGTCCGCACCTAGTCTAAGCCGCTATTACCTCCTGCTCTCACCTTCTACATCCTCCTGCTCTACACTCCCAATCTTATATAATCCTGTGTGGTGTTCGCTGTGGCAGAGTGGTTAGAGTGTCTGACTTTTTTCTAGGTCGGACTCCTAATCTGAAGGTTGATGGTTCGATTTCCCATGCCCCCCCCCCCCCACCTCTGCCAATTTGGATTTCCACCGCTGTGTATAACTTACAGCATCATCAAAGGCCAGTTGCTCTCATACCATGTCTATGTGGTGTGGGAGGTTAAAAATCCCTTGGGTCAGTAAAAGTGTAGGCTCGGGCTTTCTATCGACAAACTGTCTAATGGTGAAAACAATTCTATTCAGACTTATCCATGATAGGCAGTATAAATCTTCAAGAAAGAAAGAAAAAACCTCCCTACACAGGCGATCCCTGGTAAGTGCTAGCTCCACTCCTCTCACCCTCTACACCCTCTACACCCTCCTGCTCTACACACACCCATCTTATGTAACCCTCCCTACACAGGCGATCCCTGGTAAGTGCTAGCTCCACTGCTCTCACCCTCTACACCATCCTGCTCTACACACACCCATCTTATGTAACCCTCCCTACACAGGCGAACCCTGGTAAGTGCTAGCGCCACTGCTCTCACCCTCTACACCCTCCTGCTCTACACACACTCATCTTATGTAACCCTCCCATCACAGACGATCTCTGGTAGGTTCTACCTCCACTGTTCTCCCTTATTGGTTAACCATGCCCCTTCCACCTGCACCCACAGCAAGAACTGTCAGTGTACGTGGCGCCCTCTACATGGTAAAATGAACCCTTTCCTCTAACATGCATATATTTGATTGGTTGGTTGTTGGAGTTTTACATCCTGGCAACATCTAAGGTCATATCAGAATGGGTACCGACTTGTGACAGTGCACACTCATGGTAACTTTATAGTGCTGCCCCACTAGGAGACCAGGCCACAACACCATGATCTGATATCCCACATAGTCACATTATCCTGATACTAACCTGTTGCTAACCACTCCCTGTCCTATCCTATTAACGCTGACCACCAGGCTAGGTTGCAACAAGTATCAATTTTATAACTCATTGGTTTGACTCGGTTGGGACTGACACTCCCAACCTTCCACATGGGAAGCCTGCACTCTACCGATTCGGCCACCTCGTCCGTCCGGTCACATACTGGATGTTCAAACAGGATTCCTCACCGATCTCCTCCCGATCCTCCTCACCCTCTCCGACACTTACATCGTACGATCCTTACGATCCATACGATCTTTACGATATCGACATGTGGCTGGTTGATATAATATGCAGCTTATTTCGTGGAACATAGTCTCTCACTTATTAAAACTGTCCGTAGGAGGTTCCATTGGAATATCCCTCTGACTTAGTTCAGCATATATCCACTGCGTGCCGGCAGCATCTCGATCGTATACTGCGTAGTTCACAACTTATCCGCAGGTGGCGGTAGTGTATATCCTTAGTCACTCAGCTGAGAGCTCAGTACATGTTCCGAGTCCCTCATGTTGGTTGGTTGGATATTGGTGTTTTACGTCCTGGCAACATCTAAAGTAATATCAGGATGGGTACCGACTTGTTATCAATGGGCACTCATGGTGAGTTTATAGTGCTGCCCCAGTGGGAGACCATGCCACTAGCACCATGACATGATATCCCACTCAGTCACATTATCCTGAGCCAACCAAATAAATGATTTTTACCTGAAGCTAATTTTAATTGTCACATATTCCACGTTTCTTGTGAAGAGATGGTTATGGAGCAATGAACAAATAAATAGGTATGTACACAATTAACTTTCTGAAGGTTTTACTCTAACGTTTATCTCAATTGTTGTATTGGTATACAGGGTTTTGCGCCTAAATGATGTTGAATTGGATAGTTGTTTGGTTACCAATAGTTACTTTCTATGACTGCCTTCACCTTGCTGTGCTATGGTCATTAGTTTTTTTTTAAATTTTAAGCTTAAACTTTACCGTCTGTATGTATCATACCTTCCATGTATCCGCTTTAAGAGTTTGCTTGAATTGTCAGTGTATTTTTTAAATTGTATATATCAATATTTTTGTTGTTGTTATTTGTTGTTGTTAGTCTGGCAGTCCATTTAGCTCCCTTTGATTAATTTGTTTATATGTTTCTATTGTCCCTGTACTTCTTTCTTCTACTCCCAGTGCATTCCATTCCCTTGCTTTCATGTACTCGGTACTCCTCTCATATGATCTGTGTTTGGCTCGGTTTATTATCAATATAATACCCATATTATCAATGCTCGTGTGTATATTGATCTGGTCACTGGCTTTTAGTTTGTTTGTTGTTTATTTGTTGTTGTTTTACATCCTAGCAACATCTAATGTCATATCAGGACGGCTACCGACTTGTGACTTGTGACAGTGTGCAGTCATGGCAACTTTATAGTGCTGCCCCACTGGGAAATCAGGCCACCAGCACCATGACCTGATATTCCACTCTGTCACATTATCCTGACACTGAGCCAACCAGTCCTTGCCCTATCCTAATAATGCCGAGCGCCTGACTAGGAAGTGACAAGTATCAATTTTTAAGTCATTGGTTTGACTCGACCAAGGTTCGAACTCACGATCCCATGGACTACCAACACGGGAGACTGACGCTCTAACTTAAGCCCGGTACACACCTCCCGTATAAAACCTAAAACTGAGTTTTAAGTCGCGAATCGGAAGGCTCTGGTGTGATAGGGGTCACACACCTAAATACTGAAACCGACTAAAACTCAAACTTTGTCGTGAAACGGGAGGTGTGTACTGGGTTTTATGAGATTCGAAAAATGAATCAGGCAGTTTTAGTCACGAAACGGGACGGGTCGGGTTGTAACGGGTACCATCAGGCAGTCAGCTTTAGCGTGTGAATCGTATACGGGAGGTGTGTACCAGGCTTTACTCTAACTCATTCGGCCACCCCGTCCGGTCCACTTGCTTTTAACACGTGTTGTTAATATATAGGTGACCCTTTATCTACGATTAGTGTTTAGTAGTTTTCACAGAAGACCTCAAAACTTTGTGTTGTCTCGGCCATTAGGGCATATATAATCCAAGACAAAAGACTTACGACAGTCAAGACAGCTTTTGGTGAGCTTTATTAAGCCACACAAAGGCATTTCGCGAGATACTCTAGCGAGATGGACAATTAGAATGTTGAAAATGGCAGGCGTAGACACGGACAAATATGCCTCCCATTCAACAAGGGGTGCGATGGTGTCTAAGGCAACGACTCCCTGGGCATCTCTCTGTTTAAGCGGATCCTGGCCCATGCAGGATGGAAGACAGCAACGGTCGTTTGCAACCCACTACAACAAACGATTAGAAAAGTCGAGCACAGTAGCCCGACAGCTGCTACAAGACTAGATCAGCAGTAGGTGATGAGAATACACTTCGTTTTTCACCAAAACTCTTTAATTTTGCTGGTTGATGTTCATGACATGTTTTAACAATTGTTATTGAATTTTTGACATTAGAATACAGTATATATATATATATATATATATATATATATATATATATTCAAATCCCATGCATATTAACTGCGCATGTGACGTATTTAGACTCGTGGGTCACTAATTATAAGAGAAGGGTAATAAGTCTCAGTTCGATTTCACAGAGAAAAGCTGTCCAACTGTGTAAGGCATCCCTGGTCTATGGATGTCACTCTAACAGCTGATACACCCAGCAAAGTAGCAACAAGCATCATTTCTTATGAATCGTTGGTTTGACTCGGCCGGGGATTGATCCCACGAATTGCCCACACAGGAAGCTGGCCCCCTTCCCTACCCTGCCCTACCCTACCCTGCCCTGCCCTTCACTGCCCTTCCCAACCTTGCCCTTCCCTTCCCTACACTGCCCTACCCTACCCCGCCCTGCCCTTCCCTGCTCTACCCTGCCCTGCCCTACTCTTCCCTACCCTGCCCTACCCTACTCTGCCCTTCACTGCCTTCCCTACACTGCCCTTCCCTTCCCTACACTGCCCTACCCTACCCTTCCATACCATGCCATGCCCTACTCTTCCCTACCCTCCCCTACCCTACCCTTCCATTCACTGCCCTTCCCTACACTGCCCTTCCCTGCCCTTCCCTACACTGCCCTTCCCTGCCCTTCCCTACTCTGCCCTTCCCTATACTGCCCTACACTACCCTTCCATACCTTGCCCCGCCCTGCCCTTCCCTTCCCTGCCCTGCCCTGCCCTGCCCTGTCCTTCATTACCCACTCTTCCACCCATGACCTCCATGGTGACCTGGCTTAGTGCTGAAGCCACTGGCCCGCAAACCAAAGGGGTGCGGGTTCGATCTCTGTGCTGCCAAGATGGCTTGTTTTCGCTTTTCTTTTCACACGCACCCTGGTTTTCCACCCATCAATTCCCCGGCCTCCCATTCAAATAGCCCCCCACCCTCGCCTGAGCAGGTAATGGAGCCATTGACTTTGAAAGGTCAAATCCCAATAGTTCAGCAATAACAGGTCGCTTTGCCTTGCAGCGCTGGTCAGAGCTGGGATGGGAGGCTGTGAATGGCTGGCCTTGCCGGTGTAGCAGGAAATCGCAAACCCTGTAAATCGCAAACCCCCACTTGTGATTTCCTAGGAAATCGCAAAACCCCCATACCATATATGGGCATGGGGGGTTTCCGATTTCCTAGGAAATCACATATCCCCCTGGACATCGCAAACCCCCCATGTTTGGCAGTCTTAAAGCAAGCACATGTGTTTTGTCCAGGTTTGTTTTGCTTTTAGAATTCTCACAATGCAACGTGACGCTGGAATTACGAACTGGTCTATTGTAAACATTTTATTAATGTCAGCATGATTAAGCCACATTAATTTTATATAAGGGGGATACCTCACAAGATGGATTAATTGATTATTTTTAATTACATGCCTGTCACAGCAACGGCCATATTCACTGCGATCACTCACAAGAAGGATAGGGGAACAGGTCAATTTTTGCAAAGAAACTACACTATATCATTAAGAAAAGCCAGTACAACGATCTGTATCATTACCATTTTCAGCGCATGTGCGGTCGGAATTACGATCTGGACTATCGCAAGGATGTTTTCATTAGGATTAATCCAACTTGATCCTCCTTGAATCCATTTTATCCCCCCAGATCTGGTAGAAGTTCAAAATCAAACAAATACCTGCCATGCTTGGGGTGATAAATGCTACAAAGCATGGGGGGTTTGCGATTTCCAGGGGGGGGTTGTGATTTCCTAGTAAATCGCAAACCCTGGGGTGTGCAATTTCCAGGGGTTTGCGATTTCCTGCCACACCGGTGCCGGCTCACTGCTGGCACCAAAACCAATATCTATTTAGTGTCCTTCCTTAGGAGCCCAATCGATCCACGAAATGGATCGTGTTACCAGTAGCTTACCCACCGATAGGTCCTATTTCTTTTGGTTATTTTTCTTCTTTTTTTAGTAAAGATTATTTTATTTGTCACGTTGACTTATTTTCCTTTACGGAATAATGTATTCTGTCAACGAGGCAGTGGTCTTTGAGCCGTACAGTTTACCCACCCATAGATCCTATTTCCTTTTGCTTTTTGTTTTTTTAGGTAAAAATTAGTTTATTTGTCACATTGACTTATTTTCCTTTTTTCATATTGTTTTTCTATAGTCAATGTAATTTATTCACGGAATAATGTATTTTGCCAACGCGGGGGTAGTGGTCTTTGAGCCGTACAGAAGAAGTCTTTGCTACATACAGTTGGTTCCTTGCTGGAGTTTTATGTCCTGGGAACATTCACGATTATGTGGAAGGAATGCAGCCATGGGTCATTCAAGTCTTGAAAAATTGGTTGGTTGGTTGTTGGAGTTTTACATCCTGGCAACATCTAAGGTCATATCAGGACGGGTACCGACTTGTGACACTGCGCACCCATGGCGACTATATAATACTGCTGCACTTGGAGACCAGGCCGCCAGCACCATGACCTGACATCCCACTCAGTCACATTATCCTGACACTGAGCCAACCAGTCCTTGTCCTATCCTATTAATGCTGAACGCCTGACTAGGAAATGACAAGTATCAATTTTTAAGTCATGGGTTTAACTCAACCAGGGTTCAAACCCACGGTTCGAATCCGACGATCTACCAAAACACGAGACGGATGCTCAACTTATTCGGCCATCCCGTCTGGTCTCGATACATAGCTGAAGTTGTCGGCTATAATGGTCAATGTGATATAATTACAGGTTTTGTTGTTGTTCTCTGTTGTTGTTTGTTGGGGGGGGGGGTTGTGATGGTTTTTTTTATACTGCCCATAACGGTTAAATCTAATGACTTGTTTCTACTGCTAGACAGTAATAGTTTCATGATCTCCCTTGCTATGTCTCTTTCAGTTGTTGTGTGGTTGTCTAGTGCATGCATTCTTTCCCTGTATGTAAGTCGTTGGATAAATGGTAACAATGTAGTAAACTCTAATTATGTGCTATATGGTTCCAGATTTCTTTTTAAAGATATATATAGAATATAAAGGCACTACATGCCTAAGACTACCTAGTACAATAAGCGGATATAGTTACAAGAGATATTCGAATACTTAGCGAACACGTATCAACTTGCCTTTGAATGGAACCTAGCTGATTTTTCCTTTATACTAAAATGTAGTTTATTCAGTGAATAATGCCTTTTGTCAGCACCAGAGCACTGGTCTTCCGGCTGTTTAGTACAATTTGTTGGTACATAAATGAAGCTATCAATTTCAATAATAACCACATGCAAATCCTGTTCGATAATAAAAGTAGTATACATAATATTAATGAAATATTAGTTGTAATAGTAACTGCATATAATTCCAGTTCAATAAAAGTATTGTTCAGTTGGTGAATATGCATCACATGGTGTTGCATGATTCTAGAATTTTCTTTAAACATTTCTTTCTTCCTTTGGTTTTCTCTCTTCTTTTTTTCAAAAACATATAACATATCTCCAATACACATATATATATATAGTGTAAATATGCAAATCAGTGGATCCAATCACCAATACCAAATAGGAGAACCCTGCCCATTGTTGGATATCACAAGTGTTTTGTATTGTGTGGCCTAATGAATGGATCGGAAGTCTGAGATTGCACTACTTCGACTGTGGGCTTCTCTATCCTGAAGACTAAGGCATGGTGGGTACAAAGGATGGCTAAAGCTGCCTGGTCAGATGACAGAATCAAATCTTAGAAACTAATTACCTAGCTAGATATGACCCTATAAATCCAATGTATGTACTGGTGCACTTAGCAGAGTCAGATAAAAACATCAAATTTTCAAATCCTAAAGACCTATCTCGATTTGATCCTACATAGCCAACCTGTTTAGGTAGTGGTGCACTTATTAAGCATTTGTGGCTGCATCGAAGGAGATTCTAAGCCAATTTAATATAACATGTTACTGCTGAAGCCTATGGTGTCAGAATATATAGTCTTAATGAGAACCAACATTAACATGGCATGTGTTCATTTCAGATATCTCCAAAATGAATATAAAAGTAACATCAAACAAATGTCAACCAGATTACGAGAATCATCTGAATGTATTAATCTTTATAAAAAAAAAAAAAGGTAGAAACACAAAACCATCAAATTATGCAACGTTAAGCATTTATTGCTGCATAGAAAGGATTGCCAAGTTAATTTAATAGAACCTATTATTTCTGAAGTCTATGGTGCCAGTATTCTGATGTGTATGCCAACATGAACTTAGCATGTTTGTACTTCAAGTATCTCCAAAGTTAGCCTTTCATAATTAAAGCCACATCAAAGGTAAGTTATAAGGATCAACCCAATATATTTATGTATCTAATGAATAGGTACAAAAACTCAAAACCACTGGACCGTGAAGAGCGTGTTGTTAGTGAAAGGGAACATATTGCTAAGCAAAGTTGGTCCAGTTATTAGTCCTTTAAAGGTGTGGTTTTAGAATTACACTAACCACTTATGTCAATAAACCCTACTCGCTGGTCTATAAGGATTGTCCTCAGTGGTGTAAAAGTATAGGAATTTCTCACAATCAACCAAGGTCTTTCCCAAAACCCTGATATGACCATATATGTTGCTAGGACGTAAACCCCAACAACCAGCATATGCCAGGGTCTGTACACATGTGAAGATATGGAATTTTCAAAGCTATTTCAAGGCTGTTTTTGATAGGAATTCAAGACTATTTTCATTTGGATTTCAGGAAAAAAACTAAAATGCAAATGGCGATTTCATTTCTGACTAATTTAAATCCGCAGAGACAGTTTAATGGACTTCAAGGCTTTCCAAGACTAATTATCATAAATAGGTTAAAGTCAAGGCTTTTCAAGGCCTTGAAATGGGGCAACTGAAGTTCAAGACTTTTCAAAACTGTCCAGGCCCCGTAAGGACCCTGACACCCTGCAATCATCATTACTATCGTCTGTATGTCAGGAATATACATAACAATAAAATAAGATATATATGTATTAACATTATTTTGAACTGAACCACGTACTCTATATGCATTTACCAGAGTCAGATTTTGCTATGATTATTGGGATTTTACGTCTCGCAACATTTACGGTTATCTTAGGGCGGCCAAATAAGGTAGGAGGAAGCGCTGATGGTGGGTGGAATGAGATCGCAGTGTCTGTTAAGCATTTTGGTTTGGGGGAGAATTTTCTTCTTTTTTTAAATTTTATTTTTGTGGTGAATTTATTTATCCTGCTCATAACGAATAAGCGTGTTAATACTTATTTTCACCGCTAGGCAGCACTAGTCCAATTTGATTCAAATCTTTAGCATTTAGTTTTAGTAATAATTGTGTCTTTCTTGCTTCTTGTTTTCTTGAAGATCTATACTGCCTATCATGGATAAGTCTGAATAGACTTGTTTTCACCATTAGACAGTTTGTCGATAGAAAGCCTGAGTACACTTTTACCGACCCAAGGGATTTTTAACATCCCACACCACATAGACATGGCATGAGAGGAACTGGCCTTTGATGACACTGTAAGTTATACACAGCGGTGGAAATCCAAATTGGCAGAGATGGGGGGCATGGAGAATCGAACCACTGACCTTCAGATTAGGAGTCTGACCTAGAAAAAAGTCAGACACTCTAACCACTCTGCCACAGAGAACATGACTTGTAACTGTTTGTAGATTGCAAACAGTCCAAACTCCAGCTTTCACTATAGTCACTGATTTTCTCTTATTGGAAATGTTAGTGAAGCGCATTCACAGGATCATCCCATAAGCATATCGCGTCGTCATGGCTACGCGAGTGCGAGCTTCCAATGTCACCCGGATCTTGACCGATGCGCCTTCCTGGCGTCTTTATTATCATGTGCGTCCACTCGAGTTGGCAACCCGCCAAGAAGCTTCCAGATTCGTGTTAGGAATCGGTTAGGGCATGGTTACCGGAGAGGGGAAGGGAGAGAGTGTGTGTAGGTGTGCAGAGAGAGTGGGGGAGAGTATGGTGTGTGAAGAGAGTGAGAGTGTGTGGGCCTATGTGTGGAGACAGAGTGTGTGTGTGTGTATGTGTGTAGAGAGAGTGTGGGGGAGAGGGGGAGAGTGTGTGTGTGGAGAGAGAGTGTGTGTAAGTGTAGAGAGTGAGGGAGAGTGTTATCTGTGGAGAGAGTGTGTGTATATGTACAGAGAGAGAGTGAGTGAGAGTGAGAGAGAGTGTGTGTGTAGAGAGAGAGTGTGTGTATGTGTAGCGGGAGAGTGTGGGAGAGAGTGTTTGTTGTTGTTTGTTTGTTGTTGTTTTACGTCCTAGCAACATCTAAGGTCATATCAGGACGGGTGGGGGAGAGTGAGTGGAGAGAGAGTGTGTATGTATATAGAGAGTGGGGGAGAGAGTGTGTGTGGAGAGTGTGTGTGTATATGTAGAGAGAGTGATGGAGAGTGTGTGTGCAGAGTGTATGCATGTATGTCTGGATAGAGAGTGTGTGTGTGGAGAGAGAGTGTGTGTGTATATGTAGAGAGAGTGGGGGGAGAGTGTGTGTGGAGAGAGTGCGTGTGTATGTGTGGATAGAGAGTGTCTGTGCGAAGAGAGTGTGTGTGTATGTGTGGATAGAGAGTGTGTGTGAAGAGTGTGTGTGTGTATATGTACAGACAGTGAGGGAGAGTATATGTGTGCAGAGAGTGTGTATGTACATGTAGAGAGAGTGAGGGAGAGTGAGAGAGTGTGTGTGGAGAGATTATGATGGTAATCAGGCCACAAGGGCCCACCGCTATTGGATGGTGAGCTCTCGTCACTTTTGGATTACCTATCGCAAGAGCTGGACGTCTGAAGAGGCCGCTCCGCCCAGACACGCCCAGGGGAGGCACCCAGGGGGGCCAGGCAGGAGACGGCCGGAGGACCACACAGGGGCCGACCGATCATGGTAAGAAGCATTATGGGGGCTCTGCAGTCCCTCGGAACCGTTTTCAGGGCTGCTCGGCCGGCGGCACTTCGGTGTCCGGTGGGCGAGGAGATAAGGCAGTACGGCCAAGGTTGGAGGAGGAATTCCACATGCCTGGGTGTGACGCCTCACTGCGCGTGCCCCACCTATGGCCGAATGGAACCTTGGTGCTCGCACCCGGTGAGAGCTTGCTCCACCCAGGTTACCAGGCCTAAGGGCCTGACCACTGGCGGGTCGGTACGCCATCCTGAGATCCACAGATCCAGGCTTTCAGCTCCCCCTGTCTCTGACAGGGGCCATCAGTCGGTGGATGGGGATGGGAGAGCGCAAACAGGGATTATCCCCCCCCCTGCCCCCACGCACCAGACGGGTCCCAACTGGGGCGAACCCCCCCCCCTCCCGCATGGCAGGGGTCACCAAAGGGCCGAAGCGCCAACAGGTGGATCTCCTCCCGGGTCGATGGGAGTGAGGACAGGCTCAAAGCAATTAGAGCCAGATGAGCAGGCTAACAGTAAGACACAGGCCGACACCTAATTAACGAGGTTTAGGTAAGGGAACTGGGGGACGGCAACACAGCCACCCACCGGTCAGCCATTCACCGCCCAACAAGCAATGGCGAAATACATGTCCAGGACACCCTCACCAGATATGCCGAGCGGGCAGCTGACCATTGAGGATAGTCCAAACAGATCTAGCAGCCTCCTCACAGACTTCATTGAGGTGGCAGAAAGGCAGACAGGCAGACCGCACACAGATGCGGTTTAAGTCCCCTTACCACACGAATCGGACGGGAGCTCCGAAGCCGAGATGGAGGAGAGGGGCTCGGTAGGGGCCGAGACCCCGACGCAAGACAAGAGGGAGAGTGAGCACTACCTGGTGAAGCGCGCACCGTCACTGGAGGTAGTGGTCACCACGGACGGGCCGGGGAGGAGGCTAGTGCTAGCCGCCACCTCGCCGACGTATACACCACCACCACTGGGGGGACTCCACAGTGGATTAGGGATGGTAGTGGCGGAGCTCACCAACACATTCAGCCCGCCACCAGACCCTGCGTGTGGGGACCAACGGAGGGTTATGTAATGACCCCAATTGCTGAGTTAGAGAGGTTGGACGCGAGGAGGGCCGAGCTACAAGCTGAGATACGGGAATGCAGTGCGGGCTATTCAATTAATTGGTCGCAAGGGTCTGCGTCCCAGGGGCCCTCACCCCCGACCCTGGTTACAGCGCCGGCTCAGCCACCACTGCAGGCACCGGAGGTGAGGATTGACCTCAGCCTTTACCTCCCTGAGACACAACGGGGGAGCGCCCTCAAAGGGACATCCTGGTGCATGCCATGGGCGTCGGCATCACTCAGTGATGCCGACGCCCATGGCAGTCCCCGTCCCCCGGGAGGCCAGGGCAGGCACCGCAACACCAATTAACCCAATTAGAGTGCCGACACCCAGGCCGGCGACCCCAGCGTTGGGTTCCGTGGCCATATACAATAACAGTAACGGGGTGGCAAACAATAATGGGACTACTACAGCAGGATCTTATTTGGAGCAGTTCATACCCGCTGAGAAGGTGCCACTACACGCGGAAGGAGCGGGCCTGGCGGACAACACCGCAAAACTAGTAAACACGCTCTGGTCACTACCAATGACCAGGACGGAAACAGCGGAGGTATATGCCGCACTACTGCGACCAGCCAATGTGGAAGGGGTGCAAAAAACTCAATCCGGAGATAGACAATACGCTACCCCCAAGAGAGAAGGAGAACGATGCGGGACTCGCCTCGGCCCAGTGGGGCATTCAATTCGCGGCAAGACCAGTAGCGCTGGCACTGGATGCCATCGAGAAAGGGAGGCCGATGGAAACAAGGAACAAGTGGCCTCTCTAGTCACAACACTTAAGATCCTGTCTAAGACGGGAAGTGCACTGCTGGGAATGCGGAGGGACAACATCAGGCCGACCCTCCAGAACCAACTGAAACCATTAGCAAAAAAGGATGGTAATCAGGGGTTCAAATACCTCCTCGGGGAGGACTTGGTAATGCAAGTGACCACCCTGGAAACTAGCAGAAAGATGGCCAACTCTATTATGAGGGGCCAGTCCAACAGACCGAACACCCATCGGAGCCATGACCGGAGGCAGGGAAACTTCCGGGGCGGTCACGGGAGGAACTGTCTAAACCAACCACCCCGCGCCGACAAGAGGAGGGGAGGAGCTACCCCAACCATCAAAACAGCAGAAGCCAGACCCGGCCGCAAAGAGGGGAGCGTGGCAGACCGACAACGATCTTCCGAGGCCGCAACAAGCGACAATAACAAATGTAAGTACTGGTTCGAAACCGTACAATGCCGGGGGTGTAACCGTTAGAGCATCAGAATGGGACCTCGTAACAGATAATGAGTGGGTAAAACAGATGGTGAGAAGAGTGAAACTCAAGATAACAAACATACCAGTGCAGTCCAGGGTGCCTATATCCAAGGATATAGGATGTGAGAATGTGTTAGCTGAGAAGGTCGAAGAGATGCTGAGGCAAGGGGTGATTGAGACAGTGACAGAAGGCGGGAGAACCTTCATCTCCCACCTATTCTTAAGGCCCAAAAAGGATGGGGACTTCAGGCCCATCCTAAACCTGTCAAAACTAAATAAGATCATAGTATACAGGCATTTCAAAATAGAACAGCTCAGCACAGTAATGCAATTGGTACACAAAGGGGCGTGTATATTAGGATATCTCAAAGAGTACATGAGCATGGCAGAACTAGCCGGGGTAGAGCCGGCAGTGTTCGCCACTATGAGAAGCCCACCCTAGATAATATATATACGGGCGTTAACCAGAAAAAGCTGAACAGACGCAATAAGTATATAATTGATCCCACCCTATAAACGACTGCATACCGAGTAGTAAAATAGACGACAAAAAATTGGTTGTAATGCGAAGCATTACGTTTGATGCGAGGAAAGGAAGAGTCCCTCCCCCCCCCCTCCTAACCCCGCGCTGTCGCGCAGCATTCGCGCCTCGCGCGACGCCCGCTGCTCACCCTCGCCCTCCCCCGGCCCTGAGCGTTCACGCCTTCCTTGCCACTGCTCACTTTCTCCCTTATAAGGCCGCCCGCCCGCTTCCTTCAGCCATTCGCCTCCAGTCTCCACCACGCCGCCCTTCTTCTACTTTGGCACTCCAGCCCGGCTCTACTCCACCTCGGACCGCTGCTCCTCGGCCGACCCTACACCATGCCCGGGCGCGGAAAAGGAAAGAGCCGGAAGACCTCCAAGACGTCCGTCATGGCCACGCGCGGACCCTCCTCGGGCTCCCCGGGTGGCTCCGTCCCGTCTACGGCCCCGGCGTCGCCCGCAGCACCCTCGGGCGGCCCCACCAGCGAGACGGCCCTCCTCATCGAGGCCATCACCCGCCTCACCAGCCGCATGGACACCCTCGAGACGGGGCAAGCCCGAGGGGCCCCGGGGAGCCCCCCGCCCACGCCGAGGCGGGAGCCCGCCTACAGCCTGCCGCACGTCCCGGCGCCTCGGGCATACGCCGCAGCCGGGAGCCGGCCGCCGCCTCCACCTCAAGCGACTCAAATCGGAGGCCTACACCCGCAGTACGAGGGGTACACCCGCGCCCACGCCAGCTCGGCACCGCCGCCCACCTACCGCCAGGACCCCGTGGAGCACACCCCAGCATCCGCGGCCGACGCGGTGCGCGAGATACTGGCATCCGCCGAGGCGCAGCACACCGTACGCCGCCGAGGTATTCCCTCTGATTACGTGTTCCCCTGCGACCTCGTGGAGAGGGGGGTGGGGCGCAAGGCGGTGAAGCTCGGAGAGGCCACCAAGGACGAGTATAACCTCGCCCTCCTCTCCATGGTCAACCACCCCTCCTTCCTGGACCACTCCCTCCAGGGCCTACACCACCACCACCTCACCGTCATGAGAGACATCCTCATCCACCCCTGGCCAACCGTCCGCCGGTACTCGGAAACGATTTTCTCTTGGATCGCGGACGGAAGGCTCCCCCAGGGGTGGCATGACCCTGTGGCCCTCAATATGCTCAGGGTCGACTCCCTCACCACCTCCGCCCAGCAGCCCTCCACAGCCGCCCCCGCTCGCCCAACAGACCCAGCCAGAGCCCGCCAACAGCCCCGCTCCCAGCCCGAGGCCCGGATCACCTACAGCAGGGACCTCCACGGGGCCGCATGCAAAGCTTGGAACCGGGACCCTGCATCCTGCACCCAAGCCGGCCCCGGGGAGGCCCACGGCCAAGGGGGCGCCAAGCAGCGGCATACGTGCGCCTACTGCGCCAATGTGCGCAAGATGTTAACTGCGCACAGTGAGGACGTGTGCAACTCTAAGCGCAACCGCCTCACCTCGGGCTTCGACGCCCGCCTCGCCAAGGACGTCTGCCGGGGGGGCGAGCGCTCCTCCGCCCACGTCCCGCGTCAAGCCCCTCCCCTCACGCCGCACCAGCTGACGCTCGCCATCAACCACCTCGCCCGCGCAGGGCCTACCTCACTCGTTCCTCGGGCCGCCCTCCTCCTCGGCTACTTCGGCATGCTACGCCAATCTAACCTCCTGGCTCCGAGCCCCGAGGGGTGGGGTGGCCCCCACACCCTGACCCGCGCTGATGACCGCCCCGCGCCCGGGGGCCTCCGGCTCCTGATAAGGAGTTCCAAGACTATCTCCGGGCCCTCGGGCGCGGTGGCCCTCTTCATCCCTGCCATCCCCGGATCGCCTCTATGCCCGGTATCGGCGTGGCAGCTCGCCCTCGCCCAGTCTCCCGCGCCCCGGGACGCGCCGGCCTTCTTGATGCCCTCCGGCCGGCCTCTCGACCCACGCTCCCTCACCGAACTCCTGAGGGGCGCCCTTAAGGCCCAAGGCGTTCCGGCGCCCGAGGCTTTCACCCTCCACAGCCTCCGCCGGGGTGCCGCCCAGGCTTGCCAGCACGCCGGGGTGCCCCTCCCCGACATCATGGCCCAGGGGACCTGGACCTCCGAGGCGGTGCACTCGTATGTACCACGCCTCGCCCCCTCGGGCGCGCCTCGAGCCCTCTCCTCCGTTTTGGTGGAGGGCTCTTCGGCGCACCCCCTTTCATAGACCCTCAGGACTCCCTCCTCGGGCCGTTCCCTCGGACACTCATTTCAGCCTATAGCCTACCCTCGATATTCTCTTATGTTTGATGTGTACTTCAGAGTGATACCTACCCTGTATATCTTTTCTATATGTTTTGATATTTGTTGCTGTATATTGCTTTGTTCATATTATTGCCCGAGGTGTCTCAATAAACGCCTCAGTTTCCCAGCTCCGAGTTCTGTCTTCCTTTTCGCGCATCGGTCGTAATGCGAAGCATTTCGTTTGATGCGAGGAAAGGAAGAGTCCCTCCCCCCCCCCTCCTAACCCCGCGCTGTCGCGCAGCATTCGCGCCTCGCGCGACGCCCGCTGCTCACCCTCGCCCTCCCCCGGCCCTGAGCGTTCACGCCTTCCTTGCCACTGCTCACTTTCTCCCTTATAAGGCCGCCCGCCCGCTTCCTTCAGCCATTCGCCTCCAGTCTCCACCACGCCGCCCTTCTTCTCCACCCACCCACCCAACTATCTCCAGCTAGCTCCCCTCCCTTCAGGTGGAGGGCTCTTCGGCGCACCCCCTTTCATAGACCCTCAGGACTCGCTCCTCGGGCCGTTCCCTCGGACACTCATTTCAGCCTATAGCCTACCCTCGATATTCTCTTATGTTTGATATGTACTTCAGAGTGATACGTACCCTGTATATCTTTTCTATATGTTTTGATATTTGTTGCTGTATATTGCTTTGTTCATATTATTGCCCGAGGCGTCTCAATAAACGCCTCAGTTTCCCAGCTCCGAGTTCTGTCTTCCTTTTCGCGCATCACGAGAGCTCGACCGACATGACATCCAGTAGCCACTGGCCCCTTGTGGCCTACTTCTCACCATAATAATCCATATTCTGCTGCATGGTAATAGCAGAATTTTATAGAGCGTGCGTGGAAAGAGAGTGTGTGTGAGGGAGAGAGAATAGGTCGGGGAGTTGGAGGGCCTCAGGAGAGCCTGGGATAAGGGGTCCCCGTGTGCATTGATTGCTTGGAGTAATCGTTCAATGGAGTAGCACACATCTGCAGTGCCACCAAGCGCGTCATTGCTTTGTCATCTCATCTGCCACTTTCAAGGGATTGGTTCACACCCACCCCCCACATCCCCGCCACCTGTTTTTACACGGCAAGGTGGTGGTGGGGGGGGGGGGGGGGGAGGGTAAACACCGGAAGGATGAGGTTGATGACGTCATTAACTAGAATGCTGGGATGTTGAGGCCTTAGGTTGGTTGTTTGTTGGGGTTTTACGTCCAGATGGCTGGTTGTTGGGATTTTTCGTCCTGGCAACATCTAAGGTCATAACTCATATCGGGACGGGTACCGACTTGTGATAGTTCAGATTCATGGCAACTTTATAGTGCTGCCCCACTGGGAAACCAAGCTGCCAGCACCATGATGTGATGTCCCACTCAGTAACAGTATCCTGACACTGAGCCAACAAGTCCTTGCCCTATCCTAATAATGCCGAGTGCTTGGCTAAGAGGTGACAAGTATCATTTTTGTAAGTCATTGATTTGACTCGACCAGGAATTGAACTCCTGACCTTTCGCATGGAAGGCCTGCGCTCTACCGATTCGGCTACCGCGTCCAGTAGCTGAAACTGTCATGTTAGTGTACCTTTAACGCACAACGCTGTCCTTCCCACATTCACCAACAGACGTGGTGGTCTAATCGGCATAGCGTAGGCTTTCTGTGTGGAAGGTCGGGAGTTCGAATCCCAGCTCAGTGGTTTGCTCAGTGTCAGGATAATGTGACTGAGCGGGATATCAGGTATTCGTGCCGGTGGTCTGTGGTCTCCTAGTGGGACAACACTATAACGTCACCATGAGTGCGTACTGTCACAAGTAGGTGCCTATCCTGATATTACCTTAGATGTTGCCAAGACATAAAACTCAAGCAAACAAACAAACAAAAACCCACACTCACACCCACACCCACACCGGCACCCACACCCATACTCACCCCCGTCCACACTCACCCACACCCACATTCCCCACACCATACTGACACTCCCCGAGATATACTCCGCCATGCCCCCCACACTCCCCCACAGACACACTCCACCAACACCCCCACGAAGCCGATTACCCAGAGAAGACATATGGCCACAAGATCTCCAAGATTGTTCGCCAGCTGATTACATCATACTATGTGAAATGACAAGTCTTGCAGTGAACATATATCACACATGAAGACCTTCCCCATGGACCAAGTGCAGTCAGTTGCAACCCACAATATTAAAATCTAAAGCTACATTGTCCGATGAAACATATTTTTTTCAAACCGCAAATAAAACCACTTACCTACATTTGATTCTATATATTGAACTTAGGTCCCGGTGCATTAACTAATGATTAGGGAGATCACATACAGAATAATCAGTGAATTTATACCCCGTCCCTTTGGGCACCTACTTTGAGACAGCCATTAGGCAGCGAGACCATCAACCAATTAGGGAAATCTTGTGACCTCAGTAGTCTAGCCCTCTTTTTAAGAAGACCAGGCTACCAGTAGTATATCATGACACATGAGTTATTATTTAGCTAACACATAACCAATTATATCTGGGAATATAATACAAAGGACACCAAGAACAATACTGAGGTCAGCAGTAATCACCATTAGGGTCACTTAAGGTCATTGTTCCCCCTCAGAGCTCTGAGGGGGGATGATTCATAATGTTTACGGTGTAACCACCCATGATATACTACTAAACCACGTGGTCATCACGAGATTACAATCTGTATCATAGCTACAACAGTTTTGGCAAGCTTGCCAACATTATTTTGGGTTCTTTCAGCTCAAATTGCTCCAAAATTAGAAATTGTTCAAAGTTATTTCAGAAATATGAATAGTAAGTAATAATGGTTAACCTGATCTATTTTTCTTTAGAATAAGGTCAACATTCAAAAGCTATCGGACTATGCAACTTCAATATTTTTCCACGCCCATCAGACGGTGACTTGCTGATGGAAATCTTCCATAAGACCTTTTCCCACGGTGTGTGGTGCATAGTTACCTCCACAACCCTGAGACAGGGCTGCTGAACAACCCATTAAATAAAGTCTTGGAAGGCTGGGCAAAGGAAATTACAACATAAATTCTTAAATCTGAGAAGCAAAATATATTCTTCACATAACTCTTTATATTTACTCGTTATTTTTTAATGAAGAATTTATTAAATTATATAGAGATAGACTTAGAAACTTTAATCGAGAGCTTTCTGATGCCGCCATCTTGTTTGTTTGTGTGCGCATTTTTGCATTCTTTCTCAATTTCGCTATTTTAAGCCAATATATATATATATATATATATATATATATATATATATATAATATATATATATATATATATATATATATATATATATACATGTATGTATATTTAAATTGTGCACTGGAACCACGATATCCCCAGTTAATTCTTACTGAAGCAGCTTCTGCTCGGATTTAAGCAGGGTCGACATTCACTCCTACTCTTGGTAGGGATGAATCTTTTATCTGCATAGTACATAGTGTGGGCTGGTATGCGGGTATTGCAGTACCTCTGATACCTTAGGTGCTAAAGGCGCTGTCACATTACGGCGTATGGCGGGAGCGTATGGCGGCGTAGCGGCTTACGTCATATACGTCGCCATACGCCGCATACGCTACGCATACGCTACGCATACGCTACGCATACGCCGCCAGTGCCGCAACACGCCGGCGTATGTGAAGCCTATGATGCATACGCCGCCATACGCTTTCATAAATCCGTCCGTCCAAATTTTTTTGTGCATGCTCAAAAAAACGCGACCTATGAGGGCGTATGGCCCATACTGTCAAAAAATGTCACAGCACGCTCCCATACGCTCCCATACGCTACACATACGCTACGCATACGCTACGCATACGCTCTTCATACGCTCCTCATACGCTCAAACACACCCGAAAGTGGCACCCGATGGCGTACGTAGGTTTTCAATACGCTCCCGCCATACGCCGTAATGTGACAGCCCCTTAACATACCTCAGGGAGTTTGACACCCCTGCCTTACAAATTTGTAAACCACTGCCTTGCGGTACAGGCTCTTGATAGAACCAAAGGCTAAGGGAGCAAATCCTAACAGAAAACCATGTTACCATGGCAGCATTAAGGGCGGTGATGAATGGAACTCCGAACATACCTCGACCAGCCACTGCAGGGATAAATAGTTTGCGCCTGTTTTAATGTGTTCTTGCCAGTCTGAGACCTCTATTTGCTGCCCGAGAGAGTGCCGCTAGTAACTTGCAAAAGCCAGCAGCACTTCAACAATTTGCAAGCAGCTTTTAATGAAATGTACAACCGCACAAAATGAGAGTGGCAGTTACGTAATGAAAGCAGTCTTTGTCGCATTGCGACTGACAGCATGATGATGAGGACATAGTGAGCTGATACTACAAAATTCCCAGTCCGCATAGGGATGTCGCACCAACATAGTGATGTAACTGATGTCGGGAGTCTGACATTCGTCGCTTAGCAAAATAATAGGAACTTTTACATTGGAAGTCTGACATTGGTTAGATGTTTGCAACATCGGTGGAAAAATTTGAGAAGTTCAGGCACAAAACCCTGTAAACGCCAATCCAAAATTTGAGGTAAGCATTGGAGTCAAACCTTCAAAAGGTTCATTTTTTTAAATATTTAAATATTTTTGTTGAAATGAGCTTCACATGCAAATCTGATATTTTAATGACATTTTTAGATTGGCGTTTGTAGGGTTTTGCACCTGACCTCTTCATTTAATAAGTGCAATAATATCTAAGTTGGACATGTAGAATCCTTTTTTTTCTTCTTGTAAAAAGTTTATTCATCAGAACATACATTTCTTCAGCATCGAGGCACTGGTCTTCCGGCTGTTTACATTACATTGTAAATAGATAGTTCAGCGGGTAAGACACGAGTTTCGGTTTTTGAGAATGTGATGCTTTCATCGGACTATACAGCATTAATATTCATTCTAAGCAGCAATGCAGGTTTTAATTAGTGCACCAGTATCTAAATGGGATTTTAAAGGATTAGGTGGAGGCATGTCATTTTATTGCGAAATGTTTATGGCTTCACCGGGATTATGCAACATTGACAACTAAATAGAGAGGAGTTAATTATCTCCGTATGTTTTCAAGCAAACAAGTAAAAAGGCAGCATTAGGCGTCGACAGGTCTGCAGGAAGTAAGATAAGATGCCACAGACAGGAAGTGGTTTCAGCATATTTTATGCACTTAATAAAGCTAGTTAAGATATCAGAGACCGGAAGTGGTTGATGCGTTGTTGGAGTTTCATGTCCTGGTAAAATCTAAGGTCATATCAGGACATGTACCAACTTGTGACAGTGCACATTCATGGGGACTTTATAGTGTTGCCCGACTGGGAGACCAGTCTGCCAGCACTATGAGAGGGTTGTAATACTAGCCTTAGCAACCCATGACCATTGTTACAATAGCGGGAATGGGGGTGGGGGTGAGGTTGGTGGAGGGGGCCAGAGGTTCCACGACTAGATTGAAAAAGAGCAGTACTCTGTGATGGTGCGACATAATTAGCCAGCAGTGTTGTAATTATAACGATGCTAATTGCAACGATAGCGTTTCAAGTCGAACGCTGCATGGCTGTTGTTGTCAGTCTGTTTTGTGTGTTTTTTGTGTGTGTTTTTTTGCTTTTATATGATTTTCCTTTTTTCTTTCTAAATGTGTGCGCAGCGAATCCCACGGATTGTCAGGCCAAGAAAGTTTGCGCAATTTGACACTAATGTAACAACTGTGTGCGCGAATGATTGGTTGGTTGGTTGTAAGCGCTGTACTAATGGTGGAGTCACACTACGACGCTTCTCGCCGGCGACCTGGCAACGTTTGGTGTTTTTGGACGAAAATGGGTGAAATATCGAGACACGCTGGGGGCGCGTTATACGCGCGTCGGTACACGTCGGTACACTATCCTTGACGTTGATGGTCGACAGACAACGTCGGCGCGCGTTGCCGGTCGCCCAAGGTTTTAAGCGTGTCAAAAAAAAAAAACGACCGGCAGCGCGCGCAAATATATGGGTAAGGACGTTAGGTGCGCGTCGCGATGCGTTGGACGCGCCGGAATAACGTTATGGGAACGCTAGGAAGACGGCGTGCGCGCGGGAGAGTCGTTACTCACACGTTGCGGCAAACTGTGGCATTTTTGTTTTACGCCCTAGCAACATTTAAGGTTAGATATCGATGTCGCGCCAAACTTTTCTTCTTCTTTTTTTTCCTTACGCGTCAACACCCGTTGGCCACGCGCGAATAACGCGCCGCGCTGACGCCGAACTTTTTCCCCAAACTACCGAAAGGTTGGACGTTTCTCGATGCGCAAGATTTTATTTTCTACGCTGACGGGTCGCCGGGAGAAGCGTTGTAGTGTGACTGCACCATTAGAAGAAGCAAACACGCCGGCCTGCTGGATCTCCGCTTCAGTCCTTCCTGAGGGACCAGCAGAACACACGAATTGAATCATGCATCTCCACACCCCTTTGCTATTCGTTGCATTAAAGTAGGATATTCAGAGGGTTTTGAGTTTCTGCTATACTTAATTGATACTCCCCCCCCCCCACTCCCCCGGTCGTACGCTTTGTACGAGGGTGAACATGTTGAAAACTGTGGATGGCCCCTAAAGGGTAACTGCCTGGTGACTCGTTAATGCATTCAATTCAATGCATTCACTGATTGCTTCCAAACCCTTGCAACAATCTGGTAACTCCATAATGCATTCAATTCAATGCATTCACTGATTGCTTCCAAACCCTTGCAACAATCTGGTAACTCCATAATGCATTCAATTCAATGCATTCACTGATTGCTTCCAAACCCTTGCAACAATCTGGTGACTCGTTAATGCATTCAATTCAATGCATTCACTGATTGCCTCCAAACCCATGCAACAATCTGGTGACTTCTTAATGCATTCAATTCAATGCATTCACTGATTGCCTCCAAACCCATGCAACAATCTGGTGACTTCTTAATGCATTCAATTCAATGCATTCACTGATTGCTTCCAAACCCATGCAACAATCTGGTCACTCCATAATGCATTCAATTCAATGCATTCACTGATTGCTTCCAAACCCATGCAACAATCTGGTGACTTCTTAATGCATTCAATTCAATGCATTCACTGATTGCCTCCAAACCCATGCAACAATCTGGTCACTTCTTAATGCATTCAATTCAATGCATTCACTAATTGCTTCCAAACCCAATCTGGGAAGTGGTGAATTATACGCATATAGGGAGACAGGAGCAGTGGGAGTCAAAGACGGCACCCCGCTCCACTCACTCACCCCAATCAACTGCAGAATGAGTTGGAACTGGAAGTGAATGCCAGCGACAGCTAGTGACGACTCAGGGAACTAACCAGGCAGTGACTGTTCCATTGGCTACTAGCATAGTCAAATATGCTTCAGATAAGAAATCAACAATCAATTACAGGATCTCTGTTTCTTTGGGAAGATGGCAATTCAATACCCAGGTAGTGAGGACTCGCGGAACTAACCAGGCAGCGACCGCTCCATTGGTAATAATACTGGCATAATCAAATATGTGTCACGTAATAAATCAACATTCAATCACCAGGATGTATGTTTCTTTGCGAAGATGGCTGTTCAACAACCAGGTAGTGAGTACTCACAGAATTAACCTCCATTGGTAATAACTGCTCCATTGGTAATAATACCAGCATAGTCAAATATGCTTCAGAAAAGAAATCAACAATCCATCACCAGGATGTCTGATTATTTGGTAAGAAAGCTGTTCAATACCCAGGTGTAAGATATGTATGAACGCTGTGAGTTGTGTATAGTATTAGTAACTGGTTTATTCAGAGTCCTCTCATGTGACCACATGAACCCTCGGTAGCTGGTTCCCTACATGTAGACAAATACATACATCACACCAGGTATTCCTACTGGGATCCTTCGCAATGATCCACATGCCCCAAGGTGATCATGTTAGTGATCCCTATTTGCATCAGGATGAGCTTTCTATCTTAGTAATTACTTCGCGAGAATTATGAGACAGCCGGAGTCTTCCATGACACTTCCGGTTGCCCGGTGTGTTATTAGCTTGTCCCCGGTTCGCATCTCCCATAATCACTCCCTATAAGAGAGTGTCACCAGGAGAAGGTTACATGGATGGGTATGCCGTTGAAATTGCTTTGAGTTTCTGACATTTCCTTAGATAAATATATGTATTAGATTGATCGGAGTAATTTACCGTACTTTAGTCTGAAGTAAGTTTGAATTCTAATATTACATATATTACATATATTACATATATTACATATATTACATATGTATATTATATATGTTATGAATATTATACGTATTATATGTGTTATATATATTATATATATTAGATATTGTATGTATTATACATTTATATATTTGATATATTATGTATCCAACATTTTGTAGCGAGTGGTACAGGCTTGAGGCAGAGCCAGGCGAGGAGGAAGCAGCAGGTGGCGCCACCAGGCGAGGCAGAAGGCCTGACCAGTAGATAACTGATGGTGTGTCAATTAGTTGGTAGAGTGTCAGCCTGATATGAACTGAAGACATAAATAATCGGTTTCCCGATAATTATACTCGCACAATTGCTTATACAGCATATATATTCTACATTTTACATTATATACTTCATAATTTACATTATATTATAAATTTGTTATATTATATATTTATTTATGGAATATATTATGTTATAAATATGTTACATTATATATTTATTTATTTAATATATTATTCTGTAATATTATATATATTAGGCCAACTCCTATTAATAAATGTGCAGAATGCTATGGCCTAAACACACTGCGATTGCTGGCCAAATAGTGAACAGGATCCATGTTACTACCTGGATCGATAAGTCACACCTTCGTGGTGCTGTAGTAATTGACTTCATACACAGACAGACGCTAACCATCCATGACAGATAACCACCATGATCGATTTTTGTTATCGCTTCGCTCCACAGACCCGAGTCATTTGATTATAAATGTGCGCGACCTAATTACAAACACACATGGTGGGGCCACGTGACTGTGGAAACAGCAGGTGCGCATGCGTGCTCTCCTCACACCGTATTCATCTGAAAGGATGCTTCTAAACCCTGATTGGTGCACGCTTAAGTACGTGAACCCTGTGGCAGTATCAAAGCACCTCTCCCCCTCCACCACCACCACCAGCCCAATACTCACACATACCTCCCCCTTCCCCTGCCACGCACACGTCAATTCGCATAATGCTCAGCTTTAAAGCTGCATAGTCCGACGAAATATCAAATTTTCAAAACCAAACCAATTATCTAGGGTTGATTTTACATATCTAACTTAGATACTGATGCACTTATTAAGCATTTGTTTCTGCGTAGAAGGCAATACTGAGATAATTTAACAGAACCTGTTACTGCAGAAGTCTATGGTGTCAGAGTTTTGGCAAGCTTGCCAAAACTATTTTTCCATGTTTGCACTCAAAATATCTCAAAAGTTTACTATTTAAAGTAAAAGTAACTTTGAACTAATGTAAAGTAGATACTAGTGATCGATCTAATATATTTATCTCAGAAAAAATACAGAAATTCAAAACCATCGGACTATGCAACTTTAACTAAACCGACAAGACGGGTCAGCAAACAAATATCAACTGTCTTCTTAAATAATAATAAAAATATATGCAGAGTTCATGCGCAAAACACCGTAAATGGCAATACAAAAAAAGAATTAAAATAAAAGATATTTATCTAAGGGTAATTTTAATTCTCATTAATTCCACTTTTCTTGTGCTGAAATGGCTATGGAGTGATGAACAAAAAGAAATATGAATATATATATATATATATATATATATCTATATATATGTCTTATATATATATATATATATAGAGAGAGAGAGAGAGAGAGAGAGAGTAAAACCTGTAAATCGACCAACCTGAGGACCGACTTTAAGTGGTCCATTTAGGGAGGTGGTCAGTTTAGGGAGGTACAATATGATTACAATGTCATTGTTGGGGCCCAAATAAAGCGATCAATATAGGGGAGTGGTGTGCATTTTTGAAGAAAAAAGTAAATTACCAGTATCATGTTTTTAATTTATTTATCAGAAAATATATAACATCAGGCTATCCAGAAAAAAGATGTCTCCTTAAGTCCCAGGAGCCTGTAAAGAGGTTTAAAAATAAAATCTTATTTTGACCATCAACTTAGGAAATGCATCAGAAATATCATAGAAACTAGAATGGCCTCATTTCAGCTATATTCATTATTTGTCTAGAGGTTTTCGTATTCCTCCATGGATATTAATGATGTCACTACTCACCTATGCCTTTGACATAGGCATTTTCATTGAATTCCTCTATCCTTTTATTTTTTCTTGAAGATTTATACTGCCTATTATGGATAAGTCTGAATAGACTTGTTTTCACCATTAGACAGTTTGTCGAAAGAAAGCTCAAGCCTACACTTTTACCGACCAAAGGGATTTTTAACCTCCCATACCACCTAGACATGGTATGAGAGCAATTGGCCTTTGAATACACTGTAAGTTATACACAGCGGTGGAAATCCAAATTGGCAGAGGTGGAGGCATGGGGAATTGAACCACTGACCTTCAGATTAGGAGTCCGACCTAAAAAAAAGTCAGACACTAGAACCACTCCGCCACAGAGAACACCACTTTTGAAAAAATTTAAATAATTGTCCAGTCTAGTGCTTATTAAATATAATATAAGATGGGGATGTGGCAGCGGCGGGAACTTCAGTCTGTTGGTGGTAACGTAGGAGCAGCGGCACAATCTCAGTGTGAGGCAGGTTTTTATAACTCCATTCTATAAGTGCATATTGGCATTAGGCCCAATGCTATGTTAATAGTCGGAAAATCCCAGTTTCCAGGTGCCAGATCGCAGGATTTGAACCGTTGGCCAAGTCAAACTGATGACATAAATATTGTCACGACCTAGCCTTACTGGCAAGGAGCAGTGGGGAAAGGAAGACCAAGTGTCTGTGATTGAAATTCCCCCTGCTTAATATGTTTAATTTTTAGATGTAAATACAGAAGTCACGTGTGTTGAGAGGAACTTACTTCACAGGAATGCATTTAATAAGCCCATCCTGATATGACCTTAGATGTTGCTAGGACGTAAAACAACAACAAATAAACAAACTCAAGAAGCTGGTACTGAAAGGAAAACCCTACCTTTCAAAAAGAAAATAGTTATTATATTTGGTATTTCTATTCAATTCTGTATCTTTGAATTGGTTTTTCCAATTCAGGATATTATCTAATCAATTCAATTAAATTCTTTTATTTTAACTCTCTGCAAGGTATGTTTACAATAAACTGAGGTGATACAATAAATGCATACAAATTCCTTACAGACAGAAAGGATCCCAGAAAAGCGATGCTTATCTAGCTGGGCTCCATGATGTGAATGAACAAGTGATGACAATAACAAATGATTAAACTTAAGCTACATTTTTAACTAATGATTATGATGAGATAGTGATCAGTCTCTTCACAGTTAGTAGAAAACAAAGTAATGATAGGAATAGTATATGTATATTGTGTCATGGATTCATGTACTTACATGCAATATCAGTAGTTATTTTGCATGTATGTTAATAGGGGTAAATCTTATGTTCTTTGGCATAGCCACTTGATATTTTAAATTATGCGACTAGTTAATAACAACTATATCCTATTATATATATTCTTTACTGGTAATCGATTTAGTATGCATTGAGATAGCTTATCTTTAGTTTTTTTACAGAAGTTTTTCAAAGTTTTAAGGTTTCTAAACTCTACTGGTATTGAGTGCCAGATATTGGTTCCTTGGTTTCAGTTGTTATTTTGCCATATTTGTTTCTAGTGTGTTTGTGATGTATGTTATTTATCTGTTGTGTGTTATGGGAATGGACCGGATTGTTTTCTTTGAAGACATTATCAAATATTTCAGGGAGGAGGCCATTCTTTTGCATGTAAACAAATTTTGCAATGTATATTTTATAAATGTCAATTACCATAAGTAAGTCCAGGGCCGCGTTCAGGGTCCGTCTCGGAGGCGCCTCGGAGGTGCACGTGACGTCAGGCTAGTCTGAACAACAATAGCAGTTGGTCGCCTCGAAAATGGCCGCCCCCATAGGTGGCGGCCATTTGCAATCGAAATGCTGTGCTCTGATTGGATGAAACCACTGCATGCGGCGGCCATTTTCGAGGCGCTTTTTGTGTCCAACCTGAAAAGGGAGGCGTCGCCGAGACGTCGCCGAGACGGACCCTGAACGCAAATAGACCAAAAAGCATCGCTGAGACGTCGCCGAGACGCCTCCGAGACGGACCCTGAACGCGGCCCAGGTCTTTATGAAGTGATTTGCATTGCCATCATGAACCCATACCAGTGTTGGATATATGTCAGTGATGAAAGTGGTCTCCAGCAAAAAGCATGGAAATCAAGCCTAGATTAGTACCCCGACAGTGAAAACGAATGTTAGCACGGGTTTCCCCCCATGTCAGGGAATCGCGGGTAAAATGACGGAAGTCAGGTTTCAAGTGTCCTTGGTGTGACTGTATTATCACCCATAAGTAACTATTCCTTGTTTGCGCTTTATGTTCCAACAACATCTAAGGTCATATAGGAACTGGATTCGAAATAACCAATTGTTGCTATATACATCGTGATTCCTTGGCATTTTGTTTAACCTTAATCTATAAATATTTTTAAAATAGCGGAAATCCGTTAAATCGCGGATAACTTTCATCCCTGTATTATGTCTGAAGTACCACCCAAAACCGCAAGTTCTAGCCACTGCCACTAGAGGGCGGGTTAGTGGAGGACACAGTCTAAATGTTTAGGTTCCCTCCCCATCCCCTTTCGGCCCCACCCTGCTTCCATCTCACCCCTGGGACTAAGGCTTTGCGCGTGACCTATTGCCGATAATTGTGCTATAAATCACGTATTGCTTCAGGGGCCAGCTACATAGCGATGCAGGCAGAGTGGCACTGGGCACCTGGGGCATTGCAATGAGCGCAAAATCGGATGTCCAATGTGGACCTTGATTCTGTACAAGTTATGCGCTGTATGGCTGATAAAGCTACCCTGTGTATGTATGCTAAATGCATTTCCTGTATCTACGTAACTATGAGCAGACAATGACTTATGGACGTAAGCCATTTAAATTACTTACGTCTCCAGAGGGATAAGTGTAGTAGTCTGCACTGACCTCCCAAACAAGGAAGCATATAGACAGGTAGGTGTGGATATGATGGTTGCATCAGGGAGCTTAGGTAGTGTAATATTCAGCATATATAAATGTTTATAAATATATATAAATATATATATATATAAATATAAATAATAATATATAAATATATATCAATATATATAAATATATAAATATATAGATATATATAAGTATATATAAATATATAGATATATATCCCCCAGCTCTTTCTCTTTCTTCTCCACCTCAGCTAGGATAAGTTTATAAGTATATATAAATATATATAAAAATATATAAAATATATATAGATATATATATATTCATGTATATATATATGGATATAATATATGTATGGGTATATTTATATTTAATTATATATATATATTTATATATACTGACCTCACAAACAAGGAAGCATATAGACAGGTTGGTGTGGATATGATGATTGCATCAGGGAGCTTAGGTAGTGTAATATTCAGCATATATATAAATGTTTATAAATATATTTATATAAATATATATAATAATATATAAATATATCAAATATATATAGATATATAGATATTCATGTATATATATATGGATATAATATATGTATGGGTATATTTATATTTAATTATATATATATATATTTATGTATATATATTGTTATATATGTATATATATATTTATATATATATTTATATATATATTTATATATATATTTATATATATATTTATATATACTTATATATATATTTATATATATATATATGTATATATATCATATAACATACGACCGTCTATACGCAGCCAAGCAGGATATGGTATGGGTTGTAGAAGATGGCTATACATTTTTATTTAAATTACATAGTTATATGATTTTGAGTTTTGGCACGTTTATTTGATGAATATATTATCAGGTTATTCATTCAAATATCCTTGGCATTAGTTTGAAGTACATCTTATTTTAAAAGGTCAACTCTTTAGATAATCGAAGTGAAAACATTCAAAATTAATATTGGTGTGCACATCGAAATGCGGGATAGCATAACCTTCAATAATGACATGTTCTGTTAATTTGACCTAATTTAGCAACAAATCCTTAATACGTATATCAGTATTATAAATCTAAATTGGCCATGTAGGATAAAATCTAGGTCAATGCTTTGGCTTAGAAAACTTTATGCTTTCAGAACTCATCATCATCATCATGAAAGCTGGCTGCAAAAGTGTTGAAGTGCTGCTGGCTTTTGCAAGTTACCAGCGGCACTCTCTCAGGGAGCAAATAGAGGTTTCACACTGGCAAGAACATATCAAGACAGGCGCAAAACTATTTGTCCCTGCAGTGGCTGGTCGGGAGATGTTGGGAGTTCCATACATCAACCGCCCTTAATGCTGCCACAGTGACATGGTTTTCTGTTTAGGGTTTGCTCCCTTAGCCTTCGGTTCTGCCAAGAACCTGTACCACAAGGCAGTGCTTTACAACTCTGCAGGGCAGGGGCGTCAAACTCCCTGAGGTATTGCAATACCTGCAATACCTGCATACATAGAACTACACTGCTTTAAACTCATTTTGCGATAGCTAGCAGGGTGTTATTTATGAGGAACATGGCCTGCTATCTATATGTACACAGATCGACAGCAGTGATGTGTGCACGTCGCGCTAGCCTTCTTATGGGCATAGATAGCAACAGCATCACCTCGCCTCCTGCAGAGTCCCAGGATTCAGCCGACAAAATCAATACATCCCCCAAACACAACGCGGCACTCGTACACAAAATGTGCAGCAAACATGAGTACTCATTACGTGAGTGACACTCACTGCTGAGCAAATAAAGAGGGACTTTTGTTTGTTTGTTGGAGTTTACATCCTAGCCACATCTAAGGGCATATCAGTATGGGTACTGACTTGGGATAGTACATGCACTTAATAGTCAGGGTAGGACAGTCACTTTTTTCCCACTTGCCCAATCGGGCAAGTGACTGAATTTTGTACTTGCCCAAGTGACAAAACTACTTGCTCAAGCCCCAGTCAGCCAATTAAAACTTAAATCTGCTATTGCATTTGCAGTGTTCGGGCAGGTCACGACCGAGTAAACTAGGTGCCCCGGGCAACCTTTATTGTCCTACCCTGAATTAGTGCTGCCCCACTAGGAGACCTGGTCGCTTGCACCATGACCTGATATCCCACTCACTGTGACTCAGTCACATTATCCTGATACTGAGTTAACCAGTCCTTGCCCTCTCCTAGAAATCCCGAGTGCCTGGCTAGGTAGTGACAGTGCATTTTTGTGAGTCCTAGGTTTGACTCGGCCAGGGTTCCAACCCACATCTCCTACATATGAAGCCAGCCAATGGACAATTAATCTTCATCTTTTCACTGCTTTTTTGTTAGGACAGTGTTGACAGTTTTATTCCTTGGGATTCTTTATATTTGTGAGATCTATTATAACAATTTATATAATAACTAATTCACTTTATCTACTCACCTATCCTTTTGAAACTCCACACGCACACGTAGGCATGGGTAGTGCATCAGGAAGCCTAGGTAGTCCAATGGTAAAGACGCTCGCCCTGGAATGGCAGAAATGTGGGTTTGAATCCCGCGGTAGGCACTAGTTGATTGGTTGGTTGTTGGAGTTTGATGTCCTGGCAACATATAAGGTCATATACTTGTGTTGAACTGGAATTGTATGCAGTTACTATTACAACTAATAGTTCATTTATAGTATGCTTCAATTATCGAACAGGATTTTCATGTGGTTATTATTGCAACAGATATTGTCATTTATGTACCAACAAATTGTGCTGAATGGCTGGAAGACCAGTCATCTGGCGCTGACAAAAGGCATTATTCATTTAGTAAAAAAAAACAAATATCAGGGCGGGTACAGACTTGTGACAGACTTAATAGTGCTGCCCCACTGGGAGACCAGGCCGCCATCACTATGACTTGAGAATAAGGGCGATTAAATTCGTACAAACGAGGACTAGTCAAATTCGATCATGACAATTGTGATGAACTAAAATTATGAAGTAAAATTGTGATGAGGTAAAATGATGGCATGGACTAAAATCATGTTACTGTCCCTTTAAGAGGTGTGCCTCCGGAAAGAGTTTCGATAATAGTTAATACTCTCACTAACCCGTCCCCCTACGTCACATTAAACGGAGAACATTGTAGGACTGGGATGTGAACTTTGAAACCAAACGTAATCGGAATCAGTTTAGAAAAATAAAGCAAAGACAAAAACACTGGTAACATTTTTAATGGTGGTAACCGGAAATCGTGCCTGATTTATTAATCAGTGGTATCAAATACTGACTGGTCAAAGTATTTATAGGTGGACTGTGGCCTCAATGTCAGCACCTATTGCGGAAACAGGTAGCAAAGGCAAATTGTACATTGGGTATGATAAGGTGACCTTTCACATATCTTGATGAGCCGACAATATCACAGTTATACACATCGTTATGTAAAAATATACGGATTTTCGGTTCGGATTTATATATTGGCAAAGAGCATTACTATTCTCGGGTGACAGAGTGGGGACCAGGTGTAAAGTCGACGGCTGGCGGTGTGAGTGGTGTGGACAGGCTAATAAGAAATCAATACAGGTAAGGAAGGAAAGTAGATAAAGAGTGAAAGGTAGGAGAGTGAGACTCTCTCATTTATTACTTTTATAGGTTCCAGAACAAGATGGTGGTGATCACATGATCCAATCTTCCAATCCCTAACAAGCATTCCTCTAACCACCAATGAGGGTTCAATATCCCTGTTGCCAAGGCATGGTTAGGTCTGTCTCTGGGGCAGAGATCCATAAATAACTCTTAGAGGGGAGGCGGTATGTGAGGCAACTTCTCAAAGACTGTCCATCTAAGAAGTGACACTCATTCTCTATGCTATTTTAATATACAATTTCTATCTTTATGAGTAATAGCACACCAACTCCACATATCCCTCATCTGGCTTTGGGTTTTATATATATACCATTTACCATTTATAGACAAGTTGCAATTTATTATAGTAGAGTTCATATATCCCATATCTCATAATATCGGAAAATTTTACACAGGGTTATGTAACAGAAGCAATGGGTGCCCCACTCGCTGTGTGACATAAAAGCCTATGTGCAAAATGTGATAACACATAGCAACCGAGATTGTGATGTGATGTTCATATATAAAGAGACAGTTAATGATTAGTGAAATGTTCCCTCCATGCAACAGAAAGACTGCAAGTGGAGGGGAAGGACATTTTTAATATATGTTTATTGTAACTGTCTGCAACTACCTGTTACCACGGGGCTGATGAGCAAGCACACCCAGCCATCCTGCATACATTATGGACACCACCTGCAGCTGGGGGTTGAGTGACAGCTGCCCCCTATTAGAGGGTGTCTGATTGGCTGGTTGTGGGAGCCCAGTCACCTGCATTCCTTATACCTGACACACAGACCCCACTCTGGGCACTCTTGTACAGGACTCCAGACACTCTGTCTGAGACTCCACTTTCTACACACAAACTAGCAGCAGCTATTCAAAAGGCACTGAGTTGTGTGCAACAAACCATGGGACTCAGGTTCAATGGGCTGTAGGCACTGATTCTTATACACTGTAGCAAGAGTCATGAGGATCTGTGTTGGCAGTTGGTAAGGAGTGAGGGTGATAGGTCACCAGTAGGTGACCAGGAGTTGATGCCAATAAAGCATAACCTCTTCACTGTCAATCTTGCGCGACTTGTCTTCCCTTTCTTCCTTATGAGTTTGTTGAGAGGGACACCAGGTGGGAGTTGTCAGAACACACCTGGGGAGAGTAGTGGTATCCGGGGCTCTGACGGCCGAGTTCCGCAGATATTACAGTTAGTCAGGCCACATCTGGAATAAGGGCACCCTGCATGGTGTCCAGTCTACACGAAGGACTGCATTTCTAGAAAATGCACAATGGAGGGTAACAAAACTAATACCATCACTAAAGGACTTACTATACACGGAACATTTGCTGAAACTCAAGATTGTTTGTTGTTGTTTTACGTCCTAGCAGCATCTAAGGTCATATCAGGACGGGTTACTCGCCGTGAATATGGCCTATGCTGCTGACAAAGCAACCACCAATCAATCAATCAGGCCGGGTCCTGACTTTTATAGTGCTATCCTACTGGGAAATCAAGCCGCCGGCATCATAGCCTGATATCCCACTCAGTCACATTATTCTGACACTGAGCTAACCAGTCCTTGCCCTATCCTATTAATGCCGAGCGCCAGGTTAGGAAATGACAAGTATCAATTTTAAAGTCATTGGTTTGACTCGACCGGGAACCGAACTCCCGACCTTCCTCACACGAGGCCCGTGCTCTGTCGATTAGGCCACCACGCCCGGTCGTTGAAACTGAAACTACCAAGCCATTAATACTGCAGCTCCTGAGGAGACATGGTTGAGCTTTATGAGCATGTCAATAAAATGTACTCAGTTGATGCCAGCTACATTAAAGGCCCTGTCACACTACAACGTATGACGCCGGCGTGTGCGTAACGTGTTGAAATAAATTTCAAATCAAAATAGGTCGGTGAATGCCAAACTTTTCACACTGCGAGGGATAAAAATGGGCGTACACACAACGTACACACAACATACACACAATGTACACACAATGTACGTAACGCATGCAGAACGTATCTCTGACCTATTGAAAGCATTCATGTGCCTCACAAAATGTTCACAAAAAGTTTGCATACACTGATGGTATGCTGACCAATGCTACGTACGTTACTCCATCGCTAGAAGTATGGCGCATATGTTAAGTACGCTGGAGATATGGCAGGCATATGTTCGAAGTATGTTTGGAGGACGTTATGCATCCGTTGGCTGTACGCGGACTGCACGTTCCCAACAGCCTGAACATATGGCTAAGGTCTTCCAACCTATACCGACCTACCCCTAAATTGTGCATAATGTACGCCAGGTGTACACCAAGCGTATGAGAAACATATAAGCCATATGGCGACATAGGTTGAAAATTTTGAACATGCACAACAATGTTTAGTGGCTCGACCTACGCCGACCTATGACGACCTATGAAGGCATATCCCAAGCGTACTCGACGTATGCCCAATGTATACATAACATATGCTGCCATATGCTGATGTGTTGGTCGAAAATCGCATACGTCGGCATACGCTAAGGCCATACGTCATAGTGTGACAGCCTCTTAAAAGGCACCAAACAAGATTCAAGCAATGGGTCATAGAAGTAAACCATACAAAAAGGAAAAATAAGACATGTTCTTGACGTTTAATGGAGTAAATCCCTGGAATATGCTACTAAGCAATGAAGCGCCCAGCTTAATGCTTTTAAATCTAGGATAGACCGATTATCGAGACATTATTGAAACAGTCAGAAACCCACGCATGAGTATTTTAGCCCCATAAATCACAGAGATGAAAGGCCATATGAATTGCTAACATGATATTACTTTATTAGTGTCTAAAGTGAAGTAAAGTATATGGGGGTTGCCATGTGGAATGAGATAACAATGCATATAAGATGTCAACCGTGGTTTATCTTATTCAAAACACTACTGGGGCTTTATCTTAATTATCTCTAAGTGCACAAATTTAACTTTCATGGTCCATGTTCCCCAATCCTTTCTTTCTTCCTTTTCATTCATTAAAGCGGCTGTCACACATCACCGGATTGAGCAAGGGACAGAATTGTCTAGTCCGGTGGTGATAAGTATCAAAATGTATTAAAATGTTTCAAAGTGTTGCGACAGCGGGTCTACGAATGGAATGAAATGGACATGAAACGGACATGAAAAGGACAGCCAACGGATGAAACAAACTCAAACCAGACAAGAACCATAGACATCAATCCGGCGGCATCCATTCCTAGTTTTGGGCATGTTCAAAACTTGAACGGACACACACCGAACTTTGTTCGGTTTCTGTCCGTTTCCCCCAATCCGGTGATGCGTGACAGCCACTTTATGTATATAATAATACCCCTTTCGACTAGTTGCCTCATATGGTAATGCTACTAGCCCTATATCCGCCTATTACAGTTTGTTTTCAACTTGCAAATTCTGTTAATAAATGTCCCCACTTATATCTTGGATCATGACTTGATCTATTTATTATAATAGCACTAAGTTGCATTGTATATTGCCATGTAAATATATATTTCATATTGATACAGCATGGACAAAGCAATACCCATTTGTACTGATGGAATTGTTTCCTCAGTGAATAAATTATTTCATCAACAGCAATAAAGTAGGAAATCACCCTTTGCATTAGCTATATGCTCAATGGAGTTCTATCCATTATATATCTAAATTGAAATGTTAACTTCTACTGTAGCAAGACTGCTATGGTTTGAATGTCAAGGCGCTCTCGCCTTATAGATGATTTCCACCACCAACCGATCACCTGGTAGCAGTGGAAAGAACTAGTATTGTGGGTAAGGCTCCAGAACTAATTGCATTGCGAGGTACCCCAAACAACAAGAGCCATCCCATTGATATTATTGATATTATTGATATTATTGATATTATTGACATTATTAATATTGTTGACATTGACATTATTGACATTATTGACATTATTGACATGATTAACATTATTGACCTTATTGACATTATTGACATTATTGATACTATTGATACAATTGATACTATTGGTACTATTGATACTATTGACACTATTGACATTATTGATATCATTGATATCATTGATATCATTGATATCATTGATATCATTGATATCATTGATATCATTGATATCATTGATATCACTGATATCATTGATATCATTGATATTATTGCTATTACCGATTGCTCTACTCTGCAAGACTCCATACTTGACAGGTGCCGCCACCTGCAGCTCACCTCTCCTCCAATGGGTGTCAACAAGTGTCAGTCACAACGGAGGATTTCTTCTGTAGATATGTAGTAGTCTGCACTGACTGACCTCTCAGCTCTCAGTCAAGGAGCCACATAGACAGGTAGGATATGGTGATGACATCAGGGAGACTAGATAGCATAATGGTTAGCACACTAGCCCAGAACCTATTTTCATCATCCCGTAACACTGGTTCCATGACCTTGATCCTGTACAAGTTACACACAGGATGTTTGTTAAATTGGCCGTGTGCATATATATACATATGTAATTGAATTGCCCATATGTATGTAATTGTACGCATAAAAATGACTTGTGGACGTAACCTGTTTTAAAAGACTTACAATTTCAGGGGGATGAGGAAAATAGACTGCACTGAGTTCTCAGGCAAGGAGCCCCATAGACTGACCAAAGACAATCACTACCGTACTTGCACTCAGCATTACTAGATTAAGGCAGGGACTAATTTGCTCAGTGCCAGAAAAATGTGACTGACTGGGATATTGGGTCATGGTGTTGGCAGCATGGTATCCCAACGAGGCAGCACTATAACACTACAATGAAGGTGCATTTCCACAGGTCAGTACCCCTCCTGACATGACCTCTGCTGTTGCTCTAACGCTAAACCCCAATCACGACGTCACTATTGTAAATGGACTTTCACGGACAAATAAGAGCAGGGTAATGGATGGAACCAGTTTTGTTACCCTGAAGTAGGCAATGTTAGTATATACACGGGTGACCGCTTGGAACCACTTCGTGACTACTTTGCAACTATATTGGAGCAAAGAACCCACCTCCTTGCGACCAAAGCAATGGTCGCCGACCTCTGAGCGACCATTTTGATCGCAAGGAGGTTTTTAGTGCAGTAGCTGCAACCTCCTTGCGACCACTTTGCGACCTCTTTTCGACCACCTTTTTTTGTGGTCGCAAAGTGGTCACAGGCAGTGGTGTGACTGGGGTATTAAGCAATAGATTTATAAATGAGCACTTATAGTCATACCATTGCTGCCATATCGCACTGCTAGCCCGCATGTAGAGATGTATAATTGTGTGGTGTCCGGCCTGATAGTCAGTCCACAAAATTCTACTCCACTAGTCGAGACATATATCAGAGCCCTAGAAATAACCAGCCACTGTCTCTATATTTGAGGCTTTATTGTTAGCGGACCTACCTAGCACAGTCAGTTCTATTTGTGGAGCCTGGCAGTAATTGATCACAGTGTGTTTCAGAGTTTCCGACATGGCTTTGTATATTTAAAGTTGCATAATCTGATGGTTTTGAGGTTCTACCATATTGTTTAAACAATCTAATTTACTTTAGTTTGAAGTACCCGTAACTTGCATTTCAAAGGGTTAACTTTAGAAATATTTGAAGTGCAAACATGCAAAGTTCCCTGCAACCGGACTTTTAGCTTGCTCAGCGGAAATCCTTTGTGACCATAATCACATAGTTTACCTCCACAGAATGCATTCAACTGACCTGTTTCGTAGCCTACCTATTCTACCAGCACACCACTCTATTGGAAAATTGGACGGTCCTTATTGTCATAGTTCTAGCAAAGACAATGTACGACAAGAAGCGCCACTCAGCACTTTCAGATATGAATTTCTTAAATAATCATGCAGTGCTGCCACCCAACGACAAAGAAGGCAATTGGACAAGTCCCCTAGCCCAGCCTGACTGCTGTACCATTGAAACTAGGGGAATGGTTCCCTAGCCCACCCTGACTGATGTACCATCAAAGACAATGTACTGCATTTATAGTCAGTTATATCAATTAAACGCAATTATAATTCAATTATATAATATTATATAATTATTATTCAATTATAGCGACAATTATAGCAGGAGATATACACTGCGGAAATATAACATTACAATTTCCATTTAATGCACACCTTGTTTTCCGTGGGATGGCGCCACTGCATCTGTATTTCACGGGAAAGCACTGAGTGGCACATTTTGTCGTACATTGTCTTTGGGTCTAGTTAGCTCACCCTTTTCATTAGACTACTTATTAGTAGGGCTAGCGCTAACAGGCTGGTAATGTATTCAACTAGTCGCACTACAGAGGTCAGAAGAGTAAGTGCTAATAGATAATAAATGCAATTTAACAAGTACAGTGGTCAAATCAATATGCAGATCAATACATGCATAGTGAGGTGCACTCACCTCCCCAGGTGAAATCCCACATGCGCGTGTAGGCGTGGACAAGTGGGTTGCATCAGGAAGTGTAATCAGTAGGCTAATGGTTAAGATGCTGGCCCCAGAATGGTAGAAATGACATGGGTTCGAATTCCACTCTCGGCACAGTGTTTCCCATTTGCAAAAACACACCCAATGACGTTGGTCCCATGACCAGGATACTGTACAAGCTACATGTGGTAGTGTTGAACCATCCCTGCGTATGTACTGTAAGTCTGCTACTAGGATATTTGCGATTGTAAGTATGAAATTTATTAGTAAGCGATTGTAAGTATGAATTATTGATTGATTATTGATTTGTTATTATTGTTATTGAAGTGGGTTGAATGTAATGGGGTTAACTGACCTCCATCCAGAGATGAAATGCCACATGTACAGTAGATGTGTGTAGATTGAATGCATCAGGAAGCCTAGATAGTCTAGTTATGATGCCAATCCCAGATTGTGAGATGTGTCGGTTCAAATCCCACTCGAGGCGCAATGTCATCCATTTGCAAAAACACCCCTCATGATACATGCATTGAGCACTATGCTCACTTGTCTAACCACTGTGCTATTTAAAGTTGCATAATCTTTGTTTGTTGTTGTTTCACGTCCTAGCAACATCTAAGGTCATATCAGGACGGGTACCGACTTGTGACAGTGCGCACCCATGGCGACTTTATAGTGCTGCCCCACTGGGAAATCAGGCCACCGGCACCATGACCCAACATCCCACTCAATCACATTAGCCTGACACTGAGCCAACCAGTCCTTGCCCTATCCTATTAATGCCGAGTGCCAGGTTAGGAAGTGACAAGTATCAATTTTAATGTCATTGGTTTGACTCGACCGGGAACCGAACTCCTGAACTTCCGCATGCAAGGCACGCGCTGTATCCATTAGGCCACAATCCGATGGTATTGAGGCTCTACCATACTCTTTTTGATAAATATATTATTATGTCTTTGTTATAGTCTACTTTACTTTAACTTTGGGATAACTTGTATTACCATGAAACTACCTGAAGTGAAAACATGCAAAGGAATTTGTGTGTTCATACTGAAGTGCTAGACATTGGTGTTTTCCATGACGCGCAGCATAGACAGGGTATATAAAATTGGTCTAATATTTCTTATATACATTTGTGCAGTTTTATTTAAAAGAGTTAACGTTGGGATTGTTTTAAGTGAAAGCATGCAACATTACTGTTGGTGTGCACACCAAAATGCTGGACATGGGCTTTGTTTATCCATTTCAGAACATAGCATAGCAGCAATAACCTGCAATAAACTTTACTTTAATGAGTGTATCAGTATCTAACTCGGATATGTAGCCTATACATAATCAAATGTAAGCAAGTGTTTGGTTGAGGAGTTTCCCCCCATAAATTATAATTTTATCGGATTAAACAACTTTAAGCTACGCTTATTATCGCCATGTTCACCATGTTACTTATTCATTACAGACTTCGTAGGCTATATTATAGCATAGGCCTACGGTTGTATCAGGAACAGTGGCGTAGGCCTCCCTAGGCTAGGGTATGGCATATATGTCAGGTGCCCTGGGCGTCCCTTGAATGGGGGAGGGGGGCACTGAGCAGTTTATAATTATTGTAATTTTCATGAGTGCCATGATTTGTTAATTAACAAATTAAAAATTCCAGACGCTATTTTCCGTAGATAAGCCATTGACCAAAGTGAATACGGCACTTGGTAGTATTAGTAACACTACGTTAACTACTGTCACAACTCTGGGGAGTAATTTACTTGTGACACTTGTCTCTGGGATTAATTTAACCAGACGGGATGGACGAATGAGTTAGAGCGTCCGCCTCCCGTGGTGGTAGATCATGAGATCGTGGGTTCGAATCCTGGTCGAGTCAACCCAATGACTTAAAAATTGATACTTGTCGCTTCCTAGCCAGACACTTGACATTACTGGGATAGGGCAAGGAGCAGTGGAATGAGGAAGACCAGTCGTCTTCAGCTGAAATTTCCCCTGCTTAAAGTCGCCGGGTATACCTCACTCAGATACAAACGGATCCAGCATCAAAAGCTCTCCAAACATACCTTTGCTTCTTTTTTTTCAGTTCATGCAACTGAACATGTGGGAGGAGAGTGTTGAGGTATGTGATGTATGAATGACATCATAGGTGGGATTCCCTCATCACATGACCTAAAGGGGTTCCCCACACACAGGGGAAGCCATGGCAACCACCAAAATGGCAGCCACAGAAAGCTATCAATTCAACTTTTAAAGTCTATTAATCTACATGATTTAATCAATTATTCATGCAAAAACTAGCTGGTTGTCAGAAATAAACATTTGAACTTCATATTTAGCATTTTAGATTGCAAATTCTAACATTTTTCTCTATATGGTTGTCTAAAAGCCTTGTCAGTGCTGCTGGACTATCTACAACACCACAGGAGCAACCAATTTCAGCACTCTCCCCCCATGTATACAGTTACATAAACTGAAAACCTGCAACGGTATGCTTGGAGATCATTTGTCGGAGTACGGTTTGTGTCTCAGCAGCCTATACCTGGTCCGTTTAAACAACTAATGTATCACACAAAAAGAAATGTACTTCTGATACGTGTCCACCACCTTGTTGGCTCCCATCTGCTGTCAGGTGTAGCCGACATTAGCCTAATAGGCATCGATTTATATGCTCTCTTCAGTTGGACACGATGCATTTGATGCATTCTACATTAGAACTTACAATAATAGAATAGTGTGGCAATAACGTAGAAATTCCACGCCGAATGTATCATTAAATAAAATATAAAATAAATGACAGCAGTCTCTGAGTCACGCATTCTAGGCATGGACTCTAATAATTAAACAGATAGCACGAGTGACCACTGACTCAGCCTATATATAGGCTAATAAAAGCACTAAAACTAGTCAAAGGGCCACGTTCCAAGACGATAATATGAGTAACTTAATTATCTACCCGCTATTCGGCTGAGTCATAAATGTCAGACGTGGCTGTGCACTGACTGGCGATAACTACGAGGAAACTGCCATTCATGAATCGGACATTGGAAAGTGGAATACGACGCCAGGCTGCTCATTTCGTGACGCCGTGACGTGAGTGTTTATTGTATGTACACACAAGTGTCTGTCACCAAATTGACACTGGCTGTCTGTCCACCGTAGACACAGCGCTCCTACATTGAGCACTAAGCCACTGCATGACAGACCTACAAATTAGAAACGGGTAGCTTTGGGTTCTCTCACCTTTAATAGCATGCGGCCTAGTAGGCCTACATGGCTGTTTGTCCTTGTGTTCACCTCCCTCCCGGGGATGCTTGCGGTCAACTGCCGAGAGACGGCCCTACCCGTGCTCACGCCCCGCTCCGCATGAACCGACCACCTCCATTTCCTGTTGCTGTTCTGGCCAGCACTGGTCTGCTGGTTCTGACAGCCTCACAGCTGCTCTGTTCTGCTCACGGCAGTAACTGCTTCTGCTGCTGCTGCTTCTGCTGCTGCTTCCCCCCACCACCTCCTCACTCTCCATCATCCCCCCCCCCCCCCGTCCCTCCCTCCTGCCGCCGCCTCCCCCAGCTCCCCTGCCTGGCGCTGTCGGGGCAGTCGGCGGCGGCTGCGGCCAGCACCACGGGGGCCTTGATGGCGCAGCACACCGCGCTGCTGCTGTTGGTGTTGGGGCAGATGGGAAAAGTAGGCCTACCACAGCCGGGGTCTATTGACACCAAGGCCCGCCTGCCCGCCTGCCTGCCAGGCCGCTGCCTACTGCTGCTCGGACAGGGGTCTTGCCCTCTCCTCCCTTGCAACCCTCCGTCTTCACGCACACACTCACACACTCACATACACCTCACACACCTCACACACACTCACTCACATACTCACACACCTCACACACCTCACACACCTCACACACCTCGCACACCTCGCACACCTTGCACCCCTCGCACACCTCGCACACTCACACACCTGACCGGACGCGGTGGCCTCATCAGTCTAGCACAAGCTTCCAGTGTGGAAGGTTGGGAGTTCAAATCCCAGCCATGTCAAACCAATGACTTATATAATTGATACTTGTCGCAACCTAGCCTGGCCCTCGCATTAATAGGATAGGACAAATACTGGTTAGAACAGTATCAGAATAATGTGACTGTGTGGGGTATTGGGTTATGGTGCTGGCAGCCTGGTGCCACAGTGGGCAACACTATGAAGTCGCCATGAGTGTGCACTATCATAAGTCAGTACCCGTCCTGATATGACCTTAGACGTTGCTATAACATAAAACAACAACAAACACACGCTCACACACCTCACACACGCATCACAGACACACCATTGGTCACGGTATCCAAGAGCTTAGAAACCGACCTGCAATCAAATTGCCTATGACTAAGTTACTATTAGATTTGTTTATTTCTTTGGGGCTTTTAATATATATTCTGGCAACATCCAAGGTCATATCACAACTTGTGACAATGCACACTCATAGTGAATTCATAGTACTGCTCCCCCCCCCACCCCACCCCCACCCCCACCCCACCCCCCACCACTGGGAGACCAGGCCGCCAGGACCAGGACCTAATATCCCACTCAGTCACATTATCCTGACACTGAGCTAACCTTATTGCCCTATCTTAGTAATGCCAAGTGTCAGGATAGGTACCGACAAGTATCAATTTAATAAGTTGTTGGTTTGACCGGGCTAGAATTCAAACCTGGGAAACCTGTGCTTTTACCAATTCATCCACCGCGTTTGCCTATTAGAAATGTCTTTCACCTGCATTTAAGCATCCTTGCAGCAAAGTGCATTTTTACAAGCAACATATTGATTTATTATTCATTGATTATTGATTTGTTATTATTGCTATTGAAGTGGGCTCGACCACGAGCTAGGTTGGGGTTTGCGGGACTTACTCCCGCAAATGAGCAGTTTGCAGGACAGCATTCCCGCACTCTACTGCATTTGGCTGAGTGTCTTTTAGTTCCCCTCCAGGTCGTTGGATGTCGCCCCAAACTACATAAGGTCCAACAGTTGTTCCTCTTTGCAAGAGATTGAAACTTACAGATCACTGTTTGTGTTGTTTCCTTGTTGAAGTGACCAGAAGGGATGGCCGAATGAGTTGAGTGTCCGTCTCCCGTTTTGGTAGATCGTGGGATTCGAACTCGTGTGTGTTACAGTTTTACTCTCCTGACATTTGCAGTGATATTAATCGCTGATTGATCTGAACACAGCACAACCCACTCTCCTTAGCGTACTTTCTCCCAATTCGCATTACCATACATATTTATCAACCTAATGTATTTATCTGAAAATAAATGACAGAAACTCAAAATCATCGAACTATGCAACTATAGCCTCCTACTGACCCCCATCGCTGGTTCCATCACATCCCTCTTATTACGCAAATATGTACCTTTTTTTTTTTCAAAATATTTATTTGAGTTGCACCGAAGCATTGGGCTTCCGGCTGTAACATTTATGGCGCATAATTATGAACTATTTATGGATGAGATGATGAGATGGTATGAACAATATAGACAATAGCAGGTTGAAATCATGCATTACAAATATTATGGGGATCTTCTTTTGTAAGTGATTCATACCAGAGCGCTAGATCTCAAAGAAAACCATGTTTGTCGATGGATACCTAAGAAAATAAATCAACAGATTTAATCTTTTCTAGTTAAGGACACATCTAGAATTTAAAAACAGAGGTGATGCGGAGTCTGATTTTCGGACATATTGATGTGTAAACCTGATTGTGAAGGGAGATTAAAGGGGCTTTGGTCATGGGTTCCTCCCTTCAAGGTGATATTGGATAACCTTGGGGAGATGATCATAGCCAGTGTCGAGCCATGTTACACGTGACTGAATTATTGATCCAGCATTGCCTATCTTACCACCAGCAAACCCACCCTCCTATCACACCCTGGAGGAACCGGAATAATCAGAGTATGGACTGCAGTGACAGGCGAAAAACCAGGTCCCACCACCACTCTGTTGTAATGCTGAGACCGATGCTCGTTATCAGAAATGAAAACTTGAGTGGAGCTTGACTATCTGACTGATTGTGACAATTCGATTTAACAGATATGACTGACTACCCGTTGGAACCTGAATCATTTGAAAAGCTAAGTTATATATTTTATGTCATGACTTGATCTACGTCTTTTTAATTGCGATAAATTTCATTGTATATCGCTATGTCAAATATATTATCTAGTTATATGAGAGTACTGTTACCATATTGCTATGGAACTTTTGGGTTACAATATTTCATTGTATTACATGCTGCAAATTGTGTATTCAACAGTTATTGTATACCTTATTGTACCTTTGTGTAAATAAGCCTGAATTGAAAAATGGCTTGAAGACCAATGCTGCGGCACTGACAAAACACTTATTCAGCAGAATAAACATATTTACCACACAAAAAAGAAAATTGATACAGCGGACAATGGAAGACTCATGCAATGGAATGGAATGTCATGCAATGGAATGGTTTTCTGTACTTTGGCCATCATTTGTATTAATGGAATTTGCATTAATGGAATGTGCATTAATGGAATTTGTATTGATGGAATTTATATTAATGGAATTTGTATTAATGGAATTTGTATTAATGGAATTTGTATTAATGGAATTTGTATTAATGGAATTTGTATTAATGGAATTTGTATTAATGGAATTTGTATTAATGGAATTTGTATTAATGGAATTTGTATTAATGGAATTTATATTAATGGAATTTGTATCAATGGAATTTGTATTAATGGAATTTGTATTAATGGAATTTGTATTAATGGAATTTATACTAATGGAATTTGTATTAATGGAATTTGTATTAATGGAATTTATATTAATGGAATTTGTATTAATGGAATTTGTATTAATGGAATTTGTATTAATGGAATTTATATTAATGGAATTTGTATTAATGGAATTTATATTAATGGAATTTGTCTTAATGGAATTTATATTAATGGAATTTGTATTAATGGAATTTGTATTAATGGAATTTGTATTAATAGAATTTGTATTAATAGCATTTGTGTTAATGGAATTGCTTTTAATCGAATTTGTGTTAATGGAACTGCTTCCTCTGTGAATAAACTATTTCATCATTTTAAAAAAACGAGTTAGGTGGTGTGCTTGACCCTACATAATCCGATGAGAGCGTCACATAACTGAACCAAAACACTTAACTAGATTTGATTCTGCATATCTAACTTAGATACTGGTGTCCTCATCAAATATTTATTGCTGCATAAAATCACATGCAATCTGTAACTCTGACAAGAAACAAGATAATTATATGGTGCCACAGTGGCGCCCCCTGGAAGAGTAAATAATTAGTGGCATTATTTAGTGGTGAAGCGATAGGTGTCGTTATGAATCGCTTAATTAAAGTATATCAATTTAATAGAACATATTACTACTGAATCCTATGGTATCCAAAATTTCGAAATGCACGTCAAAATTAATTTGGCATGTTTTCATTTAAAATATCTTCCAAGCTCACTATCTATAATAAAAGATTAGTTCAATGGGGACAAACCATCCCAATATATTTATCTCAGAAAAACATGGCAAAAGCAGAAGGCCGTCGGACTCTGGAACTGTAGGCTGCTGACCTGATTCGACATGCCCTTTAGGTTGCTGAAATGTCGCCTAATCTATAGCACTAGAGGAACAGTGTAGGGCGCAATTCCATTATTGGCCATGAATGCAGATTTAGACGTAATGGTTTTGGCTAAATTGCTGCCATGAATAAGACCTTTTTATGATTTTGACCAATGACACTGAGCTAATCAATGGGGGACATCCGATTTTTTAGTTCAAATTCCTGCCGTTGGCATCGGCACTGAACTAGTGGGCCTAAAGCCAGACCGACCGACCATCAACCGGACACGTACCGGACTGTAAATATATTAGGTTGATCGTTATAATCTATCACACCTACACCCCCACCACATCCCAAAACCCCCACCACACACGTACACCCCCACCACATCCCTAAACCCCCACCACACACCTACACCCCACCACATCCCTAAACCCCCACCAGACACCTACACCCCCACCACATCCCTAAACCCCCACCAGACACCTACACCCCCACCACATCCCTAAACCCCCACCACACACCTACACCCCCACATCCCTAAAACCCCCACCACACAGCTACACCCCGACCACATCCATAAACCCCCACCACACAGCTACACCCCAACCACACCCCTAAACCCCCACCACATCCCTAACCCCCACCACACACCTACACCCCCACCACATCCCTAAACCCCCACCACACCCCTAACCCCCACCACACACCTACACCTCCACCACATCCCTAAACCCGCACCACACAGCTACACCCCGACCACACCCCTAAACCCCAACCACACACCTACACTCCCACCAGACCCCTAACCCCCACCACACACCTACACCCCACCACATCCCTAAACCCCCACCAGACACCTACACCCCCACCACATCCTTAAACCCCCACCAGACACATACACCCCCACCACATCCCTAAACCCCCACCAACACCTACACCCCCACCACAAGCCTAAACCCCCACTACACACTTACACCCCCACCACATCCCTAAAACCCCCACCACACAGGTACACCCCGACCATATCCCTAACCCCCACCACACAGCTACATCCCGACCACACCCATAAACCCCGACCACACACCTACACCCCCACCACACCCCTAGCCCCCACCACAGACCTACACCCTCACCACATCCCTAAACCCCCACCACACACCTACACCCCCACCACATCCCTAAACTCAATGAATCAATGCATTGTCAATCGCCGTGAGCAATCTTCATATAGAAAAAGTGAAATATCTCTAAATATACACCATTTAGATACAAACCGTTTGGAACTCATATAGAAAATATATTCAACAAACAGATTATATTAAATTTATAAGGTTTGGGTTCTGAATTTCTATTAATTTTGAATAAAAGTGACGTTTTGAACCGCGCGTACCATTGTCAATGGCCGTTTAGGCCCACTAGTACCGACGCGCCACCAAGTGTCGGAAAAATGAACTGCGCCAAATGTCCCCCATTGTTGCCCTATCCTAGCAATGCTTAGCGTCAGGTTATGTAGCGACAAGTATCAATTGTTAACGTTATTGGTTTGATCCGGTCGGGATTCGCACCCCCGACCTTCCGCGCGAACCTATTTGTCCACCAAGTCCGTATAAGGAATGTATGTTAGTGCAATGTGGCCATATGAAATCGGGTGTGGTTGGGGAAGTAGAGCAGGGAATGAGAGAGTGGGAAATGAGGCGAATGGTGGTGTGTGGGGGGGGGGGGGGGGGGGGTAGAGCGGAGAGAAGGTGACGGTGGGCCGGGGTGTTGGGGGGGGGGGGGGGTGGTTGAGGAGAAGGGGCGGTATAACTATAAGGACAGGAGATAGCTGTGAGATAAGAGCGCTGATCGAGCTGATAGAGGGAAGAAGCAGATGTCGTCGCCAAAGGGCCCGCTTTGCTAGCAACTCTTAGATCAGTGCTGAAGATGATATTGAAGGGAGGGAAGGTGCAATGGAAAGGGGGTTTGGTGGGAGATGGAGGGGGGGGGGGGAGGAGGAGATGGGATTGAGAGGCTGTTCGTTTTTGGTTGTTGGAGTTTTACATCCTGGCAACATCTAAGGTCATATGAGGATTGAGGGGATTGAGGGTACTGAATATTATTTTTATTTTTTGTTTACGTCCTAGTAACACCTAAGGTCATATCTGGACGAGTACCGATTTTTGACAATGTGTACTCATGGCCGTTAGCACCATGACCTGATATGGACCAGGCCGTTAGCATCATGACCTGATATCCCACACAGTCATATTATCCTGATACTGTGTTACCCAGTTCTTTCCATATCCTATTAATGCCGAGCGCCAGGCTAGGTAGCGACAAGTATCAATTTTATAGGTCATTGCTTTTTCTCTGCTGGGATTAAAACTCCCGACGTTCCGCATGAGAAGCCTGCGCTCTACCGATTCGGCCACCGCGTCCGGTGATGGTGGTGAGTGAAAAGGGGGAATGGTAATTTGAGATGTAGTGAGGGGAGGCATAAGGAGGCTGTGCCGGTAATGATGGGATAGAGAGATGCGGGGAGGAAGAGGGAACACAGGGAGGAGAGGGAAGGGGAGTGGAGAGGGAGGAGGGAGGGAGGGGGAGAGAAGGGTGGAGGGAACGGAAATTGTGCGGGAAGAAGAGAAGGGAAGAAGGGGCGAAGAGGAAAGCAGGGAAGGGGGTTTGAGAGAAGTGGAGGAAAGAGGGGAGAGCAAGGGAGGAGGAGAGGATGAGGGAGGGGGAGGGGGGAGAGAAGGGAAGGGGAGGTGACAGCAGGAGAGGGGAGATGGGAGAACGATGGAAAAGGGGAGAGAAGGAGAGAGGCAGCGGAGAGCGGGGAAAGGGATGGGAGAGGAGGCGAGGGGAGGGGGGGAACAAGGGAAGTGGGGAGAAAATGAGAGTCGAGAGCCTAGGTGAGGGGGAAGAGAGGAAGAGAGGGGGTGGCAGGGGATGGGGGACAGGAGAAGAGGGGGGGCGTATGAGAGTGGGTAGGCAGTCGGGAAATGGTGGAGTGGGAACGGGAGTTGGGTAGGTGTAAGGGGGGAGGGGAGGCGACGGGGGGTAGGGAGGATGGGAAAGTGGGGGGAGGGGGGAGGGAGAGGAGAGCGGAGGGGGATGGGGAAAGTGAGGGAGAGGAGGGGAGGGCAGGGGGGAGGGCAGGGGAGGGGAGAGAAGAGGGCAGCGAGGCACACAGTGGACGCACCGTTGGGTTTTATTACCATGAATAAATCACCACCTGAAATCACACTACATAAAATACTCACTACGGCACCATAAAACAAGCGTTGGCGTTGGGATGCTCTGAAGCTGTATTCACACGGGGAAGTTAAATCGATTCATATAAATCGACTTGCCTAGTTCGACTCCCATTTGCCGTGTGAATGCGCGGCTGAGGCGGTTTAGGGCTGAATCGATTTACATGAATCGTTTAATGTAAAACGCTTCGCAAGGTGGTCTACAGGAACCGATCTACGCTGAATCATTTTATTTATGACATCACACGGATGCGCAGTCGAGGGAAACGTGACAGTCGAGACCTGAGTGTGTTGACTTTCCGGTAAATTTGTTCTATGAAACTGCTAGCTGTGCACAGATATTTTTGTCATGATTTATTTTAAGGTTTTCACTGCCCAGCAGAAGTTTTGACCGTTCCAAACCAATACGATTCAGTCCATACATATCTAGGTCGAACCCACTCTCTCGTGCTGATGTCGATGAACCCAAACTGGCGCTGGTTAGTCTGGACTTGCTCATGCACAGATATCCACTTCCGCCTTCAAGCGCTGCCCGTGTGAACGTGCCTCTAAAACGCCTCAGGTAAAACGCTTTGCCTACATCATTTTACTTTTTGCCCGTGTGAATACAGCTTTAGTGTCTTACTTTATTTAGTGCAGACGGACCATTCTGTACCAAAAGTAATTAGTAGAGCGTTGTGATGTTATGGTATTTCTTTAATATGCATATGTGATATATATATATATTCGCCCATGTGAATATAGATAACAATAGCTATTGCATGTTTTATAATGTAATGTAATTGGTATTTCGTCCACTACCTGTTACGGCGAACCAGGTCAGTGGTGACGCCTGGCGTCACTTTTCTGTACCACTACCGACTCACAAGCGGTTCTGCCATGCTCCAAAATTGGATAAGAATATATCATATGTGATGTATAACAATTATGTGAGTATAAAGGCATGAAAGGGAATGTTCCCTATATGATCAGCAACATGTTGTGTACTACTTTATGGGTGACCCCTTTTCACAGTGGGGCCAGGTGGCGCCACGACCCCCAATCTCCTCTACCAGTGGCTCGAAATACTGTCACTCATGCACTGGAATGTATGTTTATATAATCATATATTTACATATATATGCATACATATATACATACATCTATACATACAGTATAAAGTGACAATAATATGCAATAATAATTCCCTTCCGTGCCTTTATTCTCGCATAATGCTTATATATCACATACATATCGCCCTCTGATGCTGATGGCAGTGGCAGAACAAATATGGATAATAACTTACTGTATATGCTCTGTACACTAACAACAGACTAACAACAGACCAACAACATACTAACCACAGACTAAGCACAAATAACAGCTTAACAACAGATTAACGATAGATTACCAACAGATTACACAACACACTAACAACAGACTAACATTAGACATGTGTATGCTCTGTAGACTAACAACAGAGTAACAACAGACCAACAACATTCTAACCACAGGCTAGGCACAAAACCAGCTTAACATCAGCATTGGCAAGAGATTACGCAACATACTAACAACAGACTAACAACAAACTAACAATAGACTAACAATAGAAAAAAAACAGCCTAATAACATACTAACCACATACTAAGCACATATTAACAACAGACTGACAATACACCAACAACAGACTAACATTTGACTAACAATAGACATATAATAGACTAATAGCATGCTAACCACATACTAACAACAGACTAACAATACACCGACAACATACTAACAATAGACTAACAATAGACATATAACAGACTAATAGCATGCTAACCACATACTAAGCACATAGTAACAACAGACTAACAATACACCAACAACAGATTAACAATAGACTAACAATAGACATATAACAGACTAATATCATGCTAACCACATACTAAGCACATACTAACAACAGACTCACAATACACCAACAACAGACTAACAATATACTAACAATAGACATATAACAGACTAATAGCATGCTAACCACCTACTATTAACACTAAGCACATACTAACAACAGATTAACAATAGACCAACAACATACTAACAACAGACTAATAACCACTTAACACCACCCTTTATTTTAATGCAAACATATGGGGATTTTTTTCATATCCGTAGCCTCGTACTTATATATAAGTAATAGAGTTCTGTTAATAAATATCTGAACTGAAAATAAAAGTAAAAATTGGAAGAAACCTGGTAATTTCGCTCAGTCACTGTGTACCTTCTAAAAGAGTGGTAAACACTAGACCCATTAGCAAGCAAAATCCGAGAACTAGACTAACTGCTGTTTTACAGGAATAGTCATTTGTCTAGTTGAAGGAGAAGGCCGTTCCTGGGTTTGGTCCTATAGCTAGATCCATTACCGGCTATTGTTAATTTGAACTGGGATTGGTCGTGTATATTGGCTGGACGGGATTCGGGTATTTGGTTATAGTGGGGTTCGACGGGGGGTGGGGGCGGGGCGGTATTTGAGTTACGTAGGCTTGTGTGAATATTTGCCATTTGGTGGAAGTTGCAGTGGTGAATTATTTGAAATGCTACTCTTCTTTTGTGGAGGATGCTTACGTTCATTGATTAGGAGGGGGATTTTCAATTGTGAACAATTAGTCTTCCTCATTCCATTGCTCCTTTCGTCAGGCTAGGTACTGACATGTGTCAATGTGTTACTCACTGGTTTGACTCCGCCTGGGTTTGAACCCAGGGTTTTAATAGATTAATCTGCCGAAATGGGAAGTTGGCGCTCAACTCACCCAGCCATCCCGACTTTGTTGTTTAATTTATTGTGGTTTCACATTCAAATCAACATCCGACGTCATGCCGGGGTGGATACCTAGAGTCTACTCCTGGATTCATAGTGCTGCCCCGTGTGAAAGTACAATGTCTGAACACTTTGACTTCTGGATACTGAATGGTTTATTCACGGTGTAGGGCACGCTTGACCCGCCGGCTAAACTTTCCATGACGTCATCTCATTTGCATATCTCTTTGTCCCCAACCCTGCATATCATTAACATATATTAACCACAGGTCTAGACGTCTATTACGCATATATCACACCCGTGGGAATACCACGGTGCTAACACTATGACCATGAACACTTATTCCTATTATCCTGACACTAAAGCAAGCAGTCCTAACCATGTCCTAGTAATCTGGGAAATCATCGCTGCTACGAAGCAGCCGTTCGCTACAGGCGATGACTTATTGTGAATAACCTTCAGTATAAGAACACTAGAAGACAAATTCCTGGTATGATCAAATAAAAAGACAAACATCAGGAGTCTGGTGGTACTTGGAAGAAGCAACTGAGCAGCATTCCAAAAGCATGAGAAAGCAGCGATCTGCAGTCGTTCACAGTGTGTCATACTATTACTATACAAATTAATTTTAACTCTTTTGGTGTGGATATATTTCTTTTGTCAATGAATCTAGCTAGATAGCCTAACAGTTAGGACACTAGCCCCGTAATGGTAGAAGCGTGGGTTTGCGTGCCGCTCTAGGCACAACATTCAAAATTCCCATTTGCAAAAATACCTATCACAACATATATACCGGATGACTAAGCACACATATAATATACATATATATATGTATGTATATATATATATATATACATGCGTGTGTGCGTAGGTGTAGACTGGTGAATCACTTGAACATCAGCCAGTCACTCACCTGAGTAACTCCTCTCTCAACTAGACAACTACTCACTATCACAGCCGTCTACACATGTACACGTTGTATGTGCACAGTTACCCAGTAGATCCAGCTCTATCTCATGTCTACACATGTACATGTAAGCACACAGTTACCTCAGTAGATCCTGCTGCATCCATGTCTACACTTGTACACATTGTACATGCAAGCACGCAGTTACCCCAGTATATCCAGCCCCATCATGTCTACACATGTACACATATGCAGTTACCTCAGTAGATCCAGCTCCATCTCATGTTTACACATGTAAACGTTGTATGCACACAGTTACCCCCAGTAGATCCAGCTCTAGATGTCTACACATGTACACGTTGTATGCACGCAGTTACCCTAGTAGATCCAGATATATCTCATGTCTACACATGTACACGTTGTATGCCTGCATTTACCCCAGTAGATCCAGCTGTATCCATGTCTACACATGTACACATTCTAAGCACGAAGTTACCCCAGTAGATCCGGCTCCATCCATGTTTACACACGTTGAATACATGCAGTTACCCCAGTAGATCCAGCTCCATCTCATGTTTACACATGTACATGTTATATGCATGCATTTACCCCAGTAGATCCAGCTCCAACTCATGTCTACACATGTACATGTTGTATGTGCACAGTTACCCCAGTAGATCCAGCTCCATCTCATGTCTACACATGTACACGTTATATGCATGTAGTTACCTCAGTAGATCCAGCTCCAACTCATGTCTACACATGTACATGTTGTATGTGTGCAGTTATCCCAGTAGATCCAGCTCTATTATGTCTACACATGTACACGTATGCATGCAGTTACCCCAGTAGATCCAGCGCTATCTCATGTCTACACATGTACATATATGCATGCAATTACCCCAGTAGATCCATCTCTATCTCATGTCTAGACATGTACATGTTGTATGTGCACAGTTACCCAAGTAGATCCAGCTCTATCTCATGTCTACACATGTACATGTATGCATGCAGTTACCTCAGTAGATCAAGCTCTATCTCATGTCTACAAATGTACATGTTATATGTGTGCAGTTACCTGAGTAGATCCAGCTCTATCTCATGTCTACACATGTACATGTTGTATGTGCGCAGTTACCCCAGTAGATCCAGCTCTATCTCATGTTTACACATGTACATATTATATGTGTGCAGTTACCCCAGTAAATCCAGCTCTATCTCATGTCTACACATGTACATCTATGCGCAGTTACCTCAGTAGATCCAGCTCTATCTCATGTCTACACATGTACACGTATGTGTGCAGTTACCCCAATAGATCCAGCTTTATCTCATGTCTACACATGTACATGTATGCGCGCAGTTACCGCAGTAGATCCAGCTTTATTCCATACCGTTAGTTCACATAGGTTGTGACCCTCAACCCTGCTAGCATCCCATTCTGTTAATCCGACCCCCTAAACCAGCCCGCCGCCCCCCCCCCCCCCATCATGACCGCCACGATGCCTCTAACCTGCCGTCACAATTGCCTATCAATCAATGCAGATGATGACAGTCTAGTTCCGTTGCCGCCTGTTGGTCTCGGCGCGTGCTCAATAGGTCAGTGCGTGTTCAATATGTCCACAACACGGACGCGGAGAGTAGGAAGAAATGGGTGAGTGGGTTGGGGGGGGGGGGGGGGGGGGGGAATAGTCGAGGAGGTGGGCAGTTGAGGGAGACAGATGGTGATTTTGGTAGAGGGAAGGGGAGAGGGAGTGGAGATGGAGAGGGAGAGAGGGGAAGGAAGCGGGGAGAGGGGGGGTAGAGGGGAGAGGGAGAGGGGTGTAGGGGAGAGGAAGAGTAGAGAGGAAGAGCGAGAGAGGGGGAGAAGGTAGGGGAGTGGGATAGAAAAGGTTTGATTGATTGATTGGTGGTTGTTTTACGCCGTGTCGGCAGCATAGGCCATATTCACGGCGAGAAATGTTTGTTTTTTGTTCAAACCATCGCTTTTACATGTAAAAGCAGGCAATCAATTATGTGCCAATAGACACTCATTAAATTAGAAAGCTCAAGAAAAGGAGATGAGAAGGAGGAGGAGAGGAGAGGGAGAGAGAGGTGGAACGGAGAGTGAGAGGGAGAGCAAGAGGTGAGGGTGACGAATGGATGCGATAGAGAACCAGGAGAAATAGAGAGACAAGGGGGAGACAGAGAAGGGGAATGGGTCAGATCGAGAGGCAAGAGAAACATAGACAGGGAAAGAGAGAGGAAGGGATGAATGGAGGATATGAATGGGTGGGATGGAGAGGCAAAAGAGAGAGACAGAGAGGTAAAGAAGGGGGAAAGGAAAGAGAGAGGGGCAATGAGAGGAGACGGAAACAGGGAGAGGGGGGAATGTAGAGACGGAGGGATTGCTGATGTGGAATGGAATATCAGATGTGTATATATAGAAAGTGGATGGAGGAGAATGAGATCGTGACAGTAATTGAAACAAGCTCAATTATTATGCGTTGCTTAGCTGGGGCTTTAGGTCCTAGTAACATCTGAGGTACCGATTTGTGCACCGTTGACAACCCTTATAGTTATAGTTTTGCCCCACTGGGGCACCGTGTTATAGATTACCATGATCTGGTATAACAAAATTATACTTTAAAAATTCAAAAGAGGCAGAGAAATGCGAAATGCTACCTTAAATTTCCCTTTGTTGCTATGAAACCACCATGTCGCTAGGGCTGACGGCCATCTCCATGGTAACGCGTTTATAATTGGCCGCCTGGCGCCGCCTCCTCCCGGATGGTCTGCGTGCTCACCGGCAGATCCCTCCCACCTCACGCGGCCGGCAACCCCTGCTCCATCAGCATCAGGGCACCGACTGGAGGAGAGGAGCTGTCGACCTGTAGCTCAGTGCTCACTGCGCAGCTGCGGCAGTGGCCGCGGCGTGCATGTGTGTGTGTCAGTGTGTGAGTGGAGCTAGGCCTAACTACAGTCACTGGTAATGGTATATAAAGCTGAGATTTCATTAAAACGTAGTGCATCATGTGAAGTGTGTCAGGTGATAAGTTTAGAGTCTGTTAAAGTCACCAGCTATCCGCCGCATGGAAAACAAACAAACTCGGTTTGTGCCACAGGGTCGCCTAATGCGCCGGTGGCGGAGGCGATTTGTATATTAGATATTGGGAAATAGCGGTGCTCGCCGGCAACAGGCTCAGGGGGATCTGCTGAGCCTGTTACCGGCGAGCGGCATTAATATCACGTCTATTTTTGGTTTAATTTGACCAAATTTTGGTGGTGGCGTTAATATTGCTTCTAGTTTGTGGTTAATTTGACCAAATTTGACTTTTTGAGCATGTAATTCTGTTAAATATGAGAGCTTTGAATAGATTTGGGCCTAATATATTGCCGCCGATACAGGGAACCAGCAACTCTTGTTACTGTGTGAGCCTGTTGCTGGCGATCAGCGCTATTTGACAATATCGCCACCGATTCAGCAACAGGCGATTTGTTTAGTGCTTTTTTTTTTTAATAACCCAGATTGTCAGCTTTTACAATCATAAAATACTTTAAATCCTATTTTGCTGTACATATATCGGTTATTGAAAAAGAATATTAAGTTTTAGATTAAGGCACCAATTTGTCCACCCCGAGCGTATTCGTTTATTCAATCCGAGTCTGTAGGATGTGCGCATGCGCCAAAATGTGGCTCGGGTGACCCGAGTTGATTAATCGATTATGCCCCTAGTTTACATTCGTCGATTCGACAATATTAATATCGCTGTCAATGCGGCGGCGGTGTTAATATCGGTTCGATTTTAGGTTTAATTTCATGAAATTTCACTTATTGCGTATGTAATTCTGTTAAATATGATAGCATTGAATAGATTTGGCTCTAGTATATGGACGCAGATGTGGCGGCGGTGATATTGTCAAATAGCGGTGCTCGCCGGTAACAGGCTCAGCAAATCCTTCTGATCCTGTTGCCGGCAAGCACTGCAATTTCAGCCAATCACAGCACAGCTTTTCCATTGCAAATGGCCGCCGCCTATGGGGGCAGCCATTTTGGAGACAACAAACTGCCTTTGCAGTTCAGACTAGCATGGCCCTGGTCCCCTACTCTCCCCACACATACTTGGTTCATTTAAACATAAAAACTAAACAAGGTTGTGCTTGGAGAGCATTTGTCGGAGTATGCGCAGTGTCCCAACGAGCTATAGCTGGTCCCTTTAAAGGGGATATCTATACGTCGTCAGGAAAACAAACAAACTCGGAATAGTTCAGATTTGTGCCACAGGGGTGGTGCATGCTTAGTAGTGAACTTTTCCACTTGGTGGTGTACAGTAGAGTGTATGTATGTATGTACGTACATACATACATACTATTTGTGTATAGGACATCACATATACAAGTTGTATGTATGTATGTACTAAGTACGTATGTACTACATACATACATACAGACAGACAGACATACATACATACATACACACACACCTTGTATATGTGATGTCTTATACACAAATAGCCTGAACTGAGACACCTAATCATGTGTGGTCGCTGTAGCCTAGTGGTTATAGTGTGGTATGTAATGTAAGGAAACCAGCTCCCGTAGGATTTTTGTGCTAAAATTGATTTTTTTTGCAGTTCTGGCTTCAATAGGGTTTAGGCTAACAGAAAATGATGGGGTCCAAATTTTCAGCCCCCTCCCCCCTTCGTGGGGGGTCATTACCGTTTTGAGACCCCCCGCAACTGGCCATTCACCTATCTCCGGAAGTTATTGACCGATTTTCATACTTGAAGTTTCGATTTGCAGGTTTTCAGGTAAGCTGAGTTGATTTGTAGCACTTATAAAGCAACCGGAAGTTTCCTTCTTGCACTTCCGGTCAGTATATAGGGTCTCGCTCCGTATCCTCACCATGTATGATCAGATTTTCACAATTTGTGAGACTTTTGTGAAGAACTCTGAGCTGATTCATTGCAAAGTTCCTCTGGAAGTGTTATTGAAGTATTTGCTGGCAAAACTGGCAAATCCGACATTGAAATTCCGAAGAATCAGTACGCTATTCATCGATGTCCATATCTGGAGTATCCTCCCGAATAGTATTTGCACAACCACCGCCATAGCATTTACAGAGTGGAGTGCAGGGCAGGCCATTCTTCAAGCAGCTACACCTAATTCCCCTGCACCCTGCTTTGCAGCCACATTTGACGGGTTCAGCTATAGCCCGTGGGGCAGGAAAGGCAAGACATCTCACTGGAACATACACCTCTTTCTCCAATTTCCATCCATTTTCTTCAATTGGAGGAAGGGCCGGACAATTATCTGGGTATGATTTGTCCCGCATTGTGATGTAGTTTGCACGGATGATATGTGGAAGCAATGCAGCACGAGTTGGTGGAAGCATCTCGCCTTCCAAGTTCTTTGACCGGAACAACTCCCACCTGAGTGATGGTAGGGTTGTTGGACCTTTTGAACTGTAGACGTGACACACGAAAGTCTCCAATGTCATCACCTGTGTGGGAAGCTTTGCCACCAAAGATCCTAGGAAGAGCTGCTGATGTGTATTTACCACTTTCAATGGCACATGTATCCAGGCCACTGCCATCGGCCGTTTTACCAAGAGCATGCAAAGAGGCAAATGCAATGTGGAGAGCTCCTGCTCGCAAGATCCAATTGGTGTTCCCAACTGACTGTTGAATCTTCAACGCACATGAGTACAGGTCAAGGTCAAGGGTTATCAAAGTTTTCCTCTGGACCAACGACAGTGGCAGAGATTCCCTGGGTTAACCAAAGAACAGTATAAAGAGTCCCATCGTCCATGGGCGAGGTCTTGAATAATGGAGCAATCACCTCTACATTTGTGAGTGTTGGGCTCTCAGAAGACTGGGATAACAGCAGAGATTTGGTAGCAGCCCAAGTTGGCATCACATCTTTCTTTACCAATTTCTCTGGTTGGTGTACGTGTTCTTTGACTGAGAGTATAGCGTTGTCTGGAGCGCTGTCATTAGGATACTCTTCCTGATTTGATTGAACATTACAGCCCTGGGTTGTGGCCATCTCCATGTTTTCATCAGTTCCAAGGTAGTTTGCAAGTGCCCAGGTGTGAGTGAAATCTTTGGAAAGTATATTCTTCCGCGTTCCCATTTCGTAGACCTCAAATCTCAATGGGGTTGTTTTGATGATTGGGTCTTGCACCATGTTCACTTCAAAGGCCAGATGTGTCTGTGAAACAACCTTTTCTGGTATTTCAAGTGGTCGGTTCATCAACTCCCCATCTTCATCTTGCTGGAACATAACAATCACTGTTCCATGGAAGGTTCCTTGCCCAGTCGGTGTGTCTTCGAAGAGGTCAATATTATCTATCGCAAACCATGTGTTCAGACTCTTCTTGGCAAAGTCTGGAAGACAAAATCAACCAGCCTCCTTCATTCACTGGAGAACACACTGCTCAACTCGTTTCTCTAAGTCAATGATCTTCAGGTAGTCACTTCCGACATAGACAGCTGAGAGGTTCTCGATGATATTCTTGTCGCGCACTCTAGAGTGAACAGCCAGGGGAAGACGATCGAGAGAGGGGTTTGGACCGTTTGTCAGAATGCACTGTCTTTCTTCGGCTGGTGTTTTACCTGGCGATCAGTCCGAGTATTCTGAACTAGAAATTGGCTTGTGATGTGGACAGTTTTATCCACCTCCTGGTCCCGTATTCCAGACACTTTGATGACGTCACTACCAAAGAGCAGGTGGCTCAGAAAAACTGTAGTAAAGACGGATTTTCAAAGTTTCTGAAGATTCCTGTGAAAGACCAACTGCATTGTTACATCATCTCTTCTCGCAGAAGTTTGGCGACCGTCCTGAGGTGACCAACTTTTTCACCATCATCCAACGTTGAGTACCTGAGATCCATGGCCTTGCTGAGAGCAGTGGGGAGAACATTGTCAGGCTCATTTCGTCTCAGTGAGGCGACAAACTTAACATCTGGAAGACGCTCGCTGATGAGTCTTTTGAGGTATTTCCAATAGTTCTCACTCTCGTTAATATCTATGCGGTACCTTTTCAGAATTGACAAGTATTCATCATTGACCTCAGCCATGCTCAATGTAACATCATCGTCACAAAGGGTGTTTTGAATAGCGAGGAGCAATTGTTCATCACATAGTGAGCAAAAAAGCGATACATTACTGCGATACGTCTTCAATGATATTCTCTGTGCAGAGCGCAAACATGTCCGATGATAGTGCTTTTCAAGAGCTGATGCATCACCCGGTCCCTCAAGGTCGGCTACACAAACTCTAACCTGGTCATCCAGGGTTTGCTGCTTGATCTCAAGGAGTGTTTTACCCATTGCATCAGTAAGAACACAGTGCAGTGGCTCTGAGTCAGTCTTGGGGCAAAAGTCACAGGTGGAGAACATACACACTTCTTCCGTTGGGACAGTTTTTGACTGCTTTGGCCATACCGATCCCTCAGCACTTGAAGGTCACCCTCGTCCTCATGGAGCACAAATAGGTGAATCGGTTTGTGGTCGCTTACTAAGGCATTCAATCTTACTCTTGTTGATGATAGGTTTCCGACATTCACTATGATATCGAATGGATTTGAGTTCTTCTTCATTCAAGCTGGACAACTGATTCAATAGTTTATGAATGTCACTTTGAGTGTCACCAAGAGACACCCTCTCCCGGCAGCATCGTAAAAGTTCATCTGTCATGGCTGGATTATTCACCAAACGCCTGTTTGATTTGGCACATTCTTTACAAATCACGCAGACGTTTCCTCCCCTGCAGACATATCGGCCGTATGTGATTTACTGATCTCGTTAATAATGCTGGCAAAGAGCATTTCCGACGGGGCTCAAAACTGTTTTAACACATCTGAAAAACATAAATGAAATCATGCTGATGACAATCATTTATATGATCCATTTTAATTGGAGTATCTGGAATACAAATTTGACGTTCTGGAAGATCTGTAGTGAAGTCTATCACCAAGCTTCAGACCTGAAAGAAAAAATAGCGTCATTAGTTTTGGTGTTCGGAGACCCTATATGATGAACCGAGAGTCAGCAAAAATACTTTCTGCTGCTTTTGAAGTGCCCACAATCACCTCAGTATGCTTAAATCTCCCAAAATTAAGAAATCAGATCATACATGATGAGGATACTTGCCGGTGTCCATCCGGAAGGCACATGAGTCAGAGTCAAACCCTAACTTGTCAACCGGAAGTGAAAACCTACACTTCCAGTTGCTTTGTAAGTGTCATAAATCAACTCAGCATAACTGAAAACCTACAAATCGACACTTCAAGTATGAAAATCGGTCAATAACTTCCAGAGATAAGTGAATGGTCAGTTGCGGGGGGTCTCAAAATGGAAATGACCCCCCACGAAGGGGGCGTGGGGGTCTGAAAATTTGGACCCCATCATTTTCTGTTAGCCTGAACCCTATTGAAGCCAGAACTGCACAAAAATCAATTTTAGCACAAAAATCCCATGGGAATACATATCATACCACACTATTAGAGTGTTGTACTTGTAATCTGAAGTTTGATGTTTTGACATTTCTGCCATTGGGACGATGTCAATCATATACCGATGTATATGTGATATTGGATATTCGATGCTACTTGGTTAATTTGATAGATATAAACCAAATTAACCTTTCTACTAAATAATATTTGGTTAAAAACCCAAGTGCCATGGGCCTATGACACAAATCTGTTGCCAGAATGTTCCAACCCCAAACAGAAATACCTACCTACAGCCCTGTCAGGTTCCAGGATTAGTAGGTCATCTCACATCACGTGGTGACCGCGAGATGACCATCCAGGCATAGCCACAGGACTTTTGGCAAGCTTGTCTAAATTATTTTGGGTTCTTTTAGCTCAAATTCCTTCAAAACTAGTCATTTTTCATCAAAATTACTCCAGACTAATGATTAGTAGCTCATAATGATCACTTTGATATATTTATCTAAAAAATAAGACAACAATTCAAATGCCATCGAACCATGCAACTTTAACCAGACTCCAACGTGTCCACATCATTACAGTGCAACATGACTTGTGATGTGCATCAGGCGATAACTTAAGATTGCGTTAATGGATAGTGTGACATGCATGCCCATCAGATGATAAACTGATATTCCATTAATGCGTAGTATTGTGTTTGTTGTTGGCTTTACTGTTGGAGTTTTACGTCTGGGCAACATCTAAGGTCATGTCAGGACGGGTACGGACTTGTGACAGTACACACTCATGGCGACCAGATGGGGTGGCCGAATGAGTAGATATAAGAGCATCCGTCTCCAGTTTTGGGAGATCGGGAGATCCGAACCCATGAGTTTGTGGGTTCGAATCTTGGTCGAGTCAAACCAATGACGTAAAAAGGTATACTTCTCACTTCCTGGCCTGGCGTTTGGCATTATTAGGATAGGGCAAGGACTGGTTGGCTCAGTGTCAGGATAATGTGACTGAGAGGGATATCAAGTCATGGTGCTGGCAGCCTGGTGTCCCAGTGGGGCAACACTATAAAGTCGCCATGAGTGCGCACTGTCACAAGTCGGTACCCATCCTGATATGACCTTAGATGTTTCTAGGATGTAAGCCAACAACAAATAAACACTCATGGCGACTCTATAGTGTTGTCCCACTGGGAGACCAGGCCGCCAGAACCATGACCTGATATCCCACTCAGTTCCATTATCATGACACTGAGCCGATTCCATAAAAATAATAGTACTGCGCCCCCTCCCCACCACCACCACCACCACCCTGGGCCTATATGCAGGAGTCGGTGGTAGCGGGTTTTGGTGTTACAGCCTATTACCGGGTAGCTATCGCCGACGTCGGGAACTGTGTCAAGTGCTAAGCAGGAGCGCGTAACACTTTGATTATAGCTACACGTGAAGTTATTTATAGATTTGAGAAATCCCTCTGCATCTGTACCCGTCTTTGTCTGTGTCTGTGTGTGTGTGACTCTGTGTCTCTGTGTGTGTCTCTATGTGTGTGTCTGTGTCTCTGTGTCTCTGACAAAGAGACACACACAGACACACACAGACACACACAGAGACACACACAGACACAGATACACACACAGAGACACACACAGAGACAGAACACAGAGACACACACACAGAGACACACACACAGAGACACACACACAGACACACACAGAGACACACACACAGACACACACAGCCACACACACAGAGACACACACAGACACACAGAGACACACACAGAGACACACACAGAGACATACACACAGAGACACACACACATACACAGAGACACACACACAGATACACACAGATACACACAGACACACACAGAGATGTATGTGTTTATGTATGTGTGTGTCTGTATTTATGTGTCTGTGTATGTCTGTCTGTGTGTATATCTGTGTGTATGTATATGTGTGTGTCTGCCTCTGTATGTGTGCGTCTGACTATGTGTCTCTGTCTGTGTGTGTGTGTCTCTCTCTCTGCAAAGTCAGGTCGGGTGTATGTGTGTCTGTGTATGTTGGGTGTGTGCATGTATGTGTGTTTATGTGTCTGTGTGTGCTGTCTGCATGTCTGTCTGTGTGTCTATATATGTGTGTGTATGTTTGTGTGTTTGTTTGTGTGTGTGTCTGTGTGTATGGGTGTGTATGTCTGTGTCTGTCTGTATGTGTGTATGTCTGTGTGTATGTATGTGTGTGCATGTATGTGTGTGTGTCTGCCTCTGTCTGTGTGTGGCTGTCTATGTGTCTCTGTCTGGGTGTGTGTCTCTCTCTCTGCAAAGTCAGCTCGGGTGTATGTGTGTCTCTGTATGTTGGGTTTGTGCATGTCTGTGTGTTTCTGTGTCTGTGTGTGCTGTCTATGCATGTCTGTCTGTGTGTGTCTATATATGTGTGTCTGTCTGTGTGTATATGTATGTGTGGTAATGTCTGTGTGTGTATGTCTGTGTGTATGTGTGTGTCTGTATGTGTGTGTCTGTGTGTTTATGTGTATATCTATGTGTGTATGTCTGTGTGTCTCTGTCTGTGTGGCTGTCCGTGTGTGTCTGTGTGTGTGTGTCTCTCTCTCTGCAAAGGCAGGATGGGTGTATGTGTGTGTATGTCAGGTGTGTGCATGTCTGTGTGTTTCTGTGTATGTGTGTGCTGTCTGCATGTCTGTCTGTGTGTGCCTATCTATGGGTGTCTGTGTGTGTATGTCTGTGTGTGTCTGTGTGTGTATGTCTGTGTGTGTATGTGTGTGTCTGTCTGTGTATGTCTGTGTGTGTATGTCTGTGTGTATGTCTGTCTGTGTGTCTCTGTAAAGTCAGGTCAGGAAACACAGAGACACATACACACATACAAACACATCCACCTTTTTTTTTTGTTCAAGTGTTTTTATTCCTCTGAATAACATGTTGTCAGTGCTAATGCACTGGTCTTCCAGCCTTAATCACAATTGCCTCTACACAGTAAACAAATCTACAACAATATACAAATAGACAATTACAGGAAAATAAGCAAAAGATTGGTACATGAATGATAGTTAAAGAACAAGACAAGAAAAAAAGAAACATATGTTTGTGTGACCTCATGTCCCCTTCCCCTCTATGGCCTCGCTATACCTCCTATCTATCAGAGGTAAGGTACCACCGGTTAAGCCTTTGGTGTTAGGCCTATCACCGACTCGCGCATCCAACTTTTCGCCGCTACCCGGGAAATTCCCGGCTACCACCGTTTCGGCTCACTATCACCGAATACCACCGACTCCTGCATATAGGCCCTGAGGGGTAGTAATAACCGCTTGTGGCTCATGCACTATTATTAGGGGACGAAGTAGTCTATCTAATGGGTTAGTTGGTTGGTTGGTTGGACGGGTATCAACTTGTGACAGTGCACACTCATGGTGACTTTATAGTGCTTCCCAACTGGAAAATCAGGCCACCGGCACCTCAACCTGATATCCCACTCGGTCACATTATCCTGACACTGAGCTAACCAGTCCTTGCCCTATCCTATTTATACCAAGTGTCAGGCTAGGAAGCAACAAGTATCAATTTTATAAGTCATTGGTTTGACTCGACCGGGAACCAAACCGATCTCTCGCACGCGAGGCCAGCACTCTACCGATTCGGCCACCGCTCCCGGTTACAAACTGTGTCCGACTTACACAACGGTACATCTGCTTTCCACCAGATGTCACCACCTGTAGATCTATGTATTCCAAAGATGCAGTTTGGGACTATCCAGACAAAATGAATGGGAATTACGATGAATTAACGTTATATCGGAAACACATGCCATCTTCATGGTGATGTTATGCACAGGACAGACTGTGTGGCAATTGCAACGTCAACTGAATTTTTAGTAAACTTGCACTTCACGGATCTCATCTCACACTCGCGAGGCACCACTGCCGCATCATATATATGCATAATATTAATACAAATAATAGTCTCGCTTTTTGAAAGCAAGCGAGGTTAGTACTGAGAGATCTGTGATCCAATGAATGTCTAGTGAACCACGGGAGGTGCAGAGACACTCACCATCATAGATAAAAGACTCACCTCTGTTCAACGGTGATTTACAACCCAGACGGGATGGCCGAATGAGTTAGAGCATCCGTCTCCCGTGTTGGTAGATCATGGGGTCAAACCCTGGTCGAGTCAAACCAATGACTTAAAAATTGATACTTGTTGCTTCCTAGCCTGGCGCTCGGCATTATTAGGATAGGGCAAGGACTGGTTGGCTCAGTGTCAGGATAATGTGACTGAGTGGGATATCAGGTCATGGTGCTGGTGGCCTGGTCTTCCAGTGGGGCAGCACTATAAAGTCGCCATGAGTGCGCACTGTTACAAGTCGGTACCCATCCTGATGTGACCTTAGATGTTGCTAGGACGTAAAACAACAACAAACAAACAACCCTGTGTAAAAGTTGGAGAAAATGTGTCTCAGTGCAGATGGTCTTAGTTTGGAATTCCTACGTTATGTCGATTAAAATCAAATAAATACAATCCAATTGAACATGTCTTCCCTCAACAAATACTCTCCAGGGTGTTCAAATGACATAATGACAAAAAAATCAGTTTGAAGTGACGGACCCATCTACCCACCCATCTGTGTACATGCACCAATTCCCACTGTTACCCGACCAATGCAACACAGAGAATGGTCATATTTTAATATAGTTTTAGTTTCTTAATATATAGCGAATAAGTATGTGTTACAGTTGCATAAGACCAGACGGGATGGCCGAATGAGTTCAGTATCTGTCTCCTGCTTTGGGAGATCGGGGGATCCGAACCCATGGGTTTGGGGGTTCGAACCGTGGTCGAGTCAAACCAATGACTTATATATGGATACTTGTTGCTTTCTAGCCAGGCATTGGCATTATTAGGATAGGGCAAGGACTGGTTGGCTCAGTGTCAGGATAATGCGACCGAGTGGGATATCAGGTCATGGTGGCCTGGTGTTCCAGTGGGCAGCACTATAAAGTCGCCATGAGTGCAGTCACAAGTCGGTACCCGTCCTGATATGACCTTAGATGTTGCTAGAACATAAAACAGCAAACAAACAGTTGCATAATATGATGGTTTTGAGATTCTATCATTTTCTGAGATAAATATATTAGGTTGGTTATTATAATCTACCTTACTTCAATTTGAAGTAACTCATTTTAAATGGCTAACTTTTGAGATATCTGAAGAGCAAACACCCAAAATTAATTTGGGCAAGCTTGCATCATACACTTCTGCAGTAACATATTATATTAAATTGCCTCATTATTCCTGTATATGTGGCGAACAATGTTTATTAAAATAGTGCACCAGTGTCTAAGTCAAATCTAGACAATTGTTTTGTTTTTGAAAATTTGATGCTTTCATCGAACTATGCAGCTTTAAAATCAGGTGACTAGACCTTTAACCAGTGTATTAAGGTGCTTTACTTCTCCAGGTGAAATACAACATATACAGGTATGCATCAGGAGCATAGATAGGCTAATGGCTACGATGCTACTCAGGAATGGCAGAGATGTGGGTTCGAGTCTCATTATTTAGTGTGCTGTGGCATCATTTTAACATAAGCTCATAAAGGGTTTGGCGTCGAAAGAAAGAATGCAACTCAAAAGTCAAGATTGAGAGAGCATCTCGTTAAAATTACAAGTCTAACATAGTGCGCAGTACTAAGTACATAGACATGTACATGAGGAAGAAATATACAATTAGCCAATTGACATACATCGTTTCTCATGTAAGTTTTCATTTCTTTAAGAGCCAACACTGGCCAGTGAATGTATTTTCAACATTCAACACGCAAATAATTTGGTATCAGCTATGAAAATTGCAGCTAAATTCTACTCACTTTATGTGGTAAAACACGCTTTCTTACATACTTTTCTTATTCTTTTATACATATATATATTAGCACTAGCATAATTAATCTATATATATATATATATATATATATATATATATATATATATATATATATATATATGGGTCGTTCTCAGAAACTGTGTACCACTTGAGGTAGTCTACTAGAAATGCATATTTCAAAGAAACCCTTTATTGGAGTGTCAATATTTAGATTTCATCAGTTAGCCAAATAATGTGGGAGATAGTTTAGATCAAAAGTAAATGTTAAAATTGTGTATTATGTATCTTATTGGGATGGATGTAGCTAAATACATAGAAAATTACATCACTAATTTGTGACATTGTCAACAGCATTGAAAATAAAGTGTCACAAACTTAATGAAAACCTCTGAACAACAGCTCATTTCACTTCAAATGGTCATATACAATGTCTTCATTAAGTTGAAGACATTTATTTCTAAAAAAAAAATTTTTATTATGAAATAGTTAACATTTTCTGGAGTCATTAACATCGTAACATTTCGTTTCCACTTGCAAGTACTATGAAACTCTGTATAAAACACTGAGTACAGATACAGTACAGGAACTATTTTCACCATTTGACACTATGCATGGACCCAGTTATGGTATAGTAAAAGATAAATCCTGAAATTGCGCCTAAACATTGAAATTTGAGCCGAACATTTGTGTAAAATTGTTGTTTCCACTTTGTTACTCTGCCAATCTGTTACTCTGCTAATTTTCTTGCTTTTCTCTTTAATATTCACAAATAAGACAAAACCATAGCAATGAGGTTTCAAATTATTATTACTACTGTTTATAAAGCAAGTGGCATGTGAAATGTCCTAAAAATGTCAAGTTTTGTGTGGAAAATATTTGATTTTGGAGTCAAATTGGTTTCCATGCTATACTGCTATTTATTGGGTGTGAGCATCATTTGACCTACTTAAAAATGCCAGAATATGTTTATTTTCAATTATTCAGATGCAAAAGGACATACACATTGAGGAAACTTGCTTATAGGACTTTGGCAGCATTTTGATTTTCTGGTACTGATGTCACACTATTGGTACACAACTTCTGAGAACGACCCATATAGATTAATTATGCTAGTACTTACGTAGTATAGTTGCAGCATAATTGGTGTTTCAGCTCGGTTCTCGGCCTCGGCTATTAGAGGACAGTGAGAGACGAGCATAACCCGATCCTGCATACTTTAACTAACCTAATTTATTCGAAATTATGCCTGAATTTAAAGATGTGTCCGAGTAGTAATCTTCAGTCATACCATGTCCACAACCGGGTGGGTTGGGTGGGAATGTACTATATGCGGGATTGGGTAATGGTCACCTCTCATTTTGCTATAATCAGCCAGAGGGCCGAGAACCGAGGTGAAATATAATTACGAGCAGGGGCCAAATGTATGAGGGCGGGTTAGGGCTCGTAACCCACGCATCGTGCGGATTTCCTGGGTTAGCGGCCAAAGTGTCAATGTATGTGCACGGGTTAGGCTACCGCCTCGAGGGTTAACGTCGCCTTCACTAACCCCAAGTTGAGCCTGGGTTAACGTGCAGGTTAGGGACCGATTCGGGCCAAATCTATTCAATGCGACCATATTTAACAGAATTCATACTCTTACATACTCAAATCGTGAAATTTCATTAAATTAACCCTAAATTCGAAGCATTATTAAGGCTACTGCCGCATTGCCGGCGATATTAATATTTATATTTTCGAATCGACGAACGTAAAGTACACAAATGGCCGCCGCCGCCGCATCGACGTCGCTTTCCATACTGGCAGTGGCGACGGTTTGTTTACTGTACGTTCGTCGATTCTAAAATATAACTATTAATATCGCCGCCAATGCGGCGGTAGCCTTAATAACGCTTCGAATTTAGGGTTAAATTGATAAAATTTCACTTATTGCGTATGTAATTCTGTTAAATATGATAGCATTTAATATATTTGAGCCTAATATATGGCTACAAACACAGAGGGATTTCCCAAATCTATAAATAACTGAAACGTTAGCTAACCCGCGCGCGCTTTGGTCACATACATCCCCCGTGACACATATATCAACACCGACAATAGCTACCCCGCCAGCCGCCCTTAACTCCGCAGCCGATAAATTGTGCCTCATACATTTAGCCCCAGGTCTCAAAAGGTGATATGGGACAAAACTTTGTCCATATTAACCATCAACATACGATCTGCTTATGCATTTGCTCAGGATAAACTGATTTATGGTGTTTCATAATCCCAATAGAAGACATATTGATTTGAAGCAAACGTCCTTGTGTTTTCAGTGTAACCGTTTTTGTGCTGTTTTCTGTCAATCGTTACACGGACAACAAAAAAAGAAGACATATATAAGAGAGAGCATTTCTTAAATAAATTCTATGAATGTATATATAATGCAGAGAACTATTTAGTGTTTATTTTACGATACACATAATCAGTGATGAAAATCGCCTTTGACAAATTTATATATAAAGACAACGACAACAAAAAATCGATAATTTTGTCCATGATTCTAAGTATACATTTGACAATATGCATATATTCAAGAATGAAAATCGTCTCTGACAACAACTAAAAGATGTAGATAAAGATAAAAAAGACAACAAAAAGCGGAAATTGACTTTGGTTAAATTTGTCAACGGTTCAATATATACTTTATTTTACAATACACATATATTCAGATATGAAATTTGCTTCTCACAACAACAAAAAAGAGAAGAAAAAGGAGTGGAAATCTGACTTCCGCTAAAATATCCCATGATTCTATGAAGGAGTTGTTATCTTTGTCACGGATCCTTGAATAATGCTATACAGTAGTACCTGCCCCGAACGAACCCTGTGATAAGCGAACTCCTAACAGTTGGTTGTTGGAGTTTTACGTCCTAGCAACATCTAAGGTCATATCAGAACGGGACCCCTAACATGTGCAGGCAATTGTTCAATGTACAAACATTGTGTCTCATTTGACTGTACTTCAGATGACACGACACTTCCTACGTCAGGAAAACATTAGATTGCTTATTTGTTGGGGTTTTACATCCTAGCAGCATCTAAGGTCACATCAGGACGGGTACCAAGACTTGTGACAGTCCGCATTCTTGGTTGGTTGGTTGAGTAATACGTCCTGGCAACATCTAAGGTCATATCAGGACGGGCACCGACTTGTGACACTGCGCACTCATGGTGACTTTACAGTGTTGCCACACTAGGAAACCGTCACTCGGTCACATTATCCTGGTACTGAACAAACCAGTGTCAGGTTAGGTACCGACAAGCATCAACTTTGTAAGTCATTACCTTGACTCAGCCATGGTTCAAAGCCACCTCCGACACGGGAAGTCAACCAGTGCTCTTATTGATTGAGCCATCCCGTGCAGTGACAGTAGATTGGATGCACAGTTGCCCGTTGAAGTACGACTTAAGTTAATTGCATGGAATTCGACAAGAGCCCTCGGAGTAAATGTCGGCATTACTAGATACCAATTTTAAAAGCTGCATAGTACGATGAAAGCAACTAAAAATTTCAAAACCAAAACACTTAACCTAAATTTGACTGCATATCCAACTTTGATACCAGTGCACTCATTAAACAGTTATTGCTGCATCAAATAGATTGCTGCATCAAATAGAATACATCAACTTAATAGAACCCATCACTGCTGAAACCTACGGTCTCCTGCATTTCGATGTGCACGCCAAAAATAGTCTTTCATGTTTGAATTTCTAATATCCAAAATTATCCATTATAATTAAAGTTACTTCAAAATCAAATATGGTAGAATATAATGATGAAGCTAATATTTTTATCCAAAAGATAACGACAAAAAAATGTAAACCATCGGATTTCATGTTTGAATTTCTAATGAAGAAAGTTAGCCATTGTAATTAAAGCTACTTCAAAATAAAATATGGTAGATTATTATCATCAAGCTAATATTTATATGTAAAAAGATATGGCAAAAACCTTAAAAAAACATCGGACAAATATAAAGACAGTAGAACCAAGTGGCGGCGATTCTCTCCGCATGGATACACTGGGAGTGATGGAGGACACTTTTGAGTATACAATACAACACAGAATGTGTGAAAACATACGTTTAAGTCAGGTGCAAAATACGGATACCTTCTATCAGTTACCCATGTCTCATAACACTCAGTATCTTAACAGTCATTATGTCGTTTTATTTTAATATTATTAAGTTCCCCTCATTTCTATGTACCAATCACACATGTCCAGTTTTCCTATTTACATAATATGAATTAATTACCCATTTTTTAAATGAATACTATTAAACGCTGTCACGTTGGCAACTTATGCCATTGCAAATTGCCGTTTTTACTATTAAAAAAAAACTCCCCAAAACTAAATAGACAATGACAAGTTTTTTTATATCAGTGGCCCGTTTTTTCCTTTGCAGATTAACACGGACCATTTTGAATCTATTTTGACTAAATAACCTCAATTGAATTATATTTGTCTGAATTGCGTCCATTTGTTAGTAAACCTGCCCTCGTTGCTATGTAAAATACTTCCAGTTTTAGTCGATTCTCAGTCTCTTCATTCTCAATTCATACGTATGTAGCCCAGACTTGTTCATTTAAAACACAATAGTACTGGATAATATGCATAGATGAACTGATAAATACCTAAGTAGACTTGTAGATAATTGTTGCATGATTAAAGTAACCGAAGCACAGGTAACAACCACCGATATAACATCTAACTTAAATAACACAATTTTGCCAACTTGATCATACACAAGTCTTTGATTCCTTAACCGCAGTCGGAAAAGTATGGCAATACCATATCCAAGTCCCGCAATTTGAACATCACAGCATTAACGTACTGTGATCAGTATAGTTTCAGACATTTTCCATTGATTCGGTTGGTTGGTTGGTGGGGTTTTACGTCTCAGCAACATCTATGCCACTTATTCGCTATTTCCGCATGAATAAGTTCTGCTACCTGGATTGCGTCGTATCGACATCAGTCGCAGTGACCACACAGCGAGTCGCATCAGGTTTGACACAGCATGGCAAACACGCGTCTAGCCGCTGATCCATAGACAGGGATAAAAGTGATATCCGGGAATAAACGCGGAAAGCAAGCCGAGATTACTATAGTAATTACACTGGCGGCGGATTTCCCCGCAGAGGATTAGCTGTGTCAGGGAATCGCGGGAAAATGCTGGAAGTCAGGTTTTAACTGTTTGCTGTGCCTATATTATCACCCATACCTAACTCATTCTTGCTTGGGCCTTATATTCCAGTGACATCTAAGGTCATATAAGAACAGTATTCAAACTACCCAATTGTTGTCATATATACATCCTGATTCCATGGCATTTTATCTTTAATCGGTAAATATTTAAAAAATCGCTGAAATCCGCGAAACCACGGAGATCGTTCACCCCTGCATAGAAAAGCAGCGCCTTGTGCTAACCAACCAACGCTGCGAGGTGCAACTTACATGCGCAATAACCAACCACCATTAGACCTGCGCATCAACGCCCCGGCCCGATATCAGTAGAATCCAGGCTCTGTATCTACAACAATAACGCGGCGGCGTCCAAGGCCTACAACAGACAGCATCATGACTGCAGGTCGACCTCGGTGACCCCCTGAGAGGCGAGCTCCTTGGTCAGGTTGTCCATGTAGTTGGGGTCCGGGTAGCCGTGTCCGGACACGTTCGAGCTGAACTCCGTCTTGTGGTGGATCTCGTTCCAGACGACGGTGTTGGTCTCGCTCGTCGTCACCGACGTGCCGATAGTGAAGGTGAGGCGGCGCTCCCACGCCACCTTCAGCAGCTCCACCATCTGCCAACAGGGTGCGCGCAGTTAGTTAATTATCACGTAACCAACCTACCATTGGTTTTCCATGATACACTTTTTTTTAAATAATTAAAACAAAATTTTAAGTTGCATAGTCCGATGGTTTTGAATTTCTGTCATTTTTCTGAGATAAGTATATTAATTTGATTGTTATAATCTACCTTACTTTAGGTTGAAGTAACTTTTATCTTAAATGGCTAACTTTTGAGATATTCTAAATGCTAACACATACAATTAGTTTTTGCAAGCATGACACCATAGGCTTCGGCAGTGAGAGGTTATATTAAATTGACTCAATATTCCCTTCTATGTGGCAACAAATGCGTAATAAGGGCAGCAGTATCTAAGTTAGATATGTAGAATCACATCTAGATAATTGCTTTGGCTTAAAAAATGTTGATGCTTTATCGGACTATGCAGTCTTAATTTTTCTTTTTCTTTTCTTTTCATCATCCATGACATTCTTCGACCATTATTTCCCCATGACTGACACAATTATTTATTTTCTTCCAAACTACATTGAACACAATTTTCTTCCAAACTACATGTAACCCCAATTCTGATTGGTTAGTACCAGTACAACTGGATGACGGTGGCTCGAGGTTGCCCCTAGGACTGCAAATATAAACACACTAGTTTGTATACACTGGTTTGTATACACGCGTACACAAAGCAATGTACACACATGTTCATCAGCTCGACATTGTATACATGTGTATATCAAATCGACTAGTTGGCAGCATCAACAACAAAATCCACTTTTGATAGAAGTGAAAACAAGCAAATGTATTAAAACTAGTAAATCCATTCTACCTTTTAATACAGATAAATGCAAAATTCCATGATTTTTAAAGATTTTGAATACTGCTCTAGACTCAGGGATGAAAGTGGCCTCTGGCAAAAAAAGCGGAAACGCAGAAATTCTCCCATAGGCTTAGCGTTGTTAGGGAATCGCGGAAAATTCCCAGAAGTCAGGTGTCGTACATTTTAGAATACGCTGATAGTGCTGCGGCATTTGAAGCACGTATTAATATCCACTGATCATGCTGCGACATCTGCACCATGTACTATTACTATTAGTATACGCTGATAGTGCTGCAGCATTTAACAAACTATTAGTACACACTGATAGCCTGCAGGAAAAATCCCGGAAATCCGCGAAATTGCGGAGATCTTTCATCCCTGATGTAAAATTCTCCGATTAAGTGTATATTGAATATTCCCATTTCCACCATAATGTATGCACACCGAAATGCTACATGTAAGCTTTCTTTGCCCATTTTCGAGCATAACACAGTAGTGCCAAAGTGCACTAAATGCTTTTAATGAGTCCACCAGTGTTTTTTTGTGGTTTAAACAAAATAGTTGACGCTTTCATCAGACTATGCGGCTGATACCCCAGTCACACTACTGCTTGTGACCACTTTGCAACCACAAAAAAAGGTTCTCAGTGGTCGCCATTTTGGTCACAATAAGGTTGCAGCTACTGCACTAAAAACCTTACGACCAAAACAATGGTCGCCGAACTCTGGGCGACCATTGTTTTGGTTACAAGAAGGCAGCAAGGTGGGTTCTTTGGTCCAAAGTGGTCGCAAGGTATAGTGTGACTGGGGCTTTAGTGCATACCTTTCTGCCCTTGTCGTTGTCGGGTAAGTAGCCATAGCGGGGAAACCCACGAGCATTATAACGCTGGCCCGGGTTGGGATGCTCCGGTCCCTGCAACAACAGGAAAAGATAAGGGAGAGAACAAACTAATTATTACCTGTTACCAGAATGGTCTTTATTTGAGAACACCGAGTAATGAGCCTAAGACCAGCCAACATTTCATTTTAAGAGCGAACAAAAGAAGAGATTGTGGTTTCTCTGTGGCAGAGTGGTTAGAGTGTGTGACTTTTTTCTAAGTCGGACTCCTAATCTGAAGGTCAGTGGTTTGATTCCCCATGCCACCACCTGCCAATTTGGATTTCCGCCGCTGTGCATAACTTACAGCGTCAACAAAGGCCAGTTGCTCTCATACCATGTCTATGTGGTGTGGGAGGTTAAAAATCCCTTGGGTCGGTAAAAGTGTAGGCTCGGGCTTTCTATCGACAAACTGTCTAATGGTGAAAACAAGTCTATTCAGACTTATCCATGATAGGCAGTATAAATCTTCAAGAAATAAATTGTGTGCTAATCATAACCATCCTTCTACATGTGTAGTGGTGTACTAACTGACCTCGCCAGGTGAAATAGGCGGGGTGGGCAGAGTGAATGCATCAGGGAACTTAGATAGACTAATGGTTAGGACGATAGCCCTGGAATAGAAGAAGTGTGTGTTCGGGTCCCACCATAGCTGCAAGTTTCCCTACATTTGTGAGGGAAAAATACCAACTCCCTCAGATAATTTAGAACAACTAAGATGTAGAAATCACATAAAATGGTTTTATGAATAATGTGCATGTTAAAAAACCATTATATGTAGTATGACTAGATCAGAAATAGAACTAAATATTCTGAATTTGTGCTTAAAAGAAAAATAAAATAAAGCATTTTCAGGGAAGATTGTGCATGGAACGGGGGAATCCAGCAATTATTGTTGTACTGCAACCGGTGTATTCATACGACCCTTTAATTGAAAATGAACAGATAATTTGATTAATTTAAAGTACCTATTTTTATTAAAGCTGCATAGTCCAATGAAACATCAAATTTCCAAAACCAAAACAATTATCTAGTTGTCGCCATATAGAAGGGAATACTGAGGCAATTTAACAGAACGTGTTAGTTCAGAAGCCCATGGTGTCATTCGGAGTGTTGGTAAGCTTGCACTTCAAATACCTCAAAAGTTAGGCATTGAAAATAAGTTACTTAAAAACTAAAGTAAGGTAGACTATAATAATCAATCTAATATTATTATCTCAGAAAATCACAGAAACTTAAAACCATCGGACTATGCAGCTATATTCTGAAAGCTAAATGAAGCGTGTACAGACCTGTATGCCTGGGGAGATGTAGTACTCGACCCGCAGGGCGCCAGTGTTCGGGTAACTGGGCAGGGACTCGGACATGCGCGTCACCTGCAACCTGCCCATGGGGCAGTTACCGCACTTCTCCCCGTGTATGGTCTTACACGTCGGGCACTGCAGACTGCCATCCTGCAAGGTGCACAGAATGAGCAGACAGCGACACACACAGAGACACACACTGCAGACTGCCATCCTGCAAGGTGCACAGAATGAGCAGACAGCGACACACACAGAGACACACACTGCAGACTGGCATCCTACAAGGTGCACATAATGAGCAGACAGCGACACACAGAGACACACACTGCAGACTGCCATCCTGCAAGGTGCACAGAATGAGCAGACAGCGACACACACAGAGACACACACTGCAGACTGCCATCCTACAAGGTGCACAGAATGAGCAGACAGTGGCACACACACAGACTGCCATCCTGCAAGGTGCACAGAATGAGCAGACAGCGACACACACAGAGACACACACTGCAGACTGCCATCCTGCAAGGTGCACAGAATGAGCGGACAGCAACACACACAGAGACACACACTGCAGACTGCCATCCCGCAAGGTGCACAGAATGAGTGGACAGCGACACACACAGAGACACACACTGCAGACTGCCATCCTGCAAGGTGCACAGAATGAGTGGACAGCGACACACACAGAGACACACACTGCAGACTACCATCCTGCAAGGTGCACAGAATGAGCAGACAGCGACACACACAGAGACACACACTGCAGACTGCCATCCTGCAAGGTGCACAGAATGAGTGGACAGCGACACACACAGAGACACACACTGCAGACTGCCATCCTGCAAGGTGCACAGAATGAGCAGACAGTGACACACACACAGACACACACTGCAGACTGCCATCCTGCAAGGTGCACAGAATGAGCGGACAGCAACACACACAGAGACACACACTGCAGACTGCCATCCTGCAAGGTGCACAGAATGAGCAGACAGCGACACACACAGAAACACACACTGCAGACTGCCATCCTGCAAGGTGCACAGAATGAGCGGACAGCAACACACACAGAGACACACACTGCAGACTGCCATCCTGCAAGGTGCACAGAATGAGCGGACAGCAACACACACAGAGACACACACTGCAGACTGCCATCCTGCAAGGTGCACAGAATGAGTGGACAGCGACACACACAGAGAGACACACTGCAGACTGCCATCCTGCAAGGTGCACAGAATGAGTGGACAGCGACACACACAGAGACACACACTGCAGACTGCCATCCTGCAAGGTGCACAGAATGAGCGGACAGACACACACTGCAAACTGCCGTCATGCAAGGTGCACAGAATGAGCGGACTGACAAACACACACAGACAGACACACATAGACAGAGAGACCGACACACACTGTAGACTGCCGTCCTGCAAGGTGCACAGAATGAGTGGACAGCAACACACACAGAGACACACACTGCAGACTGCCATCCTGCAAGGTGCACAGAATGAGTGGACAGCGACACACACAGAGACACACACTGCAGACTGCCATCCTGCAAGGTGCACAGAATGAGTGGACAGCGACACACACAGAGAAACACACTGCAGACTGCCATCCTGCAAGGTGCACAGAATGAGCAGACAGTGACACACACACAGACACACACTGCAGACTGCCATCCTGCAAGGTGCACAGAATGAGCGGACAGCAACACACACAGAGACACACACTGCAGACTGCCATCCTGCAAGGTGCACAGAATGAGCAGACAGCGACACACACAGAGACACACACTGCAGACTGCCATCCTGCAAGGTGCACAGAATGAGTGGACAGCGACACACACAGAGACACACACTGCAGACTGCCATCCTGCAAGGTGCACAGAATGAGTGGACAGCGACACACACAGAGACACACACTGCAGACTGCCATCCTGCAAGGTGCACAGAATGAGCGGACAGACACACACTGCAAACTGCCGTCATGCAAGGTGCACAGAATGAGCGGACTGACAAAGACACACAGACAGACACACATAGACAGAGAGACCGACACACACTGTAGACTGCCGTCCTGCAAGGTGCACAGAATGAGCGGACTGACACAGACAGACAGACACACATAGACAGACAGACAGACACACACTGCAGACTGCCGTCCTGCAAGGTGCACAGAATGAGCAGACAGCGACACACACAGAGACACACACTGTAGACTGCCATCCTGCAAGGTGCACAGAATGAGTGGACAGCGACACACACAGACACACACTGCCGTCCTGCAAGGTTCACTCACACTATGAGTAGACAGTGACACACAGACAGACACACACTGCAGACTGCCGTCCTGCAAGGTGCACAGAATGAGTGGACAGCGACACACACAGAGACACACACTGCAGACTGCCATCCTGCAAGGTGCACAGAATGAGTGGACAGCGACACACACAGAGACACACACTGCAGACTGCCATCCTGCAAGGTGCACAGAATGAGCGGACAGACACACACTGCAGACTGCCGTCCTGCAAGGTGCACAGAATGAGCGGACTGACAAACACACACAGACAGACACACATAGACAGAGAGACCGACACACACTGTAGACTGCCGTCCTGCAAGGTGCACAGAATGAGCGGACTGACACACACAGACAGACACACATAGACAGACAGACAGACACACACTGCAGACTGCCGTCCTGCAAGGTGCACAGAATGAGCAGACAGCGACACACACAGAGACACACACTGTAGACTGCCATCCTGCAAGGTGCACAGAATGAGTGGACAGCGACACACACAGACACACACTGCCGTCCTGCAAGGTTCACTCACACTATGAGTAGACAGTGACACACAGACAGACACACACTGCAGACTGCCGTCCTGCAAGGTGCACAGAATGAGTGGACAGCGACACACACAGAGACACACACTGCAGACTGCCATCCTGCAAGGTGCACAGAATGAGTGGACAGCGACACACACAGAGACACACACTGCAGACTGCCATCCTGCAAGGTGCACAGAATGAGCGGACAGACACACACTGCAGACTGCCGTCCTGCAAGGTGCACAGAATGAGCGGACTGACAAACACACACAGACAGACACACATAGACAGAGAGACCGACACACACTGTAGACTGCCGTCCTGCAAGGTGCACAGAATGAGCGGACTGACACACACAGACAGACACACATAGACAGACAGACAGACACACACTGCAGACTGCCGTCCTGCAAGGTGCACAGAATGAGCAGACAGCGACACACACAGAGACACACACTGTAGACTGCCATCCTGCAAGGTGCACAGAATGAGTGGACAGCGACACACACAGACACACACTGCAGACTGCCATCCTGCAAGGTTCACTCACACTATGAGTAGACAGTGACACACAGACAGACACACACTGCAGACTGCCGTCCTGCAAGGTGCACAGAATGAGCGGACTGACACACACAGACAGACACACACAGACAGACACACATAGACAGACACACATAGACAGACACACATAGACAGACAGACTCTAGACTGCCATCCTGCAAGGTGCACAGAATGTCCGGACTGACACACTGTAGACTGCCGTCCTGCAAGGGGCACAGAATGAGCAGGCAGCGACACAGACAGACACACTGCAGACTGCCGTCCTGCAAGGTGCACAGTATGAGCGGACAGTGACACAGACAGACACACTGCAGACTGCTGTCATGCAAGGTGCACAGTATGAGTGGACAGCGACACAGACAGACACACACTGCAGACTGCCATCCTGCAAGGTGCACAGTATGAGCGGACAACGACACAGACAGACATAGACTGCAGACTGCCGTCCTGCAAGGTGCACAGTATGAGCAGACAGCGACACAGACACACACTGCAGACTGCTGTCCTGCTAGGTTCACTCACACTATGAGTGGACAGCAACACACAGATAGACACACACTGTAGACTGCCGTCCTCCAAGGTGCACAGTATGAGTGGACAGCGACACAGACAGACAGACACACTGCAGACTGCCATCCTGCAAGGGGCACAGAATGAGCGGGCAACGACACAGACAGACACACACTGCAGACTGCCGTCCTGCAAGGTGCACAGAAGGAGTGGACAGCGACACAGACACATACTGCAGACTGCCGTCCTGCAAGGTGCACAGTATGAGTGGACAGCGACACACAGACAGACACAGACTGCCATCCTGCAAGGGGCACACTATGAGCAGACAACACACAGCCAGCCAGCACAGAAGCCAGGTGCAGACCTGCAAACATTTTATTTTAAGAAAAAAGAATACCTTGCACGAAATCATAAGACCATAATTATGTACCTTACATTCATTTGCTTCATATAGAATTTCTTCATGAAGATCATTTAGACAGACAAACAGACAGAAAACATACTCTTTAAATGACGTTAAATTTACATAACCAATTTGAAGAATGACTAAGACATAGAAATCTAGTAAATAAATTATAATATGCATCATTTACATGTTTTAAAGCTTTTATAACACGACTGAATTAACCGTTGTTTGGTGTAAATTACAATATGCATAATTTCTATGTTTTAAATCTAACATATATATATATAATATGACTGAATCAACCGTTTTTTTGCTGGTGGAAATATTGCAGCCCTGTGACAGGGCTGCTAAAAAATTCCTGTGGAAAGAAAACTAGATATTCAAATGTTGTAGAAAATATATGCTGTTTCATGAGCGGTTTAATCAGAGCATGAACATGGAATGATTCCGTGGGAATCAGAAAGGTTTGTTTGTTTGTTGGAGTTTTACATCCTGGCAACATCTAAGGTCATATCAGGACAGGTATTGACTTGTGACAGTGCAGATTCATGGTGATTTATTAGTGCTTCCCACTGGGAGACCAAGCCACTGGCACCATGACCCATGACCCGATGTCGCACTCAAGTCACATTATCCTCATACTGAGCAAACCAGTCCTTGCCCTATCCTATTAATGCCGAGCGTCAGGATAGGAAGCGACAAGCATCAATTTTGTAAGTCATTGGTTCGACTCGATTGGGAAATCAAACTCCCGATCGATCCTACTCAGCGGACCCATTTGTTGTTTGGGTTATTTTTCGTTCCAACCAGTGGTGCACCACTGGTCCATCAAAGGCTGTGGTATGTGCTGTCCTGTCTGTGTTGCTTATCGGAAAGAGTAGCCTATGTGATGACAGTGGGTTTCCACCAAAGAAATAGCTCAGGATGACCCATATGTTTGACGCCCAATAGCCATTGATACAAAAATCAAAGCGCTCTAGAGGCATTGTTAAATAAAACAAGCTTACTTTTTGGAAAGCCTTCCACTCTACTGAATCGGAATGGTCGGCAGGCGTGCAGGCGGGGCGAGCTTACCTTGGTGCCGTTCTCGTACATGGCCTGTATACAGGCGCGGTGGTACATGTGTCCACAGCGCTGTAGCTTCACTACGGTGGCGTCCCCGGCCACGTAGCCAGACGCGTCAGACAGCTCGTCCATGCAGATAGCACAATCCTACACGCGAACAACACGCACACCATTACTGCAGAGCGAGTCAGTCTGGCTGTTTGTGGGGGGCATTACATCCCAGCAAGATGCCTACAGTTGGAACACTGAACTGAAGTGTCCCGCTTGCATTAATATGCCAACATGGCCTAGTAATAATAATAGTATTGAAATGATATTTAATAGTGACAATTTAAAAAAAAATCACACACACAAAAAACCCTTATCTACCGACCACAAGACAATTCCCCCTGCAACAGGAAACATAATATTTTTCTTTTTGACCTGAGCACTGACTTGTGACGGCCCTAGTGGGGAATAATTATGAATACTCAGTATTCAAGCAAATTCTAAGCAAGCAAATCTAAGGACTTTAGGACATATTCATGCTAGAAAATTATTGGTTAAGCCTTCCCTGCAACCCTAAAAATAAGCTATTTTATAGGCTCTACACATTTTGGCATGCACACCAAATCATTGGATATCATAGGCTTGCATGACTTGAAACGGTGACAGGTTCTATTAAATTGAATAAATATCCCTTGTATATGGGCAAAAATTCTTAATGAGCGAATAAGTAGAATATTTAGGATCAAATCCAAGTGATTTTGATTTGATTTTCGAAAATTTGATACTTTCATCGGATCATGCAGCTTTAAGAAACATCCTTAAATACCAGGTTTGTTTAACACTGCAAACGTTAATAGAGGTGTACCTTTAAAAGTAGCATCCCCCCCCCCTCCATAATGAACACCAGTTTTGTTTATTAATGATATTTTAATGCAGATAAAAAGGTTTACTCACAGAATCTTTGGGAGGCGTATTTACCGCTAAGCCATACCGCTTTAACACCGAGTCTGCACAGTGGGACACTTGAAAACAGAAACAGGCTGAGTCAGCGTCAGACACATTTGTTTGTTCCAGTTTGGTATGTGCTGTCCTGTCTGTGGGAAAGTGCACATAAAAGACCCGTTTGTTCCAGTTTCACATCCTATAGTTACTCCCACAATCCTGTGACAAGGCTGCGAAACAACCTAATATAATAGAAAAGGTGTCGGACAGCTGGGTTATAGCCATAACCACACAAATTTGCACGATTCTAATATGCTAAATAATATTGTTCAACCAGCCGTACGATATGAAACGACATTTCACATTATTTCACAACCCCACCTGGATTTTAAATTTCTGACATTGAAATTGACAAAGACGTGCAATTTGGAAACTCGGCATAACTTTCTACCTCAAAATTATACTTGAAGATCGACTCCGCAGATGCAATACGCGCTTTACTGTCAACACAAACCCACCTACTCAGCGCGTCATATAATATATCATTCTTGGTAGAGATAAAGTCACTTCATGCTTCAAAGCCTATCTAATATTTAAGTTATAAATTCATGAATATATAGATGAGGTTAGGCCAATCTATCAATTCACGCATCTGTTTTGTCACAAACGTGACAGCCATTCGAACAATATTACAGCCACGTTAAGGCTGTTTTAATGGGGATTATACACTAAAAGTTTCATTTATACTTAGTATTGAGAGTATAAATTACAAAATCGATAGAACAGTGATAATCATTAAACAGATTTTCCTACATTGAATTTGACATAGCGTTCTTAATGTTCCCTTTAAAACAAACATAGTAATCTAATAATATGACTGTCAGCCATGTGAATTAACCACTACTAATTTCACCTAAATAATGTCAGTGTTAAGAAGGTTATGAGAGTTTGCAATACAAACTTTCAGAGAAGATGATCCCCTGGTTCCCTCATTCAGTGTATCTATATCGGCACAGAGCTAACGAGATGAGGGAGAATGCAAAACAAACCCCACAAGATGGCGACTCCAGAATGCTCTCAATTCGACTTTTAAAGTCTATTAATCTACATTATTTAACCAATTCTTGATTCAAAAGTTGCGGGTAAATATAAAAAGGTATGTGAAGATTACATTTTGCTTCTTAAATTAAGAATGTATATGCTCATTTCATTTACCCAGAATTTTGCCACATGTTTAACAAACAGATTATATTAAAGTTGCATGGTCCGATGAAAACATCAAATTTTTAAAATGGAAGCAATTAACTTGATTTGAATCTACATGTCTAACTTAGCTACTGGTGCACTGAGTAAGCATTTGTAGCCACTGAGAAGGGAATACTGAGACAATTTAATAGAATCTTTTACTACAGAAACTTATGGTGTCAGAGTTTTGGCATACCTGCCAAAATTAATTTTGCATGTTTGCATTTAAAATGTCTCAAAAGTTAGCCATTTAAAATGAAAGTTATTTCAAACTGAAGTAAGGTAGATTATAACGATCAACCTAATATATTTATCTCAAAACCATCGGACTATGCAGCTTTAAATTTATACGGTTAGGGTTCTGCATTTCTATTAATTTTGAATAAAATTGACGTTTATAAACATCGTGTTTATAAACATCAATGTTTATAAACATCGTGTATGCATGCGTAGCTTGGCTGAAGAATGAATTCACACTGCCATTGAGGTTGTCGATATACGTTATTTTATTCAAAATTAATAGAAACCCAGAACCCAAACCTTATAAATTTAATATAATCTGTTTGTTAAGCATGTTATCTGTTTGTGTGCCCATCGTTTTGTTTCTAGGTGGTGTGGTTTTAGAGATATTTCACTTTTTCTGTAAGAAAATTGCTTACGGCCATTGACAATGCATTGAGTTTGTGGATATGTGCAGTGCAAAACGTTTTCCGTTTTATTCCAAATTAATAGAAGTCCAGAACCTGAACCTTATAAATTTGATATAATCTGTTTGTTAAGCATGTTATCTGTTTGTGTGCGAAGCGGTTTGCTTCCAGGTGGTGTGGTTTTAGAGATATTTCACTTTTTCTGTAAGAAGATTGCTCACGGCCATTGACAATGCATTGAGTTTGCTGATACGCGCAGTACAAAACGTTAGTTTTATTCAAAATTAATAGAAATCCAGAACCTGAACCTTATAAATTGAATATAATCTGTTTGTTAAGCATGTTATCTGTGTGTCTGCCAATCAGTTTGTTTCTAGGTGGTGTGGTTTGAGATATATTTAACTTTTTCTGTATGAAGATTGCTCATATCCATTGAGTTTGCAGTGTGACCGTGTGCCATCCTGCAGCCAAGCAGCGCGCGCACTGACCTAAATACCCATGCAAACGTCATATGAAATAGGTCTATAGGATGGAAACAAAAGTGTCAGTGCAGTGTCAGTTGTCAAGCCAACAGCAGCATCAGCGAGTGGTTGGTTGATTGCTGGAGTTTTACGTCCTGGCAACATCAAGGTCAGGATGGGTCCCAACTTGTCATAGTGCACTCATGGTGACTTTATAGTGCTGCCCCACTGGTAGGTAGATCAGCTAACATTTCAAAATACAACAAACGGTATAAATTTAAGCTCTTTCAACAGATCTTCCTGAGACAAACTCAAATGTGTTGTAATTTTGAAAATATCTTAATAGGGGAGAAAATTATGGCATTTCTAATGTCAGCTTAATTGCAAAATTTAGTCTGGATTCACCATTATAATATACTTTGACCGTTGTCACATTTTTACAGCTTTCTATGCTCTATGTATTTTGATTTTGGTAATTTAATGTATATTTTCGGTGAGATTAGGTCATGTTTTTCCAGTGATATAAAATTTATGAAAATATTCCAATGCGAAAGTACTTTAATCAAGGCCGGAATGGTGAAAATGCAGGAACATTTTTCTATAGACGTGGTGACCGACGCGCCCCTATCGGTATCTGACATACCTACCACCGGAAGACCAGGCCACCAGGACAAGGACTTAATATCCCACACACAATCACAGTCACATTATCCTGACACTGAGCAAACCAGTCCTTACCATATCCTAATAATGCCGAGCGCCTGGCTAGGTGATAAGTATCAATTTGTAAGCCATTGGTTTGACTACCAGGGTTCGAACCCCACAATCTACCAAAACGGAAGGCGGACGCTCAACTCATTCGGCCATCCCAGGTGGTCCGCGTCAGCGAGTGTGAGCGACAGTGACACCCAACACGGACCGGACCGTTCCTGGTTTCGGTTTTCGTCACACAACGACAAGAAAGAGAAATAAGCCACATTTCCCTAACACGAGGTCGCGTTGGTCTTTGGCAGTTCGGTGAACACAGTAGAATATTCCCATGGCGGGAACGTTCAATAATGTCGGACTTACTGGAGTTGTCAGTGGAGGCTAGCGGGAAACGTTGTCCAAAAGTTGAAAAACAACTACAGAAAAGTGAATATCAATATTCGGTTAATCAATCAAGACACCGTGACGGAATGAGTCAATGACGGAACGGAAGAATAGAGTATGGAATGACAACCAATGCAAACTTCTTAACTTTTTAATAGCCTACCTTTCTTAACATTCCATAACATCGCAAGTGTCATTGCCCTGCTAATCTCCCTCTCAAACCAACCATGTGAATGGTTACACTACAATCTGACCCATCATTCTACTTACGACTGAAAGCTGGCAGACCGGGGATTCCCCCTCACCCCCCCCCCCCCTCATATCCATATATGGAGCTATAAACTCCTTGGCCAGTGACGTCACTATTATCACGTGACTCACGCTCAGAATTAAAACGACTAGCTATTCGTCGCCGGGAAAACAAACGAACTCAGAATTCCACTTGGTGGTGTACAGGAGAGTGACCTAGATTGTTGTGCCATTGGCTGGGTGAGTGGAGAGAAGGGAGGGTAATACTGAGGTATTTTCAATCTTCTTTAGAGTAGTGCAATGAGGAAATATATTTGCGTAATGTAAAATATATGTTAGTACAATTACATTGCATAATTCAATGAGAAACAGATATAGATGAAAAACGTTTTTTTGTTGTTGAATGTAAAAAAGGTTCTGGAGTGTATGGGGTTTGAACCCACACCACAAAACAGCTTCAGGCTACACTCTAACCACTAGGCCAGAGACCACACATGATTACTACTCTCAGTTAAAGCTATTTGTGTATAGGAAATCACATATAAAATGTGTGTGTGTGTGCTTGTGTGAGTCTGTCTGTGTGTGTATCTCTGTGTCTGTCTGTGTGTGTGTGTCTCTGTGTGTGTATGTGTGTGTCTCTGTGCCTCTGTGTGTATCTCTATGTGTCTCTATGTGTGTGTGTCTCTGTGTCTGTGTGTGCATCTGTGTCTGTGTGTGTGTCTCTTTGTCTCTATATGTGTGTCTGTGTGTCTCTGTATGTGTCTCTGTGTCTGTGTGTGTATGTGCGTGTGTCTGTGTGTGTGTCTCTGTGTCTGTGTCTCTGTGTCTGTGTCTCTGTGTCTGTGTGTGTATGTGTGTGTGTCTCTGTGTCTGTGTGTCTCTGTGTGTGTCTCTGTGTGTGTCTCTGTGTCTGGGTGTGTGTGTCTCTGTGTCTGTGGGTGTGTGTCTCTGTGTGTGTGTCTCTTTGTCTGTGCGTGTGTGTCTCTGTGTGTGTCTCTATGTCGGAGGGAGGGAGGGAGGGAGGGAGGAGGGAGGAGGGAGGGAGGGAGGGAGGAGGAGGCAGGGAGAGAGAGGCAGGGAGAGAGAGGCAGGGAGAGAGAGCGAGAGGGAGGGAGAGTGTGTCTGTCTCTCTCTCTCAGAGACACACACACACAGAGACACATACACAGAGACATACACAGACACACACACAGAAACACAGCGACACACACACACACACACACAGAGACACAGAAACTGAGACACAGAGACACACACAGAGACACACACACACAACGTGCGAGCAACGTTCCTCCAACGCGCTGGTAACGTGTGTCGACGTCATGCAAACGCGCCCGTAACGTGCGATCCAACACGTTGGCGCGCGTCGGCCCGCGTCGAAAGTTTTGTGCAAGCACAAAACGATCGGCGCGAGCCAACGCGCGCCGGCCCGAACGCCGCTGTCACTCAAAGTGTACCGGCGCGCCGTTAAAGGGGCTGTCACATTAGGTTTTTTTTGCGGGAGCGTATGGTGGCGTAAGCGCGTTACGTCATATATGTCGGCATACGCCGTATACGCTACTCATACGCTACTCATACGCCGCCAGATGCCAGGGTATGTGAAGCGTATGAGGCATATGCCGCCATACGCTTTCATAAATCCGTCCGTCCAAATTTTTTTGTGCATGCTAAAAAAAACTCGACCTATGAGGGTGTATGGCCCATAATGTCAAAAAATGTCACAGCACGCTCCCATACGCTCCTCGTACGCTCCTCGTAGGTTCCACATACGCTCAAAACCACCCGAAAGGTCACCAAATGTCATCATAGGCCGGCACGCGCAGGACATACGTAGGTTTTCAATACGCTCCCGCCATACGCCGTAATGTGACAGGGCCTTAACGTGTTCGTAACGCGTCCCGACGCATGCCAGCGTTTCGCTCAAAAAGGCGACACGTCGGCACGCATCGACGCGCGTTGGTGAGAAACGTCGTAATGTGACAGCCCCAAGGTCATATCAGGACGGGTACCGACTTGTGACAGTGTGCACTCATGGCAACTTTATAGTGCTGCCCCACTGGAATACCAGGCCACCAGCACCATGACCTGATATCCCACTCAGTCACATTATCCTGACACTGAGCCAACCAGTCCTTGTCCTATCCTAATAATGCCAAGCGCCAGACTAGGAAGCAACAAGTATCAATTTTAAAGTCATTGGTTTGACTCGACCAGGATTCAAACTCATGACCCCACGCTCTACCAACACGGGAGACGGACGCTGTAACTCAAATCCTCGGCATTATTAAGATAGGACAAGGACTGGTTGGCTCAGTGTCATGATAATGTGACTGAGTGGGATATCAGGTCATGGTGCTGGCAGCCTAGTATTCCAGTGGGGCAGCACTATAGAGTTGCCATGCGTGCGCACTGTCACAAGTCGGTACCCGTGCTGATATGACCTTAGATGCTGCTAGGATGTAAAACAACAACAAACAAACATACATAATATGTACGTACGTACGTGCGTACGTACGTACGTACGTACGTACGTACGTACCTACCTACCTTGTATATGTGACGTCCTATACACAAATAGCCTGCAGTGAGACTATTAATTATGTGTGGTCTCTGTGGTCTAGTGGTTAGAGTGTTGAACTTGTAATCTGAAGTTGTTTGGTGACACTGGTTCAAACCCCATACACAGCAGAACTTTTTTTACATTCATCAACAAAAAAACGTTTTTCATCTATATCTGTTTCTCATTGAATTATGCAATGTAATTGTACTAACATATATTTTACATTACACAAATATATTTCCTGATTGGACTACTCTAAAGAAGATTGAAAATACCCCAGTCTTACTCTCCCTTATCTCCACTCAGTGACTCACCCAGCCATTTTAAAAACAACAGCTGCCAGCTAGTCCCAGCCTCAGAACTGACCCACTTCTGGTGGTGAAGTGGGTCCCCTACTCTCCCAACACATATTTGGTTCTTTAAACATAAAAACCAAACAAGGTTGTGCTTGGAGAGCATTTGTCGGAGTACGGTTCCCGTCGCCAGCGACCTATATCTGGTCCCTTTAAAACAAAGTAAATGGTTGATTTTTCCCCATAGAAACCAATGAATTGGTCATTTGGATAACGTTCAAACTGGGAAAAACTGACAAATGTACTAAATGTCAGCTGATTATGTTTTATTTGTAAATGTGTGCCAGCCCAATGCTTCCAAAATATAGTAAATAAATCAATGAAACCCAGAGTCCGAATAACAATCTAGCTAAAACTTACAACTTACAAATTATCTGTAGTTGTTGACAGACTGGCAAACGCACTAGTCCAGGCCCTTGGGGATATAGTCCTTGACTGCCTTAGCCAGCCATCAAATTTTGAAGTTTGACTACCAAAAAGGAGGGCAAGTCGCCACTACTTTTTTCAGTTAGCACTACATGTTGCCTGTATGAAAACAAATGTGATGGACATCTCAATTCCACAGCTAAACCGATTTTGAAAGCCATTTTCCAAAATAGCCACCAATTTTTATCATATCTAATAAATTTGACTGTAACTGTTAATCGACTGGTCTGGGGCATGTGCACCCCTACATAAGATATGTTCAGTATGTCATTTGGCACATGTTAATGTAAACTAAATGGATATTGGTTTGCTATATGTTGAGATAGTTGGGAAAATATGTACAAAGATGGCTACCAATTTTCATTACATCTCATAAATTGGGCTGTAACTTTTAATCGGCTGGTCTGAGACACATGCACTCTCACATAAAATATGTTCAGTATGTTATTTGGCATATCTTGATATAAACTAAATGGATATTGGTTCACTATTTGTTGAGATAATTGGGAAAATATGAAGAAGAAAAATAGCTGCCAATTTTTATTGCATCTCATAAATTGGGATATAACTTTAGTTTTAATCGGCTGGTCTGAGGCACATGCACCTTCACCTAAGATATGTTCAGTATGTCAATTGGGATATTTTAATGTAAGCAAAATGGATATTGGTTCACTATCTGTCAAGATAATCGGGAAAATAAGCAAAGAATGTGCAATTTTAATGCAAAAATGTTCAACTTGTTGTGAGATATGCTATCATATATATTAAATATTTCCCATATCAATGGAACTCACTGTGGATAATGGTTCATATATGGGTGAAAAAACAAGCTAGTTCGAAGACTGGTTTCAATAGCCTTGCCAAAAATCACATAACGGTGATGGTAAATATGAAGGCTACCTTACAATAAATCCACCAGCAACAGAAGCATCAACCATGCAGGAAGTTTTGCAGCAATCTATCTCTGTTAAGTCATCCTTACATCTTGAAAACATTGCAATATTCTCTGGTCAGTCATTGTCCAATAGCAGCATTTTGGATGACTTCATAGAGATGATCGAAATCCTTCTAGGATTACTCCGAGCTGACAGAGAGGATGACTGGTGTCTCAACTTATCAGGCATAAGAAACATGATTCTTTGGGGGCTTCGCCATAGAGAAAACCAATTACTCAAAATATCTGCCTGTCTGTTATGCTCAAATGTCCAGGTTATCTAGATCAGATTGCTGTGGATCAAACAAATGAAGAAACAGTGAATAAAGATACTCAGACTGCCGGTTGAACACATGGATTCAACCTAAAACCATGTATTGTTGCATGCAACTATCTCATAGAAGAGCATAGAGCATAAACACTAAGGGAATTCTGGTTTCAGATTTCATTGCAATGTTCTGGAAGGCAATAAATAAGGAGAGATGAATGAGTCTGATGCTGTTTTGGTTGATTTCATGGGAAAACTGGATGAGCCCTGGTTTGGTAGAGATCCATCAGATCTTGTTAATATATCGACTGGAGCAGTTGCTACACCTGAGGTTTCCAATAAATAGCCTACTGACAACATACAAATAGGGAGAAGAAGCTTACTTAGTATTCCAGGAGCAGCAGCTTCGAAAGTGATGACACGATCAAGAAGCTGTTAGAAAACGTTCAGTGACATGGAAAAGAAAACTGATAACGGTCCAACTAAAGAAACCATCTTGAAAACTGACCGACAATTGTTCGGGAACATGGTTCTCATTCCCTAAAACTGCAAACTTGAGATGCATAATGCCCCATGTCATTCTCTTGGCCTATTACACTCGGCATTGACGGCACTATGGAAAAGATCATTCAAGCTGTTCTGTCAAAGCATCTAGAGACCAAACTATCACCATTGGGGAGGAGCCCCTTCATTGGTGCAATGGGACTCATCTAGAAATTTCATGGTGAGAATCACACATTCAGTGAACACTCTGATAATATATTTTCACAAATCATCCATGCCAGCAAGGGAAATGAGTGGATTGATGTGGTATTTGATGCATACCAAGATTAATTAATCAAAGCCGCTGAACGTGCTAATTGTGATTCTGAAGATGGCGTTGCCTTCCAACAAAATAATGCCAGGCTATAAGACACTAAGTGGAGACATCAACAGCAAATCTTCATAAGACGTGGAAACAAATTATCAGTCAGGCTTGTCGACATCACTAAACTGGCTGCAGCACTAGGGATGAGATGTTTGTCCTACCTTATTGGGACTTCATCAATGGACTGGATGTGATACTCTCAGCTTACTTGCTGGGTAAGGAAAGTTGAAAGCGATGAAAGTTCTCTGATGCAATGAGATGTTCAGAAAAGCTTAATGCATTCAAGATTCCACATGCCAACCTCACTGCTGCAACACTAAAATAAGTGATGTAAACGAGCTATAATGCCAAATGTTCCTTAACAGAAGTAATGAAATTGAGTGTGGACAGCTTCCCCCATGTTAGGACACTCTTCGAGCAAACTACCAAGCTGCTATCTGGAGATGTAACTTGATAACTCCCCAGACATTCCCAATCCTATTGCAGGTCATGGGTGGACATCAGTTATCAAAAGGATAACAGGTTCCCCAGCTTGAGAAGTCATTACAAGTCTCCTGTCTTACAAGTGCACTAGATCTTGCTTGCCATTTGACTGCACATGTAGCATCAATGGACTCAAATGTATAGAAGCCGGCCAGTACTGTTGTTGATATACTCCAACATGGTGAATGATGAAAACTAATTTCTACAAATTAAAATGTTTCATCTGACGGTACTAATGGCTGAAAACACATTGTTTGCATATAATGATCTACCATGCATATGAAGTGACTATAATCAACCATACATCATCCTTCATCTAAAGTAACAAGAATTAGCCCGTTTGTAAATGTCCCTATTCTCAAATGGTGCCATGGTTTCACAAATATGATGTACATGAATTGTCTATATTTGGCCTTGTATGACACAGTTATTAATTAATACATTGATAGGCATTCGTACATATAACACAGGTTAGTTAGAAAGTAATGCTGTTCATGCATATATAAATATAAAGTCTTCATATACATTGTTGCAAATATGATTGCTGGGAGCTAATTTGGGAAATGTTTGATATAAATGATAGCATATCTAACAAGTTGAGCATTTTTGCATTAAAATAGCACATTTGTTTGCTTATTTTCCTAATTATCTTGACAGATAGTGAACCAATATCTATTTCATTTGCATAAAAATTATCCTAAATGACATACTGAACATATTTTATGTGAAGGTGCATGTGTCGCAGACCAGCCAATTTGAAGTTACGACCCAATTTATGAGATGCGATAAAAATTGGTAGCTATTTTTCTTCTTCACATTTTCCCAATTATTTATGAGATGCGATATAAATTGGTAGCCATTTCTTTGTGCATATTTTCCCAATTATCTTGACAGATAGGGAACCAATAATCATTTACTTTACATTAAGATATGCGTCGTTTCATGGTAAATGGGGTCAAAGTGTGACATGAGTAAAAAATGAATAGTCTATTTTCCTAATCTTTTCACTGAGTAGCCAACTCTTGTCTGTATATATACTGGTGAATTAAAGGAAAAGATAGTTGAGGTTACTATTTTGTCAAAAAACAAGAACTAATTGAGTAGCCAGCCCCAAGTGTGGACTTATTAATCAACAAGTGAGGATTCATTAATCAATACAATTATTTAAGAAAATGTATTTCATGAAACAATTAATTTCTATGTTGTGATCCCCTAAGTATAGAAATACATTCTAAAGAAATCTGCATAGGGTGATTATATTCTTCCCAATTTTGAGTTGTGGACTTAACACAACAGAAGAGGACACCCAAAAAAGTAGGGGACTTCAACTTCAATTTTTCCCCCATAAAGCTTTGCAGAATATGATATTACTAGCCACGGTACTAGAAAATAGCCTTACACATGCACCAATAGCAACTGTTTCTTTACTGAAGCTCTGGTATTCCCAGGATAACATTTCCTAATTTAACAAGCAAGGGACAAGCAGGGGGACAAGACAGTTACGTCCAGAACCAGTTTAATCACCATGGAATATTAGATATAAAAATATATATATGGATGCAAAATTAACATTTATTTCAACTAAGAGTCTTTTATTATTTCATTGACTAACAAGTAATATTCTATGCAAAATAAAGGTCTAGTAGAAAAGTCCACATTCTCCATGTAACAAGTTCATGCTCTTGAAACGCCATACTTTTGGAATGAAACTGTTGGCATTTTCTTTACTATGTCACATTAGGCCATAATCTTTTTCATATCTATCCCTCCAAAGTGTAAGAATACCAATTCTATAAAGAAAATAACTCCTCTACTCTTTCACTAATTGTTTTTGACCATTACATACTGGAAAATACATTGGCCCCATTTACCATGAAACGACCCATATGCCAAATGACATACCAAACATATCCTATGTGTGAGTGGATGTGTCTCAGACTAGCCGATTAAAAGTTATGGCCTAATTTGTGAGGTGCGATAAAAATTGGTAGCCATTTTTTTTAAATGCCCACCTAAATGGGTTTAGCTGTGGAATTGAGATGTTCATCACATTTTTTCATAACAGCAATCCATAAAAATAACTGAAAAATATAGTGGCGACTTGTCCTCTTTTTTGATAGTCAAAATTGATCTGGCTCATGGATTAATATTATTGTGCAGATTTGTCTACAAGCATGAAATTTGGGATAGTTGTAGACCAAAATATACTAAATTGACTTTTTGAGGATGCCGAAACCGATGCTTATTGGGTGCGCCGGATTAGCTAAATACAAGATGGGCCCCAGTCGCTATTTGATTTTGTCATAGTTTCATAACCAAAAGTCATAGGATCAAGTGTGATGGCTCTTTTGATATGTTTTTGACCTCAAAAATTCCAAATCTGAACTCTGTTTTGACCTAGAAAATGTCATTTGGTTGATGTAGTGGCTAAATTGATTTGCTACGGTTATTTTATATCATAACAAATCACAACTGAGAACATACCATAAACATGCAAGCTTTAAGACCTCTAATCCAGATCACTGTGGCAAGGTTTAATGCACTTGATCTAAGTATCATCATTATTCACACATCCACCGTCACATTTACATAACCCTGTGCAGTGGACTCCAGCTCTACCGCATTTAACATGAAGCAGTGCCCTGTACATGTGTTCGAACAAAGCTGCTTGAGAGGGTGATATGTTTTCCTAAGTGTTTTACCACTTGTAAAAAGATGATGTCTGGCTTCATTCACCTTAGACAAACCACAGGCCTTACTAAATACGATACATGATAACCACAAATCGTTCCAGCTTCTGCATGTGGAAAGACTCAAGGTTGAAGCATGTTGGTTAATTGGTCAGTGTGGGCAGTGTTTCAGTGAGTCCTGGTGTATTTTGCCAAAGATTCCCAAGCAATTTTCTTGCCACATCCAAGGAACTGTGATGTTGTGTTACATCTTGTGATGGCATGGAAAACTGGTAATATTAGAGACCTGGAAGGACCGAGATCAGAGCAGATATGGTGGATGGTAATATCACTGAGTTTTCCCCACACTACCAAAGCCCACCCACAGTTCTGAGAGACCAAGTATGGAGAATAAGCATATGACAATGACCACAAAATCACTATCAACAGTTCAAACATAAGTTGTCTGGTGGCCGTGTCCTACAGCATGTGCAAGATAAAACATCACATGGTCTGTTGGAACGAACACTCACATTTGGTACTGAGAAGGAGTTTCCCAACTAGATCTTTCTTGACAATCTCCTCACTGAGGAAAGAGAATAACTCCTTTTTGTTATCCTCATTTATTAGGAATCTATTATTCCAGTCACGCTTTGACATTTTCATGTGGTCATCCCCAATCCGAGTCTGTGGGCATGTACCATGACTCTGATGTGTGATGGCTACCTTCTGGGTAGTTATCCCATTTGGCATCAACGCGTTCAAATGTTGGGGTCATTTGATATACCAGGAATGGCATGTGTTGTGAAACATACTCAGTTATGTCTTTGCTGATTTAGGCCACACCATATGAATAACAACTACTATATCCAGCACAACAACTATGGCTAATCGGGCTGGAACTGCTTGACAGGAATGGTCACTTTGTTGAGTGTCTGTGAAGTGCATTGTGCGTGAAGAGTTTTGTTAAATTCAGAGAGATCTGATGACTTCTTGTTCCATAACAACTTGTGGATCAAGAGCTAAAAGCTCTTGACGAGGACCAAATGGATTGCCTATCTCCTCAACAATCTCCACAAATGACAGGAGATCCTTCCTATACTTAACTTGCAAGCTGTGTGCATCTTCATGATGAGTAGTGCTTGCCCTTGGTGTATCTAGGACAGCACCAAACTCTTCAACACACTTGAAGCAGTCTGGACCCACAAACATGAAGGGTGAGTGCTTCGGGATTCTCATAGAGCCCAGCTGCCCCACCAAGTACCTGGAGACTCTTATCGGACTGTTCATGTGACTGATCCTTTCCAATGAGGCTGAACTTGTGTGGTGACTTTTGAACAACACAACAAAGTTCCCTTTAAGAAATTCAGCATGTATATCTTGGTGTGTCTCTGAGAGCTGAACCATATCCCACACATGTACTGGCAGCCATCTTGCATGATTTGTTTGGTCCATCACATGAAACCTTGTACAGAACTCATCACAAATTTGGACATAGAGTGGGAAATCTCCCTATGTAGAGACCGAATGAAGCGACACATCAGTAACTCAAGCTCCATGATGATAGGCCAGAACTTGAAATGTGGATTTGCAGTTCTGCAGAGTTGCTCCCACACCTCTTGTGACTTAGGTGGTCCATGAACATTTGAACAGTAAGTAGAATATGCCTTATGCTTAAGGAGGTGAAGAGACATCAGAGACACTTGGTGGACATAATGGGTGCACTTGATATGATGCTCATTAATTAACTGAGCACGACCAGGTTTTGGTACCTGTGCCTGAGAAAGTAGTGTTGTTCATCCTGAATCATATAACAGCTTTCCAATCATCTGATGAACTGTTCAATATGCAATGCTCTCAGCATCAGAAAATTATTATTTGACTGTGCCCAGCTTTTCAGATTGCCAACCGTACATAAATTGTTCTGGTCATCTCCCTCACAGATAATACAGCATTTGACATTATATTCTCAGCAGATCTATGTCCCAGCAGATCTAAGTTCTTTGGGTGAACTCTGTTCACTGGCCTCCTGTTTTGACGCAGCCTCTTCACATGAGAACTACTGCAGTAGCTCCTACAAGTTTTGTGAAACTTAGCATTATGTGATTGGAGTGGTGCTGCTATACCTTATCCATCACATAGTTGGTCAAAAGAGATGGTAATCCCCAATGGAACAGCATTGATTGCCTTAAAATCATTCAGGTCTCTGTCAAGAGTTAAAAGTCCTTCCTCATTTGATGTTTGCAACTATTCACTTTTATCTGATTGACAAAGACAATGAAATTCCTAATTTATATTATCCACTGTGGATGCAATATCAGCCAGCCAAGTCACCTGAAGCAAAATTATATATAACGTCAACTACATAGCATAAATTACCAGAATAAAATTCACTGGACAAGTAGCCTTATAGGCTGCCTACATCAGCATTTCTGAGAAAAATGTGCCATGACCACCTATATGAGCATTTCTCAGAGTTTGATTAATTATATTAAATAAATAACCATTAAACGAGGCTGTGTTTGCCTTCATCTCTGTTTGCTTCTGTGTACGAGTGTGTGAATTATATGACAGTGATAGAAATAAGCCAACATTTTCACTTGTCCAACAGACAAGTCTGGTGTGATTTTCCACTTGTACTCAGTATTTAACCACTAGTAATGTGAAGGAAAAGATAGTTGAGGTTACCATGAACACCATATTTTGAACAAAACATATATACCAGTGATAAAAATAAGCACAAATTGTGGATCGGGTAAGGGAGGGCATGGGAAAGGGAGGGTACAAAGAGTACCAGTCCGTACGAGCGCCATCTAGCGTCATGTCGGCCGGCAAACCCTATCAGGACATCTATTTGAAGACTATTTTACTTTACTACTGGAATTCTTAGATATACCCATGTAGGGTAAGTTCACCAACCATACAGCGTATAACTTCTACAGGACCATGCCCAGGACAACCTTTATCATAGCCTAGATCAGGTTTTCAAACCAACCATTCCGCGACTAGCATTCTAACTATCTAGTCTCCCTGATGCAATCACCCTATCCAGCCCTAATGGTCTATATGATTCCCTGCCTGAGAGGCCAGTGCAGATACTTACAGCACAATAGACTAAGTCACCATCAGGCTGCCCTCTGATGGCAGTGGCAAGAACAAATGTTTGTAACAGCCCACTATGCAGCATGTCATATAGTCACCTGAAGCAAAATTATATATAACGTCAACTACATAGCATAAATTACCAGAATAAAATTCGATTTTCGTTTGGCTAATAATGCAGGGATGAAAGTGGTCACCAGCAAAAAAAATCAGAAATCAAGTCGAGACTAATACACAGATGGCGAATTTCCGCTAAAACGCGGATCTTCTCCCATAGACTTAGCACTGTCAGGGAATTGCGGGAAAATGCCAGCATGTCAGCAAGGTCATATAGAATTCCCCCATCAATAGCAGTGGCAAGAACTGATGGTGGTAGCAGTTCACAAAGAAGCACGCTCTATTGTAGAGGATTTCCATGGCTAACCTGCCCTCTGAAGACAGTGGCAAGAACTAATGTTGCGGATAGCAGTTTACTATGGAGCATGGGCCACGTTCAGGGTCTGTCTCGGAGGCGCCTCGGAGATGGCCTTGAAGTCACGCTAGTCTGAATGCATCTAGCTGTTGGCCGCCTCGAAAATGGCGGCCTCCATAGGCAGCGGCCATTTGCAATGGAACAGCTGCGCTGTGATTGGCTGAAACTACTGAATTCGGCGGCCATTTTCGAGGCGCGTTTTGTCTTTAGTCTGAAAAGGGAGGCGTCTCCGAGACACACTCTGAACGCAAATAGGCCAAAAGCACCGCCGAGACGGACCCTGAACGCGGCGATGCTCTGTGGTAGAGGATTTCCATGATTAACCTGCCCCCTGATGGCCGTAGCAAGAACCAATGTTGTGGGAAACAGTCTACTATGGAGCATGCTCTGTAGTAGAGGATTTCCATGACTGACCTGCCCTCTGATGGCAGTCGCAAGAACTAATGTGGGTAGCAGCTTGCCATGAAGTATGTTCTGTAGGATAGGATTCCCATGACTAACCTGCCCTTTGATGGCAGTGGCAAGAACTAAACTTGTGGGTACAGCTCACTGCGCATGCTCCACAGAAACCGTCCACACACCGCATTGTTTCGACACTAACCAGTGCTGGCGTTGGAGATGCTGATGGAGGAGCATGAGGAGAGAGGTTGTGATGAAGGCGGTGATTGGATGACTACAGGCACAGCGGGTGAGACCAGCATACCTGTCATACCTAAAAGCAGGCAGAAGCAATACAAATAGGCCTAAGTGCAAAGGGAATGAAGCGATCATGATCAGTCACCACTCTTGTAATTCTTTTGACCAAATCTTACAGGGGTAAAATTGGTCTCAAGAGATAAAAAAGCGGCAAACAATGGTGCAGTGGCTAATAATGCAGGGATGAAAGTGGTCACCAGCAAAAAAAAATCAGAAATCAAGTCGAGACTAATACACCGATGGCGAATTTCCGCTAAAACGCGGATCTTCTCCCATAGACTTAGCACTGTCAGGGAATTGCGGGAAAATGCCAGAAGTCAGGTTTCAACTATCTTTGGTGTGCTTATATTACCGCCCAAACTAACTCGTTCTTATTTGGGTTTTATTTTCTAGTAACATCTAAGGTCATATAAAAATGGGATTCAAACTACCCAACTGTTGTCAAATACATACTGATTCCTTGGAATTTTGTTAATCGGAATGACGTTAATCGGTAAATATACAAAGATCACGGGAAAAAAAGTCCATTCCATTTGTCAAGGTAACTTAACAGCTAATCAGCTGGGTAAAAATATTTAACAAAAAGGAGGGAGGGGGGGGGGGAAGGAAAAGAACCACATTATTCCACTCCATTTTTCAAGAACATGTTAGCACCTGGTATGTGTTACCTGCCAAAGCACAACAACAGAATTAGTTCTTAATGAGTTATTACAAAGAGGAAGTAAGACAGCAAGTGGCAAATAGTAAAGAGACATAAGGAATGGCAATAAATAAAGCGCTACATGGAAATGTGAGCTAAGCGATGAGTGATAAATCACGGGAAAAGAAGATGGGCTTACCACACAAGTTACTCGGAATTAAAACAGCATATGTTGTAATTGTCACCCAAATGGTATTTAAAGTTGCATGGTCCGATGAAATATAATTTTGTCAAAATTAAAACAACTACTTACATTTGATCCTATATATCCAACTTAGATACTGGTGTATTAGCTAATGATTTAGGACAGCATATACAGAATAACCAGTCAATTTATAAGCTCATCCATTTAGACACTCACTTTGAAACACCCATTATGCAGGGAGGCCATTAACCAACTAGGCCAATCTCATGACCTCATTAGCCTCCCCCCAACCAACTGTGCAGGGCCAGAGAAGGGAAGCGGAAATGAGGTGGATGTGTGTGGGTGTGGGTGTGTCTGTGTGTGGATGTGTGTTTCCTGAACTGACTTTACAGAGACACAGAGACAGACATACACACACAGACATACACACACAGACATACACACTCAGACAGACATGCACATACAGCACACACATACACAGAAACACACAGACATGCACACACCCGACTTTCACAGACACACATACACCTGGCCTGACTTTACAGAGAGAGACACACACACATAGACAGACACACACGGACAAGGCAGACATACATGCACACACACACACACACTGACACACACACAGACATACATGCACACACATACACAGATAGACACACAGACATACATAGACAGACAGACACAAGTAGACATCAGACACACATTATATTTGGCTAAAAACCATAGTGCCATGGGCTTATGGCACTAATCCATTCCCAGAATGTTTCACCCCAACCAAAAATACCTACCTACAGTCCTGTCAGGTTCCAGGATTAGTAGGTCATCTCACATCACATGGTCACTGCGAGATGACCATCTGGGTCATAGCCACAGGACTTTTGGCAAGCTTGTCGAAATTATTGTTGGTGGTTTCAGCTCAAATTACTTCAAAACTAATCATCTTTAATCAAAATCACTCCGGACTAATGATTAGTAGCTCGTCATGATCAATTTGATATATTTATCTAAAAAATAAGACAAAAATTCAAATGCCATAGGAGCATGCAACTTTAAACTAAAAGCGGCACATCCGATGAAAACATCAAATTTTCAAAAGCAAAACAATTATCTAGATTTGATTCTACATATCTAAGTTAGCAACTGGTGCATTTATTAAACATGTGGCTCCACAAAGAAGTGAATACTGGGGCAATTTAATAGAATCTGTTATTTCAGAATCCGATGTTGTCAGACTTTTGGCATGTGCTTGACAAAATTAATTTTGCATCTTTGCACTTCAAATATCTCAAAAGTTAGCCTTTTAAAATAAAAGCTACTTCGAACTAAAGCAAGATACTTTATAATGAGCAGCCTAATATATTTATCTCAGAAAATGACAAAAACGCAAAACCATCGAACTATGCAACTTTAACAAACATTCAAAACCAACGAATTATGTACCTTTAAGTGAGAAATAGATGGTTGCTACACTCACCTGACATGGCTGGACTCAGCATTGTAGCCACCGACCGTCCTGTGACCACAGTTTGTGGTTGGCTGGAAAATACGGAATGGTCACCTAGACTATAGCCGTGTTTACACGGGCGATTTAAAACGCCACATATAAAACGCCTTGCCTAGATCGACTCACATTTGCCGTGTAGACGCGGCTCTGTGGCGTTTTAGGGTTGAATCGCTTCATATGAAATGCTTCATCTATACCACCTCGGGAGGTGGTATAGATGGAGCGATTCAGCTTGTTCCCGGGCGGCGATAGTATAAAATAGTAGTGCGTGCCGGCAACAGGGGGAGCAGTAACTAATCGCTGGTGCCCGGCAGTGTTAGGGCCCGATTACGCCGAAATCTAGTGAATGCGATCATATTTAACAGAATTACAGACTCAAATAATGAAATTTAATTAAATTAACCTTAAATTCCAAGCGATATTAAGGTAGCAGCTCCATCGGAGTCAAATCGACGTGTGTAAACTAAACAAATAGCAGTGCTTTCCGGCTACAGGCGACTGCTGGTTCCCGGTGCCGACACACTTTCCAACTCCCCGTGTAAACACGGTTCTAAAACGCTTCATATAAATCGCCTTGTCTAGAACGTTTCACAATTCCCCGTGTAAACACAGCTTATAATTTATATACGAGGACAACGAGGAGCCGTTCCAATTTCTTTTCTTTCATTCAAAACAAAGACATTACAACAAGAAGCTACATTACCTCAGTAGAGTAAGACAGAGTGCTAAGGAATTTCAACAATGACATAGATACCTATAGGCATAAGAACTTAGCTGTAGGTAGAGAACTAGGTAAATTTAATACAGAAATTACACAGCAGGAAATAAACAGGAAGGATTGATTGATTAATTGATTGATGGTTGCTTTATGCCGTGTCGGCAGCATAGGCCATATTCACGGCGAGAAATGTTAGTTTTTTTGTTCAAACCATCGCTTTTACATGTAAAAGCAGACAATCATTTATGTGCCAATAGACACTAATTAAATTAGAAAGTTCACAATCATATATTTGTGGTCAAAGGAAACAAATTCCCATAGAAAAAGAAAAGTTTTATTAATATTGATAGAATCCAGGAAGGAAGTAATGTTATCAGCACTCTCAGTGGGTCTTTTCTTTTCTTTTTTTAAATTGAGGGTTTAATTTGACATTTGTCAATGGTTATATTAATTTGCTTTCCAGCCTCTAATCCAAGCTGCAATTAATATTTGTATCATCTTAATTTCAGAATAAAATGAATTAAATCTTAAAAAATTATTGCGTTCATGGGATTAAGTAGGAGGAAATTAAAAGAAATAAATCAAATAAAGAAAAAAGAATAATTTGTTTTTGGAGTTTTACGCCCTGGCAACATATGAGGTCATATCAGGACGGGTACCGACAGTGTGCACTCATGGTGACTTTATAATACTGCCCCTCTGAGAGACCAGGCCGCTGGCACCATGGCCCGAATTCCCACTCGTTCACATTATCCTGATACTGAGCTAACCAGTCCTTGCCCTATCCTAGAAACACTGAATACCAGGCTAGGGAGCGAAAAGAGAATCAATTTGTAAGTAATTGGTTTGACTCGACTGGGAATCGAACTCCCGACCTTCCACATGCTCTGATTCAGACACTGCGTCTGGTTAGATTAATTTTATTACAAAGTACTTCCGTTAATTTTTATGGGACACTGAGATTCCACTTTTTGTCACTGCACATTGGGAAATCCTGATACAAGCCTATAGGCTACGAAATTAGGAGTGGAGAAGATAGCTTTGTTACCAGTCTGCTTCATAGACCTCCCAGCTTGACAATTAAAAGAATACTATCAAATTCCCATACTACATCCACAGGCTTTATGCATGAAAAAAGGCAGGGTAGGACAATAAGGACTGTCTGGTAGCATCTAGCCTACTTGGTCAGGCAGTTCTCGGTGACCTGCCCAGTGGTTATTTTTCTGATCTGCAGGAGCAGATTTCAGTTTCAGTTGGCTGCCTTGCAAGTAGTTTTGCCATTCGGCGAAGTAGAAAATGCAGTCACTTGCCCAAAAGGGCAAGTGGGAAAGTGTCCTTCCCTGAGAGGCATGTAATAAGTGAGAAAAAACTTTCCAAATCCCTAAGACAAAGCGCAAACACATCACACGCCCTCACCTGGTGGAGGCTGGTACTTGCGCCAGCTGACTCGGAACGAGGCCGGGATAGGACTGAGCAGACACCGTCCCATAAACCATCATCTGCGACGGACCGGAACTTGTAGGGTAGTTGTGGAAACTGTTCATATTGTACTGCTGTTGCAATAGTTGCTTCATTTGTTGCTGCTGCTGCTGCTGCTGTTGCTGTTGAAGTATCTGCTGCTGCTGCTGCTGCTGCTGCTGCTGCTGCTGCTGCTGCAGACCTTGTAGAAGCTGGGGTTGTTGCTGAACTGTCAGTTGAGATTGTGTCTGTTGGGGTTGTTGAAGTGTCTGCTGCTGCTGCTGCTGCTGCTGCAGACCTTGTAGAAGCTGGGGTTGTTGCTGAACTGTCAGTTGAGATTGTGTCTGTTGGGGTTGTTGAAGTGTCTGCTGCTGCTGCTGCTGCTGCTGCTGCTGCTGCTGCTGCTGCTGCTGCTGCAGATGCCTCACGGCCTGCCTGGTAGACTTGGGGCTCCCATTATATGCTGCATAATGCCCATACTGCATCTTTTTCTTTACAACACTACCAGATTTGAGTTGGCTGCCATGAAGAAAGCCGAAGCCACCATTACCCGCTGCACCATAAGCTGCACCATTACTCGAAGATGCAACACCATGCAAAGCCAAAGCTGAAGCTGAGGCTGATGCTGAAGCACCACTGAGCATCTGACTTTGTGTTAGCACCGCATTCACCCCAGGTACAACTGCGTTGGGGTTTGCAATTGGGTAGCAGGTTGCAGTCTGGATTCGTTGCACTCGTCGTTTGAAGGCAGTATTGTTGCGAACTTGCCTCATGGTCTGCAGATCAATAGTATACGGTGCTGGGCATGCACAAGTGCTCAGGTCAACGACAGAGATACCCTGACTTAACGCATCCTCCAACGCACTCACTTGCTCAATGCGGTAGGAGTTCCAGGACCCAGGAGTGTCTCCTGACCACTGCCATCGCAAAGTTGATCCTGCTAGACTTGAGGCCGGATACAAAAGGCGCTGCACTTCTCGCTGGGTACCTATAATGCAATCAAACTTTGTTTTTAAGTTATATGCTATTTTGTTAAACTGTTAAATCGTCCAGATACATTTCCATGGTCACTACACATGATATGCAGGGATGAAAGTGGTCTCCGGGAAAAAAAGCGGAAATGCTGATATTCTCCCATAGGTCTAGCATTGTCAGGGAATCGCTGAAAATTACCGGAAGTTAGTTTTCATATATATTGGTAAACGCTGATAGTGCTGCGCCGTTTGAAGCATGTATTACTAGTATACGCTGATAGTGCTGCAGCGTCTGCACTACATATTAGTACACACTGATGGTGCTGCAGTGTAAAACAGTAGAGCCTATACGTTAATCGTGCTGCGGGTTTGAAAAATCCCAGAAATCCGCGAAATCGCGGAGATCTTTCATCCCTGGATATGGAATTCAAGGCTTATCATGGTTGTTTTTGATAGGAATCCAAGACTAATTTCATTTGGATTTCGGGGGGGGGGGGGGGAACAATGACGAATGGCGATTTTGGACTATTTTAAATCAGTGGGAACAGTTTATTTGAATTCAAGGCTTTTCGAGGCCTTGAAATGGGACAAATGAAGTTCAAGTCTTTTCAGGCTCAGTACGGACCCTTCATTTTTTTTTAGTTAATGTTAGTATGTACATTGTAGAGATGGCACGTTTTCACTTCAATATCCAAAACTAATTAATTGTAATAAAAGTTACTTTAAGCTGAAGTAATGTCGATTGTAACAACCAACCTAATATATTTATCTTTAAAAAAAAAAAAGGGGCAGAAACTAAAAATAATCAGACTGCAACTTAGTTTTTGTTGATCATCTTGATGCATTAGTTGATTAAGCAGGGAAAATTTAAATCATGGACAATTGGTCTTCCTCATTCCATTGCTCCTTGCCCATCCTAGTAATGAAGAACGCCAGGCTATAGGTTCGACATTTGGTATCCATGTCATGAATGGCAAACTTTTTGCAACCAGTATTTTCTTGAAGATTTATACTGCCTATCAATATCATGGATAAGTCTGAATAGATGTTTTCACCATTAGACAGTTTGTCGATAGAAAGCCAGAGCCTACACTTTTACCGACCCAAGGGATTTTTAATCTCCCACACCACATAGACATGGTATGAGAGCAACCGGCCTTTGATGACACTGTAAGTTATACCAAAGACCCTATAATACTAAGACGGCTCACTCCCTATCTCTCCCATGGTAAGACCCTATAATACTAAGACGGCTCACTCCCTATCTCTCCCATGGTAATGTAAATTTCGCAGTGCCACCTTGTGGTGGGTTTGATCAGCCAGGCTGCTGGTTGGTGTTTCACATGAGATAGGTAAGTATGAATACACATCAATATGAAATTGCTATGAACAAATACACATCATCATCAGCATCATCATCATCACACATCTTTCACATTCATATATACATTTATACATATAATATAGCAACTGCTTAACCAAGAGAACAGCCAGCGCACCAAGTGGTGGGTTTGATCATTTTGATTACACAGTACAGGCTGAGTGAGCTGTCTTAGTATTATAGGGTCTTTGGTTATACACAGCGGTGGAAATTCAAATTGGCAGAGGTGGGGGGTGGGGGGTGGGGGGTGGGAAATGGGGAATCGAAATACCACCCTTCAGATTAGGAGTCTGACCTGGAAGAAATGCCACACACTAACCACTCTGCCACAGAGAATACCACAGTATCGTGCTATAACTTATGTATGGGTCATTCTCAGAAATGGTGGACCACATTTTTGGTTTCCATGTTACATTGTTAATGATTTTGCCTTCTGTTAAGTGGGTAGTTAAGTCGAATAATTCTTGTTGATTATGTGTATTAATTATGTTAGCAATACTACATGTATTTAATCTATCCCACAAAAAGTATTCAAAATTTGCTTATTTGATTTTTTTTGCGAAAGTAAAAGTATGAAAATTTGTATATCGACACTATACATCTACCCAAACGGTTTTTTCAACTTTTCTTTTGCTAAGAAACAAGTCTTTTGGCTTAAGTGTAATCAATAAAAAATCTTTTTTTTTAAATGGGGTTTATTACATGGTTAATTTTAACAGCTTTCTCAATTTGAATAACATCAAAATCAAAATGTGAAAAAACTAAATTTCAACTACAACATATAAACCTTTATTCGAGTATTGATTCTATTATTATTTGGAAATGTTTTCTGCTACTATTTGAAATGTTTTCACTTTTGATTTCCATGTCAAATCACTGGTACACAACTTCTGAGAGTGACACATATATGTGGATAGTGATAATCCCATTATCGCATGTAATAAGCCCTGGAGTGTCCTGCCTACCCCCCCGCCCCCTCTCCGCTCCAGGGGTTGGGGGATGGGTCTGGCATGCACCTCGCCGATCCCCTGCGTGGGGAGCAACATGCCATTCACTCAAAGTTTTATACTAATACTAAACTATTAACTTAAAACCTTGAACTACCGACAGACAATACACGAGCAAACAAAATGACTGATAAACTGACCAGTGCTTTGTCTTATCTGCATCATCTGCGTGAGGTCTACGACGTACGAACGGAGCGTATGGTCCGCATCTCTGAGGCGGACACTTTGCGGGCTGTGGGCGTGCTGCTCCAGGAGTTCACATACGTGCGGCTCGTATGGCCTCCATGAGCCATACTCGTCCAGCCACTCCCACACCGTCACCATCGACGCAGCCGCAGAGACGCCCGCCATCCGGGCACTTCTGGCAAGGAGGCTGCGCACACGCACGGTTCGCTGTCAACGGCGGAGTTGTCCTGACACTGGTGTTGCTATAGTAACGATGCTGATGTGCAACGGCTTCTGGTGATGACAATCAGCAGCACCACATCGGCTGTTTCTCAGTCTGTTAAAGGGAAACCGAAACGATAAAAAAAAGTCAAGGCTTGCAGTCTACTGAAAGCATTAAATTGTCTAAACCAAAACACTTTGCACAATAAATAGCAGGGTAGGACAGTAACATTTTCCCCCATGAATTTTCTACTTGCCCAGGCCTGCCAATTGAAACTGAAATCTGCTACCGCAGATTAGAAAAACAATGACTTGCACATTTAAGTTAAGATTCCATATACGTGGTATGCGGCATGCGAATGCAGCAAAAAATGGAAAACCATTTAAACAAACATGGGTGCTTCCATATGTCCGAATGCGAAAAATGGATTGACCCATGGAGCAATGCTTCTGCGTTTGCCATAGAGAACAATAGTAACTTTGATTTAGCTTTACAAATTTGGAGCAAAAAAAACCCCCAAAATGGGATGGGTATCTTCTTTTTTTGTTTGTTTAACGACCCCCCCCCCCCCCCCACCAGCACAAAAAGTAGACATCGGCTATTGGAGGTTGGCATGGGTATCTATGCCGCATACCGTATTCGCATGCCACATGTATATGGAATCCTAGCTTTAGGCAGGTCACTGAGAACTCTTCTTTTTTTTCCCCTTCTCTTTTTTGGGGGGATGGGATGGGGTGTTTATGCTGTCCATAACATCTAAGCCCAGATGATCGGGCTTGTTTTCAATGCTGGGCAGTTTTCGACGTCCCCCCCCCCCCTTATAGTAGGTATCCCAAGTGATTTAAAAAAACAGGTCTGAGCTTAATTTAAAGGATTTCATCTGTTAGAATATTTAATTTGAAACAAAATGATACTTCATTTGTCAAAATTGCTCTAATATTAAGGAAGATATGGGTGTTTTTTAGGTTGTTACTTAATTGGGTCCATCCGAACCTAAAAATATAGCATTATTGATGGTCCCCAAAATTAAAACTCTATCTCACTCAAATCACCCTATCTCACTTCTAAAGTGTTTTTTTTGTGATTCCATGGCCTGTATAAAGAGAACATAGAGATCTAGGGGTATGATATAGTTACATTTCAAAATATGGATCGTAACTACCATAACTCACTATTTTTCAAATTGAGCTGTGGAGTACTTTTGGAGGTGGGCTTGTGGAAAAAATGTGCACCCCAGATGGATTATTCTTATTTCTTTCTGACCTATAGGCGAGTCTTGTCGCCGCTATTTTTTTTCAGGACCGCATACGATTGGGAAAAGTTTATAGAAATAGGTCCAAAATGCTCCATAGCTCAATTTTGCAAGTGATAAAATCTGGTAAAGAAAAGCACAATTTTGAGAAAGTTTTAAATGACAGAAAATCACCCGAACAAGATAATTGCATGAAATCTTCAGGCTTTATTATCGTCAATATGCTCTTTCTATTTATAGTATATACAATACGCTTTGACATATGTGAATTATTTTAATTTTACAATGATCATAATCAAATCTGGCAAAATATGCCCAATTTTGAGCAAGTTTGAAATGGCACAGAAAAACACATGAACAAGATAATTCCATGAAATCTGGAGATTCTATTATCCCCAAATCTTTCTATTTACAATGATTTCATACATTTCTTCAAAAGTAGCAAAAATCCTTGCACATCGCCAGTCAGGTAATAAGTACTACTACCACATAGGTATCCCAAGTGATTTTAAAAAACAGGTTTGAGCTTGAATTAATGGCTTTCACCTGTTAGGATATTGAATTTAAAAGAAAATGATACTTCATTTGTCAAAATTGATCTAATATTAAGGAAGATATGAACGTTTTTAGGTTGTTACTTAATCGGTCCTGCTCAAAGCTAGCATTTTTTATAGCTCCCAAAATTAAAGCTAGGGCAAGGAGCAGTGGAATGAGGAAGACCAGTCATCTGCGAGTGAAATTTACCCTGCCTAAACAACTAATTTACAAACAAACAAGAAACCCACAAAGAAAAACTAATTTTTAGTCATTAAATCGATGTGCGCATGAGTGCCAGAGGTTCACATGAGCACTGGTAATTATGATTGGACAGGAAATTAAATTCTCTTTAATTCAGTACAAACTTTTAAGGGTTTTTAAATTATATTTTCAGTAGAAAATAGCATTTAAAATGGGAATTCTTTTAACTTCAAATTTCAACATCAGTTCTTTTGCAGTTTCTCTACAATTAAAATATATATTGTTTTATATGAATGGAAAGCTCAGAATCTCACCTATCTAGGGGTATTAGTACCGTTTTCCTGGGTACTTTGATCAACAAATGGTGTTGTTGCACAAATTGGATGTACACTAGCTAATTCTACTAGGGATAATACCATGACACATCTGCACGTGGGAATTACCATGGTTTGAGAGTGAAAACTGGGAGTTGGTAGTAGTTTTTATTTAGCTGTATCAGGCCTATTTCTTTGAATAATAAAATGAATCCAAGACCAGGTTAATGGTAAGAGAACAAGTGGCTTCTGGTCTGTGTTATGCTGTCACATTACGACGCTTTGCGCCAACGTATGTGATTTTTTTGCCGCTACGTCAGTATGTCGTTCGTCGAGATACGGCGTCACACATCAGGAGGTCAGCAAAGTTTTGTGCACGTACAAAACTTTCGACGCACGCACAAAACTTTCGGTGCACGACAACGTGTGGATTTTATGTCCGCCGTACGTTATGTAAGCATTAGCCGTATGTCGATGCATGTTAGTCAAATGTTGTTCACTACGTTGCACTATGTCGAACTACTTTAAAGGCAGTGGGAACGTACAGTCCGCGTACTGACAACGTACGCATAATGTACATCCAGCATTTCGCCAGTGTGTTGACATATGTAACGTAAGACGCGTAGTTCTGGCAATCGAATAACGTATATAACGTTCACCGGCGTTATGTGAACATACCGTGAGCGTAATTCAAGCATTCTCCCCCGGGAGGTACTTCAGCCATACGTTGGCCGTACGCTGTGTACGTCCAACTTTGCCCCCCACGCCGAAAGGTTTGACGCTTCTCAATGCAAAAAAAGTGATTTTCCGTGTTGTCGGCACGCTGGCGAGATACGTTGTAAAGTGACAGGGCCATTAGTATTGGTGCATTGCTTGCTCTGATGTTCCTTTGTGGCTGAGTTAGGTACCTTTTTTCTCTCGACTATACCCAAATGCCAGTGTTTTTAGGTGTATTACTCTCCTGTTCTCTAATGAATTAACTTTTTGTGTGTGTGGATCTCGTAGGTTGGGTGTAGTTTGTCCACCATAAGGCAGGTCTTTAGGACTCTGTTTTAGGGTAATTACATTTTTTTAGTTTCTTTTTTTTTAGCAGTTCCTGTTTGGCACCCATGTAGATGACATCCCCCGTAGTGGAAGTATGGAAGCACCATTCCCTTGAAGACTTTTATTGACATTTCTTGGGTCATGTAGTTTCTTAGCTTTGCAAATAACCATAGTTTGTGGTTTATTTTTTAGATGATTTTTGTTATACATAGGTGGTAGTTTAGCTGGCTGTCCAGCTCTAGGCCTAGGTATTTATAGTGGCTTACTTTTTCTACACTTTGGTTCCCTAGTTATTCTATGCGAGAAAAGGACGTTCTTGGATTTTCTTTTGCATTATGGTTATTTTATTAGACTCACACCAGTCATCTAGTTTTAGTAGGAGCTTGTTTAGTTTTGTTATTACCTCTTCTTCTGTACTTCCCTCTGCATATATGACGGTGTCATCTGCATACAGCTGGAGGGGCTCTGTTTCAAGCCACTTTTCTAGGTCATTTATGTAGATTATAAAGAGTAGTTGTCCCAGGACTGATCCTTGGGGTACACCACACGTGACAGGTTGGTGGTCTGATAGTGTATTGTTTACTTTAGTTTTTTGTTGTCTGTCTTTTAGGTTTTATCCAATTTATAGAGTTACATTGGATTTCCATGTGGCTTAGCTTTTGCAGTAGTATATTGTGGTCTACCATGTCAAAAGCGTTGCTGAAATCAATGAAAGCTGCTCCAACTAATTATTTTGGTTCATTGAGGTCAGTATGTCGTGTTAGGTTGGCTATTGTTTTTGATGTGGAGTGCAGTTTCCTAAGACCTCCTTCTCTTTTGTTCAGTATATTGTTTTTTTCTAGGTGTTCATTTGTGTGCCTGTGGACAACTTTTTCAATCAGCTGGCCTGGGGTTTGCAGAATTGATATTGGTCTATAGTTCCCCATGTTTTGTTTGTCACCGCCTTTGAAGATGGGGGTATTAGTTGCCATCGTCCAGGCTTTGATGAATTTTCCCTGGTCAAAGGAGATGCTGCATATGTCCATCATTGCGTCAGGGATGGTTTGGAGTGTATCCTTCAGTATTTTGGTGGGGATTCCATCTATCCCACTTGCCTTGTTTGTGTCTATGCTGTTTATGAGGTCTGTTATTTCTTTTATGGGTCGTTCTCAGAAACTGTGTACCACTTGAGGTAGTCTACTAGAAATGCATTTTTCAAAGAAACCCTTTATTGGAGTGTCAATATTTAGATTTCATCATTTAGCCCAATAATGTGGGAGATATTTTAGATCAAAAGTAAATGTTAATATTGTGTATTATGTATCTTATTGGGATGGATGTAGCTAAATACATAGAAAATTACATCACTAATTTGTGACATTGTCAACAGCATTGAAAATAAAGTTTTAATTATGAAATAGTTAACATTTTCTGGAGTCATTAACATCATAACATTTCGTTTCCACTTGCAAGTACTATGAAACTCTGTATCAAACACTGAGTACAGATACAGTACAGGAACTATTTTCACCATTTGACACTCTATGCATGGACCCAGTTATGGTATAGTAAAAGATCAATCCTGAAATTGCCCCTAAACATTGAAATTTGAGCCAAACATTTGTGTAAAATTGTTGTTTCCACTTTGACTGTTACTCTGCTAATATTTTCTTGCTTTTCTCTTTAATATTCACAAATAAGACAAAACCATAGCAATGAGGTTTCAAATTATTATTACTACTGTTTATAAAGCAAGTGGCATGTGAAATGTCCTAAAAATGTCAAGTTTTGTGTGGAAAATATTTGATTTTGGAGTCAGATTGGTTTCCATGCTATACTGCTATTTATTGGGTGTGAGCATCATTTGACCTACTTAAAAATGCCAGAATATGTTTATTTTCAATTATTCAGATGCAAAAGGACTTACACATTGAGGAAACTTGTTTATAGGACTTTGGCAGCATTTTGATTTTCTGGTACTGATGTCACACTATTGGTACACAACTTCTGAGAACGACCCTTATATTAGTTTTGCAGGTGGGGATTTTCTCTTTAATTTCTTCTGATTTATTTTCCCAGTTTCTTGTAAATTTTTGTGATAGTTTTGGTCCCACTGTGGTAAAGTGGGTGTTTAGTTTGTTGGCTGCATCTCTATTTGTGAGCACTTTTCCTTCGTTGTCCTGGAGGTTTATCTAGTCTTCTGTATTGTTTTGGGGGAATAGCAGATTTACATTTTCCCAGAATTTATTTGTGTTGCTTTGCCAGTCCTCGTCTTGCTTTATTATGTATTTCTTTTTTGCTGTATTTACTGCTTTGAGTAAACTGTTTCTGGCTGTTTAATAGGTTAATTTGTCGTCTAGGTTGTTGGTGCATTTTGCAGTGTCAGCCAGTTTTCTCTTAGTAGTAATTAGTGCCAGCAATTTACTGTCTATCCAGGGGTCTTGATTTGTTTGTATTTTTAATTTCTTTAATGGGACACATTTCATCTAACAATGTTTTTATTTCTGTTATGATGTTCCAGGAGCTGTTATTAGGTTAACATCGTCTCTGATTTTTTTGATGTTGTTTATGTTTTGTTTCAGGTGCTTTTTTAGTTTTTCTACCGAGTAGTTTTTTAGGGGTCTGCTATCTTGTATTCATAGTGGTTTATGTTTTGGAGCTTTTTCCTGGTCATATACTAGCTCGTGATCACTTATGCCCCAGCTCCTAGTGCCCTATTTTGAGGCATGGTTGGTGTTGGTTAGTATTAGATCGATTGTTGTTGTTGCTTAGCCTGGTGCTTTCAGTTATTAGTCGCTGTAGGCCTAGGATTTTTATGGTGGTTTGTAACATTAGTTTGTTTTTGTCATTGCTGTTATAGTTTATATTGAAATCCCCCAGTACAAAGATTTCAGTGTTTGTTGTTTTTCGCACTGTATTTATGCTTTTGTCTAGAGCTTCGAGGAACACATCTGTCTCCAGATGTGGTCTATAGAGGCTCGCTATGGTTATGTTTGTTATTTAATACGCACTATAGCAGTTCAGTGTGTTCATTTGAAAGGTTTGCTACTGACACTGTGTCTGGCTCTGTTTTGGTGCTTAAGCCGTGTTCACACACACAACTTTAGGCCGAACTAGATGAGGCGAACTAGGCGTGAAAGTGTGTCGTGTCCACACATGCAGTATTTGGGGCGGTTTAAGGCGGAAATCGATATCTGCGCATGAGCAAGTCCATACTAACCAGCGCCAGTTTCGGTTAGTCGACGTCACCATGAGAGAGTGTCGACTGAATCGTATTGTTTTGGAATGGTCAAAACTTCTGCTGGGCAGTGAAAACCTAAAAATAAATGATGAAAAAAATATCTGTGCACAGCTAGCAGTTTCATAGACCAAATTATATAATATGCGCTTTTGATCGACTGGAAAATCAACAAACTCAGCTCTCGACTGCGCATGCGTGTGACGTGCTTCAGCCGCCTCAAGTAAACTGCTACCGTCCACACAAGCAAGATGGGCCGACTTAAGCTAGTTCGCTTCATCAAGCCTACCTCGCTAGGCCGTCTACTTGAGGTGAACTAGATGAGTCGACTTAGCCCTAATTCGCTTCAGCGTAGCGTCCACACAGCCAATGTGAGTCAACTTACATGAGACAAACTAGTTGAGGCGACTTAACGCCCGTGTGTGAACACGGCTCTAAATTAAACACTAAAACAGAGCCAGACACAGTGACACTGTAATTGACACTGCCAGTGCCAGTGTCACTGTCAGTGACTGAGTCAGTGAGTGAGTCACGAGTGACACATTCATCGATTTTCCTTCATTCGGGCTTCATCTCGGATATAATTATAGACATTGTATCCATGTCTACAACGTGGTGGAGTGTCGGGATACGGGAGTAACTACTGTCCTACAGCGAACGTAGATAAGCACCCATTATGTAATTCTCCTTAGATAAAATATGCACCTCCAGTGGCAGTAGGTCGAGTAGCAGGTCCGTGAAACAGGACTACGCCTACGGAAGTAACTACACTACAGTGTACTCTCACTCTCCGCTTGAGGCTTGACCTGAGATCAAATTGGGTTACTCCCGCAGCTCGGGTTTGCTTCAAAAGCATGCACTTACAATGACCATATATTCTGAAGCCAACATATATTAGTGAATACCAGACTTGATACAAATTACTTACCAGACTAATCTCCACTTGAATTATAGATATTAGATGCACCTGACGATCAAAACGGAAAGTGCACAGTGAGTCCTGGAAAATACTAACTATATAGCTATCCAAATGAAAACGCTATTGGGTATTTTAATACACCTTGAACGTATTTTATTCATCATTTTCAAAGTGATATTTAATAATATTGTATTTGTATGCATACATGTTAACATTGTGTTAAAAAATGACTAGTGAATTTACTCTATCTAAGATTCGTATTTTAGTGAATAATACCCAGAGTGCATTGCATTATTTTTGTGCTTGGTTGTGAAGGCGACGGCCCAAGCTTGCTTTCGGGGTGTCAGTACCTGAAATTCCTGTCGGTAACATAATTAAACATGGGGGCAACATAGGATATGTACTAACATCGAACATGCTGGCGTAGTGTATAAAACACCCCTTAGACAGTAAGTATTCTAAATAGTGTGTCCCTTTGCAGTACTAGCAGAATTTTAGATTTAGTGAGCGTGGCCGTGGAAGTAGGCTAGTAGCACTGAATCATGAATGATGAATCGGTCCTTTTTTTGACAGTTCTGTGTGTGACTGCAGTGGTACAACACACATCCATTAATGAACATTGTGATTTTTTTTATCATATTTATGCATGCCTTGCTAAAAAGGTATAGGTTGAATATTGGTGTACCTAAGGCATTGATACCCCACAGAGCATACATTCGATTCGATCGATTGCAACTAACAGTAACACATTTATTAAATAACATTAATGTTTGCACGTGTTCGATTAATAAGAACATTTTCAACTCATTTGGTCATTGCCATTGGTGGGTGTTCTTTTTTTTTTGGTGGGGGGCGGGGGGCGTTCTTTTAAATGTTTTCATTACTTATTCTCAAACCTAGTCTACACTACAGATCTAAGATGTCCATCTTGACATTCTTGTTACAACTTCACTTGTTAAAATCTCTCAAGACAGACCACGAACGTTATTACAATACTTTACACTGCATTCAATTTCAAAACATTGTGATTGTCATTGCGGTTGGGCAATGGACAATGCCAATGGCAATGGTAGGTATGTGACACAAAATTTCAATATATATCATATATGCACAATATATAGCATTGCAAAGGAATTGGAAATTCCTTTCTAATGATACCTAAATCATCATCCTGTGACATTTGTCAGGGAAGTTGTGACACTTTATAAAACATTTTTTATGGATCATTTTGGTCCATTGTTTCAATGGAAAACCAGTTGAATTCTGTGACCCATCTCATGGATTTCCCCAAATTTAATGCCACAACTTTCTCAATTGTTAACTGATTTAAAAAAACGTTGTGTCATTGAAAAGCTTAAGGAAAGGACAATGCAAATAATCTATTTCCACACTATTTTATTTATGATTGCGTTATATAAGAAAGAGTAAGTAAGGAGAGATGGTCATGATCCATCACAAGAGTGGAGAAAAATCTCCCCAAAAGTACTCCCATTCATCCAACTGAAATCCTTTTAATATCATATTCTGTCCCTATGCTTACTAGGGTAGGAATGGCAGCACCTGACAGTTGTAATATATAGGATTTACACAGAGTAATATATCACAAAGTTCTCAGATAATATTAAATCATGACACATCAGATCAGCTGCCAAGGCACATTGTATGAGTCATGGGTCGTGTGTCAATCCAGTATCTGTCACCACTTTACCAAACACACCTTTTTCTCTGCCCTCAAAATAATGTTCCGGTGCTCCAATTGACATCAAATTACATCCTGATATGGAGAAGTGTAGGACCTATATGGAAACAAAATAAACTAGTTTCAAAAATATCAAAACTTACCTTCAGGTAGTATTCCAGTGATTAACAGACATAAATTTGAATAATGATTTTCTTCACTTCTACAAATCAGACACACCTTTTTCTCCGCCCTCAAAATCAATGTTCCGGTGCTCAAATTGACATAAAATTAGATCCTAATATGGAGAAGTGTATAAAGAAACAAAATAAACTAGGTTAAAAAATATCAAAACTTACCTTCAGGTAGTATTCCAGTGACTTTAACAGACATCAATTTGAATAATGATTTTTTGTTCACTTCTATAAATCGGACAGCAAATATTTTTGGATGTAGCATTGGAGCAAAATGTGAACTATATCATCCATATGGGTGCATTCCTGGTAGTCCTAAAATAAAGGTTGCAAGTGAGATGGAAAAACGTAGTCAGGTGTGCACCATGCAGTGCTCCGTGCAGCACCGTGGGGCAAGCGAGTAGCGTTAAAGCGGCGTATTTTTTGCCTATCTACCAAATGTCATTATCATTATTTATGGTGTGGATGATAGGAGCCTACTGATATTGATAAAAAATACCCATCCTGGGTCAGATCAATTTTAGGGCCTTGATTGTCATTTTGTTGATACTACCATTCACGATGTAAGAAATAGCAAGCATTTGTGATTTTCTGATGTTCAATGACAAGGTCAGCAAATTCACTATTAGTACTAGACTGATCTATTGAAGATAGAATTACACTATTTCTAAATGGTTGATGTGTCGTAGGCCTATATCTTTCCCCATCTTAAGATTGATTCATGGTCATGTTGGTGATTTGTGTCTCATTAAATGTATGGTCTGCAATTGAAGTTTCCCATGCTTAATCAATAAATATAACAACAATATGTTGAAAACACAGATAAGCCCGTAGCTATCGGAATTTTCTCCTCAGTTATTGACTCAGCTTCTCAATTTCTAGGCCTACATGACGGCATGTGGCTTAAATTTGATTATCTCTTTTTAAATGGCACGAGGGGGGAATGTGTTCATGGTCTACGGTCAGCATACCCATCTTACAATGCTACTCGGTGTCAGTCTATGTGAGCAGAAGCAGTCGGTCAATGGACAATGCCAATGCTCATTATAATTCAAAACCAGACACAGAGATTCATTTTTTGGGCTAAACATTTTTTAATCAGGCTTAAAAATGTGTACAATAGCCTCCTATATGGCTATCAATAACTAACACATATTTCAAGCTACTTATCAGCAGTACAATTGATCATTATGCTTGACTAATTAAATTTGTCTATTTTGCTTAGTACAAACCATATACTGTTAAACCTGACTATCGTATTACTTATTTGCAGGTTAATACTATGTTATCTAGGTTTTTTATGTAGAATAATTATTTTAATATTTTCTGTTTCTTGATGAAGGACGACATGCGACAGCAGCTATGGGTAGATCATAGCCATACATTTGACACACGCACCAGGCACACCAGACTTCATATTACCATTCTTTTGACACATACAAAGGACATGTATCATCTAGTTCTCAGCCAAATTAGGTTAGCTGGCCATCCATCTTCTAGAAAATCTACCAATTTTTTATCCATATAGTTACCTAACAGCATCCTCCATGCCTCTATGTTTAAGCCCGATGGCACCAGTACTCTAGCTGACAAGTAATTTGGAAGCCCCGTTTCCCTTACTGTTTTGTATATTTTATTATATGTACTGTTCATACCACTATATTTATTAATATAGGCCATAACTTTAATAAAGTATCTTTATATTCATGTGGAGATTTTTCACAAAATCCTTTTCTTTCTGATATTTTGTCAGTACTGAACTCTACCTCTTCACCTAACTTTACTGAGTCACTATTTATTACTTTTATTTTATTTGTAGCATTATAACAGAGAGCGTGTATATATAGATGAGAGGGACAACTCCTGCTAAAATAGGTAACACAGGCTGCAGTGGCGCTCCTGGCGGTTATTGTTGAACAAGCCTTGAGTTTGCCAGTACGCGCAGTGCAAACCATTAATTTTCTTAAAAGATTAATAGAAATCCAGAACCCTAACCTTATAAATTCAATATAATCTTGTTGGTAAGCATGTTTTCTATATGTGTACCAAGCGGCTTGTTTCTATTTGGTGTAGTTTTAGAGATATTTCACTTTTTCTGTAGGAAGATTGCACACGACCATTGACAATGCATTGAGTTTGCCATACATGCAGTGCAAAATGTTTATTTTATTCAAAATTAATAGAAATCCAGAACTGTAACCTTATAAATTTAATATAATCCTTTCGGTAAACATGTTTTCTATATGTGTACCATGCGATTTGCTTCTAGGTGGTGTTGATTTAGAGATATTTCACTTTTTCTGTAGCAAGATTGCACACGACCATTGACAATGCCTTGAGTTTGCCAGCTGTGTCATAAAGTGTTCAGCAACCACCACTTGGAGCGCCACAGTCAACAGCTGTTACATGGGCCAGTATGCGAGTTGTCCCTCTCATCTATATACACGCTCTCTGATTATAATTAATACTCGTATTTATTTTATTTAAGCTCAACTTCTCTTCCTTTAGTTTGTCAATGTGTAATGAAATGTTTCTATCAAAACAGCTATTCCCCTCACCATCCAGAAATCTATCATCCAGGGATGAAAGATCTCCGCGATTTCGCGGATTTCCGCGATTTTTAATATTTACCGATTAATGTTAAACAAAATGTCAAGAATCAGGATGTCTCTGACAACAATTGATTTGTTCGAATCCCGTTCTAATGTGACCTTAGATGTTGCTAGAACATAAAACCCAAGCAAGAAAGTGTTTGGTATGGGCGATAATACAGTCACAACAAGGATAGTTGAAACCTTACTTCCGGTATTTTTCCGCGATTCCCTGACAGTGCTAAAGTCAATGGGTGAATTCCGCTTTATCGCGGAAATTCATCATCGGTGTAATAATTTGATTTCCGCGATTTTTGCCGGACACCACTTTCATCCCTGATTAATAGAAATGCAGAACCTTAACCTTATAAATTTAATATAATCTATTCGTTGAATATGTTTTCTATATGGGTACCAAACGGTTTGTCTCTAGGTGGTGTGATTTTAGAGATATTTCACTTCTTCTGTATGAAGATTGCTCATGGCCATTGACAATTCATTGAGTTTACCGATACGCGCAGTGCAAAAAGTTTTATTTGATTCAAAATTAATAGAAATGCAAAACCGTAACCGTATAAATTTAATATAATTTATTCCTTGAATATGTTTTCTATATGTGTACCAAACAGTTTGTTTCTAAGTGGTGTGGTTTTAGAGATGTTGCCATTGACAATGCATTGAGTTTGCCGGTATGTGCAGTGAAAAAAGTCTATTTTATTCAAAATTAATAGAAATGCAGAACCCTAACCTTATAAATTTAATATAATCTATGCGTTGAATATGTTTTCTATATGTGTACCAAGCGGTGTGTCTCTTCTGTATGAATATAATTTAAGATTGCTCACGGCCATTGACAATGCATTGAGTTTGCCAGTACGCGCAGTGCAAAATGCCTATTTTATTCAAAATTAATAGATAATCAGAACCATAACCTTATAAATTTAATATAATCTATTCGTTGAATATGTTTTCTATATGTGTTCCAAGCGAGTTGCTTCTAGGTCGTGTGGTTCCCTCCGTTAGGAAATGTGTCTGTCTTCGTTTTGAAAATGTGCTTACGATTTCTACACACTACCTTGTTTTGTGCATTCCTTATGCTGTAGTCTCTATTACCAGGCATTTGTGAATCGACAAGATATTTAACTTTTTCTGTATGAAGATTGCTCATAGCCATTGAGTTTGCAGTGTGACAGTGTGCCATTTAGGCCCACTAGTTCAGTGGTGACGCGAACGAGAGGAATTTGAACTAAAAAGTCGGAGGTCCCCCATTACATGTGGAGTCCCACAAGGGTCAGTCCTAGGACCACTACTCTTCATAATACACATAAATGACCGAGAGAAGTGGCTAGACACTGAATGCCTCCAGCTATATGCAGATGATACTGTCATATATGCTGAGGGCAGCACTGAGGAAGAGGTAATAAATAAACTAAATAAACTACTACAGAAACTGGATGACTGGTGCGAATCTAATAAAGTAACCATAAATGCCAGCAAATCCAAAACAGTCCTCTTCTCACATAGACCACTACCGGAAAGTAACGCCCAGTGCAAACTAGGAAACCAGGTGCATGAAAAAGTAAAGCACTACAGATACCTAGGCCTAGAACTGGACAGCCAACTAAACTACAACCTATGTGTGACAAAAATCATACAAAAAGTAAATCACAAACTCTGGTTATTTGCCAAATTAAGAAAATTCATGACACAAGAAATGTCAATAAAGGTCTTCAAAGGAATGGTACTCCCGTACTTTGACTGGAGACACAATATACGTGGGAGCAAAGCAAGAACTGCTCAATAATCTGCAAATCCTACAAAATAAAGCATTACAAATATGTCTCAGATAGGACAGAATGCACCCCACCTATGACCTGCACATGCAAACCAAAGCAAAATTGCTAATATAAAAAAGAAAAAGAAAAAAAGAAGACTAGTACACCTCAAAACACTCACATTTGGGCACAGACGCGATAGGAAATACCAAAAGCAACCAACCAGAGATACACAAATGAACAATGCACCACTAATAAAACAAACAAGGAGCCGCATAAAGGCCCATGAAAAAAGCACGTTAGAAATGGCTGCTAAGACCTAAAATGCCCAATCAGTAAAAGAAAGGCAGATCCCTGATCTAAAGACATACAGATGCCAGAACCCCATATGGGCATGTGATATGTCACGGCCCACAAACGGGGCTGCCCCAAGGGAGAAACCTGGACCACCCTCAGTAGATAACAAACCACCAAAAACAGAGACTCCCAATCTGAAAACATACAACAATATATGTAAAATAGGGAGACCCTGAAAACACCCTGGGGAAAACCCCCAGAAGGGCATGTGATAGGTCACGGCCCACAAACTGGGTTGCCCCAAGGGGGTAATCTGGACCACCCTCAGTAGATAACAAAGAGCTACAAACTATGTACAAGCCTATAAATGTAGAGTAGGCTATTTCATAAGTAGTAGTAAAACAAAAACCATAAAACTAATATAGTATTCGCATCCACTACAAGGGTGATACAAAAATAAAACCAATAACACCTACACTTAGAACTAAAACCTTTAGCTATCTAACGGTCCTTCTCTATTTCGGATCGACCTTGGTTAGCCAAACCCAACACAAAAACAAGCTCAAACATCTATGAGCCAAGAACACCCTTAACTGACAACAGCTACCTAGCAGTCTTTCCCTATTTCGGATCGACCTAGAATAGCCTATCCCAACACAAAACAAGCTCAAACATCTACAGATACTAAATAATCACCATGTAACCACAAAGGGCTACTTGAGCAAATAATGCGCCACTACTAAAGCAGACCAGAAGCCAAATAAAAGCTCATGAGAGAAGCGCGCTGGAAATGGCTACCAAGGTGTGGAATGCCAAGCGGTAAAGGAACGACAAATTCCTGACCTAAAAACTTACAAAAAATATCTGTGCAAAATAAGGCTAGGAAACCCCACTAAGCTGCACTGCAAAGGGGCATGTGATATGTCACGGCCCACCACCAGCGGGACGCCCAATGGATGGTAACCATGCCAAAAGTAGCCAGATAACACACCACACAGCTACGTACAAGCCTATAATATGTAAATAGGAGTAGTCAAGTCTAGTAAAAAGAGTAGAACAAAATAAAATAATACATATATGCCAAGAAATTATTTTTTAAACTAACATAGGCTACTAACCATACCAACCAATTATCTATCTGCTACTGAAATGCAGGCAATCAAATACCTTATCAGCAGCTATTGCGTGGTAATTTCCACTACAACTGGCCAGCATTGAAAACAAGCCTGGGTACCCGGGCTTATATGCTATGGACAGTATAAATACAGCCTCAATAAAAATATAAAAAAATTTAATTCTGCAGCTTCCCGAGATTCCCTGACAATGCTAATCCTATGGGGGGGGGGGGGGGGAATCCGCATTTTCTCGGGAAATTCGCTGTCGGTTTAATAATCTTGACTTGATTTCCGCGTTTTTTGCCGGGGACCACTTTCATCCCTGATCATCAATAACTTTAATATTTCTATAATCTTTTACCCCAGTATTTGTCAAAACCTCTGGGGTATTTTTAATATTATTAATAGTAAATTGTTTGCATACTACAGCAACATTTGATGCAAATGGAAACGGTCTAATACCAACTTTTGCAACAGGTTTAATAAAATGACACGAGGTGTGGTGAATGCTCAAGCTTATCGGCTTCAAGTGTTGTGCTTCCCAGTAAACGTTTGCACTGAGTTGGTGGCTGGACCAACTAATATTAAAGGCAGAGAAGTTTGATTAAACTTCACATCAACATTAGCCCTGTTCACACCCACAACTTTAGGCCAAACTAGATAAGGCGAACTAGATGAGGCGAACTAGGCGTGAAAGTGTCGTGTCCACACATGCAGTACTTGGGGCGGTTTAAGCCGGAAATTGATATCTGTGCATGAGCAAGTCCATACTAACCAGCGCCACTTTCGGTTAGTCAACGTCGCCACGTTGGTTCGACCTAGAAATGTATAGACTGAGTCGTATTGTTTTGGAACGGTCAAAACTTCTGCTGGGCAGTGAAAACCTAAAAATAAATGATGAAAAAAATATCTGTGCACAACTAGCGGTTTCATAGACCAAATTATATAATATGCGCTTTTGATCAACCGGAAAGTCAACAAACTCAGGTCTTGACTGCGCATGCGTGTGACATGCTTAAGCCACCTCAAAGTAAACCGCTACCGTCCACACAAGCAAGATGGGCCGACTTAAGCTAGTTCGCTTCATCCAGACTACCTCGCGAGGTGGTCTAGTTGAAGCGAACTAGATGAGGCGACTCAGACTTAAGTCGCCTCAGCATAGCGTCCACACGACCAATGTGAGGCAAACTAGACAAGGCGAACTAGTTGAGGCGACTTAACGCCCGTGTGTGAACAGGGCTTAACAGTTTCAGGGAACAATTGATATTGTTTATTTGAATACTGAGAGTTCAATTTCATGTCACTATGTAGTTGTGATGATGCATCTCCATGGGAACCACCGTTATGGAACCTGGTCATTACCATATTATTATGGATTATACCAGGAAAACTTGTTATCCTGGTAACTATGCTTCCTAATATCAAAAACTGGTATGCTTCAATTGAGTTTTTTCATTTTTGAACCACATATGCCATCTATCAGAACTTTTGTACAACTCCTTTTACGGCTATACCCGCTAGATGGCGTATGGCATTCTTTTGAAAAAATACTAAAATTTCCACAAGCAAAAACACCCAGGGGGCCTGAAGGGGGTGATTTTTTTTGACCAAAATGTGTATGCTCATTACACAGTGCATCGCAATACATATTATGTGAAGAATCAACATGGGGATGCACTGATAACATAGATACAGCATTAACAAGGCGGGATTTCTGGATATCAACAAAACCTTTACTGATCTTAGTTAACGGTGTGATGACCGGGCCCGATGGTCCAAGTTGTGGTTTGTCATGGTCTGTGGCGCCATCTTCTGTATTTCGTCGTCGTCCTGGGGCATTCACCAGAGGTATACGCACAATGTCTTCTGCAGGTTCGGCCCCAGCCAGGCCGCACTCTAAAAATTCTTTGCACAAGCATTATCATTTTCATTACTGGATTTCAGATCACTAGCTTTCAATTTATGTTTACAGTCAATCTTCTTATGGAAATGCTTTCTTCTGATATGATATGCGCAACAGGTACATATATATGCATGAAACGTTCAGACCCATGGCCATGGGTAAGGGAGAAACCACAGGACTTTCCGCGGTTCCAGATGGTACACGGACTGCCGTCACTCTCTTTATTATATTCATTAAATACATTTTCTTTACTATTTTTAAGTTAACCGTTGGCCTAGACCTGCCTCATCTCTCCTTACTTCCTGAATAAGAGCTTCGTCATCCCAACCATTTGGCAAGTGCTTGTCCGCCACCATGTTGAATATTTTTTCGGAGAAAGAAAGACAACATCTCCCAGGTATAGTGCTGCGCCATGTCCAGCAATGTATCCTGACATACCCGTTTGGCCCATTTATCAGGTACATCTCCACGGCGAATCATCCGACGAATCGCCTCAAAATGTTTGTACCAAGTACTCTGTCCCTGACTGACTTTTCCTTTCCGGTTGTCTCTAATGACATATTTATATGGTAATAATTTACCTGTGAGACCCTTCTTTGCTTTCACTCCTGCTACTCTCAACAAATCCATAAGAAGTTCATCGTCAGAATCCGAGTCGCCATTGAACAAGTCCGCCGATAATGGATGTAATGTTCCAACGTTTGAGCTACTCGAACCTCGCTCCTTACTTGTGCTAACGACTAAGCTGTACTCTGAAACGTCACTTTTTCCTGTAACTTCAACATTACTGCACCCACACCCAACACACGGCCTATTCAATACACTGGATTTACGACGAGTGCATATAACTTCAGAGTCTGGAACTTCAGTGACATCAGAACACGTCACATCCGTACCGTCCAGACTTTCAAGGCGCAATGGCGGATCCGAATAATTCGATTCTAATAGGTACCCCAAACACAGGCTGATTACTTGTTGAAAATGCCAAATTCTGCCAACAAATGCTCCACTTCAACACCCTGGCAAAACAAACCACAAAGGGTTCTTACAAAGTTATTACAGCAGAAACAACCTTTCTTCTCTTACCTTTAATCTGGTCTTGGATTCATTTTATTATTCAAATAAATAAGCCTGATATAGCTAAATAAAAACTACTACCAACTCCCCATTTTCACTCTCAATCCATGGTAATTCCTAGGTGCAGATATGTCATGGTATCCCTGGTAAAGCTAGAAATTCGGGCTGTCAGAGGGGCAGTAATGTTGGACAGCTTGTCCTCCAGGAGCCGGGAAATATCCTCCAGCGTCGGACCCTGGACCTTTCCACCATCCGCCGATGTTAACGGATTAACCAATGACGAATCTGGACGACGATCGACCCTAATCGGCGACATGGGCTGGATGCACGACGATGAACTGTCACGCTGGTCTGTATTTCACAGCAACTCCCTCGAGAATCTTCCGCTTCCGCGGGTGGCCGGGTCAGTGGATTCGAGGAGGTTCGATTGTCTTGCTAGCATGAAGTACGCCATCAGCGTGGCTGTTGTTGGTACATGTTCTTTGGGGCTGGCGCCTTTGAAGAACCTCACTATCGCCTTTATATGTTCGGGGGTGATGGGGGGGGCGCCTGGGCAGGTGCGTGGTCGGATGTTCTTTGTATCCCTTTCTTCAGAAGACCAACAGGGTATTATTGAATGCCGCGGGGGACCCACCAACGGCCCTGACCCAGGTGCGGGCCCCACTGATGTAGTTCAGGGCCGCGCCGGGCGTCCTGAGCTCGTCTGCGTGGTGTAGGATGTTTGAGAGCACAAGGTACTGGCTTGGCTGTGTTGGGTGAGCTCCATGCTGGCGCATGTATCTGATGTACCTGGCCACTTGTCTGTTTTTATTGCGTCAGGTCCCAGGGGCTAGTCCGGCAAAAATCATCCTCTTCAGTCGCTTGTGGTGTTGTGTAGAGAAACCTGGGGATGAGAGCCAAGTATGTTAGGGGAGGAGCCAGGTTTTCAAGCCTGGGGTTAGAGTGTTGGCAAAGTCAACATGGACCTGCAATATGCCGCGCTGTGCCACCATGATCTCGGCTGTGCGACGAGCTGAGGGGTCATTGTGGTGCCTGCTCAGGCCATCGGCCAGCACCAGATCTTTGCCCGGCTTGTGGTATATTTGTATGTCCATGCTTAATTTTGCTGCGAGGAGCCAGATTTCTCTGCCACAGGCCGCCAGGACAGGGTTGCGACCTTCTCCTTCTGAGAGCATGTCCTGTGACGCTGCGTTGTCGGTGCTGACATGGATGGTGTGTTGATATGGCCTCAGGGGCAGTAGGGCCTTGATTGCTGTGGCGAGGTTGACCACCTCGAGCTGAGCTATGGTCACGCCTCTATTCGTGATCAGTTCAGGATATCGCTTGGCGTAGTAGTGTGTGGGCGAGTGGGCCTCTTCCCCAGTGAGGGAGGAGTCGCGCTCTATCTGCCAGCCGATCTTGGGGGCTGGCTGCAGCAGGACATAGCCGTTGAATGACTTGGCAAACTTGTCGAACCATGCTATGTCCTGGAATAGGTCCTCCGGGACAAGGTGCTTGCCGTTCATCGGGGCGTTCCTGAGGGCGGCGGCAAGAATCCTAGAGATGAACCTCCTGGCCGGCCTGATGCATTTGGCGACGTGCTGGAGCCTGCCGACCAGCCTCTGGAGGTCCCGGCCTGATGCTCTCTTGCCCACGGACCAGAGGTGACACTCGGTCAGCACGTCGGTGAGCTTGTAGTGCCAATGATTTTCAGCGATCAGGGAAAACGGACGGAAATCACGGATTGTCAAGTTTGAAACAGAATTCATAAGTTGGAGCGGAATTCCGTTATTTTCATGTCAAATCCGTTATTTTGAACTAAAAAGTGACAGAATAAAGCCTAAATTGATCAAGTACGACTTCTCCATAGTCATGATCTCCAATCTAACATCAGTATTTATTTTTATTTTATTTGTCATTCTTTTGTGTGACGATTATGTTGCGACATATTACATTATTATTTCAATTGGTATCATTATAATAAAAGTGCAGTGTCAAGTTGAATGCTTAAGTCCCCGTCATCAGAAAGCTCTTTACCTGCAATTAGACAAGATTCAATTAATTCTAACATGATATCAATACATAAGTAACATAATCAAGCATAAAATTAAACAGTGTGGAATGGAATTTGTTATTTTTTTCTGAAACGGAATTTGCCTTATTTTGAAACGGAAAATCATTGGCACTAAGCTTGTCCGGTGGGATCTTGAGCCATGAAGTGGGGGCACTGGAAGGGGCTGATTAACGCACCACACTCCACCTCCTTGTGTACAAAGTCGGCAATGTGTGTCATCTGGCCGGCATCGCCGGTGTGGCTGGCGGTGGCCGGGTTGATCGTTATAATCTACCCTACTTTCATTTGAAGTAACTTTTATTTTTAATAGCTAACTTTTGAGATATTTGAAGTGCAAACAAGCAAAATTAGAATCTGACACCATAGTGTACAGTCGACGGCTGGCAGCTGTGGTTGTGTAGGTAGGCTAAATATGAAATCACTACAGGCAAGAGAAAGGTAGAGTAGAAAGTGCACAGAAGAGAGCTTACACCCTCAGGTATATTACTATATAGTCTCATGAATGCAAGCTGGCTGTCACACCTGATCAGGTGCTACTGTCTCACCCTCACGCTGTTACTGTCTCACCCTCATGCTGAACCATCGTCATTACAATGCTTTTCAAATGAGTTTTCTCATCTGCTGTCAGTAATGTCCTAGCAATTTCCTCTTTGATCTCATTCCATGACCTAGCACCCTTAGTCATGAAAGCAGTGGATAACACTTCATGCAGTGTACCTGTTGCATTAGAAAGTGCGAAGCGAATTATATCTAGATCCGACACATCAGCTAGAGTCCCTATCCTCTCGATAAGATCCACCTTACAGCGCCTCTGTCAGTCCCATCCAGCATGGGCACAGACTTCGCATAAGTTTTAAGAGCTCTTATCTTCACCTCATTGCTTCTGTATTCTAGACTAGCTAATTCCCTTTTCTCCCTACGGTCTTCCCTGTCATCCCAACTTCTGTATGTTCCCTTATTTTAAACAACCTGTCTTCATTATCTTCCCGAATAGTGGCTAAGCTATCTGATATAAACTTACTCCAAGCTTCCACTTTATCACTATCTTCACTAAGAATACCTTGCTCAACATGACCCTCAAACCACGAGTCAAATTGTTCACGCAGTGTTTCCTTCTTGTGGCATGTTCTAGGCATTCTTTGTGTGTTGTTTAAAGCATGGTAGAAATAAATATAAAGAATTGAATCCAACCGAGAAATTTGCCTGTAATGTAGCAGAAAAGTGAAAAGTTTCTCCTGCAGTATATTACTATGCTCCTATTCCCCCAAGGTTAAAGAAAATTACCGAAAATAGTCCGAAATGAAAAAGATTCTAACGGCGACACGAGGCTTCAAACATGCAAAATTACAGTAATGTCGATGTCAAAGACTAATGTTTCCATAAAGAATTGACACTTTCATCGGATTACTTGTCGACAAAGCAATTTAATTTAATTTCTTCCTTGAATAAGGCAAAAAGAATGGAGAATCAAGAGAAGAAAAACTAACCTACCCACACCTCAACTACCAGTCAAAGTCAATAAAAAGTTCTGTTTAGAATTTAGAATAGCATTAATATAACTGAACTGAAAATACTATCAGTCAACGATATCGTCTATAAGAAAAAATATATAGCCCTGGTCCCTAACGTCAAAATTAAAGCATGTGCGTTAATTCAACTCCTAGTCAACTAATACATTTAAATACAGTCTATGTAGCTAGCTACTAGTCAATATTAAAGTTACAGCCAAAATAAAAATGCTACCGAAACACACCCGAAATTATCATGTCACAGTCAAACGGTCACTACTCACTAGTATTTCATGTAGGTTCAAACCCCCGGTGGTTTCAACACGTTGTGGTCGCCATTTTGTAAAGTCGACGGCTGGCAGCTGTGGTTGTGTAGGTAGGCTAAATATGAAATCACTACAGGCAAGAGAAAGGTAGAGTAGAAAGTGCACAGAAGAGAGCTTACACCCTCAGGTTTATTACTATGTAGCCTCTTGAATCCAAGATGGCTGTCACACCTGATCAGCTCCTCCAATCAGCACTAGGCATTCTTCAACCAACCAATGAACATCCAACCTGCCTGTATCCAAGCCTTGGCTGTTTATGGCTACAGTGCCCTGTTGTGTCTGGGTTTGCAGTGATCCGTAAATAACAATTGGGGGGGGGGGGTATGTTTGAGCAGAGCTCCCAAGGCTGCCACACTAAAAGTAGTGCCCCTCTCACACTATCTATAACTACATAATGTTTATATTAAATCAGCAAAGGATCACCAGCACCACATAATACCTTAATGCCTCTGGCTTTATATACCATTTACCTTTATATATAACAATCGTAATTACTATAGATTAGTTCACACCATCCTCCAATGTCTAAATATCGGGAAATTTTACAATAGGTTTCTGCAGTAATAGATTCTATTAAATTGCCTCAGTATTCCTTTCTATGTGGTGACAAATGTTTAACAAGTGCACCAGTATTTAAATTAGATATGTAGAATCAAATTGAGATAACTGTTTTGGTTTTGAAAATTTGATATCCCTGGTCATCTCGATGGTGATTGCGTGCTTCCCAGTGTAGGGGGCGTTCCTGAGGGTGTCGAGGATCCTATTCATAAAGTGCCTGGCGGGTCGGACACACTTGGCCACGTGCTGAAGCCTTCCAATGAGGCGCTGGAGGTACTTTCTGCAGGCCTTTGTGGTGGGCACCCAGGAGGCGCACTCGGCGACGACTTCGTCAAGCTTTGCTGGCGGGATTCGAACTGTCATGTCGACTGTGTCGACCTCGAAGCCCAGCCACTTGATGCGTTGGGTGGGCGGGACACACTTGTGGGGTGAGAGGGCTAGGCCTAGGTCGGCGTTGAGGTACACGATGGTCGCTTCGTGTTCAGTGCTCGCGGACCCGACAAAATCGTCCAAATAGCACAGGACGAAGTGGCCCTTCCGGCGAAGAAGATATGTAACGGCGTTGGTGGTGTGGGCGCACGCCATGGACGACGTCCGGCAGCCGAATGGGGGGGGCGATGTCATAATAAGTGTCACCGTCTATTGTTATGCCGAGAAGGGGGATGGACAGTGAGCATGTCCTCAGCTGTCGATATGCGCGGGCGAGGTCGATCGTCCATATGTGGGCCCCTTGCCCAAGGCGGGTGAGGTTGTTGATGTTGGGGAGGGTATAGGTGATGGGCCTCCCTTGGTAGTGCCCTTTGCGTATCCCTGCGTTGACACTGGCGCCCCTGGGATAGCTGAGGTCGACGATGACCCGGCGCTCGTCGGTGTTCTTCTTCGCCCGGGACATCATCGGGCTCGTCTGCGCCCAGGGGACGAAGGGAGGTTGGCGGAAGGGTCTGAGTAGTGCGCCCTTGGCCGCCTCGTCCCTGACGTATTTGCGTATCCATCGTAGGTGATCAGGGTCCTCGTGGTGGTTGGCGGTCGACGGGACGGGTGGCGAGTCGGCCGTGTAATCGACCGGCCATCCGAACTCGAGAAAGCCGAGTAACTCGGCATCATGGTACCCTGACAACAGGGCCCTCCAGCGGTCGATGTTGAGGTCTGAGGGCACTGGTATGCGTGCTGAGACATGGTTGGGAAGCGCAGTCGCCCTCACTTGGTCATATATGAACCTGTACACTTCATGCCCCCACGCCGTGGGGGCGGTGGATGGCCATATCCTATGTAGCCTGGGTTTGTATGATAGCGGGGTCTGGGGCGGGTTGTAGGGGGGCGAAGGGGCGTCGACTTGGTCGCTGGTTATGTTGTCGATGTCCTCAGTGGCGTGTGCCCGGTCGTAGTAGGTGAGGAGGGCATCGGGCGCCTCGGCCGGGTCGAGTTCCTCGTCGACTGGCGGGGCGTTGCGTGTCCTGGTGGTGGTAGCTTGAACGCAGGCGATGGTGGCATCAGTCGGCTTATAGCGTACCACGACATCTGTGGTGATGTAGGTGTGTGGGCGTTGTCAGGTGTTCGTCCGTGTGCGTGGCAGGACATGGGAGGTGGCAGCGGCGGGTGGGTGAGGGTGGTCACGGGGCCTTGGGGAGGAAGACCGGGAGGGCTTAGGGTGGGGTCTGGGGGGGTTGGGGGCGTGGCGCAGCGGGTCGGGGTTGGAGTGTGGATGCTGGCCGGAAGGAGGCAGAGTTCCAGTTCCGGTGCCGGGTGGGGGCTTCCGGCCTCTGTGTTTTGGGTGGCATGTGTCTGTCTGAGAGCGCGTGGGGCATGCGGTGTCAGGTAGGCGGGCGGCGTAACGGATTGGACACCTCCGGGGAGCCCCGGCGGTGTCTGGTAGGCAAGCACCGGGATGGCCATTAGTGGCGTCGGGGTGGCGGCTGATGGGCCGGGGGCGGCGGCATCTGAGGGAGGCGGATGGCGGTCTGTGTCCGGGGCGGCGCGACGGTTAGGGGTGTCGAGTGACGCGGGTGGTGAGCTGCTCCAGCTGGTTTGGGCGGGAATGTCGGCTGGTGCCGCAGTGGGGGGTCTCGGTCAGTTTGACCGTTACGCCACGTGGTGGGGTTTTGGCGGGAATGGAGTCGCTGTCCGCGTCAGTGGATATGGGCTCGCCGTCAGTGCCGTTTACGGGTGGGGTTGGGTCCCATGGCACAGGTACCGGGACGAACCTGCGTGTGGAGGACACAAGGCGCAACGCGGGTGGGGTCGGCTGCACCGTGTCCCATGTGTCGTCTGAGGTGGCGTTTTCTCTGGCCTCACCAGGGCCGCTGTCTAAAAATCTGTTCTGGCCGACTCTTCTGTCTCGAGTGCCGCGGCCTTGCGCTCAGTCTGGCGTTTTTTGTTGTTGCACTCCTGTTCTCTGTGTGGGTTTGCCTTTTTGTACTTATTAGCGCACCAGGCGCACACATGTGTGCGGCGTTCGCTCCCGGTGTCATGCGATGCAGTGTGTCCACAAACCGTTCCCCAGTTCCATTTGTGGCATGGGTGTCCGTCCGTGTCAGTGTTGAACTCCAGACGTTTGTACGGTGCGTTGTTCGTGGCTGTCGTCTGTTCGTCAGTGCGTGGTTGGTAGGGTCTGGTCGGGTGGTCGACCTTAGCGGCTCGCCTCTCTTCCTCCTTTCGTATACCTGCCCGTTGCAGATCCTTGATGGCTTGTTCGTCGCGCCAGGCCTTAGGGAGGCGGCCGTCTTCTATCATAGAGAAAACATTCTCTGACCATGCGAGGCACGTCTCCCACTTCCAATCTGCAGCCATGTCAAATATCTCGTCCTGGTGGCTGAGGATAGGCTTTATCCATGATTGGGGCACCTTGGGGTCTTTGCGCATGCGTGACAGGGCCACGAGGTATTCGTGCCATGTGCTCTCTCCCAGGCCTACCCTACCTTTACGCTCGTCCCTAATAACGTAGGTATGGGGAACGAGTTGGTTCCTACCTCTTTTGCCCTGCCGTCCGTCTGCGTTGGTTCTGATGATGGTGTCGATCACGTCCCTTTGCTGGCATTCGTCGTCGCTTGAGGATGTGGCGGTGGCACGCCGTGCATGCCGTGACCTCCTGTGTCTCGGCCGTTCTTGTGATTCCGACCTGTTGCGTGGATCCTTCGGGGGTGCGGTGGCTGCGTGTAGGCGATCTGGGCGAGTGCATGCGAGGACCTAGCACATGGGGTTGGTGGCGATCGGTTTGAGTCGGGGGTGACGCGTCTCCTGCGTTTCGGGACGGGCCTGTCGTCTGGCGAGTTGCTCTGTGAGCGATTATCCGTCCTGTGCGTCTCCAGTGCTTTTATTCTGTCCGACATAGTTTTGGCCTGGTCGGCCTGCTGGCATATGGAGTCGGTAACAGACTGTCGTAGCATGTTCAGCTGCTCGGCCGCAGACATGTCGACATCGGTTGTCTCGTCCGCTGTGGGTTTGGGTTTGACTATCATGGATCGTGGTCTACCCCGCTGGCATGGTGTGCATATAGCGTCGTCAGAAACGGCGGCGACTGGTGTGGCTGCTGTTCGTCGGGTAGTCTTGCGTGGCAGCATGGTGGTGGTTGTCCGGTGTTCGTCGGTGGTGATCAGCCAGGAGGCGAGTTGGAAAATAGGTGTTGGTGGTCAGGCGTGTGGTGGAGAAGTGGCGGAGTGAGAAGGGAGCGGAAGGGAAGTAGGGGGAGGCAGGGGATCAGGGGCGGCACCAGCGGTCCGTGCCGGTGCCGCCACCTGGAGGAAATGGGAGGAGAAGGAAGGAAGCAGGGGAGGGCGGCAGTGCCAGCACCTGGAGGCGGAGGAGGAAGGGAGTGGAGGAGGGGGAAGGGGTAAGGAGGGAGGGGGAGGAGAGGAGAAGAAGGAGAGGCGGGGGGAAGAGGGTCCGCCTCAGTTTCGAATTACCCATATTGAACAACGTGCACTGCTGGATTAACATTAACATTGTTGGTCTTCAACTAATTAATTTCAGTGTTGTTTCTTACATTTTGAACATGCTTATTTTTAATATCCCGTCCATCTTTTGCGCAATTGTACCTCTTATGAATTTTGTACCCACATTTGGCACACCAGTAGCCAAAATTGCATTGGTCATCGGACTGGCTGCATCGCGACTCTCTATTCCATCGGTTACAGCCGCACTTCCCGTCTTGTGTGAAAACAGTACTTTTACGCATAGTGGAAGACAGCTTTTTCGGCTTTAAGTATGCCGTGCCATAATAAGTCGTTGACATCCCAGAGTATTTGCTTCCAAACGCAGCAAAACCTTCGACCTCAGCTAGCTTTCTTCTATCGCCATCATAGTCTATGTGGGCCTGGTCGCGAAAGTCATCATTCATGGCCTTATCGGACATAAATTGGATGTGCTCAAGGAATAAATACCCTTAGGTCCTTCACCCTTAAACTGTCAATGCTCAGACACCAACATGTGGAAGCGGTTATCAGTTCATGGCAGTTCAATTTTCGCACTTCTTTGCTGGATAGTGTAAATGGTCGCAATGACCACTTACTTCTCCGCCTACACGTGCTGCTGGTGCTTCGGTTCCTGGAGTCTGTCGGTGACTGCCTTCTCCTCCTGCTTCGTGACCTCCTCCCTGAACGAGAGGTGCCGTAGTCAGAGTGGCCCGTGGTCGTATGGGACATTGGCGCCGTTGCAGCACCGGACACGCCCACTGTTTCCTCTGCCATTGTGTCGCTGCGTATTTCGGCGTGCCGTTTGTCCATCAAGGCTGCGTCCTTCGAGAGGCGCGCTTCCTGCGCATGGCGTCCTTCCACTCTTCTAGCGCTGCTACACGTTCTTCTTGCTCCATTGTTGCAATTTCAGTGCACGCTTTGGACTCCCAACATTGCAGCAAATTTTGTAGCCATGTCTGGCGAGATGTCCCTGGAATCTGTTTGTGACATGTCTTCTGCTGCTGCTGTTCGCCTTGTAACTCACCCTTGTTGCTTTGTTTCCTGATTTTCTTGCAAGTTGACTTATCTTTTGTCTTGTCAGTGGAACCGCATTCATCACAATATGGCATGTCCCTAGCAATTTTGTGTCATGACCGAAGCAGCCTGGCAGCAGTCAGCCGTTCTTGGCAGATGTCCAGGGAGGTCTTACACCAAGGAAAGATACAGTGAGAATGCGAGGAGCGCGGTTGGGTTTTAGTGTCCCGGACACTGGCAGGTGACGCCCTAGTCACGCCGATTCGCATCATTGGTTGTAATGCTCGCATTGCGTTTGATGCGAGGGAAGGAAGAGACCCTCCCCCCGCCTCCTGCCGCCGCCCGGCTTTCTCACCTTCCCTGTCATCCCTCCCTCAGCTTTCTCCCGCCTCGCCCTCTCGCCCTGCCCTGCCGCTTTCTCACCTTCCCCGCCTCTCGCCTCCCCGCTCCTTCCCTTATAAGGCCGCCCGCCGGTCTCCCTCAGTCACTCGCCTTCCAGCCGTCCTCCCTGCTCCAGGGTAGGAGCGCGACTCCCGCTAGATTGGGTAGAAACATGTAACATAACAATTCGAACAATTAACGAACCCAGTATCAAGGTGGGTGCGCGACTCCGAATAACTTAATTAATAAATAATAATAAACACAATTGAATGCTCCGTTGGTTTATATCACTATAAATAATACATTATACTTCATATTTTGGGTGATTAGTCATGAAAAGCCCTGAATTCCATTAAACTGCCCCCACTGATGTAAATTAGTCTGAAATAGCCTTGAATTCCATATCTTCACATGTGTATTGACCCTGTAAGTTTCAATATTTTCTTCCAAAAGATTCTTGACAAGGCAGACCTGAACAAAGTGCACTGCTAAGATGAACTGAACATGAAAACCATGGCTATTCTTATTAAATCGAAGTGTGATGCAGATGGTCATTCTAGAATGTAATTATTTTGCCTTCATGTAAATTATAGTAAATATGTGCCAAATACATTTAAAATCCCATATTGTTAAGGACATGTATGCTGTGACATTAGAATGTTTCACATGTTCAATTTCATTATCAATGTTCAGACCTTTATTGATTGGTGGTGATTTATCGCCGTGTTAACAGCAAAGGTGATATTAATTTAAGGACTATCGTCAAATAAGGGATTGAACAATGTGGAGGACATGTATGTAACACCATAAATATTTCAAGCATAGTTATGGCTGCAATAGTCCGATAAAAACATTGAATTTTCAAGCAAAACACTCACCTAGATTTCCATACATATCCAACTTAGAACCACATTTTATTAAACTGTGTGGATTTCATGGCCCTGTGCCAACACTGCAATTTTACACTGCAAACAACATGCATGACCTTTTTACTAAAGTAAAACAAGAAAGCATTTTAGGCTTTTTGAGGGCAGCTGGTTTGTACCAACTCATATAGGTTTTTAAACAAATTTCATCAGTGAATAATACTATCATTTAGATTTTTATTTAGCTATTATGATTGTGAGTTTACAAAATTCATGAGTGTCCATTGACACAAAATTGATTGTATGCTTTTACATGTAAAAGCAACGGTTTGAACAAAAACAAACATTTCTCGCCATGAATATGGCCTATGCTGCCGACACGGTGTAAAGCAACCACCAATCAATCAATCAATCCAACTTAGATACTGGTGCACCCATTAATCATTTGGGGCTGCATAGAAGGGGATAGTAAATTTAATAGAATCTGTTACAGCTGATGCATATACTCCGGGCGGCGTCTGTGTGATTATAGGCGGGACGCTGTGACAGCCATGTTTCTATAGGGTTAGATCTTTTTACAAGCATGCCAAAATTAATTTGGAATGTTTACACTTCTCTGAAGTTAGTCATTTTAAAGCAAAGCTACCCAAAGTAAAATACATCATAACAATCATCCTAATATACTTATCTAAGAAAAATGACAGAAACACAAGAGTATCGGACTATGCAACTTTAACAACATTTACATGACGATTTCTTTGTGAAATGTTTTCAGTATTATTTTCTCATGCTTGCAGCTGGCTTGTTTTAACTCTGCTTTCTTGTCCCTCCTCAGGCTTGGGCCCACTGGGCAGGCACGATGGCGGCCCCCCTTGAAATGGGTGCGGCCGTTCCACTTCAGCGGCAAAAGTCACTCCAGAGCAGCATTCTTTTCATGCAAGAGGAGCATGCCAAGACGCTGAAGGCCTTGCACAATGAGATCCAACACCTACAAAAGAAATGTTCAGAACTCACATTCTCAGTGGCAATGGGTATTACATCATCCCCACAGGAAGGTAGGGTTCAGGAGTTTTCAGCACTAGACATCTATGTGTATAGTGGTAAAAAGAGACCAAGGTTTCGCATGCGTCACTGAAAGTCTTGAATGTTCTGTAAGTTCATCTGTAAGTTAATGTTGTTGATTTGAGATTTTTGGTATATATGTTCTTGAATGTCCTTAACCCCACGAACACACATATATAGTCGACACACATAGCCTATTCACAATACACTCGCACAAAGAAGTATACCCCACCCCCCCTTCCTCTCAGTCTCTCACTCCACTTAAACCCAGCTCCCTCCCTAATTATTTGAAAGGACTAAATGTCAGCCAATTATGTACAATGATGCTTGTCTTAATACATTTTTGGTATCAAAATGTTCTTGAATGTTCTTGAATCAGGTGGCCAACATTTTCATGATCTATACGGGGCCTGGAAAGTCTTGGAAAAGTCTTGAACTTCATTTCCCCCATTTCAAGGCCTTGAAAACACCTTGAATTTAAACCTATTTTGGGTAATTAGTCTTGGAAGGCCTTGAATTCCATTAAACTGTCCCCACCGATCTAAATTAGTCTGAAATCGCCATTTGCCACTGTTGTTTTTTTCTGAAATCCAAATGAAAATAGTATTGAATTCCTATCAAAATCAGCCTTGAAAAGCTTTGAATTCCATATCTTCACATGTACCGACTGTGCATTTTGTATGAATCCTGATATAGAAACACAAATTAGTATTTTATCTAATGTTAAATATTTGCTAGTGTAGTAGTCTGCACTGACCTCTCAGGTAAGGAGCCATATAGACAATTATGCATGTTTGCATCAGGGGGCCTAAGTAGTCCATAGTTAGGTCACTAGCCCCGGAGTGACAAGACGTGTGGGCTCGAATCTCACTCTATGCGCAGTTTCTGTTGTTGGCACCACTCCCAACCGCGCACGCGCGCACGCACGCACACACACTGGTAATTTCACTCTCCTCTATGATCTACAGTAGAAAAAAATGTGTATGGTAAGAACCATACCGAGTTCGGTCATCAGGTTTTAGGTGCAAAGTGAGCTTAAAATATAGGGTCTACGGTGAAGGATAGGATTGCACTCCCCCCCCCCCTCCCGAGGCTCTTCCCTTTCCGTTTCCCTCTTCCTTTCTCCATCCCCTACTCTCTTTCTTTCCCTCCCTCCTTCCCTCCCTCCCTCCTGTCTGACTCAATCTCTTTCCCCAGTTTAACCCAGTCTCCCCTGTTGCAGACTTCTACCGGGAGAAATCCGAAACGCTCACGGTGGAGTTGGACGCCACGTTGAAGCGTCTCGAGGAAGTGCAGGTGTCCGGCGAGAAGAGTGAAAAGCGTGTGCACACGCTAGAACAGCAGCTGCGCGCGCAAGAAAAGAAGTTTCTGGACATCATTAAGAACAAAGACCAACAGCTGCGCCAGATGAAGTCTGAACTGACGGAAAAGGCGCACGAGAATGCCACCTTCATGTACAAACAACTGGCGTCGTCGCACGACAGCGCGCTGTACCGCGTCATTCCCTCCTCGGACCCGGACTTGGCCGGCAGCTTGTCGTCCAGTCGCGGCGTCTCCCCGGCGCCCCTCGCCAAAGTCGCGACGATGACGCCGCACCCGCCGATGGAGAGTGGTAGTGCGCGTCGGCGGCGGTCCCCGCGAGCGTTGGCGACCGCCGACAGTGACGAATCCAGGACCTTGGTAACTGCAACGGCGACGGCAAAAGCGCACACCGGCACCATTTCCGGCCGCCCATTGCGGCGCCCCAACACGCCGGACCAAGTAGCCGATGCAACGTTTTTCGTCGACCAGCAGCGCACCGAGCAATACATCGTTTGTCCATCGTCTACGACCAAGTACAACCCGCTTCCACCGATCAACAGCAGCGGCACAACCGGCAAAGGATCCATTCGACGGCAGCAACACGACGAACACCAGGAGCCGACCACATCGCGTGGTGCTGGTACTGGTGCTGGTACTGGTGCTGGTGGGATTCGAGGGCAGGGTCGAGCATTGGTTCAGAAACACAAGCGAAGGAGCAAGCATCACAAGCCGGAAGGAACCAGCACCGACCAATCAACGGAGACGTCTTCCCATGCGTCGGAAGTGGACAAAATTGTTGTCGACACCGTCATCAAGCGCGACCACAAGGTGCACCGAACACATGAGTACCACACGGATTACAACTAACTGCTGGAAACCAATTTTGAAATGCAAATGACCGAACTTTTTTGTTTTTAGTGTGTGTTTCTTACACCGAATAAATAAGAAATATTGGAGAAACAATTACTGTGATCCAAAAGAACCTCTCCTACACCAGCGAGTTATAAATCTATCAATTTGTGATGGTATCTAAGCATTCTATTTATGTATTGTTGACTAAGGATTTGTTAGATATTAAAGGAATCTGGAGATGACATTAATAAAGTAAATAATATGGCTATGATTAATGTGAAACCATTATTTGGTGAATTCTGAACTGTTGAAACATGCTATATACCCAATAATTCTTCTTCCTTTAGCTTCATAGGTCTATCAACCAACTTGTATTATAAACCACAATTCTTCCTCTACTATATAGGGTTTGCATTCTAACTAGACTTAGTAGCGTGTTAATTCAGATATATATATAAAATCCATATTGACCTTAGGTTGGTTACTCTCGGATATAATATTCTTCACAATGTTTCCTCTGGTATAGGAATGTGGATGTGGCAATACCTAGAAGGCCACACCCTATTATATTTTTTAGGCAATTAAGATTGAGGAATCTTGCTATATTCTGTGATGAATGTATAACCCGACCAAACCCCTTTGTTTTTATGTTATTTATTAATATTTATTTGTATTTTTATTGGTTTGGATTTCTTACCCAAAAACACATTCCACGAACTGAGTAGCTCGCCAACTATAGTCTAAAGAGAAGTTATGAATGTTTTAAAGTGCGTCATTTACGTGGTTGTTTACAGTACATATAATAAATTATATCATCGATGTAGTGACATTTAGGGGACACCCATGGATTCTGTTTTGGTTTTGCATATTTAATTTTTCATTTATTTCAAAATGACCCATTATTGAAAAGCATTGGGGTAATTCAAACTAATGCCACCGTAGTGAGTGATGGCTAAGTATTTACTGATCATGCTATGACCAGATTATATGTGCAAGTATATTTACATGTGAATCCGTGTACATCTTATTGTGTTCGTCAAATAGAGAAAAAGTTTATAGAAAGCTCCATTCGCTTCCATTTATCAACATGATAGACGACCCAGTTGGCCTGGCAGTGAGTTTACAACTGTATAATAAATATTATGAACGAAGATTTTTTAACTTTATATGTTCATATTTCATGAGTTTCGTAGCTAAAAGCCTAAATACTTAAAAACATTTTATGACTGCCTATAGACCCCTTTCAATGTTTGTAAACATTGTGTATGCGCGCACAGCTTGGCTGCAGAACGAATGCACGCTGCCACTGAGTTTGCCAGTACACGCAGTGCAAAACGTTTAATTTATTCAAAATTAATAGAAATCCAGAACCCTAACCATATAAATTTAATATAATCTATTTGTTGAATATGTTTTCTATATGTGTTCCAAGCAGTTTGTTTCTAGGCGGTGTGGTTTTAGAGATATTTCACTTTTTCTGTATTCTTTATGTCGGCGTGTCGTCACAGCCCCGGTGTCATGGTATAAAACCCCTGCCCGATCGCAGCCCCTGCCGTGAAGACAGTTGACTAAGCATTTATTTTTGTAAAATAAATTTAAAAACTTTCAGTGGATCGATTAAAAATATCTTAATGCGCGATTGAAGAGGAAGATCTGAAGTATTTAATGTAACCTAAGAGCAATTTATGCTGAAAGTATTAAAAACAGAGATAATAGTGAAAGTTGGGATATTCTGAGTGTCAGTGCAATCTTCATACAGAAAAAGTGAAATATCTATGAAACTATACACCACCTAGAAACAAACCCCCTGGAACATATATAGAAAACATATCCAACGAACAGATTATATTAAATTTATATGGTTAGGGTTGTGCATTTCTATTAATCTTTAATAGACACTGGCAGTGTGTATTCGTTCTGCAGCCGAGCTGAGCTTGTTTACAACCTCTGCGCATGCGCAGAAGCCACGACAGGGGCTGCGATCAGGCAGGGGTTGTATACCATGACACCGGAAACTAGCCCGCAAAAGGTAAACACCTCATTGATTTGTGCTGCAGCAATGCTATGTCTATGCAGATCATTTATTTTTGCAAAATAAATTTTAAAGCTTTCATTGAGTCGATGAAAAATATCTTAATGCGCGATTGAAGAGGAAGATCTGAAGTAATTAATTTAACTTAAGGGCAATTTTCTCTGAAAGTATTAAAAACAGAGATAATAGTGAAAGTTGGGATATTCTGAGTGTCAGTGCCAGGGGTAGCCTTACCAGATCATGACCTCAAAAACTAGATTCGCAGTTTGCCGGTACGTGCAGTGCAAAACGTAAGTTTTATTCAAAATTAATAGAAAACCAGAACCCTAACCGTATCAATTTAATATAATCCTTTTGGTAAACATGTTTTCTATGTGTATTCCAATCAGTTTGTTTCTAGGTGGTGGGGTTTTAGAGATATTTAACCTTTTCTGTATGAAGATTGCTCACGGCCATTGACAATGCATTGAGTTTGCCGATACGCGCAGTGAAACATGTCGATTTTATTCAAAATTAATAGAAATGCAGAGCCCTAACCTTATAAATTTAATATAATCTCTTCTTTGAACATGTTTTCTATATCTCTTCCAATCAGTTTGTGGCTAGGTGGTGTGGTTTTAGAGATATTTCACCTTTTCTCTATGAAGATTGCTCATAGCCATTGAGTTTGCAGTGTGACCGGATGTTCTCCTGCAGCCAAGCAGCGCATGCACTGACCTAAATACACGTGCTGACGTCATATGAAATTGGGCAATTGGATTATATACCACGTGACGTCACCATCACCCAAAGAAGATGACCGGACGCGGTGGCCGAATCGGTAGAGCGCAGGATTCCTGTGCAGAATGTCGGGAGTTTGAATCCCAACCGAGACAAACCAATGATTTATCAAATTGATACTTATCGTTACCTGGCCTGGCGCTTGGCATTAATAGGGTAGGACAAGTACTGATTACCACAGTATCAGGATAATATGACTGGGATGTCAGGCCATTGTGCCAGTGGCCTGGTCTCCCAGTGAGGCAGCACTATAAAATCACGATGAGTGCACACTGTCACAAGCAGGGTTGCCACATGTCAGGGGAAAAGTAGGCTTTTTTCAAGGTCAGGGAACTTTGGAATTTGTCAGGGAAAATGGAATTTTGAAAAAGAATGTCGGAAAATATACCCTTGTCGGGGGAAAATGAAATTTTCAGATATATGTGCGAATATTTGCCCAACCGTGACACCCCCGAAATCTGTGTATATTGAAGAAAGGAAAATATACCAGATTCCACTCTGCTCATAACAAATATACCACATATTTATGCAATTATTTTAGTATATATTTGGTTGTCATCAAAAGTAACAAGGTATGGGCCTTTCCTGTGACCTGGAACAATCACCTTGGCTAGAAGAGTTGCAAGAACGGTTTATAGCAGTTTAAGGTATGGTATTTCGAAAGTCGGGGCCTAAAATAACAAAATAAATGGGAGGAAAGGACGGCTGTAGGGTTTGTTGTAGGCCGTTTAATAAAAAGGTTTTCTCGTCTTATTTGTCAGGGGAAAATGAAATTAGTCAGGGAAAAGTCTGGGAATTTTGACATAATGCTCATAAGGGGCAGCCATTTGCAATCGAAAAGAACAGCTCTGATTGGCTCAGATTATGGAAAGATCCCATTATTTTTTTTAGTAGTTTCTTGTTCAGACATAGTTACACATATCTATGTATTTTTTGCATAGATTAATGTGCTTGAAGTATATTTTTAATTTATCTACATCGACTTCTGTTTAAATCACACAATATCAGGACTTTAAGAATGGGAAACTATTTCTGCAAGGGTATGCTCAATATGGGACAGTGGTCACCGGTTCTTTTCCTCCTTTCCTCGCTGTGGACCCTTCTCTTGAAACCTGAATTCCTGCATTTTTCCAGCGATCCCCTGACAGTGCTAATGTATTGGGGTGGGGGGGAATCCACGTTTTCGCCGATGGTGTAAAATCTCGGCTCGATTTTGCCGGAGACCACTTTCATCCCTGAAATGGCATTCCGACCTATTTTTGTGTGTGTAACGTTAGGTGAGGTTTCTATTAGGCCTACTATTAGTGATCATACCATTGATTGAAATGGCACTTATTGTAATATATGCGTAATAGACGTCTAGACACGTCTGTAAGATATGCTAATGAAATGACATCATGGAAAGTTTAGCTGGTGGTTCAGTGAGCCCTGGACGGGAATAAACCATTCAGTATCCAGAAGTCAAAGTGTTCAGATGTACTTTCATATGGTGTCAGATGAGGAAGAATGCCGCCCACTAATACACTGCCGGGTTTGCGGCTGCCTGGTCAGCTTGTCCTCAGCAACAACGCAAGATCGAACTGGAAAACATGGATCAGAGCATATGACATATATATGCCACTGCTGGAGGTGTCATATTGAAGACAGAACGAGTGCGATGCTGCGTCTTTCTTCACGTCGCTGGCGAAGAAACGCAAAAGGTTTTCGCTAATATGTCCATCGCGCTCGCTGACCGAGACAGGATCGGACCACTCACAGAAGCATTCCAGACATATTGTGTAGGCAAGTGCAGTTTGATAATAACAAGATACAAGTTTAATTCGCATAATCAAGCTACAGACACACATCGCTAAGAGACAAAGTAAGGGATTGCGAATAGGGTCAGTAGAGGAGTCGCTGTTGCGCGATTGGTTGGTGGCTGGCATTAAAAACATTAATTGCTGCAAACTGCTGAGTTAACTCTGGAGAAGTGTGTGAGTATGTGTGAAATGAGTGAATTCAGTTTGGATCTATTGGAGGACACCAAATCAGATGTTGAAAGTAAGGAAATTGATTTTCTTACGAACTATGATACTGCGTGTACCGGTGCACCGGCGGTCTGGTCATCGGCGATGCCATCTTGGAAATCGCCATCTTGAATTCTGGCGGTGCCGGTGCAGGGGAGTTCAAGATCTGCTGCCAAAACTGTGGATACGAACACCGCCGGAGTCTGCCCAGTGAAAGGCAAAGCTTGCATAGCCTGCAAGAAGATCGGGCACTTCGGTAAGGTCTGCCGGAGCAGACTGGGCAGGGTCAACGAATTGGCCGTCGAAGAGCCCAACCCTCACAATGCTGACCAAGACCCGGATCCGGCAGAGGTCAATGTGTTGACAACGGATCTGTTCGTCGGTGCTGTTGACCGCGATGCCAAGCAAGACCGAACTGTGGTATGCGACTGTCCAAGTCAATGGTCGTCCTGTCAAGTTCAAGCTCGACACCGGGTCGGAGGCAAACGTGCTTCCGAGGAACATCTTTGACAGAGTCGCACCGGGGCGGCTGACGAACACCCGATGTTCGTTGGTCACGTTCTCGGGGCATCGGATCACTCCCGACGGTGAGGCGTCGGTTGACGTGAATGGCAGACTTCAGGTTCCAAGTGGTGCGGAACTGTCAGCCTATTTTGGGGAAACAGGCTTGTGTGACATTGAACTTGTTGGCACGTGTGTCAACGAGGTTCACTCTGCCGTGCCGACGAACATTTCCAAGCCGGACAGCAGTCCCAGCATGCAGGCTGAGCAGCTGGTAAGTGAATTCAAAGACGTTTTTCAGGGTTTAGGTCTTATCAAAGGAAATGCTGTCATTCATGTTGATAAATCTATTCAACCTGTTATAGATCCGCATAGAAGAATCCCATATGCAATTCAAAGTAAAGTATGTGGTGAAATTGATCGTTTGGTAGAAATGGGTGTAATAGTTGAGCAGGATGAACCTACCGAGTGGGTTAATTCTATAACTATCATAAAAAAAAAAAAATAAGATAAGGATTTGTCTGGACCCGACTAAGTTGAACAAAGCTATAAAGAGAGGGCCTTTCACTACCAAAGCAATTGACGAAATTATTGCCAAGATGGCAGATGCGAAATATTTCTCAGTTCAATGACAGGGTATTGGCAAATTGAGTTAGATGAAGAAAGTTTGCGTCTGTGCACACTTAACACTCCGTGGGGCCGGTACAGGTACACCCGCCTGCCTTTTGGCATCAAAACAGCTGGTGACATTTTTATTCAGGAAATGCACCATGTCATGGGCGACCTACCTGGTATCGGGATAGTCACAGATGACATTTTGGTATATGGGTCAACAGTGGAGGAGCACAACGAGAGGCTCAAGGCCGTGTTGGACCGAGCTAGGTCGGTAAATCTCAAATTAAACGAGACAGAAGCTATGCTATGCAAAACTACAGTAAAGTGTGTAGGTCATCAACTTACCCAACAGGGTGTGAAGCCTGATCCAGACAGAATACAAGCAATCGTAGACATGCCAGAGCCACGCGACAAACAAGGTGTCCAACGGTTCCGGGGCATGGTTAGGTATGTGCACAAGTTCATACCTAACATGTCCGAGATTGCCAAACCACTGCGCGCGCTTCTCGCTAAGGATGTGGCGTGGCACTGGCAAAACGAACAGCAGTGTGCTTTCGATAATTTGAAGGAAAAGTTGAGAACTGCTCCTGTGTTGTCGTATTACAATGTAAACAAGCCTACTGTCATTCAGGTAGATGCATGTCAGTCAGGTCTAGATGCTGTGTTGATGCAAGAAAACCAGCCAATCGCACTCGCATCTCGCTCAATTCAGCGCAGTGTGGTTACGCCACGATAGAAAAAGAAATGCTCGCCATATGTTTCGGATGCCAGAGATTTCATGACTATATCTTTGGCAAGGAGGTTCAAATTCAAACGGACCATAAGCTGTTGGTGGCGATAATGCAAAAACCAATTCACAAACTTTTGGCCGAAATGCAGAGAATGCAAATGCGTTTGCAAAACTACAATATTCAACTGTGTCACGTGAAGGGTTCTCTGATGTTTTTTGCAGACATTGAGGATTGGGTGGGGCACTACACGCATACAGACACCGCCGTGTCTCAGACAGTACATCCCACACAAAGACGAGTTAACGGTAGAAAACAATCTAGTCATGAAAGGCAATGGGTGGTGGTCCCTCCCGGTCTCCGTGGTGAAATGATTGAGGCGTTACACGAAATGCACTTGGGCGTAACGAAATCCAAGCAGCTGGGCGAGACTGCATGTTCTGGCCTAACATAAACAAACAAATTGAGGAAAAAGTCAGTCGGTGTGACACTTGCCAGAACAACCGGAAAAGTTTGCAATGTAAACAAGCCTATTGTCATTCAGGTAGATGCATGTCAGTCAGGTCTAGGTGCTGTGTTAATGCAAGAAAACCAGCCAATCGCACTCGCATCTCGCTCAATTCAGTGCAGTGTGGTTACGCCACAATAGAAAAAGAAATGCTCGCCATATGTCTCGGATGCCAGAGATTTCATGACTATATCTTTGGCAAGGAGGTTCAAATTCAAACGGACCACAAGCCGTTGGTGGCGATAATGCAAAAACCGATTCACAAACTTTTGGCCAAAATGCAGAGAATGCGAATGCGTTTGCAAAACTACAATATTCAACTGTGTCACGTGAAGGGTTCTCTGATGTTTTTTGCAGACACGTTGTCCAGAGCACACAGTGCCAGTGTAGGTCATGAGACTATGTTTGATAACATGTTCAGCATTGCCGCAGTAGACATGCAATCGTCAAGTTTGTTAAGTAAAATTGTCAGAGAGTATGAAAAAGATGTATCCATGTCCATGTTGATCACACACATTGAGGATGGGTGGGGCACTACACGCATACAGACACCGCCGTGTCTCAGACAGTACATCCCACACAAAGACGAGTTAACGGTAGAAAACAATCTAGTCATGAAAGGCAATCGGGTGGTGGTCCCTCCGGGTCTCCGCGGTGAAATGATTGAGGCATTACACGAAATGCCCTTGGGTGTAACGAAATCCAAGCAGCTGGCGCGAGACTGCATGTTCTGGCCTCACATAAACAAACAAATTGAGGAAAATGTCAGTCAGTGTGACACTTGCCAGAACAACCGGAAAAGTTTGCATAATGAGCCGTTGATAAACCACCCGATAGCCTGTCAGCCATATGAGAAAGTAGGAGCAGACTTGTTTGAATTAAACCATGAAAATTACCTTATAACCATGAATTATTACACAAAGTATCCAGAGGTAATGCTGTTGAGAGATACATCATCTGTCACAGTTATTGAAGGATAATTTTGCTAGGCACGGTATTCCTAGTCAGGTCATTTCGGACAATGGTCCGCAATTTAAGAGCCATGAGTACAGGGAGTTTGCACAACACTGGTTTTAAAGCCGTATATTCCAGTCCACAATATCCACAAAGCAACGGCCAGGTGGAGAGGTTTGTGCAAACGGTAAAGGACATGTTAAAAAAATGCGCAAAAACAAATACAGACTTTCAGTTCGCTTTGTTAAACTATCGAAACACTCCGTTACCCGTCTTGAACGCATCTCCGACTCAGCTGCTCATGAGCAGAAGGCTGAGAGGGAGGTTGCCGATAGCGGAGGAAATCTTGATACCCGAAACCCGAAGCAAAGTCAGAAAGTGTTTCATGACAAGAAATGTGGTAAGCCGCACAAGCCTATGAGAGTTGGAGACAAGGTAAAATACAAGAATAATGCAGGAGAGTGGGAAAAAGGAGTAATTTTAGGCCGTCCGGGTGTTTTGGGGAGAGAATATCAGATTTTGAATGAGTCAGGGAACATGTACAGGAACAGGGTTCAGATTATAAAGGCGCCCGAGGGGAGGCAGCCCGAACCAGTCGAGCAGACACAAAGTGTGTCAGCGTCACAGCCGAATGTAAACAGTGCGGCTAATCTAAGTAGGTCAGGTCGGGTGATTAGGCCGGCGAGCAGATTAGTCCTGTAGTGACTCAGTCACGTTGAATATATACACACGAACACGTGCATGTTAGGCTCAAGTATTGTATTTTCAGCTGCATTTGGTGTGTGTGTTGTATTGTATGGACAATATATCATATGGAGGCTAAGCAGCCGGACAGTCAGAGGACTTCAGTGCCATAGTGTGCTCAGACATTCGCTAGCACCTGTGGTTTAAGCTAAGTACACATATATGTTTTTATTATTGTGCTATTCATTTTACTGGGTATGTATATATAGTGGATGGTCATTTTAAAACATTTCATGTTTCAGAAATACTTTGATGGGGGGATGTAATATATGTGTAATAAACATCTAGACACTTCTGTAAGATATGCTAATGAGATGACGTCATGGAAAGTTTAGCCGGCAGGTCAAGCGAGCCCTAGGCCATGAATAAACCATTCAGTATCCAGAAGTCAAAGTGTTCAGGCGTCATACTTTCACATCACCCACCCCTACTCTTGATAAGGGTGTAATCTTTTATCTAGTTAGGGATGAATATTTTATTATGGGGATACCAAATCGAAAAGCTGTCATTATATGGCCTCAGACAAAACACAAAAAAAGAAACGAAAAAGAAAAAGAGGCAAAAACCCGACTTTCAATATCTCAGACTCAGGTAATGCTATATGTTTTCTGGTGGTTGTTGTTTATTGCAGTTTTCTTTTTTAAAGGATGGTAATTGTAACAATAACAACCCCCTCCCCCACCAAGAAAAAACAACCAAACCAACCCACATAATAAACTGTCAAGATATTTAGAGAAAAACTGAACTGGGTAATTAGTCTTGAAAAGCCTTGAATTCCATGAAACTGTCCCCACTGATCTAAGTTGCCATTCGGAGTGGCGATTTCGGACTAAATCCAAGTGAAAATAGCCTTGAATTCCATCTTAACATGTGTACAGACCATGTAGCTAGTTCTGAATCTAGATCTATTATTATCTAGACCTAAATGCTAAGAATGTCATTTTTGTCAACAAGAACTTGCTTAAGTGGCTTGCATACAATAACTGAGGGACCCTCCCAATTCTGTGTAGGCTACTTGCTATATAAACCATAATGAATAATGAGACCAGTGTGCAGTGTTTATCTATATTGGCATATACTAGTTGCTGAACTGGGAGCGAATGCACAACATTTTTTTTAAAAGCAACAAAGATGGCAGCCATTAGATGTTCTCAATTAAACTTTTAAAGTCGATTTAATCTACATGATTTCCTCAATGGCACTTTAGAAGTAGCAGGCTACGATAGGTAACCATTTGAACATTACATTTAGCATGTACATTGCAAATGTATGTGGTTATTTCCATAACCCAACCGTCCAACACTTTTTCTATAGCACCTCTTGTTTAGCAGCCCTGTCACAGACAGTGCTATGGGAGTAACAATTTGAACACATACACGGACAGATACTGAGGTCTGTGGGGAAATATTGCCTGCTACGCACCCAAATCTATCATCCCTCGAGTCAAAAGTATAATTCATATTTGTGGATTTACTCGTCAGATGGATGTGGTGCTTTTTCTGTTTGCCAGTTACATGTTACCTATAGGCCTACTGAAGTTATTAATCGTTGACACATATGCCAAGGCTTGAAAAATCTTGCACTTAACTTATTTACCGAGACTCACTCTCCAATCATATATTTGGATATATATATATGCCTTTGTTTTCATAGAGGTCGCCACACTGGTGTTTTCCAAGTAGGCAGAAAGTAGTGAACTCATGCAAAACTTGACACTACTTTGCAATTGCACACTAAACTAAACATATTTAGCATTACTGCATTATTATCTCGAAAAATTTAGGTTTAGATCTAGAGTGAGTTAGCGTTTCATATTTTATGATAGTTCATTGTAAGCACAGAAAATAAGTGGCTTTATAACTAGAGTAAATAGCAATATTTCTTATTTGATTTGTGCTGTATCATTTATGCTGGCTTAAACCAAGAATAATGATTAGGCAGTAAAGAGATTCTTTTTACAAAGGTCTTGTTTACATGTTATGATCAGTCTAGATCTACATATGTAAATTTAACTCTAGATATGCTTAGCTCTGATAACTGGTATACGTTGTTTGTCTATTCACACTAATTTGAACTAACAAAACAAAGAACGCATCTTAAGTATATGATTCTTTTATTACTTTTGTTGTTGACGTCGATTGAAACCGTGCATGTACAATTATATACTAGTATGGAATATAAGATGCTATGCTAGAACGATGGGGTGTCTGTATTATATATTTATTAGTCATAACCCTTCCTATCGACGCAAAATTCGGTTTCGCTTTGTTACCATTCACTTTCATAATAAACACTTGAATATGTATATATAGTGTACTTCACAACATCATTTTAGATATAGAAGGCAAGGTTTGTTAACTAGCTACATACATGGAAAGTAAATACATTAGACAAAATCACACGAACTTCTACCAATACATAATAGATAAACCTGTATCAATAATTGCATTGTGGCCAAACAGTGAAAAATGCACATTTTCTCCCCATATCGACATACGCTTCTTGATTTCTTTTATATTTATAATGTCCAACTGTCTCACTAGAAGCGGCCAGTCACCATTGTCCATTTACAGTAATGTCCAACCGATTCACCAGATATCACTATCGTCCATTTACAGTAATGTCCAAATCCTCTCACCAGATGTCATCATCGTCCATTTACAGTAATGTCCAAATCCTCTCACCAGATGTCACCATCGACCATTTACAGTAACATCCAACCATCTCACCACCATCCATTTACAGTAACATCCAACTGTCTCACCAGATGTCATCACCATCCACTTACAGTAACATCTAACCATCTCACCAAACATCACTACCGTCCATTTACAGTAATGTCCTTAGCAGATGCAACCGCCACCACTCAAAGTTTACCGCTACTCGATGTCGCTGTCATTGGTGGAGCGCATCGGGGGCATGGCGATGAGTCCGGAGGCGGTGTTGAACAGGTTTATGGGCGTCGTGCCGTCAGTGATAAGCGTCGACTTGAGGCCGAGTCCCTTCAGCAGCTTCACCTGCATCTCGGGCCCGGCGGTGGCGATGGCGCGGATTGTATCGGCCCCGATGGCACTCACCATGTTGCTGAAGCGCGCTGTCTCAATGTTGTTCATCTCGCGCGACTTCAAGAGCTCCAACTCGTTCTGCTCCGCAAGGTACTTGAGCTCCGCCTCGCGGGCTTGCTTCAGCCGCTCCAGCTCAGACTCCTACGGGGAACAATGAGACGAGTTTGATTTACCAGGGTTCTTTTTTTGTGTTTTTATTCTATGTTGTATTAACATCGAAGGTCATCATAACATAAGAACGGCTTTCCGACTTGTGAAAGTGTGCACCCCTCACAACTTTTATTATAGTGTTGTCCTGTCCCCTACCTGGATATGGTGCTACCAACACCAGCACCCTCAGTCGCACTATCCTGACACCAAGTCACCCAATCCTTGCCCTATCAATCCAACAAGGACAAAGGCCATGTAAAGAAATAAAAGACACTTTGCCTAATTAAAGTTGCATAATGCGATTTAAAAAAATGTATATGATTTATTTAATTTCTTTAGATAAATATATTACATTGATCATTACATTGCTTTGGAATGAAGTCACTGTTGTTGAAACGGGTTAACTTTGGAGATAATTAAAGTGAAAACGTGCAAAATTAGTCTTGGGTGGACATCGAATTGCCAGACGTCATAAGCTTCAGCATTAAGATTCTATTAGATAGCTTTGCCTTCTGTTCTGCTTCAACAAATGATTTATATAAGTTCCGTAATCATATCCAAGGGGGTATGTATGATCAAATCTAGATTAGCATTTTGTTTAGAAAATTGGATGTTTTCATTGGACTATGCAGCTAAGTTTAATCCACAATGAAAAGAAGTGTACATAATATTCTTAAAAGAAGGGAAGTGTACATATACAAAAAATATCCCATGAACTTACGGCTTCTATCTTCATTGCTATGGCCTTTAACTTGGCCTGATCGACATTCGCTTCTCCCTCGATCTTGGCAGCCTCCGCCCGGGACAGTGCCTCCGCCTTGGCCTGGCCAGTGCTTTCGACAGCGGAGGACTGGGCCTGCAGCTCAAGAAGTTCCTTGCGGTAGCGCTCAGCCTCTGATTCATCGGATATCTTCTGCCGCTCCAGCAAACCCTTAGCTTCTTGTTCCAAGCGCTCAGCTTCATGTCTGTTAGGGAAGGAGAGAGCAAGAATATGTGAGTGAGATTGAGTGAGGGTGTGAGTGAGAAAGTGAGTATGTCATAGACTGGTTTGCTTATTGGAGTTTTATGTCCTAATGTCATCTAAGGTTATATCAGAAGAACGGATACCGACTTGTGACAGTACGCACTCACGACTTTATAGTACTGTCCCACTGGGATACCCATGGCGCCAGCACCGTGACCTTATTTCCCACTGGGTCATATTTTCCTCACTTGAGCAAACCAGTTCCCAAGAACTGGACAGTATTTCCCCTTAAAATTTTAGCTATACCTTCTGAGTACGATTTTCATATCATTTGACACATATTTGCTCATTTCACCTGGCGGCAGCCTCCTGCGAGTTGGTGGTGATCTCGATTGCAAGCTGCACTGACTTCTGCAGCGAGTCACGGGTTCGCTGGTCGACCGGCTCGACCGACTGGATGTCGATACTGGTCACATTCAGGTTATTCTGCGGGAAGGAGAACCGATCCCGAACCTTGTTGGCCTCGTCAACCCCAAACACTGAGGCCCTGATGATCTTGGCAGAGTTCTGAAAGGTTCAAACAATTCCAGCGTCAAGCACATTCATCAACTTTTTTCTTTAAAAAAGAATTATTAATTGGTTGGTTGTTGGGAGTTTTACGCCCTAGCAACATCTAAGGTCATATCAAGAAGAGTACCGACTTGTGACAGTGTGCACTCATACCGATTTTATAGTGCTGCCCACTGGGAAATCAGGCAACCTGCACCTTGACCCGATATCTCACTCAGCTACATTATCCTGACACTGAGCTAACCAGTCCTTACGCTATCCTATTTATTCAGAGCGCCAGGCTAGGAAGCGACACATATCAAGTTTATAAGTCATTGGTTTGACTCGACTGGGAACCGAACTCCCGACATTCCCAACCCGAGGCCCACGCTCTACCGATTCGGACACCGCGCCCAGTAATTATTAATTAAGCAGGGGTAAATTTCAATCCCAGACAATTGGTCTGCCCCATTCTATAATCGTGCTTTTATTTTTCTCAGTGGCGTGTTAACGGTGGAATAGCATAGTTCAAGGTTCCAATCCGGAATTATTCAGGCGCTCAACCCTATGATTGGTTGGTTGTTGGAGGTTCCCGCCCTGGCAACAATCAACACTATGATTAACTGTCTTCTTTCTTATTTGTGGGTGGGTGGCCGCAAAAAACTGTAGAACGGCCCGGTTCATGCCTACTCGCCGAGTAACAGTTTGAACAGGGGAGGTGCTTGTGATGTCAGGGACTTGAGGAGTAAGAGTCCACTAGGTGGCGGCAAGTCTCCGGGTTTTGGTTTGAAGGTCATATTTCATATATGGGTCGTTCTCAGAAACTCTGTACCACTTGGGGTAGTTTATTTGAAATCTGTATTTCAAAGCAACCGTTCAGTGCAATATCAATATATTGATTTTATGTTGTAGCCAATTGATGTGAGAGATAATAAGATAAAATTGAGTTCCAATATTGTGTATCATGTACATTATTGGGATGAATGTGACTGAATCAGTAGAGAATTATGCCACCAATCTGTGACATTGTCAATACGATTGAAAATAAAGTGTCACAAACTTAATGAAAAGCTCTGAACAAAAAGACATTTAATTTCAAACGGTCATATTCAACATCCATTAGTTGGAGATTTTTGTTTGTTTAAATAGTATAAAAATGGAAAATAACGATTTCTGGAGTCATTAGCAGAGCAACATTTCAATTCCACTTGCCCACACTGTGAAACTACCCATCAAGCACTGAGTATAAACACAACACATGAATTACTTTCACTATTTAACCCATGCCACATTGACCTGATTATGGTATAGTTAGAATTAAATCCTGAAGTTGCTTCTGGACTGAAATTTGAGCTCAATGTCTGTAAAATAGTTGATTCCCATTTGGAATGTTACCATGCTAACCTTTTTTCTACGAAGTTAATTTGCAAATGGTACAGTTAGAAAGATCTTATCATTCTGATTACAAACATATATGATAAAGGTGAAATGGGTTTTTAGCCCCGAAGTAATGAATTTCTTAATATTTAAAGCATTTTGAGCTGTTGGTACTGATGTCATGGTTTTGGTACTTTCTGAGAACCCATATATGGAAATAACACTAGGTGCCGCGATCAGTGTCAGTTCAGTAACCGACGTAAAGTGGTTGGTGGAGTTTTACGTCCTGGCAACATCTAAGGTCATATCAGGACGGGTACCGACTTGTGACAGTCCGCACTCATGGAGACTGTATAGTGAATGCGAAATCGGACCGCCAGCATAACCCTCGTAAGGTGGTAGTTCGATGAACTCCTTGCAGTGCCGAGAATAACCCAAGTTACTAATAACATGAACAATGCCAGATCCTAGTAATGCCGAGCACCAGCAAAAGTAACGACAAGCGTAATTATGAAGCCGCGCAGTCCGATGAAAGCATCAAATTTTCTAAACCAAAACAATTATCTATATTTTATTTCAGATACACAATGTAGATAATGGTGCACTCGTTGGGCCTTTGTGGCTGCACAGCAAGGAATATGAAGTCAGTTTAAAGGGACGTGTTAGTACTGAATCCAATGTGTCATGCCAAAATTAATTTGTCATCTAAAGTTAGCTATTTAAAATAAAAATAACTTTAAACTAGATTAAGGTCAATTACAACGATCAACCTACCCCACCCCATCCCTACTCACCACCTTCCTGTGACCAGGGCTGGGAACCAGTGGCCATTAGTACCTTGAGTCAAAAGTGAGGCATTGCAAATGTACTTAATCCTTGTTGGTGGAACAAACATGGCAGTGTACATACACACTGTTCAATGTGGCGAATTGAAGTAATGAAACAAATATGATGCGAAAATACACTATCGTGACATTCATGACAGTCTATGGGTGAGGCTTTTGTAAATATATGTATAAATTAATAAAAGAATTTAAAATAATTATAATAAAAAAAGATTTAAACCCCCCCCCCCCAAAATAGGATGATAATGTAATAGGTGTTCCTAGTTCCGCTGGGCCCTCGAGACAAACTGAAGCTGGGATCCAGCAAGCCAGGTTGTAGCGTCAGTATACACACATCAAATTGAGGTGCGCAAACAAGGGTAATGACAAGTAGAATTCCTTTTTGTCAATTCTTTGGATTTTACTCGGCCCAGATTGGTCGGTTGGTTGTTGGGAGTTTTTACGTCCTGGTAATATTTAAGGTCATATCAAGATGGGCACCGACTTGTGACAGTGCGCAGTCATGGCGACTTAATAGTGCCATCCCACTGGGAGACCAGGCCCCCAGCACCATGACATGGTATCCCACTCGTCACATTATCCTGAAACTGAGGCAACCAGTCATTGCCCAGCCCTAATAATGCCGAGCAGTGCAGGTGATGACTACTAGCAGTGGTGCAGTGCTTAAAAAAAAAGAAGTGAGGGAATGCAGTTACCCCTCCCAAACAGAGTAAGGGAACACCGTTCCCACAGCACTACACCACTGATTACTAGTGAAATGCATTTCCGGGTCAGTGATAAGACTAAGAGGCACAACCAAAATAGGAAGGAACGCCAAATTAAAAAAAACAACTAATTGTGTGATAGTTTTCAGCTCTAAGGGTGGGTGGGAGGTGTTTGTGTATGGGGGGGGGGCGGTTATTAACCTCATCTTTGTCGCCATCTTCGGCAGAAGTATTTCTCCATTCGAACACAGCAGACCGGATAATGAGTGCGGAGTTCTGCAAGAAGCGAAGCAGTTCAATTTAATGCTTTGCCTCCTGAAGTCGCGTCCAGGCCCAGCTGGTCTAGGTTTAATCAATCTCAGGGATTTGCGCTAAACATTATTATCAGGGATGAAAGTAGTCTCTGGAGAAAAACCACAAAACCCGGGGAATCTGGTGATTTATCTGCAAATAACCAAGAACTGAAAACAGAACTACAATCATAGTATGCCGAGTACCATATTAATTATTGCCTTATATTCTCTAATAATGAATATTTTCTTCTTTGCTTCGTATTATCCTTATCCTATATTCTATATTCTCCCTATTCTATGAAATATCCCTTCTCAACAGCAAGATACTGTGAACAGGCGATAAAGGAAAACATTTGCATAATGCTTGCATGTATGTATGTACGTATACATATATACGGGCATATCTGATTCTATGTTAAACAATTAATTTGTTTAACTCTCCTAAAATAGGAACAAATTGAGCAAAGACTATTCATGGAGTCACTACTATATAACGTTGACATCACTTGTCCTGTAGCCAAATGTGAAGCACTTACATATATGTATACATGTATACAGGGACATATCTGATTCTAGGTAAAGGTTTCAATTGCTGATTTGTTGCAACAATGTACTTTAACTTAATGCAACATTGGTTGCTCGGCTGGAAGATCGCCCCTTAAGGACGCCATACAGTCACCATACGACATGTCTATGGTTAAATAAAACTGAACTAAACATTCTTCAAGCAGTCTGTTCTACTAGTGATAGGTTTCATACAGTATTCTCCAAGCAGTGTCCTAACCATAGCTGCAATTCCATGACAGTGCTGAATCCATGGGAGGAATATCCACCTTTTTGTGGACAATTTACCTTTTATCCTACAACACGGACATCGGCTACTGAGCCACCAGCCACGGTCGAGCCACCAACTATCGTCGCCTGCTAATTTATTTTAATTGTTTTGGTGACAGTGTATTTATGCTGCCCATAATGGCTAAGTCTAATGACTTGTTTTAGCCGCTAGACATTAATAGTCTCATGGTTTCCCCATAGTTGTATCACTTTCAGTTGTTGTGTAGCTAGCTACTGCATGCATTATTTCGGTTTGCGTTCATTTTCCTACATCCCCCTGCCCTCGGTGAGCTTTTTAGTTCTACAATTGGTTAGTTGCTTGGTTACATATACGTGTAGTTACTTTCCCCAACTGCCTTCACCATGTTGTGTTAGTTGTCATTAGTTTTTGGTTTCAAATTTTAAAGTTTACCTCCTGGGCCTAATAATTTAAACAATATTCCTCGTATTCTGTGAGGATATATAATATAGGTAATAAATGGAGAAAATTCAAGAAATTTCCCATATTAAAAAATAAAATCCTGTACATACAGAGCCCCAACATGAGTATGCATCAATATGAGCTGAATCAACCATCAATATTTCCTTTCCTGTAGGCGAATAACAACAATTCAAGATGGCGGACACTAAGTAGGTTAAGACGCGAGCCTTGTGTGGTGAGTTTAAGTTGCAAAGTCCTATAAGAGCATCAAATTTTAAAATGCAAAACACTATTTAGATTTAAACCTACATATCAAACTTAGATACTGGTGCACATTAAGTATGTGTTGCTACATAAAAGGGCATGCCAAGTCAATTTAATGGAAGCTGTCACGGCTGAAGCATATGGGGGCGCGGGGGGGTCAAAGTTTTGACAAGCATGCCAAATTCATGTTGCATATCTACACTTAAAATATCTCCTAAGTTAATCATTTTAAGGCAAAGTTCCTTCAAACTAAAGTAAGTTAGATTACAATGATCACCCTCAGAAAATGACAAAATCAAAACCATCGGACTATGCACCCTTAACGTGAGCATTTAAAAATCTTGAAATAACTGCTTCCCTGATCCGCTATTCCACTGTCACAGTCCTGACACTGAACCAACCAGTCCTTGCATCGGGCCAGACAAGCGACAAGTAACAATTTTGTAAGTCGATGATTTGGATGACGGTAACCACGATGTGTTGCCATGGAATGCCACAAGGCAGCTCACTGCAAAAGGCATTCATCTTAATTTAATGCCTACCTTACCATGCAAATTTTAATGCCTGCCGTACCTTGTCAATGTTTCTTTGTTCATTGTTGGTTTACGTCCTCGCAAAAGGTCATATCAGGACAGGTACAAACTTGTGACAGTGCACACTCATAGCAACTTTATAGTGCTGACCCCCTGGAAGACCAGGCCACTGGCACCATGACCCGATATCCCACACAGTCATGTAATCCTGACATTCCACTAACGAGTCCTTGTCCTATCCTATTAATGCCAAGTGCCAGACTAGGTTGATTGATTGATTGATTGATTGGTGGTTGCTTTACGCCGTGTCGGCAGCATAGGCCATATTCACGGCGACCCAGACTAGGTAGCAACATATATCAATTTTATGACATTGGTTTGACTTGGCTGAGATTCAAACACCCGACCTTCCGCACAGGAAGCCTATGATCTACTGATTCAGCCACTGCGTCTGGTCTTACCTTGTGGAAGTCATCAAACTTGACACTGGCGACGGCGCCCCGGACCCGGGATGCAATGGCCTTGCATGCATCACCGACAAAGTCTGGCACACTGAAGAGCTTGGCCACCTCCTTCGTGTCCTCCTTGTTACTAATATCGAAGTGCCTGAGGAAGAAGCAATGTCTATTTACCCATGACGAAATGATTAATTCATGGGAAATAATTCATGCTAAACAATTGGTTCACTTATGATTGCATTGCACTATGTCATCTCCTTTCTGGTATGTGTATGTGTGTGTGTATGTATGTATGTATGTATGTATGTATGTGTGTATGTGTGTATGTATGTGTGTATGTATGTGTGTATGTATGTATGTATGTATGTGTGCATGTGTGTATATGTATGTGTGTATGTATGTATGTGTGTATGTATGTGTGTATGTATGTGTGTGTATGTGTGTGTATGTATGTGTGTATGTATGTGTGTATGTATGTATGTATGTATGTATGTATGTATGTATGTATGTATGTATGTATGTATGTATGTATGTACGTACGTAGACGGTAGTGACCAGACGTAGCTGGTATCAGTGTGGCCAGGAGCCACTCGCAGGTGGCGCCGGTGTGGCAGAAGCAGGAACTAACTCACATGCACGCACACACACACAGAAAACGAAGAAATTATATTACTCTACATAAAATAATTTCTACCAAATAAAGATTTAAAAGACCAATTTGAAGATTGTCCAAGACCTAAATGTAATAAATAGATTCTATTGAGCACAATCTACGGCAGATATAAACGTTATATGTGTATAAATTGTGTAGAGAAAATATCGGGTTCGAATCCTGTCTGCCTAATTTATTTGAAATATCACATAAAAGTAATAATGAAATATGACTGACAAATCGGGGGGGCGAAATATTTTGCCCGTGGGTGCGCACATGGCGCCACCAACCTGGTTTCTTCGAGTCTCGGCTCACGTTACGTCGATCACTTTGTCAACTTATATTTATAGTTATATATAGATTAGTTAGACGAATCTTACCTTGGTATAGATGATGGATAACTATTGTTTTCCCGAGGTATAAGCCTCGGCTAGACGTGGGTGAGGGAGAGATAAGCACATCGGGTCCAGCAATCTTTACCTACTAATTCAGGATAAAATGATCTGTAATAAATTCTTGAAAAAACTAATGTTTCCTTTGTACAAGCAACAGACGTGGTAGGGTGTGGAGGGTGGGCCCTCACCCACGTCTAGCCGAGGCTTATACCTCGGGAAAACAATAGTTATCCATCATCTATACCAAGGTAAGATTCGTCTAACTAATCTATTTTACCTCGGTATATAGCCTCAGGCTAGCCGCAGGCTAGGGAGACTTTACGTAATATCATTTTATCCTGATATTTCATTGTTATTGTTATGTTATTCTGATTATTTGCTTGGTATGGAACATTGTTAAAATCACTATTTGTGACTATGCTTATGTTCTCACCTTTTGACCTTTAATGCTGTAGCAGTCGTTGTGCGACACCACTGGGCTTCTCCAGACGCTTGTTATAATGTCTAGCAAACGATCGTTCGGTCTTCCACCCTGCATGCGCTAGGATGCGCTTGACCGAAATTCCTAGGAGGCGTGCTTTTGACACCATGGCTCCTCTCGTTGAGTGTGACGCATATTTGTCCGTATTCATTCCTGCCAGCTTTAGCACATTAATTGTCCAACGGGCAAGTGTGTCCCTTGAAATGCCCTTGTGTGGCTTAATAAAGCTTATCAATAATTGTCTTGAGTTTCTAACTCCTTGTGTCTTGGATATATATGTTCTAATCGCAGAAACTACACACAGTTTTGGATTGTCCTTGAATTGCGTTACATCAATTGATGACAAAGGGTCGCCTATGCGATTAGATTTTAACGATGTTGTTAAATCGAAGGTGGCTTGCCTTCTATCTATTTCCAGTCCATCGAGTGAGAGTGCCACTATAGTTTGGCCTCGATGACCTGTGACTAACAGTAATAAAAGTGCTAACTTAAACCCTAATTGTTTTATATCTAGAAATCTATTATGTGGCCAATCCTTAAACAGTTTGAAGACCAGTGACACATCCCAAAATCGGTCGTATTTTGGTTTAGGTGGGTTTCGTTCATAAATCCCCCTTAGTACCCAGTGTATTACCTGATGTTTACCCATTGTTTCTCCCCCTAACCTGGGGAGAATGATCGATAGAGCACACCTGGCCGCATTAATTGCGCCGTAACCGAGGCCATCTTGTTCTAACATCCTGAAAAATCTGCACACTTGGGCAATGGTTGGATCCATCGGTTTAACCTTTTGAATAAGACAGTAAACGCCCCATTTTTTCAAATATGTGGTATACATTTTAACTGTTCCTTTTCTCCACGCATGCGACACCAACCGTTCTTGTGTAATGTTGTCTAAACCAAATTGTTCTAGGTATTTATTCAGAAAAGGAATGCAAGCAATGGTGTTGTTGCTACGTTGCCGTGATGTTCCAGAGGGCCTTGGTGAGTTAGATTTCCTTGGGATTTTGGGAATCTTAGGCAGTCGCTGGCTGTCGAGACTATTCCCGCTAGCCACGGTTGTGTGTCCCATTCGGGGACAATCAGAATGGCGTGGGACCGATCCATCTTTATCTTTCGTGCCACTCTGGTAATGAGATTAAAGGGGGGAAAATGTAATAAAATTCATTTTCCCAAATCAGTGAGAAAGCATCTATGTGCCAAGCAAATGGTTCTGGGTGCCATGACACATATTTGTTAATCTTGAAATTATTTCTTGATGCAAATAAGTCTACCATAGGTGAACCCCATTGTTGACAAATTTTGTTGAAGATTTTAGTGTTTAATTTCCATTCTAAGTGATCATGAAAGACTCTGCTCTTTCTGTCAGCCAGGACGTTCTGCGAACCTGGGATATGAGATATGGTTAACCATATTTGATGTTGTTGCGCCCAGTTCCAAATACTCTGTGCCAAGTTATTGCATTCTTTTGACTTTGTACCTCCCATATTCCTGACATATGCCATAGCTGTAGTGTTATCTGTCAGAAGTTGAACCGTCTTTTTAGGTATTTTAATTAGACTCAAAAGGCCCAAGTAAATCGCTCTTAATTCAAGAACATTAATATGGTCTGATTTTTCGTTATCTAACCATCTACCCCCTGTGGCTACATCATTTCGATGAGCTCCCCAACCTTGTAATGAAGCATCGGTAGTAACTACCGTGTTGGGTTGACCCATTCGAATGGGATTGGGGGAGTTATCAATATTTTCGATCCACCAAAAAATGTCTTTACAGCCGTCTCGGGAAATGTTCATTGGTCTTTCGAAGTTACCTTGTTTGCGTGCTAATGCTCTATTCTTGTCTATTTCTAGAGATTTGATATGCGCGGCTCCATAAAGAACAGCCGGGGCATACGAGACCATTATCCCGATAAGGACGGCGACCTGTCTAATCTTTGGCCTGGATATGTCAAGCAGCTGGGAGGCTGTGTCGTGAAACTTCTGGAGTTTCTGTTCCGTTAGAGATACGGTCATGGCTTTGGTGTTAATCAGAAACCCTAAGCATTTTAATTCCCTATTCGGGACGAAAACAGATTTCTTGTTATGAATGTAAAATCCTAAATCTGTTAATAAAGCACACAAATCAGTAACTGCCGTTTGGCATTCATCAAAGGATTCTGCCATAATAAATGAATCATCTATGTATGGGAACATTGTGTGTCCTATTCTACCCATGACTGCAAAAACAGGTTTTAACAATTTGGTAAACAGTCGCGGTGCGCAAGCTAGACCATTAGGCATGCATGTAAATTGGAAGAGGGTACCGTTCCAAATAAATCTCAGAAATTTTCTGTGTTCTTTGCAAATGGAGACTGTGTAATACGCATCTCTTAAGTCAACACTGGCGAGCCAGGCTTCCGGCGTAATTAAATCTCTCGCCGTTTCTAATGAGAACATTTTAAAATGTTTGTATGTAACCGACTCATTTAATTTGGTTAAGTCCAAAATCATGCGAATTTCGCCATTTGGTTTCGGCCTAGAAAAAACATTAGAAATAAACTGTCCTTCTGTGTTTTGTACTCGTTCAATAATTCTCTTAGTCTCAAAAAGAGAAACCTGAAAATCAATTTGTAGTTTTTCTTCTGCGTTAAATTTATAAGGGAACGGAACTCTTTTCTGTTTTGGTATATCTGTGAAGGGTATTTGAACCCCTTTTACAATTTCCAAAATTTCGCTATCATTTGTAATATTACACCAGTTGTGTAAACAGTTCAGGATATTTCCTGCCTTAAATGTGCTTACATATGTTTGTGTCTCTTCAGACACCGTGTTGAGGGTAGAAGTCTGTGTTGTCGACTCTACTTGGCTCCTGGCCGTGGGAACTGGGGTCTGGGTGTAAACTCCCTTTTATACCCGCGGTTCCCGTTCCACCCCGTGGTCTGTCGTTCTCCTCTGCCGCGTCCCCTGGGATTGAACCCGAAGGATGGACCCCCGCGTCCTGGCCTGCTCCTCGGCGGAAGCGAAAATCCGAGCGGGGGCGTCGGAATTTGCCGGGGTTGTCGAACTTCTTACCCCTGTCAGTGTTCTTAGCGCTTTTCGTGTCTACCTCCACTGCTTTGAAGAGGTGCGCTAGCTGTCCCCCAAACATTTTGGTTTTGTCCAGCGGCTTACCGAGCACTGGCTTTGGTGGGAGGTAAAGTGTGTATTCTTTACCGTCATTGTCCGTAACTTTCTTAGACCTGGCAACTTCTTTGCCAGCATCTGTGGTCACCGACTTAAAGACGTTCTCGAAACGTCATAAAGTTCGACGCTGCGGTAAGCAGCGCAATGCCTTTATCCATGGTGCGAGCAAGTGACGAGAATTTATTCTCGGCTTGCATTCTGTTTGCTACCGGAGTTATGGAAGTGAGAGCTCCGAGCACTGCTCTATGGATGGTACACAACGCGTTCTCGTAACGCCGTCTTTCATCCGAGAGATGGATACCTGCATCCATTTCCTTGCTGATGGACTCGGGAACGCCTTTGATTCCTGAGATTTGTTCGGTCAGCTTACTGATCACCTCAGCGGGTTTAAATGTGTGGAAATGTCCTTTTAACGTTTCCCGCATCATGGTTGTGGTACGCAACCGCTTTGCTTTCGCCAACGGGCATTTCTTTTTAATTTTTGCCCCTATCCGTGCATAGACACCCGCTCTTTCGGTGTCTGAGTCAGACTCCGTCGTGGACGAGTCATTTGAATCATCAGATGATGAGTCTTTCTTCTTCTTTTTGTTCTTCTTGGTCTTTTTAACCCGCTTCTTGTTGACTTTGGTGAATTCATCACCTGAGCTACTCACGGGTCTCTTCAGCCTCTTGACTTTGTTTCGGAACCTCAAATGCTGATTCAGTTTCGTCATCCGAAAAGTCTTCCCAGTCGTCGTCTGGGATAGGAGGAGAAGGAACACGTAAAACGGGTTGCGTATGTTTGTACTTCTCCATAAGCCTGACGATCTTGTCCTCTAGGTCCTCGTCTCCACTATCCTTATCCGAAGGACCAGCTCCTGGCTGTGGGGACGGTGGCCGCGTCTGTGGCGGCGACGAATCGTACCCTGAGGGCACGCGGCCTTCTGCCGCTGCCGGCGGAACTTTGTTGCGCTTGGTGGCCATCGGTTTCTGTAACAAAAAAGTTACTTAATACCGGTATCGTCTCAACATGGTCACAAAGTGAGCCCCAAAATGGGTTGAGGTATTATTCGTATGGTATAGAGTAACGTGTTTACACCGTTCTGTATACAGGCGTTAAGCTAATGGTATGCCGTAGGTTTTATCGGTAGTGAAACCAACCAAACGGAGGGGCGGCCATTGGCACGCCCGCTCTCTCTGTTTCGTACACTTCTCCCACCCGCGGCATTCTGCGCCAGCAAGTTGAAGAAAATATTACGAAACTCAGAGGCTCGCCTCAAAAACCGGTCTGGGGAGTCTATAAAAGAAACCCAGGATCATCCACAACAAAACCCTCTTTTAGGGTTCGGAGGAATTTCCTTAGGAGATGCAACTCGGGTTAACATCTCTGCCTGTCTGTATACAGGTTGCGCTATCCAGCGGTATCGGTTTCGGTTCTGTACATAAGTGTTCTAACCTTGTGTTTTTTATAACACCCAAACCATGTCCAAATCGGACCTGAGAAAGTTCTAAGCTTTCATAATTGGATGCTATAAACCATCCTTAGGAAGTTTATCGCGATTTTGCAATACTTACAGTTGGTTAAAGTGTTGTAGTAGTTAAATCCTGCCAGAGCAGCTCAGCGAACGTCCTCCCGCCGTGAGCTGCTTATGCTAATTACTGGACCCGGATGTGCTTATCTCTCCCTAGCCTGCGGCTAGCCTGAGGCTATATACCGAGGTAAAATATATATATATATATAAATATATATAAAATACGACTAGATTAACAATAAGAACTACATGTTCAAAATTTGGTTGAAAAAAAACCCCAAACAACTTCATGGAACTGACCGTGGAGCGGTGGAATCAGCTGTGCACTCTCTCCCCACCATCGAAACCTCACCCACCCGCAAATCCCCAATGACACCAAAAAAAACCTCACGCACCAGTTGTAGGAGAGCTGCAACGACAGCCGCGCATGGTCAGCCGTCTCGACGGTGATGATGTCAGTGCAGAAGTCGGGACCGAGCAGCAGACAGAGGCTCTTGATCTGGTTCGGCTTCTTGGGCTTGCCTCCGGACAGACTGAGCTGCGTGAACTGCTCATCGGGGCCGAGCATCACCAGCTCAGGCCCGAAGATGACCCGCGCCCGCTTCTCCTTGTAGTCGTAGATCTGCACAGCCGCATTGTGTGGAACCCGGAAGTTGACAACGCGCGTCTTGTCACGTGGTTTCGATGACGCTTGCGCTCCGCCGCCGCGTGCCCCACGGTCGGCGAGCGGGTCGAGGCCGGTGGCGAGCAGTTGGTCCACCGCAGGCGGCAACTCCTTGGCCCACAGCTCCTCGTCCTGGTTCAGCATGTAGGTGCGCCCGCTGATGCCGCGCACCTTGCCCGTCTTCATGTCTCGGATGTAGATGCCCTCGTTCTCGTCGAGTGGGATGGCCGAGCGCATCGTTACCACCTCCACCTGCACGGGCGGGACATACTCAACTGGCCCGCGGATGAGCCACCTGTCGCCGGGCAGGTGCACGTTCGGCTGTAACACAAGGTCATACGTAGCTGGTTAATGTCCAAGGTCAAAACAAGTTGGCTCATATGCAGTCGCTAAGTATCACTTCTCCAAAGCCATTGGTTTCATAACCTCCCACAGCACAGCTGAAGACAGCCAGTGCTCTTACAGGATTCCCACTCTTTTTCAGACTTCTTTTTTAATAACTTTTAGAGTACTTTTTAGGACAAGAAAACTGTTTTTAAGAACCGAAATGAAGAAATTCCACAGCTTTTCCAGCATGGCATAACTCCAGATTCCGAGTCTGCTCGACTAGTCCTGTTGTCCATCAGGTGATGGGAAAAAATTCCAATGTAATCTTTGGAGGAGAGCCAAGGTTAGCCGAAAATTATTTTCTCCGCAGTAACCATGCACAATTATTCCAAAATGAAACCAAATGTCACCTTTCAAAGAACAAGTGATATAAGGAGAGGTCGCAAAACACAAATTCATAGCATACCTAGAGTTAATGCACACATGCGATTAACTTGGCCTAACAACAAAATTACCTTAAAGTACAAGCTACGTCGTGAAAAAGGCTAAATATAGTTAGATTCCTGGCATCAGCATGCTTGGTGCTATTTATGAATCATTTGTTTCATGTTTTTGTGTAATCTTTAATGAGTTATAATACTTTTTTTGGTATAATTGTAGGACTATTCAGTACTTAATTTTTGCATTTTCAAAAGTTAGTACATCTTAGTTTTTTTATGACCAGTACTAACCCCTCTTACCGATTGAGCCATCCCATCTGGTCAAATAATATGCATAAGGATGATTTCAGTTGGTTGTTGGGAGATTTTCTTTCCGTCCTGGCAACATCTAAGATAGTATCAGAACGGGTACTGACTTGTGACAGTGCGCACTCAAGAACACTTTATAGTGCTGACACATTGGGAATTCAGGCCGCCATCACCATGATCCGATATCTCACTTAGTCACATTATCCTGACACTGAGCTAACCAGTCCTTGCCCTATCCTATTAATGTAGAGCGCCAGACTAGGAAGCGACAAGTATCAATTTTATAAGTCATTTGTTTGACTCGACCAGGAACCAAACTCCTGATCTCCCGCACACGATGCCCGCGCTCTACCGATTCGGTCACCGTGACCGGTAGGATGATTTCACACCAGGTCAGCTATAGCAGGGAAAATTAATCTGATATTGTTAGTTTCTCCTAGATATTCGATGGGGAAACAAAAAAGAAGGAAAGCCAGTGCTACCCCGTCCTGGAACTGCTCCTTGGCCCGTAAGACTACGCCCTCGTTTTCTCCAAGCACGAAGACGTTCTGGATGCCTCGTTCTAACTGCTCGCCCGGCATCATGAAGAAGGACTTCTCACCGCAGACCAGCTTCTTCTTACCGAGCTGAGGCTTGCCCTGGACAACAACAGCCAGACGGGGGTTATTACTGATAACAAGTTGTAGCAGCAGTGTTGAGTGGGTGGGAGAATAGTAGTAATATAGTAGTAATATAGTAGTAATATAGTAGTAATAGAGTAGTCGTAGAAGTAGAGTAGTAGTACTACTACTAGTAAAGTACCAAGACTAGAGTGGTAGTTTTTTCCCCTTGAATATTTATACTGCCTCTCATGGATAAGTTTGAATAGAATTATTTTAACCATTAGACAGTTGGTCTATAAAAAGCCTGAGCCTACACTTTTACCGACCCAAGCGATTTCTAACCTCCCACACCACATAAACATGGTATGAGAGCAAAGCAAACGGGTACAGCCATTGAGTTTGCTGATACGCAGAGGGCAAAACTTCGATTTCATTCAAAATTAATAAAAATACATAATTTGGCACAAACATGGATGGATGGATGCAATATAATGAATATGTTTAAGACACAACTCTCCATAATTAAGCATTTTGAGCTAAGAAACATACAATTTCAGTCACTTTACAGGCTGATGTTTACATCACCATTGATTAGACATGTCATTCTTGTTCTAAATATTAAATTGTCAAATGTGTCAACAAAAACTTGTTTCAAAGAAATATATAACCAATATCTGATTAACCCTACTCATTTTCTATTTCTACATAGGTCATTAACCATAGGATATAAATAAAAACATGAATAAAATAAGTAAAACTGGCTCTTGCTATGGCTCTAACACTAGTCTGAGTGCCCAGATTTGTCTAAATCTAAATGCACATGGCATAAGATGTGCTGATTATATTGACGTAAATGCAATGCTGGATAAAAGATTAATATCTTAATTTATTATATAATTTTTTTAAGTTAGTGTTCTATGTTTCAAACAAGAGCTGAGATGAGCTGAAACTATCACATTTCATAACTGCACCCAGTGTATAAGTATGTGCCTTGTGCTTCTCATGGGTTTGTTTTGCTTTGACACATCCCACAATGCACCGCACCGCTGGAATGGCGATGTAGCAGTAATAAAGAGAAGTAGTACTATAAAATAGTAGAACAGTACTAAAGAGTAATGGTAATAAAGAGTAGAATAATAGTAGCATGTAGTATGAAGAAAATAAGAGGGTCAATATGGAGAGAAATAAAGACGAATTATATCTTGATTAATATGAAGGCCCTTTCCTCGAGACCAATAATATTCTAGGTCAATTCCAAGAAACACAATTTTGTTTACGGATATCATATGCACTCAATTGGTATTGCTTGTGAATGTCTAGCTTTCCGCATACCCATAATACAACTAAAATATTTAGGAACGGTTCAAAATTACTCAAAATGTTATTACATTAAACAAAATTGTATTGTTTTTACTTATACATGGTCCGATTGTCTTAAGTTTCTGTCATATTTCTGAGATAAATATAGTAAATTGATTGTTATAATCTACCTTAATATATTTTGAAGAAACTCTTATTTTATATGGTTCACTTTTTAGATATTTGAAGTGGAACCATGTAAAAATGTTTTTGTCAAGTATGCCAAAACTCTGACACCATATAGGCTTGTGAGGTAACAGGTTCTATTAACTTGGCCCATATTCCATTCTGTGTGATAACAAATGTTTGATAAGTGCACCAGTATCTAAGTAATACATGTAGAATAAAATATATATAATTACTTTGGTTTTGAAAATTATGCTTTATCGGACTATGCAGCTTTCTTTTTTCTTTTCATCATCAATGACATTATCTTCTACAGCTACTACTACTACCACTGTATTCTCGTGCTTTAACGCCTTGTGTGGATTAACACCCACCCACCCATGGCCGATATTTCGTTATCGCCCCCACCCCCACCCCAGTGATTTGCCAATTTAAAAGCCCAGGGTGTTAACCCGCGAGAATACGGTACTAAACCCACCCCGATAAAGACCTTAAGGTGCGGGAGACTGACCTGCGCGTCCGTGGGGTCAAGGATGACGACGTACTGGCGGTTGGTGAGTGTGGTGATGTCGGTGACACCAATAACCTCTTCGTACACGTTCGGGATGTGCGTTTCCGTGTCCGTCATTTTGATCAGCCACTCCTCACCGTTCTTACGCATCACACCAAAGTCATCTTTGAAAGTCCGCAAGCACCGCATATGTAGCGCATTCTACAGGGGGGTCAAGAGAGTCAATAAGGGTTGGTTGTTGGGATTTCACGTCCTGGCAACATCTAACGTCATATCAGGACGAGTACTTACTTGTTCTGAATAACGTGATCCTAAAGAATGCTCTAATTTGCAAAAGTGCCTTTTGGTGTGTTGTCTTAATATAAACAGCCCAAGTAATTTTGGTATCAAAATAAAGAGTAAAGCTTTAGTTCATTAACAGTACTTTCTGGGTATTTTTCATTTAAACATACACCCAAATAGGAGTATTTAAAAACTAGCAATTAACAAAATAGAAGATTTTCATACTTTCTTCCAGTGTTTTCCAAGTACTACCGGTACCTACTTCGAGAAGCAGGATAAAACAAGAACAGTGCCGCCCCACCTACCTTTTCAGTGATGATGTAAGCCTTAACGACCTTGACGACCTCTTCATAGGCCCCAGGAAGATAAGCCCCAGTCTCCTTGATGGTCCACTCTTCGCCAGTCACACGCGGATTACCTTCACGATCGATGCACTCCTTTCGTGCGCGCAGTATAAGCGCTTCGTTTGGAAGGATAATGGTGGCCCGGATCATCTCCTCGACGACAACCTGTGCGAGTAGCATTTGTCCATCTGTTTTCTTTTTTAACCACTTCATACTTCCACCACACCACGCTTGAGGACCATCTCCAAAATAGGCCAGAAAGGGGGTTTCATGTGTCTAGCTAGTTAGTGTCGTCTTAAACTAGGACTTGTGAATTACGAAACCCTGGAACAACTTTGCTTAACAATGAAAAAAAAAGTCGATGTGGTTTATTGTAATAGGCAAATAAAGCCAATGGTTTATGCAAATTTTTAAAATAATAAAAATTTAGAATTTTAGACGTACTTAGTATGTTGACAGTTATAACTACACTACTAAATTACGCTGACAGTCATAAGCTACACTACTTTTGAAGTAACTTTGCTCATATTTAAGGTAAAAACACATGAAATAAATTTCCTGGCAGAGTAATGCTGGAGCACCACACTTAGGCCAATTTCTTTTTTAAGTTGGCGATCGTCCTTGTGATCACATAAATCAGGGTCAGGCGGGCGGTTTTTATTTTAATTTTGTTTCCCCCGGTATTACATTTTTTCCCCCTCATGATTTCAATGGAATTACATAGACATCAATTTCAGTGCATGCACATGGTGTTACGGTGTTTACCGCTGTCCATACATAGTTATGAATAACGTCTGGCGTATGACGTAGGCGTAATACATAACTATGCTGCACAGATTGTGTGCTTATGAAAGTTGAATTTCTGCCAGCCTGACACATTTTTAACAGTAAAAAAAAATATATACAAATCTTTAATCAGGGGCGGACGAATTTTCAGCCATGGCCGGGGACGACCACCAATTTAAACACAAAATGTTTGGCCTTAGAGCTACACCAGCATCTGAGACAATGCCTATGTTTGGCACGTGGTTCACGCCAGTGTAAAGATACCCCCAGTTAAATTAACTTAAGTTTCTTTTTATCCAATAGAAAACGATTAAGATTGAGATGCACATGCGGCGCCACCGGCGCATATGTAGACAACAGCTTCAGACAAGTTAACAGCACATTGCCACAAACATAACAGAACAGTGCAATTAACATAATCGGATATTTGTCAGTTTATACTCACATAACAGCTTAGGCAACACATATTTGAATCTGTGCACAATGGTAAATGTAGATTTGAGTGATTTTATGTACAGTAAAACCTCTCAACCGACCACCTCCACAGATTGACCACTCCCCTATATCGATCGCTTTATTTGGGTCCCAAACGATCGCTCATACAAAACCATTGAAGTGATAACAAAAACTCTAAACCGACCACCTCCCTAAATGGACCATTTAAAGTCGAACCCATGGTTGGTCGATTTAGAGAAGTTTTACTGTACAATGGTTCCCACTCTTAATAAGGTTGTTTATTCATGACTTTTCATAGACCTTTCAGGACTCAAGAGACATCTCGTTTAAAGGATCAGATACAGAAATCTACAGCCATCCTTGTGAAATTGTGCCTGCTGCAACCCTGCGAGGATGCTGGAATCATCTACTGACCATCCAAAAGTTAACAAATGATGGAGAATTCAGCAACAAAGACTCACAGAAATCATTTTCATTTGCAAACCAAGATAACAAAATTAAAACATGATTTTAAATCGTCAGGCAACCATATTTTAATAACTTTTCATGACATAAGCTCGTAACCACAAATTTCCAGACAGTGTTGTACTACCTCTTTCCGTGGGATGTAGGTTCCAGGACCTTCAAAGAGCCACTCATCTCCCGCTGTCCTCAGTTCGTTGCCATCAAAGTCCAGGATAGCGCGCAGGCGCAGAGCGGAGTTGGCCACAACCACCTGCAGGAGACAGGACAGAAGTAAAGTTTTGTTTATTTGTTTTGTTGTTTTACATCCTAGCAACATCTAAGGTCGTATCATGACGAATACCGACTTGCGACAGTGCGCACTCATGTCGACTTTATAGTGCTGACACACTGGGAAAACACACCACCAGCATCATGACCCGATATCCCACCCATTATCCTGTCACTGAGCTAATCAGGCCTTTCCCTATCCTATTAATATTGAGCACCAGGCTAGGAAGCGACAAGTATCAAATTTAACGTCATTGGTTTGACTCGACCGGGAACCGATGTCCTGACCTTCCGAAATGAAATGAAATTCTGAAATGGTCAGGTCCATGTCAAATGATAGCAAAAACCACCTCTGATGCAATTTTGAAGTGTTTAGATTTGTGTCAGCTGACTACGAAACTTTCTCACAAAACATAGCCAAAATTATAGGACGCGACTTAGCCCAGTTGTTTTTAGGAATTTGTTTGTGCTTTACATTGGTAAAGAGGTCTCACCTGCTATTTACATTAAACGGGGATGAAAGTGGTCTTCAACAAAAAAACGCGAAAATCAGGCCAAGACCTTAGCGTCAACGGGGAATTTCCAGGAAACACAGATTTTCCCTCATAGGATTAGCACTGTCAAGGAATCTCAAAGAAATTCCGGAAGTCAGGTTTCAAATATCCTTGTGACTATATTATCGCCCATATCTAACACTTTCTTGCTTGAGTTTGATGTTCTACCAACATCCAAGGTCATAAGAACGGACTAATCAATTGCTGACATATATAATATATTGCTTAACGTTAAACGGTAAATATAAAAAAATCGCGGAAATCCGCGAAAATCTTTCATCCCTGAATTAAAAAAACATAAAATTCGATTCACTAGATAAAATCGCGGGGATCTTTCATCCCTGGACAGTCGAACATACCTTGAGTGGCGTAATGGCCTGCTTCAGGATCTCGCCGGGGTAGAGTGGAAATGGCTGCTGTGCGAGCCGGATCTCCTGGTCAGCGAAGTTGAGGGTCACCTGACCACTAGCGTCCACCACTACCTTCCGGTCATTGTCGCGCACCACGTGGTTCTCAATAATGCAGTAGTGCCTGGGCGGCACCATAACCATCTTCTCTGGGCCGTGTACGACACTGCAACGCCAAATCCACAGCATCAACGAATGCAGGGTCCATACACATGTGAAGATATGGAATTCAAGGCAATTTCAAGACTTTTCATTTGGATTTAGTCCGAAATCGCCATTCCAAATTGCAATTTCAGACTACTTTAGATCAGTGGGGACAGTTTAATGGAATTCAAGGCCTTTTAAGATTAATTACCCAGAATAGGTTAAATTCAAGGTTTTTCAAGACTTTCCATGCCATGTACAGACCCTGACTACGGTTGCGACCACTATGAACCAAATACCCCACCTCCTTGCGACCAAAGCAAGGGTTGCATAACCACATATTACATAATTTGTAATTGTGGAACCCCATTCAATAAATGCACAACTCATAAATGTAGAAGGTTCTCATGTAGCAGTCACACTACGACGAGAAGGGGGTGATGACAGCCCAGCGACTTGGATTTTGTGAAAACCCGACGACATATGCAAATTCGGGCCAAGTTGGACGACAATCGGACGACAGTGTCTGTGTGTGTGTGTATGTGTGTGACTCTGTGTGTGTCTCTGTGTGTGTCTGTGTCTCTCTGTGTGTGTCTCTGTGTGTCTGTGTCTCTCTGTGTGTGTATCTGTGTGTGTCTGTGTCTCTGTGTGTGTGACTCTGTCTGTGTGTGTCTCTATGTGTGTCTCTGTCTCTATGTGTGTGTCTGTGTGTGTGACTGTGTCTCTGTGTCTCTGTGTGTGTGTATGCGTGTGTGTGACTCTGTGTCTGTGGGCGTGTCTCTATGTGTGTGTCTGTGTCTCTCTATGTGTGTCTCTGTGTGTGTCTCTGTGTCTGTGTGTGTCTCTGTCTGTGTCTCTGTGTTTCTGTGTGTGTGTCTCTGTGTTTCTGTGTGTGTGTGTCTCTGTTTATGTGTGTCTGTGTGTGTGTGCAGACACAGAGACACACACAAAGACACACACAGATACACACACAGATACACACACAGATACACACACAGAGGCACACACACAGCAACAGAGACACAAAGACACAGAGACCCACACACAGACACAAAGAGACACACACAGAGACAGAGACAACACAGAGACAGAGACAACAGAGACACACACAGAGACAAAGAGACACACACACACAGAGACACACACACAGACACAGATATACACACAGAGACAAAGAGACACACACACAGACACACACAGAGACAGAGACACACACAGAGACACAACACAGAGAGACACACACACACAGACACACAGACAGAAACACAGGGACACACACATATAGACATAGATACACACACATAGCAACAGAGACACAAACAGAGACACACACACACAGAGGCACACACAGAGACAGACACACACACACAGACACACACACAGAAACAGAGACACACACACATAGATACAGAGATACACACACAGACACACACACAGCAACAGAGACACAAAGACACACACAGAGACACACACACAGCAACAGAGACACACAGACACAGAGATACACACACAGAGACACACACATAGAGACACACACAGAGACAGAGACACACACATAGACACCGAGACACACATACAGCTGCTATGGAGAGAGAATCGACGACAGCTTAACGACAAAGACGACACCTTAACGACAAAGACAACACTGTATCGACACCGTAGCGACATCGGCTGTCGTCGAACTATTTCAACATGTCCAAAAAGCTGGCGACAACCCGGCGACAGTCGAGAAACTGGAGGTGTCGCGGCGACACCTCCGCGACACCCGACAACAGACCGGAAGTCGCTGGGCTGTCGTCGCCCCTTGTCGTCGTAGTGTGACTGCTACATCACTCTGAGCTTTCTGTTTAAGTTAAGTAATGATAATCTTACCGCTCATTGTCTTGGCGTACAAAAGTCTGTGGCCCAATCTCAAGTCGCGTCACATTTTTGTTCTGGTCGAGCACATGGAGGTAGAAGTGCGGTGGAATTCGCACAAGAGATTCATCCAAAGGACGCTTTGACGCCATTATGCCAGTCTATGTGATATCAGATCTGAAAACAAGCAGGGATGAAAGTGGTCTTTCAGAAAACGAAGCGGAAATGATGTGGAGGTGGGCAATAATATTATAAGTCACAATAATCATCGGAAAATACTCTCCAACCAGAATGTGCAATGATTGGTCATGGGCTTGGTGCAAAACCTCTACTTGGAGAGTACTTGATGAAACCGTACTTCTGGGAATTCCCTGACAGTACTATACTTGTGCTATGGGAGAACTTCCGTATTTTCATGGTTCGTTTGTTGGTTGATGAGCTTTACGTCCTGGCAACATCTAAGTTCATATATAGTACTGCCCCACTGGGAGACCAGGCTGCCAGCACCATGACCTGATATCCCACAAAGTCACATTATCCTAACACTGAGCCAACCAGTCCTTGCCGTATTCTAATAACGCAGAGCACCTGGCTAGGAAGCGATAAGTACCAATTTTAAGGTCATTGGTTTGACTCGACCAGGGGTCGAACCCCACCATCTACCAAAATGGGAGATGGATGCTAAACTCTTTTGGCCATCACATCTGGTCCCTCTGGGTTTTAGTTTTTACATGCTAGGTCATAGCAAGGCTTTAGATGGAAGTAATTTATTTGAGAGTTACCGTTGGAGATATTTGAAGTGAAAACATGCAAAATTATTGTTGGCGTGCACATCAAAATGTTGGAGATTATAGGGTTCACCATTGAGAGGCTCTATTAAATTGACATACTGATAAGTTTGTTATTTAACGACACCACTACAGCATATTGAATTTTTATCATCGGCTACTGGACGTCAAACATATGGTCACTATGACATATTTCTTTGGAGGAAACCCGCTGCTGCCACATAGGATACTCCTTCCGATAAGCAGCAAGGGATCTTTTATATGCACTTTCCAACACTCAGGACAGCACATACCACACAGCCTTTGATGAACCAGTTGTGGACCAATGGTTGGAACGGAAAATAGCCCAAACTGCAAATGTGTCCACTGAGCAGGATCGATAGGATGACCAACACCTTCACAGGTGGACACTCTTCTGCCTCAGCGATGTCCCGCTCCCCCATAGTATTCCCTCTATGCAGCAATACGCGTTTACTGCAAGCACCAGTATTCAAGTTGGATATGTAAGGTCAAGGCTATGCATTTGTTTTCGTTTCGATGTTTGTTTGTTGCCGTTTTACATCCTAACAACATAAAAGGTAATATCAGGACCGATACCGACTTCTGACAGTGTGCATTCATGGTGACTTTATAGTTCTGACCCAATGGCAGACCAGGCTATCGGAACCATGACCCAATATCCCACACAAGTTACATTATCCTGATACTGTGCTAACCAGTTCATGTCCTATCCTATTATAGTATTAATGCCGAGCACCAAGCTAGGAAGTGACAAGTATCAATTTTGTAAGTCATTGGTTTGACTCAGCTGGGATTCGAACTCCCATTATTATAGTATGAATGCCGAACACCAGGCTAGGAAGCGACAAGCATCAATTTCATTTTATAAATCACTGGTTTGACTCAGCTGGGATTCGAACTCCCGACCTTCTACACGGGAAGCCTCAGCTCTACTGATTCGGCCACTATGTTCAGTTCTTGGCTTCGAAAATGTAATGCTTTCATCAGACTATTGCAGCTTCAACTATTCCGAATAATAAAATATTTACAACAACAAGAACCATAAACAGTAAAGGGAGTTTCAGATTCCCTATTTGCCACTGACTCACCATATAATATTATTTACCACGTCTGTGAGTTACTTGGGAAAGCAAATCTGGGTCAACCCATTCAAAAGCAAAGGCTTCCATGCTGCTAACCCAAATGCCAATAAATTATGCAACGCTTAATATATTTATAGTAGAGAGTTTACATTTTACGTCCTTGCAACATGCAATGTAATATCAGGTTGGGATACAGACTGATGAGTGTGCACTCATAGCAACTTTATAGTGTTGCCATACTGGGAGATGGCTCCTGATACCAGGACCTGATAGCCCACTCAGTAACAACTCATATTCCTGATACTAACACAACCAGCAGACGTTCAATAGCCGAGGATAAAAATCAATGTCGTCTAGAGGGGTCATTAAATAAAACAAGCTTTACTACACTATCACTTATTATCGGGGATGAAAGTGGTCTCTGGCAAAAAAAGCCGAAATGCTGAAATTCTCCCATAGGCTTAGCATTGTCAGGGAATCCCTGAAAATTCCCGGAAGTCGGATTTCATACATATTGGTATACGCTGATAGTGCTGCGCCGTTTGAAGCATGTATTAGTATACGCTGCTAGTGCTGCGTCATTTGCACCACATATCGGTATACGCTGATAGTGCTGTGGCGTTAGAAGCATGTATTAGTAGTATACGCTGCTAGTGCTGCGGCGTTTGCCCGACATATCGGTATACGCTGACCCTGCTGCGGCGGCTGAAGGCATTAGTAGTATACGCTGCTAGAGCTGTGGCATTTGCACCACACATTAGTATACGCTGATGGTGCTGCAGCGTGAAATAACGTATTGGTTGGTTGTTGGAGTTTTACGTCCTGGCAACATCTAAGGTCATATCAGGAAGGGCGCAACGTATTAGTATACACTTATAGCTACAGGCAAAATCCCGGAAATCCGCGAAATCGCGGAGATCTTTCATCCCTGCACTATTAACGCCAAACGCCAGGATAAGTTGTAATTTTTTAAGTAATTAATTTGACCCAGCCAGTGATCAGGAAGCCAGCGCTCTTACCAATTCAGCCGTCTTGTCCGATCCATATTTATAGCTGAAGGTTAGTGCCTACATAAGCCGACTACATAGTGGATCCAGAGCCTGGCCTGCATGTTTGAGCGTATCCGAGCCTGCAGTATTCCTACTTAGTTCCACCATAGCCCACCAGGTGGGCCAATGTAATTATAACTTTAAGGCACATTAATATTAGTACTCATCTGTGACTGGGACGATACTCTCCCCCCCCCCCCCCCCCCCCTCCGCCAAGTACAAAATGTACTCACAGCAAAATAACCAGTCGAATAGCATATTGGAGTAGGTTCTCACAAATAAAATGGCGATGCAAGCGTATTTAATACCACCTTTCAAAATAAAACTATTGTTTGAATAAGAATAACGTTTCATTTAAGATCTGCAACAATAAATAAATCCTTTGTTTAAAAAAAAAGAAGATATTGTTGGTTGGTTGTTTGGAGGTTTGCGTCCTGGAAACATCAGAATATATACGAGATTATGAGAAATATGCAATGAAAACACTGCAGTTGTACGATGGGTCCCTCAGATAGGTAGATCAGCTAAAATTTCAAAACCCAACAAACAGTATAAATTTAAGCCCTTTCAAAAGATCTGGCTGAGACAAAGGCAAATCTTTTGTACTTTTGAAAATATCTTAATAGGGGAGAAAGTTATGGCATTTCTAAGGTCGGCTTAATTCAATTTAGTCCTGATTCACCATCATAATAAACTGTGACCGTTGCCACATTGTCACAGCTTTCTATGCTCTAAGTAATAAGTATTTTGATTTTGGTATTTTAATGTATATTTTCGGGGAGATTAATTCATGTTCTTTCCAGCGATATAAAAGTTATGAAAATACTCCAATGCGAAAGTACTTTAATCAAAGTAGGAATCTTGAAAATGCAGGAACATTTTGCTATAGACGTGGTGACCGATGCGCCCCTGTCGGTATCTGACATATCTACCTCAGAGATCTAATTTGTGTACCAGTCAAACCCAACAAACAAACTGCATATGCCATTTCTGGCATTTCTGCATATGCCATTTCTGATGCCGAGTTATCTGTATTGATTCTTACCAGGTATTCATGTGGGTTAACAGGTAGCAGAAATTTCAATGCATGTACCAGATTAAGTGCCTCAAGCTGGTTTATGGCTAGTGAGAGTGACTGGAGGTCAGTCGAATATTCGGAAATGTAAAATTCCTCCGCTGAAAACGCGCCCCCCGCCATGAGCGTTGAATCGCACTCAATTACCCAGGTTTCTCTCGGCTTCGTGGGCAGTAACTGCCTCCCATTGTAAGATTGAGCAAATTTCTGGAACCACTCCAGATCGAGCAACAGCTCTGGATCAAACTTATGCTGACCCACATACGGCGACGCCCTCAACGCCTCCAGCACCCTATTTGAAAACCTTTTAGCCGGCTTAATACACTTAGACAAATGCTGCAATTTACCCGCCAGACTCTGGATTTGCTTTCGTGATGCCGTATCCTTAGCCTTCCAGGCCAGACATTCCTCCAGCACATCCCTAATTTTATCCTTCGGAAGCATAACCGACATATCAACTGAATTAATGACAAAACCTAACCAAGTAAGTTTAGTGTGCGGCGCCGTGCATTTACTTATGGCCAGCGCCAAGCCCAATTGTGTCGTTAGCTCATTAAATTTCCTGTAGGCCTGCCACGCCCTTGCCTCAGATTTCTCAATCCCAACAAAGTCGTCCAGATAACAGAGGGCGAAGAAACCTTCCTTCCTCAGCAGCCAAACTATAGCACGAGTAGTACACGCGCAAGCGAGGGCAGACGTCCTACAGCCGAATGGAGGAGCAATGTCAATATATGTCTTCCCCTTAAGGCAAATACCCAGCAGTGGCGTGGAGAGCGGGCAAACCCTAAGCTGTCTATAGGCTCTAGCCAAGTCCGCTCCCCACAACCGTTAGGCGGTCAGTAAGCGTGATGACTGATGGCAACGAGAAATTAAAGGGGGCCCCCAAATAAAAGCCCTTCACAATCCCCGCATTCACACTCCTACCCAATGGGAAGCTCAGGTCTATAATTATTCTTTTATCTGAGGAATTTTTCTTTGGTCGCGTCATCATTGGATTAATTTGAGTCCAAGGCAGAAAGGAGAATGATCAAACAGGCCCAAGAGCGCCCCGTGCGCGAGCTCTGTAGTGATGAATTTACAAATATGGAAGTCGGCATCTGCCGCTGCTGAATGATTCTTATATCTAGGGGTGGGAACCCGTGTAGACGTGTAGTCCAGAGGCCACCCAAATTCCAAATGGTCTACTAACAACGTATCTGGATACTCTAGTAACAGTGCACGCCATTTCGGAATATTGAGGCCAGAAGGCACCGAAATCCGTGCTGATAGAAAATTAGGGAGGCCGGTAACCCTAACCTTGTCGAATATATCCCTGTAAATCCCAAGTCCGAACCAAGCTTCATCGGAAGAGACTGGCCAAAAATCTAATAGCGAATGCCTAAACATCATGGGTGTGGGTGGTGGCGTAAAGAATTTAGGCAGGGTATCATTATACAGTGACAGCGCTACTTCAATTGGTTTATCAAACCAATCAAATGAAATTTCAGGGAAGAAGTCTGGGCTGAGCGCCTCCGACCCAGTCTCATTATTATTCACAACTACCTCCGTATGTGCGTTATCATGATCTACAAGACTTTTCCCATTCATGGACTGCGGCAGCACTAACTCTCGACGGAGTCCATTAACATCCCTCGGTACGATAGCACCGTCACCGCCAACAGACAACAAAGCAGTGGGCGCGACACTCAGAACTGGGTCACCGCCTGATGACGTCAGTGGTGCCGTGACTAGGTCATTGGCAGCGACCGGCTGACCACCCACGTGGTCAGCAGGATCACGTGACTCGGCAGCCAAGCCAAGCGTCGCACAGACCCGGCACAATAGCGTCAACAGTATTTACAACGTTAACAGTCAAATCAGATACACTAGCAGTAGAACTAACTTTAGATGAGCCTAGTACATGTACATTATCTAGTTTATAGGCAACAGGCGGGGACATCGAAATCTCCGGCACACAGACAGAGACCGGATTTGTACCAGCAATTTCAGTAGCGAACATGTCAACAGTCAACGGTGAGCAAGTCAAACTTACAGTATTATTTGCAGCGGGGTTATCACCAGAAGCCTTCTTGTCAAGGAACTTCCTTTTCTTTAAGCAATCTTGCTCGCGGTGAGAAAGAATACGCTTAAACTTATATGCGCACCATGCGCAAATGTGTGGCGACCTATCTGGCAGCTCGCCATGCGAGGAGGCATTCCCACAGTCCTTCCCCCAATTCCATAGGTAGCAAGGTTTACCGTCGTTCTCTCGGTTGTACTCCTCACGCGGGTTGATAGGGTTAGGGTTAACACCCGCAGCGGCAGCCGGTGCTGGCGCTGCTTCGGACTGTGTGCGTGGCTGTGAGTACTGCTGCCTGTACGGCTCGTGCACGTGGTGGGCCGCTGCTCGCGCTTGCAGCGCCCTAAGTGACTCAGTGCAGACATCCCGTTGAATGTCCTTGATAGCGGCTAGATTACTCCACCCATCTCTCAACTGGCCATCCGCCACCATTTGAAACACCCTTTCCGACCATCTTCGACATGTCGGCCAATCCCAAGAAATTGCCATCAAGGCCAAATCCTCCTCATGCTGCAACATAGCCGGGAACCACACCTGCGGGAAAGTGGGCTGAGCCACTAATAATCTCAAAGCAAAAAAGTACTCGGCCCAGGTTGCCTCCCCCAATGCAATTTTTCGACAGCCATCACCACGTGTAACGAAAGTATGGGGGAAGAGGCCCGTACCTTTTGGTTTCTGCAGTGCATGAGTGGACTCCAGTAGAAAGTAGGTGGTGACCGGCGACTGAGGGTGCATGAGCTGATATCTCGGGGTCGGGTGGGGTGAAGCGTAGACTGGAGCAGGCGCACCTGGCGAACCGGGGTGAGCACATGGCCGAGGCCAGGCGCCGGCGACACGGGGCGAGGTGTGCGGGGCGGGGGAGGCGGTGGTAGCTGGTAGAATGTAGCCGCTCGCGAAGTGTAGGAACGAGTGACCGACGGCGGGGGTCCCACGGGCGCAGGTGAAGCTGTTGGAGGCGGTTGACCAACCGCAGGACGAGGTGTAGGCGGCACCGGCGTACCAAAGCCGCCATGTCCCAGACTCATTGGGGACTGAGGCGGATGAGGCATAGGCGGTCCCGGCAAAGCAGCAATCCTTTCCAGAGCATTAAGACGCGAGGCCATACTTGATATCCTCCTGTTTTCTTGCCTTAGCTGCATGATAGTTCCTTGTTGCTGTGCCAGCTCACGCACCGCTGGCTGACCCGGCGTCACTGGCAACTGCTGTTGGCGGCCATCTTCCTGCTGAGCCTCATGGTCAAGCTCAGATTCCTCTGACGGCGGTGGAACGGGTCGACAAGTCGAACTTGCCTTTCTCTTCGGCTGCCTCCTTGGGCTAGAGATAACCGCCACAGTTTTCGTCGGCGGGCGACCTCTTCTTTTTGGTTGGCGGAATTCTAACTCAGATACGACAGAAGACCACGTGTATAGTAACAAGGACGATTCGTGCCAATAGTAGAGAGCGAACCTGCTGCAGCGGCGACCGGGTGAGAAGTGACGGCGGGGCGTGTCGTGAGACAGCAAGAAACCTTGCTCGACCTGATTGCCTCGTTGAGCAAATTACCCATGTTAGCCTCACCAACATGACCAATTATGATTGGACAGGAAATTAAATTCTCTTTAATTCAGTTTGAAAATTATATTTTTGGTAGAAAATAGCACTTAAAATGGAATTTCTTTTAACTTCAAATTTCAATCAATTTTTTTTTGCAATTTCTCTCAATTTAAAACATATACTGTTTTATATGAATCGAAAGCTCGGAATCTCACCTATCTAGGGGTATCAGTACCTTTTTCCTGGGTACTTTGATCAACAAATGGTGTTGTTGCACAAATCGGATGTACACTAGCTAATTCTACTAGGGATACCATGACACATCTGCACCTGGAATTACCATAGATTGAGAGTGAAAACTGGGAGTTGGTAGTAGTTTTTATTTAGCTGTATCAGGCTTATTTCTTTGAATAATAAAATGAATCCAAGAGCAGGTCAAAGCTAAGAGAACAAAGGTTATTTCTGGTGTTATACATTTGTAAAAACCCTTTGTAGTTTGTTTTGCCAGGGTGTTGAAGTGGAGCATTTTTCCCCAGAATTTGCCATTTTCAACAAGTAATCAACCTGTGTTTGGGGTACCTATTTATAGTCGGATGTTCTCATACTTTGAAAACGAGAAATGGGTCATTTTCTTTTCTTAAATATATATATTTGTTTAAGCTGCACAGTCCGATGAGGCATCAAATTTTCAAAACCAAACAAATTATCTAGATTTAATTATACATTTCTAACTTAAATACTAGTGCAATTATTAAGCATTTTTTGCAAGATAGGCGGGAAGACCGAGTCAATTTAATAGAACAATTCTCGCCGTGAATATGGCCTATGCTGCCGACACGGCATAAAGAAACCACCAATCAATCAATCAAACTGCAGAAGCCTATGGTGTCCGAGTTGGGGTGTGCTTGCTAAAACTAATCTGACATGTTTATACTCTATATCTCAAAAGTTAGCCATTTAAAATAAATATTACTTCTAACTAAAGTAAGATGGATGATAATCAATTTAATATAATTATCTCATAAAAATGAAAACTCAAAACCATAGGACCATGTAACTTTAAGCAAATTATATATTTGCTTAATATATTAATTCCATTTGCTGAGTCATGATGCCGGTGACCCGGTCTCCCAGTGGAACAACAGTATAAAAGTATTGGATGGTTGATAAGCTATAAATCCCAACAAACAAGCAAGCATATCACACAGTGAGGACCTACCCGTTTGTGTCGGCTTTGCACAGATATTTCCGTTCTCAGTATGAGGACTTACACAGGTGCTCACACAGTATGAGTGGAAACCCTTTTTGGCAATTCAGCACATATCCAACCAATCACATAAACCGGCTCTTGCACCACACGGATGGTGAGACGCTTGCACAACCACCACGCAAATCATCACCAGCAACACCCATGTTGGGGTAGTGGGGGGTAGCAGGGAGCGGCAGAGATGCAAAGAGGAAGGGGAAGGAGGGAGAACAAAGAGAGGGTTTGTGTTAGCTTGTTTGGGTTTTATATCCTAGCAACACCTAACAAGGAGAGCGGAAGAGCGAAGTAAAGGGGGTAGAAAGCGGGGAGAGGAGAGTGAAGAGAAGGGGGAGAGAGAAGAGAAGGGGGAGAGAGAAGAGAAGGGGAAGAGAGAAGAGGAAGAGAAAGGGAAAGAGAAGGAGGAGAGAGAAAAGAGAAGGAGGAGAGAGATGAGGAGGAGAGAGAAGAGGAGGGAGAGAGGAGGGGGAGGGGAGAGGGTGGGGAGAGAGGAGGGGGTGGAGGGAGAGGAGGTGGAGGGAGAGGAGGGGGTAGAGAGAGAAGGGGGAGAGGGAAGGGGGAGAGAGGAGAGAAGGGGAAAGAGAAGAGAAGGGGGAGAGAGAAGAGAAGGGGGAGAGAGAGGGGGAGAGAAGGGGAGAGAAGGGGGAGAGAGAGAGAGAAGGGAGAGAGAGAAGAGAAGGGGAGAGAGAGAAGAGAAGGGGAGAGAGAGAAGAGAAGGGGAGAGAGAGAAGAGAAGGGGAGAGAGAAAGAAGTGGGAGAGAGAGAGAAGAGAAGGGGGGAGAGAGAGAAGAGAAGGGGGGGAGAGAGAGAAGAGAAGGGGGGAGAGAGAGAAGAGAAGGGGGAGGAGAGAGAAGGGAGAGAGAAGAGAGGGGGAGAGAGAGAAGAGAAGGGGAGAGAGAGAAGAGAAGGGGGAGAGAGAGAAGAGAAGGGGAGAGAGAGAAGAGAAGGGGGAGAGAGAAGAGAAGGGGCAGAGAAGAGAAGGGGCAGAGAGAAGAGAAGGGGGAGAGAGAAGAGAAGGGGGAGAGAGAGAAGAGAAGGGGGAGAGAGAGAAGAGAAGGGGGAGAGACAAGAGAAGGGGGAGAGAGAGAAGAGAAGGGGGAGAGACAGAAGAGAAGGGGGAGAGAGAGAAGAGAAGGGGGAGAGACAGAAGAGAAGGGGGAGAGACAGAAGAGAAGGGGGAGAGAGGTACAGTTAAAAACTTGGCTTACTTCCTGCTCAGTAAATCGAGCAAAGACGGAGAGCTAACCCACCACAACCACTACCACCAAAGATTTGGAGTGTTTGTAATTGTAGGTGGGGCGTGACGCATATATCTCAAACACAGACAATATTAACCGAAGAGCGTTGTGATAGTTCAAACCCAAGTTACATGTTCCCAATGTTATTTAATAGCAGATTTGCAGAATAAAGAATCCTAGTTCACAGTATAAGAAATGAATACATTGGATTAACATTGACTGCCGTAGAGTGTAGTGTTTGGTGGGGTGGTGGGGTGGGGGGGGGGGGGGGGGGGAGGAAATTAAAAGTAATGAGTCCTGGTCTTGGTGTAAACCTGATGAACAAATAATAGAATACCAAACATGATTTTGCTGGGAGTCCACTTCCTCTGCTTTATATACCTTTTAATATGGTTATGCTAATAACTAGATAAAAGATACTTGTAGTAGCTAAGTAGGTTGTAACTGTAAATAAACAATAAACATGTCTAGACTAACGTCTAGGTATTTGTCGCATCAATGACACATGATAAAAGACCCATGTATCTTAGCACTGCATTCTGGTTAGTCGTTCAAAGCTGACATTGTAATTTGCTAAACTTACCAGTTGTTTCTGTAGACAGTGTAGTTCTAGGTGTTGACACCGTACCGGCAAATTATGGATTGCAAGTTAGTTGTGCAAGACTTCAGCCCACAGGAAACTACCACACTGAGTGCATCTTTCGTGGTACCCAGAACGCTCCAACAGTATACCTGCGTTTGTTTTATTACAAATAGCGAATGGTGAACAGGAAGTGTAAACACTTATTTGTCTCTTGGGGGTTTGTTTATTTAATTATCACTCCCGCAGCCCTCTGACAAAGCTGCTAAAACATACCTTACAGAAAAAAACTGAGAATCTGAGTTATGGACATAGCCATTTATTTGGTTCCTTTAAGTGTTTAAATTGCTTAGCATGTTACATAAGATAAACAATATTTGCTGTAATGTAAAATATGTTTAGCGTATTACAGAGATGAACTATATTTGCTGTAATGTAAAATATGTGTTAGTACAATTTCATTGACAATTTTACTCCGAAACACGTCCTATAGGGGGGAAACGGTTTTTTTTTATGTTGAATGTAAAAGGTAGAGAACCAAAGCTAGAGATTTGAATCCCCAACTCGAGATTACAAGTTCCAAACCCTAACCACTAGACTATAGAGTCCACATATAGTGTCTTGTCTCAGTTCAGGCTATTTCTTACGCAGCTGGTATCCGGGTGGCCAGGAGCAACTCACAGGTGGCACCTTAGTGGGGAGGCAGGAACTAAACCCCTATGGAGTAGTACAGTAGGTAATAACTAATACAGAGAGAACTGATAAGTGATAGTGTCCTTGTTTATATTCCCATAATAGATTATAGAGCACATATATATATATATATATATATATATATATTTATATATATTTATATATATATATATATATATATATATATTATATATATATATATATATATATACACTATATATATATATAGATTTATATACATGTAGATCACATCCCAGTGACACTATGACCAGCATTCGCTTGGGACCTTCTTGTGACCAAAATCTGGTGACCTCCTTGTGACCGATATACAAAAACCATGGTCGGCGACTGGGCAGCAACCGGCCGCCGATCGATCGCCGACTGGGACAGAATTTTCAGAGGGGGTGGTCGGCGACTGGTCACTGACCAGTTGCCAATTGATCCCCGATCGGTCGCTGACTTGGATGTAAGTGTAAGGGTGAAAGTTATAAGGTGAGTGTGAGAGTTTGGGTGAGTGGGATGGTGAGAGTATATATGTTTAGTTATTGCATATATATTTTTATATATTTGTATATATATATATATATATATATATATATATATATATATATATATGTAATAACTAAAAATATTTAAATAATTTAAAATGAGTTTAAAAAGCGGAGCACCAGGTGGTGCATGCCATGTTCCAATAGTTCCCAGCTTTCCGATAGTGCCAACTTGTGCAGCCATAATGTAAGAACCACCCTAGTCTCTACACATTGCTATCTTTTCCAGCTTAACCTTACTTAGCCATATGGAAAAATATGATCCAAGCCACACCAGCCATGCCCAAGTAAAGGATTAACGCTTGACGGGATCCGCCACAAATGCATGGGGTTCTGGGTTTGATATTATGATCAATTCAATTATTTTATTTTAACTCTCTGCAAGGTATGTTTACAATAAACTGAGGTGATACAATAAATGCATACAAATTCCTTACAGACAGAAGGATCCCAGAAAAGCAATGCTTATCTAGCTGGTCTCCATGATGTGAATGAACAAGTGATGACAATAACAGATGATTAAACTTAAGCTTTATTTTTAACTAATGATTATGATGAGATACTGATCCGTCTCTTCACAGTTAGTAAAAAACAAAGTAATGATAGGAATATTATATGTATATTGTGTCATAAATTTATGTACTTACACCTATATCTGGTCCCTTTAATGCTATGATGGCAGCAGCCGTCCCACAGCGTATATGCTGGAGGACGGCCCAGGGTCGTAGAATGTGCAGTTCGTCATAGGTGAGTGTAGAAACCGAAATAGTAATGCGCACACACACAAAATTAACACCATTCCAAGTTCTTTCCAGTGCTAGTCACGGTAGCCTAGTCCTAGTCTAGTGTTAGTAGTGCTAGTGGCACTGGTACTCAGAGTCAGTGGTAGCTGATTTATTTGGATCTAGAGCTATATACGATATACTGTCTAACACCTTTCTCTCTCTCTCTCTCTCTCTCTCTCTCTTCTCTCTCTCTCTCCCTCTCTCTGTCTCTCTCTCTATCTCTGTCTCTCTCTCATCGCTGTCTTCTAAGTAGTTATTCGGTCGTTGATATTTGTTGTTATCTTTGTTTACATATGGCCATCGACGGAAGTTGTCGTATGACGTCACCACGGAGTCACGTGAGGTATGCGAAGTCACTGGTTCCCGCACCATGCGTTAGCCCCAGTGGTGTATTCTTTGGGAACTAAATAGTGCGCCGTTGCTGATGTAAGCAAAGTTAGCCCGTTCCCGCCGGATTCCAGTTGTTGACAAACTGAAACAAAGATATGGCCCCATGTATGCCCCTTCAATACCACACGCTATTTAGTCTATTGCAAGGCTGGCAACGTAATCAAGGTCGTGGATAACATCAACTGGTATAATAATAATAATAATAATAATAATAATAATAATAATAACATAGTTATTTCCATGTGACATGATCAATGTACCCACAAGTAGATATTTATATCAGTAATTTTTTCACCTGAAAAAGGAGAAAGCAGAAGTACAATACTTACGAGGTGCTTTCCCCAGTTAAAAAATAACACATATAGTATTAGGTACAAGATTCACCCCGTACTGCTGCAGTAGGGGTGCAAACCAGCCTTATGTAAAAGGTGGCGAAAAAACGGGTCAAAGAATTGGGAGCCTAATTTAACAATCTAAGAAGCAACAATTATTCTTTACATATGTTTTATTATTTACCCGCTACCTTTGAGTTGAAAAATATAATATAATATATAGTTTAATAAGATTTAAAAGTGAAATCGACGGCGTTCTGCGGCCGCCATCTTGTCTTTTTGCATTCTCTCCCATTTCACCAACTCTGTGCCTTAGAAGTATCCATTTCATACTGGAGCAACATACTGGAGCCTCACTTCCATACTGGAGCCTCACTTCCATACTGACGGTATTTTCGCCCGTATTTACATAAGGCTGGTCTTCACCCGTGTACTACAACGGGTGAATCTTTTATCTAATATAGTATGATCTTCCCTAGATAAAGGATTCTTACTTCATCTTCCGAATACCGGAAGTTAAGTATCCGGGGAGAGGACAAGCTCGCGCAGGCTGGAAGTAGCCTCAGTTTGAAACTCGGCAGCGAAGGGGCAACAGCGAGTTGGAGGAGGCTACAAGGTAAGTTAAAAATATATGTGTTTAACTTAGTTTGTGATAGAATATGTTGGAAATATGAGTGAGATTGATGTTCTCTTGGTAAAACACAAAATGTGGTGCATTTTAAGATACTAACCACAGCTATATATTGTCGTTGCAGAACGACCAGTAAGACTGTGAGTACGTGCAAGTCCACTTCTCGGCCGTTCGAACAAGCTACTACGCTAAATCGACGGAGTGGTCGCTTTACTGAACACAGAGCACTGATTGCTTAAGTAGGATGGCTAAAATGATGTCTGTCGAAGACAAGCCTCCGAACATTCCGCACTGCATGAGTGAGTCGGACAGTGAAATGGCCGAACCGATAAGGATTGCCAAAACAAAGCCAAGAAAGAAGATGGACGCTAAGAAAACGCGCGCAAAGCTTTCTGATGGGGGCCTTTTGGCGGCAACGTTCGACGGAGCGGTGGCTCCCGACAAGCAGGCGCCTCCAGACATGACGGAGATTCAAAAGTTGTATGACGACATGTTGGCTATGCGTGAGGAGGCCAAGGCCTTTCGAAACGAGTCAGAACAGTTAAGAGACAGTGTGAAAGAAGATCTGTATGAAGGCTATTTGGCACAAGATGGGGGCCATGACGGCTATGTAGGTCAAGTGGAGGAGGCTTGGGCCGATTATGACGTCGAGGAAGACGAAGAGTCTCAGTGTTGGGACAACGATGATGCCGATTCGGGGGGCACGTTGAATACGGCGGATCAGTTATTGGCGCTAAAATCAGGTGTCGTTACGGTAAAAATGACAGATATCGACGAGACGGTAGCGGATAAGAGACAAGCTTCGAGGTTCGAGGGGTTCAAATTGCCGCAACCGCCAAAGGCGCTGCTTGACGTTCAGCAAATAGCCACGACAGTTCAGGTCGGTGGCGCAAGTGCGAGTACTAAAAACATGCCAGTTCGTACGGTTCCTAAATTGAGACGTGAATTCAAGCTGGACAATACACTTCAGCAAGGCTCACTGCTAAAGGAACTGCAGGAAACATACAAAAAAGTTAAAAGGCCAGTAACGCCCCGCATTACGATAAGCGAGAGTATGGCGGGGGCAATTCAGCACTACTATGGGGGGCTCAATGAAGGGGCTCAAAAACATCTAAAGACTATCCGTGAGATTTCCAGGATGTACACGGGGTTGGCGGACGTCCCACTAGCGAGAGTACAGATGTTAAATGAAGAGATTAGGTTCGCCGAAAGCAGGAAAGAAGGTGAGAACGCGCTCCTGACTGCCTCCAAGGGCATAGTGGGAGTGTTGACAGCAATTGCGCCCACGATGGACATTATATTGCAACGGGGGGCTGCAGACCCAGAGCTGGATGCACAGGGGGTGCATATGCTGAATGCGATTAAGTTGGGCGTCGCTACGCACGCACAACTAAAGTTAGACAGAAAGCTAAGTGTGAGAAAAGTCATTCATTCCAGACTTGGTAAGGAGCTGATAAATGATAAGCGTGACGTGTACGGCGATCTCCCTGAGCCAACAGAGTACTTATTGGGCGACAACCTGGGCGAACGAAATAAGCAGCTAATGAAATCCGTGCGCGCATCGGACAACTGCATGAACACATACAACGCATACAGAGGAAAACAGAGAAACCCTTTCGAACACCAAGGTAGAGGGGGTCCGTTCAACCATCCGTTCAGGGGAAATGCCAGGTTCCGTTCCCGGGGTGTGCGTGGAAATTCGTCCTGGGGCAGCAGGACACAAACCCCAGAAAGGAAGTTCAGTAGGGCGTCGGATGACTTCGCACCGTACGGAACGGCTCAGACGTTCCCGAGAGGGGGAAGGGGGCGTGGCACACAAAACCGGGGTTTTCACAAGTGAGGCACCCTGACCAGGTGGGTGGCTCCACAGACATAATTGAGGGTAAGATTTGTCCTATTATGTTTATAGCAGGAAATATTAGCAATGCGTATGAAAACTGGCAATATATAACATGTGATAAATGGATTTTGAATTGTGTAATAGGATTAACTATACCATTCGAAAAGACACCTGTACAAGTAAGAGAGCCATTTCCATTTAGGATGGACAGTACAGAAAGGGAATTTGTAAATCTAGAAGTGGCAAAATTATTAAAGAAGGGGGTCCTGTTGGAGGTTAGTCCAGTACAGGACCAGTGGATTTCAAATATTTTCCTAAGACCTAAGCCAAATGGAAAGTTCCGTATGATACTTGACCTAACTGAACTAAATTAATTAATTCATTACGAGCATTTCAAGATGTTTAACCTAAAAACGGCATTAGACTTACTGGATGTGGACATGTGGATGGCGAGTGCTGATTTAACGGATGCTTATTATTCTTTAAATATAAATAAGGCACAAAGAAAATACTTAAGATTTCGTCTGGGAAAAAAGTTACTCGAGTACCAGGTCCTGCCAAATGGTTTGGCGCCGGGGCCACGTATTTTTACAAAATTGCTTAAACCTATCTACTCAGAGATGGGAGAGAGGGGACATGTTAGTTTCCCCTATTTGGACGATAGTTTTGTCATTGGACGTACATACGGGGATTGCATGACGGCAATAACAGATTTGGTAGACATGTTCGAAAGGCTAGGATTCACAGTTAACCGAGAGAAATCTGTATTGAAACCTACTCGATGCCTAAAATTTTTGGGGTTTGATATAAACTCGTCGGAAATGATAGTTTCCCTAACGGTAGACAAAGAGGAAAAGTTAATGTCAGTAATTGGCCAAGTTTTAGGAGAAGCCTTCCCGAGCATCAGGCAGGTAGCGGGATTGGTAGGAATGATGGTGGCATATTCACCAGCAGTAGAGTACTCTGGAGCGCACTTTAAACAATTAGAAAGAGATAAAATTAAAGCCCTAAAAAGAAGCAAAGGCGAATTTGATGATGTAATGTGGATCTCAGAAGTAGGAAAGTCAGATATTCACTGGTGGATAAAGAATATGAGACGACCAAGGCAGATAAGGAGGGAAGAACCTAAGGTTGTACTACTGACAGATGCTTCCCTGATGGGATGGGGGGCGCATACAGAGATAAATCAGACGGGAGGGCGTTGGCATCCCGAAGAATTTGCACACATAAATGTATTGGAATTGAAGGCTATTTATTTTGGCTTAAAAAGTTTATGTAGGATAGAGAATACTCATATCAGGATAAGAACGGATAATACTACAGCCCTAGCATATATAAAAAACATGGGGGGTACCAAATCAGAAGATTGTTTGGTAGAGGCAATAAAGGTTTGGGAATGGGCAGAAGCTCATAATGATTGGTTAACTATCACTCATATACCAGGAGTGGAGAATGTATTGGCAGACCTACGTTCGAGAAAATTCTCGGACCATTTGGAATGGAAATTAAATGAAAACATTTTTAATAGGCTATGCGGAAAGTGGGGTACACCAAATGTAGATATGTTCGCATCTAGGCTGAATACCCAGTTACCTACCTATGTGAGTTGGGAACCAGAACCGGAAAACTGGAAAACAGATGCTTTCTCGTTTGACTGGGGAAATAATTTTATTTATTGCTTTCCACCATTCAGCCTCATCCCCAGAGTTATACGAAAACTCCGAAAGGACGGGACGAGGGCGATTGTAGTCGCCCCAGACTGGCCGGCGCAGCCATGGCACCCACTGTTACAGGAAGAGTCGGTAGGGCAACAGCGCTTCCCAAAGAAAGAGGGAAACCTTGCTGGGATAGGGCCCCAAAAAATAGGAAAATCAGACGCGGATTTAAGCAACATAAGATTGACGGGGTACCTCTTTTGGCCAGGACTTTGCAAGGATATGAAGTAGACAAGAAAACCCTACAATATTTTTAATTTACGTGGAGAGCTTCGACAAGAAAGAGTTATCATGCCCACATTAATAGATGGGCCTTATGGGCGTTAGAGAAGGGGATAAAGGTCTTAAATCCCAACATTGCTGATGTGTTACGGTATCTACGCACATATTTTGAAACAGGGGTAGGATACGGGGCGTTAAATGTAGCACGTTGTGCACTGAGTGTAATTTTACCACGTTCTCAGGGAAAGACAGTTGGGGAACATTACTTAGTTAAGTGGTTCTGTAAGAGCTGCCATGAGCAGAGACCTCCACAACCCAGATACGACAGTTTCTGGAGTGTGGAGGTAGTACTGAATTGGATCTTAAAGCTCCAAGGTAACTCTCAGTTAAGTTTAAAGATACTGTCATATAAACTGGTTGTGTTATTGTTACTGGTCTCTTCACAGAGGGGCCAGACGATTTTAAATCTAAATATAGACAGAATGAAAGTTGAGGACAGTTCTATAGTGTTTAAGATGAAGACGTTACTGAAACATAATCAATTGGGTCAACCGCTTGACTCGGTGAGGTTTTACAAATATGAGGATAATAGACGAATTTGTGTGGTTAAAACGTTAAAATGCTATGTGTCAAGGACAGAGAAAGTAAGGGGTAATAATACACAGCTCTTACTATCTTACATAGGGCAGCATGGGCCCATTTCCAGGGCAACCCTGGCGCGGTGGACTATCGAGGTGCTGAGGCTAGCAGGTATCGATACTACTAAATATAAGGGCCATAATACCAGGGGGGCGTCGGCTTCCTCGGCAAGGGCCATGGGAGCAAATTTGAACGCAATCATGCGGAATGCTTCCTGGAGGGACAGTGCGAGTTTCGCAAAGTTCTACCATAAATCGATCGAAGACCTGGGGGAGGTGCAGAGGACGATCCTGAGCAGGACAGTCCAGAGAAATTAGATACAAATAAGGGTGTAAAACTTAGATAGGTTAAGTTAACAGACAAATGCCTTTGAAATTAGATTCAAGCGGGGGCTGGAAAATTACAGTTGTAAGAAACAATTAGGCTACAGGCAAATGTAGGCTTAAGATAAGGATTAAGGATGGAAAGAACAATATGGTAGGAGTGACTTATATATTGTGGAAAAAAGGAATAAAGAGCCCCAGTTGGGATCAATGAAAACAATTTATATAGGTTTTGGAAAATGGCTGAAGCGATGGCTCAGGGAAAAAATTGGAAGAGTAAGGGAAAAGAGTCAGAAAGAAGGTCGGTACACAAAAAACCATGCTTCAAAGACTCTCCCTGGATACTTAACTTCCGGTATTCGGAAGATGAAGTAAGAATATATTAGTTATACTAGACTTACTTGTAAGTTGACGTATTACTAGGATTCTTACGAATCTACGAATACGAAGGTAAGGACCAGGGGCCCGCCCTCCCACACCTATATGTTGGAAGGTACAACCCATTAACTCGAGAATAAAGATATAAGGTCAAGGGTTGACTGGAGACTATAGGAATAGCTAGGGAGACAGGGACCTGATCCTGGTTTTAGGTTTTTTGCTTACCTCCAACTACGAAGACTGAGGCTACTTCCGGCCTGCGCGAGCTTGTCCTCTCCCCTGATCCTTACCTTCGTATTCGTAGATTCGTAAGAATCCTAGTAATACGTCAACTTACAAGTAAGTCTAGTATAACTAATATATTCACCCTGTACTCGTAGTACACGGGTGAATACCAACCCTATATTAAAGCTGTTGAAAACGCGGGGAAATGAAATGAGAGCCTAATTTCACAATCTAAGAAGCAACATTTATTCTTTGTATATGTGTTCATATTTCCCCGCAACCTTTGAGTTGACAAATATAATAAAACATCTAGTTTAATAAGATTTAAAAGTGAAATCGACGGTGTTCTCTGGCCGCCATGTTGTCTTTTTGCATTCTCTCCCATTTCACCAAATCTGTGTCAATATATGTAGCCATTTGATCCTGGAACCACAGTTTCTAGTTCCTGTCCCATACTAAAACTATTTTCGCCCGTAGTTACACTACGCTGTCGTTCACCCGTGAACTACAAGTACAGGGTGAATCTTTTATCTAGATCTTCCCATGTAGGCCTACTGACATGACAGTGTTATTAACAAAGTAACTCTGGGCAGGGCCAGGGCCAGGGGTGAATCTTTTATTTACAGATATTTTATATTTTACTATAACTTTATAAGCATAGCTGATAATAGTACTACTACTACTACTAGATAAAAGATTCACCCCATATTTGCAGTAGAGGTGAATGATGACGTTGTCTAAATACTGGCAAAAACTGCTTTGGTATGGAACAGGAAGTGGAATCTGTGTTTCCAGTATCAAATGGCTACTTATATATCAGCACAGAATTGGTGAAATAGGAGAGAATGCAAAAAGTCAAGATGGCGACCATAGAATGGTGTCGATTTCACTTTTAATGTCCATTAAACTACATGTTTTATTATATTTGTTCAAATCAAAAGTAGCACATAAATATTAAGATATATGATTTGGGAAGAATATATTTTGCTTCTTAAATTAAGAATTTATCTGCTCAGTTCATTTACCCAGCATATAGATAATTTTCACCACTTTTTCTAAAGGGTTGGTTTTCATCCCTATTGCAATTATGGGATGAATCTTTTGATCAATTATACTATAAGTTATAGTCCATTTCAAGAAAAACAAGTATTGGTAAGTCATAATACAGTGCCCTCTTGTGAATCAAATTAATGTGTGTATTGCTATTCACTACCTCTAGAGGGCAGCATCGAGCTATAGACATGCATCGAGCTAAAGCTTTGAGTAAAGCTAAGATTCCTTATACGCGGTATGCGGCATGCGAATGCGGCAAAGAATCGAAAACCATGTAAATGAATAGTGGTGCTTCCATATGTCCGAATGCGAATACGAACGCGAATACGAATGCGAATGCGGCAAATGGATCGACCCATGGACCGATCGGTGTGAATGCAAATACGAATACTGCTGCGTTTACCATAGAAAACAATAGTAACTTTGATCTTCCTTCACAAATTTGGAGGAAAAACCCCCAAAAATGTCATGGGTAACTTTTTTGGTGTTTTTTTTTGTTTAACCATATCCCAGCACAAAAAGTAGACATTGGCTATTGGGGGTTTGCATATATCTATTCCACATATACCACATTCGCATTCGCATGCCGCATGCCGCATACTGCATATATGGAATCTTAGCTTTAAGCGCTCGCATTCACATTCGGACATACGGAAGTACCCCTGTGTATTTATATGCTTTGTCATTTTTTTTGCTGCATTTGCATTCGCATCCGCATTCGCATACCGCGTATATTGAATCTTAGCTTAGGTCTACTCCCAATAGCTGTCAGCTAAGCCAATTTATTAGAACACTGGCTCGCTTCCCATGTGGGAAGTTGTAAGTTCAAAACCCGACCATGTCAAACCAATAACTTACAAAATTGATACTCATTGATACCTAATCTGGCACTCTGCATTGATAAGATAGGGAAAGGGCATGTTTACTCTATATCAGGATAATGTGACTGAGTGAGGTATCGGGTCATGGGGCTGATGGTCCAGTTTCCCAATTGGGCAGCACCATAGAAGTCACTATGAGTGCGTACTCTCACAAGGAGGGTGTGCAACCCAAGAGATGGTAGCTGCAAACTTGCTAGAGGGTGGGGCAGGGCCATGCCCCCTCCCTCTGCAGAATCTTTTTGTAATGGCTTTAAAATATTTGAGGGCATTTCCAAGGGGTTATAGGCTGATATTTTAGCATATGATATTTACTTGTATTTAATCAAAAGTACAGAAATTCGAACAAAAGTGTAGAAATTCGTGAAATTTTGTGGAGTAACTGTACTCAACAGCATTTATCTCAAAGTTGTATAATATGATGGTTTTGAGTTTCTGTCATTTTCTGAGAAAAATATATAAATTTGCTTGTTATGATGTACCTTACTTTAGTTTGAAGTAACTTTTATTTTAAATGGCTAAATTTTTAAATATTTAAAGTGTAAATACACCAAAACTCTGACTGCATAGACATTAACAGTAACAATTTCTATTAAATTGCCCCAGTATTCTCTTCTATGTGGCAACAACTGGTTAATATGTGCATCAGTATCTAAGCTAGATATGTAGAATCAATCCTAGATAACTGTTTTGGTTTTGAATTTGTTGTTGTTATGCTTCATCAGACTATGCAGCTATAAGGTGTTTTGTCTTAAAGTTGCCTAGTCCGATGACTTTGAGTTTCTGTCATTTTCTGAGATAAATACATTAAATTGATCATTATAGGCTACTTTACTTTAGGTTGAAGTAACTTTTAGTTTAAATGGCTAACTTTGGAGATATTTGAAGTGACAACATCCCAAATTAATTTTGGCAAGCACGCCAAAACTCTGATGCCATAGGCCTATGCAGTAACAGGTTCTATTAAATTGACTCCCCATTCCCTTCTCTGTGACAACAAATGCTTAATAACTGTACCAGTATCTAAGATAAATATGTAGAATCAAATCTAGGTAAAAGTTTTGGTTTTGAAAAGTTGATGCTTTATCGGACTATGCAAGTGTAGTAGTCTGTACATGAGCTCTACTACCACACGGTAGCAGCGGAGACTACGCCGTACACCAGCGCAGTACCTCTATACTGCGCCAGGTGGCGGCACGGGTAGCCACCGGGCAGACCCCAACTGGGCTGGCCTCTACTGCAGGTGGCTGCCCCCCCCCCCCCCCCCCCCCCCCCCCCCCCCCCCCCCCACCCACACACACACACACACACACCTATAGTGCCGCCGCTGAGAGCAGATGGTTCAATAAACCAAGTTGAAGTGTACTCTGATTGAATCTTGGTGTTCTTCTGTGAGTAACCGTGTGAGAGAGAGTCGGAGGGCCGTGGGCCATTACACAACTTTAACCCAACCTTACCCTGAGGTGACAGTAAGGCACTAGTTAAACCTGCCTCTGTGATCGCTGTGGGAAGGTAGGCATGGCAAGGCCACTTTTTTGTTTAACATGCGAGTCGGCTGGATGTCTGGAGATGCGCCTAGTAATCGAATAGACTCAACAATATGTGATAAGAGGGTTTTTAAATTTATTATTTCTTTGAGATATATTTGTCAAAATAGAATAGAATAACCTAGGGTTACCTGGGTAAGGCTGTGGCTGAAACCTAGTTACTCCCACAACACTGTCTCTGTGGCAGGGCTGCTAAGTAAGCCATTAGAAAAAGTAATGGAAGGCTGGGTTGTGGAAATAAGGAAATAACCACATGCTTTTATAATCAAATATGCTAAATATAATGTTCGAATATTTATCTATCATAGCCCACTACTTTCGGGATGCATGATTTATGAAATCATCTAGATTGATGCTATTAAATATACCATAAAAGTCGAATTGAGAGCATTCCGTTGCCATTATCTTGTGGGGTTTTTGTGTGTTTTATTTCATTCTCCCCCATTTCACCAACCCTACTTCAATATAGATATAAAGACTGCATGCTGGAACGACGTGCTCCATCTCTTATTTACAGTTGAGTCTTTCAGATTCGGCCATCCCGTTCGGTACTCAACAATAAAATCTCACTTTTACACTCATACACACGCAGAGTAAGATGGTCCTAACACCGCGAGACTGTCACAACATTAATTGGCAGTGGGACAGTCTGAACATCAGAATAGGGCGATCGAGAAATGCCATCTGATTGGTCGAGACCGACGTAGATTGGTTGGTTGGTTGTTGGAGTTTTTCGTCCTGGCAACATCTAAGGTCATATCAGGATGCGTACCGACTTGTGACAGTGTGCACTCGTGGTGACTTTATAATGCTGCCCCACTGGGAGACCAGGCCATCAGCAACATGACCCGATCTCCCACTCAGTCACATTATCCTGACACTGAGCTAACCAGTCCTTGCCCTATCCTATTAATACCGAGCGCCAGTCCAGGAAGCGACAAGTATCAATTTGATAAGTCATTGGCTTGACTCGACCGGGAATCGAACTCCCGACGTAGATGTACTACAACTCTTTTTATTGTAGGAACAATATCAAAAGGTGTGAATGGAATGTTATGGTGCTTTGCATTTTCGACGATTGTCGCCGAATCTCGGTGCAAATTGGACGTACTTACACATGCTTGTGTTTATAGCTCCGCGCATGCGCTAGTATGCTAATTACAGTGATTGATAGCAGGCAGCTGTGACGTCAGAATAATCAATGTTGTGAGTCCATGGTGATGGGAACATCGACCCACTTAATGCGTGGGTTTGGGTATTGAACTAGGCTTTCCGTCCAAATGTGTGTCTGTAGTGAGTCGAGGGGGGTGGGGTGGGGTGGGGTGGGGGGGGGGGGCGGCGGAGGGGGCCAAGGGGGGAGGGGGGAGGGGGTATTTGGGATTCAAATCTTTGTCGTGGTCATTAAAGTTACATAGTTCGAAGAGAGCATTTTCGAAACCAAGAAATTATTTGATTTGATTCTACATATCAAATTTAGATACTGATGCGCTTATTAAAAATGTCTTGTGGCATAGAATAGTCAATTAAATGGAACCTATTCCTGCAGAAGTGTCAGAGTTTGACATGCTTAGACAGTAGCCATTTAAAATAAAAGTTACTTCAAAGTAAGTTAGGTAGATTATAACAATCCCCCTAATATATTTAGCCGAAGAGAGTGACAAACTCAAAAGCATTGGATTAAGCAGCTTTAAAAAGAGAGTCGACTGGAATAAGCAGGTCAGGGTAATGTTTTTCTGACCATATACAAAGTTGTTATTTTTCAAACTAGCCTCCACTAATATTTCTCAAATTAGCTATTTTCTTTTACCAACAACAGCAACAAGAAGGATAAATGTTCTACCCAAAGCGTTTATCTGTCCCTACACATAACTATTCCCCCCCCCCCCTCAAACTAGCCAGCTCTAACAACAACAACAACGATCTACCTATGCAGCATGGGCACCAATGTACAGGAAGGGCTGTGAACTTCTCGGGAGAGTACAGAGGCACACAACCCGCCTAGTACCAACCCTGAAGAATTTCTCTTACGAAGACTGACTACAAGCACTAAACCTGCCAAGCCTATACTACAGAAGGGCCCGCGGAGACCTCATTGAGATCTACAAACACCTCGCGGAACATATACAGTCATAAACCGGTACATCATACTCGAGCCACCACATGGTCTGATAACCAGAGGGCATAATAACAAGATCGTCAAACCCAGAACTAATAAGCGAGTTCGTCAAAATTTCCTCACTGAAAGAGCCAGGAACACTTGGAACGGACTACCAGCTGATGTAGTGAACACCCCAAGCTTAAACTCTTTCAAAGGACACCTCGATAAGCACTGGGTAATTTACTGCTACAGTCAGTGACCAGACACAGCTAGTACCAGGGTGGCTAGGAGCCACTCACAGATGGCGTCGTAGTGGCAGAAGCAGGAACTAACTCCTATGACAGTAGGATAGTAGGTAATAACTAATAATATATAGAAGAGAACTGATAAGTTGTAGTGTCCTTGTTTACATTCCCATAATACATTATAGAGTACATGTGTACAAAGCTATTATTTCTCAAACTAGCTAGCATAGCTGTTCTAATCATGAAGTTTATCAGTTCATATACAAGGCTATTATTTCTCAGATTAGTTGGTTTTAACTACAACATCATTCTACTCACCATATTTGTTTAGCCATTATTTCTCAAACTGGCTAGTCTTTATAATGGACAACAACAACGTTCTACCCATTATGTTTCTCTGTCCACATACAAAGCTGCCATTTCTTACTCTAGCTAGCTTTAACGTATAGGAAGTTTTCACCCCTGTAATTCGATGAAGACATCGAATTTTCGCAAGCAAGACACTTACCTAGATTTTATCCGAAATATCCAACTTAAATTCTGACACAGGCATTCAACGTTTATTGCACCTTTGTGTTCCGGCACTTTGCCGCGGTGCTAAAACATCGGTAAAATCTATGTCCAGCATTTCGGTGTGCACACCAAAATTAACTTGACATCATTTTGCTTCAAACAGCTCCAACATTAATCATTTAAAATAAGAGTTACTTCGAACTAGAGTAAAGTAGATCAAAGTTAATATAATAAATATGGCAGCATCTTTAAAACCTACGTATTATGAATCTTTAATGCCGAGAATCAAGTAAGATTAGCAATATGTATGGATATATATATATATCGCTACAGAAACTTGTGCGCAATGAGGGTGCGCAGAAGAAGCCATCCTTTAAGTTAAAATTTAAAAAAATTATATTTGTCAATTAATCAGGGGAAATTTCAATCGTGGGCAATTTGTCTTGCACATTCCACTGTTCCTTGCCACATCCTGGTAATGTGAAAAGCTAAGCTAGGTGGTGGACTAGTATACATTTTTATGTCCTTGGTTTTACTCGGCTGGGGTTGAAATCCCATGACTTGCTACATGGAAACAGATGCTCAACTCATTTGGCCTTTATTTATTTGTTGTTGTTTTATTTCTTAGCAACATCTAAGGTCATATCAGGACGGGTACCGACTTGTGACAGTGCACATTCATGACCACTGTTTAATGCTGCCCCACCAGGAGACCAAGTCGCCGGCACCACGACCCAATATTCCACACAGTCACATTATCCTGACACTGTGCTAACCAGTCCCTGTTCTATCCTATTAATGCCGAGCGCCAGGCTAGGTAGCAACAAGTATCAATTTTATAAGTCATCGGTTTGACTTGGCTGCAATGAACGTGTTGACACTTCGAGTCGTGTGATGGAACTGTTTATTTACAACTCATTACCCAGCATTCCCCTAGTCATGACGTCACGGTTACATATGACCTGGATACATCACATCTCCTTTCCACAGATATACTTAGCCTAGAATACAGTACGTCAATACACTATATATGAATGTCATATGAGTGTCCTTTACCAAATGCGTCTTAAATGTAAAACATAATTCATCGCTAATAAACTGTGCCTTAAATATATGACATACTTATTCTAATACAATATTCCCTCCCCCTTTTAGATATTTCGACATTATGGCATTTTCTTATTTTTTAATTTTTTTATTTGTTTTCAGTTCATTGTCCATGCCTGATTATCAATAGATATAGTCCGGTGTCACTGTGTGTGTCCTCATAACGAAAATTCATCCCGGCCTTGGAATTATGAATAACTTTTGGGAAATGTGTCACACAGCAATTCATGAAGAAACAAGAATACTTAAATGCGTAAACATGACATAACAAGAAATCCAGCTCTTTTATGGCCAACAAACACATAACTGTCTATCACAATTCTGTACAGCTTGACTGTCTTAAATGTACATTAGAACACATCACGAATAACCCCATCGGTTAGGTGGGGCAATCTGCCTACCGTACCTTGTTTTATAAGTATTGGCAATGTCATTTTGTTTGTTACACCCGTTAGTAACGGTTTTCTTATCTACTTGTGAACGACCTGGTTCACTTATGCACGTTGTATGTTTTCTGTCTGGGGGACATCTATAAATGAACCTCTGGTTCCTTCGCACAACACGTTCGTCTTTGGTAAGGATTTCATAATCCCTGGGTCCAGGTGCATTCCTGTGAATGATACTACCTGCCTTCCATTCGTTCTTGTGGTCTTTGTACCTAACGTTATCACCAGGTTGAAGGACGTGCAATGGTTTTCCAGCCTTTTTATCAAAGTACAATTTCTGACTGACAACACTGATTCTTTTTGAACAGCGTCAATTTAGACTTTTGTACATTAGGTCTAAACCGATAATCAAGCATAGGTATGCGTGTCCTCAATCTGCGAGACATCATCAACTCAGCTGGGGATGCATCAATACCCTGCAGGGCAGTGTTCCGATAGTTCAAAAGGCCTAAATACATGTCCCCACTACCTGTACTGGTCTTTTTTAATATGTTCTTTACAGTTTGCACATAACGCTCAACCTGGCCATTGCTCTGTGCGTGCATAGGGTTAGTATACACAGGTGCGAATCCATACTCAGACGAGAAACTGGTATAATCACTGCTTTTGAATTGGGGGCCATTGTCAGATACGACATACTGAGGTATGCCGTATCTGGCAAACGTTTGTTTTAGCGCAACTATAACTGCTTTGCTTGTAGTGCTGGGCATTTCTATGACCTCTGGGAATTTAGTATAATAATCAACAATCATTAAATAGTTCAAGTCATTTACGTGAAATAAATCCACCCCGATTTTATAAAATGGTATGTCCATGATAGGATGACTCATCATGGGCTCTTTGTGAGGGTCATTCCTAAAATTCTGACAAATTTGACATCTGGCGATTTTGTCTTCTATTTGAGCATTCATCCCTGGCCAGAAAACAGTATCTCTCGCTAACTGTTTACATTTAATTATGCCTAAATGAGACTCATGTAGCTTATTTAACATCTCTGGCTGTAACGCTCTAGGGATAACTATTTGTATACCTTTCAAAACCAAACCACCAGATGATGTTAAGTCCCTATTGTAAGTATAGAATGGTTTTACATCTGGTGCTACATTTTTGTTGCTAACTGGCCATCCATTTACAGTAAAATTTATTATTTCTTGTAGTGTGCTGTCCGTTTTTGTTGCCGAAATAATTCGCTGTACGATATCCATATCAACATCTATGGCAGCCACCGACACGTTCCCATCGAACAGATCGTTAGGTTCTACACTATGTGTGTGCGCCCTGGACAGTGTATCTGCAAAATAAAGGGTCGACCCCTTAGTGTACACTACTGTCAAATTATAGTTTTGCAATCTCATGCGCATACGTTGCATTCGAGCCGATAGCTCGTGTATAGGTTTCAGCATAATTGACTCCAAAGGCTTATGATCGGTCTGAACAATAATTGCATTACCATATATGTACTCGTGAAATTTCTTACACCCAAAACAAATAGCGAGAAGTTCTTTTTCTATAACTGCATAACTAATTTGACAAGTATCTAAAGCCTTTGAAGCCATGGCAACGGGTTGATCGTTTTGGAAAATTGTTGCTCCCAAACCGTATTTGGACGCATCTACTTGCAATGCTATTTGTTCTGTGCAGTCAAAATACCTTAGGACAGGTGCATTTCTCAACAATATTTTAAGACTCCTGAATGCTGTTTTCTGTGGTTCATCCCAATGTCATGCTACATTCTTTTTTATCACTGTCCGTAAAGGCTGAGTCATTTGCGCCATATTATTTATAAATTTACTCACATAATCAATCATGCCTAGAAACCTTTGCACTGCGGGTTTGTCAGTGGGATCCGGCATGTCAATAATAGCTTGTACCCGCTCCTTATTTGGACTCAAACCGTCCGCAATAATTACATGACCCACATAATTAACCCTGTTCTGGCAAATTTTCGACTTACGTGGATTCAATTTAAGATTCATCTCTCTTGCCCGGGACAAGACTGACTCTAAACATGTATTATGTTCATGTATGGTTCTGCATGTATTAATATATCGTCCGAAATTACATGAACACCTGTAATGTCCTGTAGCATCTCATTCATTTCCTGTATGAAAATGTCACCTGCTGTTTTGATGCCAAACGGTAATCTCGTGAACCTGAACCGACCCCATGGGGTATTAAATGTACAAAGTCTGGAACTATCTTCATCTAACTGCACCTGCCAATACCCACTATTCGCATCTAACACAGAAAATAATTTGGCCCCGTGTATTTGAGATACCACCTCCTCTACCGTACGTACCGGATACGGTCCACGTAGGATAGCTCTGTTCAATTTTGTGGGGTCCAAGCACACTCTAATTTTTCCTGGCTTTCTCACTATGGTTATAGAGCTTACCCATGGGGTTGGTTCATCCTGTCTTACAATAACACCCAAAGCCAACATACGGTCTAATTCTTTTCTAACATCATTAGTAATAGCGACAGGTATTCTACGAGGAGGATCGATTACGGGAGGCATAGATACATCAACATGAATCTTAGCGTTTACTTTTATCAGGCCTAAACCACCAAATACATCTGAATATGTCTTTACCAGTTCTTGGGCAGCCCGTTCATCCGAATCTTCCTTGACAACATCAATACGAGCTAAGAGGCCAAGATCCACGCAGGCCTCTTTACCCATGATAGCACTGCCTGCATCTGTCACTTGAAACTTTAGTTGTTTGCCATTGACGTCCAGATGCACCTCCCCAGCTGGCACTATGCGATCCCCGTTGTATGTGATGAGGTGACATTTCGAAGGATTCAAGGTGACATCACCTAGTCGACTGTAGACTTCCAACGGCAAAATGTTTGCCTCCGATCTCGTATCCATCTTGAAAGACACATCACAATCCCTAATCTTGAAGTTGGCATACCACAATCCAGAGTTATTGTCGGTCAAGTTGTACACAGCACCGACGAACAAGTCATAAGCCTGACCTATATCTGACTCCGCGTCACTAACGTTATTTGGGTCAACAAATATCTCATTAAGCGGCACAGAATGACTGTTCTGAGCCCTGCAAACTTCCGGAAATGTCCTATTTTGTGACACGCAGCACATGTCTTTCCCCGAGCAGGACAATTACCCCTTGGGTGATTATATCCACACTTATCACACTGAAAAGACTGTGTTCGTGGCTGTTTGGACAACACTGATGCCGTTGGTTTCCATGGCGTCGGGGTGCGATTCGGCAGTCCTTGACGATGCCCGTTGGCGGTCGCTATGCTGGCTACGTTGTCTTCGTAGCTGTTTCCATTACTATGAACCAATTGTGTCGCTTTATGCTCACTAAGTCGACACATCTGTACACACTGTTCCAGAGATAAATTTGGTGTTTGTAACAAGCGATTCCGTAAAGTGTTATCCTTCACACCACATACCAACCGGTCACGCAACAACGAATCCTCGACGTTGTCATAACAGCAGTGTGACACTCGCGATTTAAGCTCTCGAATGTATGAATCAATGTTCTCACTCGTCTGGTTTTAAGAATTAAACTGGTAATGTATCACAGTAATATTAGATTTCCCTTCACAGTATTCATTAAAAGCAGCAATGAGAGGGCCAATTTTGTCTTTATCATTTGCGTCAATCTTTAAAGTTTTGTGGATTTTCTGCGCTTCCCTACCAGCCACATGCAGGAACACGCAGCACTGTACCTTCTCTGACTTTGAAGATGCACCCGACGCTGTTGCGTAAATCTCATATGCTTGCAACCATGACCTCCAGTTCATGGCCATGTGTTCGTCCACGTTCAATTCAGTAGGGGGTTTCAAGCCCGTTAATGCCGTGTCGTTGAGTTCTTCCGACAAATCTGACACCATGCAATGAACGTGTTGACACTTCGAGTCGTGTGATGGAACTGTTTATTTACAACTCATTACCCAGCATTCCCCTAGTCATGACGTCACGGTTACATATGACCTGGATACATCACAGGTAGCAACAAGTTTCAATTTTATAAGTCATCGGTTTGACTTGGCTGGGATTCGAACTACCGACCGAACGCACGGGAAGCCTGCGCTCAATCGATTTAGCCACCGCGTCCAATACTAATTTGTCAACCCCGTGTGCTCAACACGAACTATATCACTAGTTAGGCGAATTAAACAATTTTAAGTTCACCAATGTTAAACTATGGGGCTAATTGTCAGGCCAGAGAATTTTCTTTAACCAAATTCACTTTAGTGTCTTTTATTTTGCTATTGCACAGTAATTCAATAATGCTGTATAATATTATTTGTTGGCGAACTGTTAATAGAGCAACTCCAAATTGAGCGGGTTAAATATTACATGCTTTGCTATAATTCATGAGAGCTATGGATCATTGCATCCTCGCTCCCACTCTCTCTAGCTCTCTCCTCTCTCTCTCTCTCTCGCCCACCCATTCTCTCTCTAGTCGGGGACAGCCAAGGCTAGTCGTGGACAGCCAACTCTTAGCGCGACAAACATTCTCTCTTAACAACAACAATTTGTTTAGTTAACTGAAAGTGATAAAAATACGCAACATTAAGCCGTATGGATATTACTTATCCGTATTTGTCACACTAAGAAAAACAAGGCAGTCCTGTATTCATTGTTTTTATCTGTCTTTGGTTTGTTACATTCATTGATTAAGCATGGGAAATTACATTGTACAACTATGGACAATTGGTCTTCCTCATTGCAGTGTTCCTTCCTTGCCATATCCAAGTAATGCTTAGCGCCAGGCTAGATAATGACAAGTGTAACATTTAAAATCATTGGTTTGACTCAGCTGGGGTTTGAGCCCGCACCTGGCGCAGGGGAACATACACTCAACTCATTCGGCCACCCTGTCCTTCATAGATTATTCAATGAACCTAGCTAGAATAAGCACACACAAAAGAGTTTTATTGGGATCTTGAGACTTCGATAATGGACCTTTTATCCAATGTGTTCACGTCACATAGAATCGGTCGATGACTTATTCGTAAGCCACCCCCTTGGCTGCAGTCTAATTTTAGAGGTGGTCTTTTTGGTGACCACTGCGTTGTGGGGGAAATCGAACTCCAGGCGACACACTACAAAGATGATACTATCATGTTTTGTTTAAACTAAGAATTGACAATAACTAAGAATTGGCAATGACTTTGCAATAATTTTGCCCACAGAACAGTTTAGCTTTCAGCAATATTATACCGGAATAACATAGGCAGATGGGGCACTCTTATACCGGTAAGTATACCGCTTATACCAGTTTAAGGACTCTTATACTGTCCGCGGTATAACATTGTGGCGTTCTCTGTGGTGGAGTGGTTAGAGTGTCTGACTTTTTTTCTAGGTCAGACTCCTAATCTGAGGGTCGGCGGTTCGATTCCGCCAATTTGGATTTCCACCGCTGTGTATAACTTACAGCGTCATCAAAGGCCGGTTGCTCTCATACCATGTCTATGTGGTGTGGGAGGTTAAAAATCCCTTGGGTCGGTAAAAGTGTAGGCTCAGGCTTTCTATCGACCAGCAGTGGAGTGGGGAAGACCAGTCATCTGTGACTGGGATTTCCCCTTCTTGGGAGAACTAATGTACCCAAAAAAAAGAAGAGAAACAAATAAGTGTTCACACTTCCTGTCTACCATTCGCTATATCGCTATATTGTCCCGGAGGAGTAACATAACCCTAAGAGTCCTCATGCACATATTTGGTCATAGAAACAAAATGTATATACCAAAATTGTGCAAATGTGGCACCAACAAAACTAACATAATTAAGGCTAGCCACTAACAGCTAAGAAGACAATGCAACTACCAAATTGAGACTATTGCTGTTCAGCGGTGAAAACAAGGCCTGATGTGACTTACTCATTATGGACAGGGTAAATAACCCATCACACACAACAATAAAAATAAGCAGGAAAAAAAGCATGCAAAGTTGTGCTGGAGAGAATTTGAATCTAAGGAGACTGTTTTATTAGGGATGAGGCAATATGATGCTGGAATGTTATTGCCCTAGCTGGTTCATTCTGATACATTATTATCGGGGGACAGAACTCAGAGGAATCTTTCATACTTCAACAACGCATAGTTTTTGTGCATAGACAACCAGTCTGGATCACACTTCTTATTCACGTACGAGGACTTCTTTGGCAGTCAGATAACGTGGGTCTATTCTGCTCGAGAGCTGGACCTACTTTTGCGGATGATAAGGCGGGAAACCCCACCTGGCGGTTCTACTCATGAACTACAGGTACAAAACACGGTTCCCACAAACTGGTTGCGTATCAGTCATGTATAATGAGCCCACTTGAAGGTTAATACTGGGATGTTAAAGTTGCATAGTCCAATGGTTTTTGAGATTTTGAGATTTTCTGACATAAATACATTAGATTGATCGTTATAATGTACCTTACTTTAGCTTGAAGTAACTTTTATTTTAAGTGGGTAACTTTTGAGATATTTGAAGTGCAACCATGCTAAATTAATTTTGGCAAGCTTGCCAAAACTCTGACATCATGGCCTTCTGCAGTAACAGGTTCTATTCAATTGCCTCACTATTCCCATATGTGTGGCAACAAATGTTTAATAAGTGCACCAGTATCGAAGGTAAATATGTAGAATCCAATTTAGATAATTATTTTGGTTTTGAAAATTTGATGTTGTCATCAGACTATGCAGCTCTAAGACGGTCATAGTAGGCATAAGTACCGCATGGCATGGGTCTGAGTTTAGTGGATACTAAATTATATAAGGTGACAATGTTTATTTGTAATTTTTCACCAACATTCTTGTCCCTCTTATTATTCTTTCAGAGCGATTCATTGACAATCTGAGAGAAAATAAGAAATTACAGATAATCTGAGTGGACTTTGAAATCATTTGGACACATATAGTGTTAAACCCCCAATTGTTACTACTATTAGGACTGCTACTCCTAATTCTACTATTACCGCTATCACTACTATTACATATTATGACCATTATTACTGCTACTGCTACTACTAACACTATTAACACTATAAATACTGTCATTAGTGTGACTACCATTACCTCTAATAATATTAATATCAATATCAATACTGCTATTAGTATTACCACTAATTCTAATATTACTACTAATTCTACTATTACTACTATTTTTACTATTACTACTATTAGTATTATTGATGCTATTACTACCTTATTAACACTATTAATCATATCATTACTTGGACTACTATTACTATTATTACCTCTAATAATAGTAATATCAATATTACTACTACTATTTCGACTAATACTACTATTACTACTAATTATACTATTCCTACTATTATTACTACTACTATTATTGCTGATATTATTACTGCTATTATTAATACTATTGATACTATCATTACTGTGACTACTATTACTACTATTGCCTCTAATAATAGTAATATCAATATTACTAGTAATATTACTACTGATTCTTCTCTTACTATTTTTAGTAATATTACTACTATTACTCCTAGTACTGTTGTTACTTCTATTATCAATATTACTGTTTTTAATACTATTACTACAATTATTACTACTACAAGTTACAACCATTCCACATCGCTCAGAGCACTGCACCTAGATGAAAGTCGACGTAATAGGTAAACATTGTGTCAATCCCATCAAGGTGCATTTGTAATGCTAATCGATTGTGCAGCAAGTGTGTGACAGGATGGTGGTACGCTACTCTCTGAGACACTATGCAGACACCCAGCGTAACATTGCAGTACGGTCATCCAACTTGGCCTGTTCTATGCACAGCTTTTAAGGACTAGCCATAACTGTCAATGTTTGTCACAATTCTAAAAATGTTAGGTTTTGGTTTGATCACCCGACCCCCCCCCCCTCATAAATAAAAACATTGTTAAAAAATGTGACCGATGTTATAAGTGGAAAGAAATCCACTTCCCTCCCTTCCAAACATTGTTCAGATTGTAAAGAACATCAAAATTTATGGACCGTCAATTTGTCTCATGGGGTGTACCTTCATGTAAAATCGTGATCGAGAAAAATGTCTATAAATATATCATGGGCAATAGCTAAATTGAGAAATGCATTATTGCAATGCATTATGAATAGTGATTCATTAAGCACATGGTCAGTGTATAACCTCTGGAGAAATGTCCTATTGTATTTATATTACACCGAGAGAGTCCTGGCTTCCCGTGGTGGAAGGTTGTGGGATCAAAATCATAGCCGAGTCAAACTAATCATTTACAAAGCTGATACTTGTCACTACCTAGCCTGGCGCTCGGCACTAATAGGATAGGGTAAGGACAGGTCAGCTCAGTGTCCAGATGAGGTGACTGAGTAGGTTATCGGGTCATGGGGTCGGGCACAGTGTCCAACTGGGATATCACTATGAAATCGACATGATTGCATAGTCATAGATCACACCGATGCCTGTACTACTAGAAGTTTGATGTTGTGAGGATGTAAGAATTCAATAAACAAACACAACACTATGACTGATGCCCACACTATCCGGACACCAGCAGTAGCCAGACACCATGACCCAATATCCGGAAATTAAGCTGATCCGTTCCTTTTCCTTGTCCCAGTGAATCCAAGCACCAGGCAAAGTAGCGACAGGTATCAGTTTTGTAAGTCCTCGGTTTGGCTCATATCTGCGGTAGAACAGACGGGTTGGCCGAATGAATCCCGTTTTGGTAGATTGGGGGTTTGAAACCTGGTCAAGTCGAACCACTGACTTAAAAATGTATACTTGTCGCTTCCTAGCCAGGCGCCCAGCATAATTAGGATAGGGCAAGGACTGGTTGGCTCAGTGTCAGGATAATGTGCCTGAGTAGGATACCCCAGGTCATGTTGCTGGCAGCCTGGTCTCCCAATGTGGCAGCACTATAAAGTCACCATGAGTGTGCACTGTCACAAGTCGGTACCCATCCTGATAACAGTGATATGATCTTAAATGTTGCCAGGACGTAAAACTCAAACAATCAACTAACCAATCCTGTGCGGTTCTTTTTGTTGATAACCGTATTGCGCGTTTGAACCTCTCCCGTTCCCACACAGTGTAAGCTGGGATGCGATGGAGAGGTGCTCCACAATGCGGTCAGCCCCGCACACCGACACCACCCAGACCGGAAGCAGAGGAAGAAGACAAGTCACTAGTATCCCGCCAGGGTGCGTCACGCCAACCGGAAGTTACCCGAGTTGTTGGCTTTTCTCAACAAAGGGATACTTTATTTCCTGCACAGCAATGTATACCCTCTCTGTATGTTAGTTTTTTGTAATTCTCGAGCGTGACAAGTTAGTTTAAAATTGCGGACAGTGTCATGTTGGAAACAGCGGCTTTCATCCGATCACTGAAGTTGAGCAACGTTGAGCCGCATCCAGTACCTGGACGGATGACCGACTGGGAATGCCAGGTGCAGTAGACATCCTGATACAGGCTTATTTATTGCCTACCAAAGCTGAAGTTTGTAAGTAATACACCTGGACCATCTTTTAATTCACCGCTTCCTGAGCTGGGAGATGAGATAAAGTATTGCGCCTTCAGACCCCACTTCTGTGCACTTCCTGTGCTGCCATGGATACCAACAAAACAAACATCAATGCCTTACCATGGTTCCCAGATTCAAGTAAGTTGGATTCTATTTCCAAGAAAATGTTCTATATCGAGGTAATTTAAAGGAACTGTTCAAAACCAGATATAATTAAAGTTTCATAATCAGATAAAAGCCTAACATTTTCAAACCCAAAGCACTTGCATAAATTTAATCATATATATCCAATTAATGAAAACACGAAAAACAAAGAATTTAAATTAAGGAAACTTCCGTTAGTGTAAAAGCCAATCGAAGCATTACTTAAATTGACTTTGCTTTCCATCCTAGACTGGATACTCATTATATAACAGCCGTCAAATGTTTCTATTTATTAACATAATAGCATGCTGGTCCCGGTTCTTTTGGATCCAATATCTCTCTTCTGAATAAGTGTTCGCTGGTTCCCAAGGGAGGACTGAAGCTGTGATCTAGTGTGTTTGCATATATATATATATATATATATATATATATATAAATATATATATATATCTTAATTAAATATTCTTATTCAAAAATAAAAATCAAACACATTGCACTTAGAATAGGTTATTTCAGTATATGTTCCATACCATTAGACTGAGTTCCCCATTTCTATTAGTAGTGGGTTGTTGGATGGTTGGTGGAGTTTTAGATCCTGGCAACATCTAAGGTCATATCAGGACAGGTACCGACTTGTGGCAGTAGTAACTCATGGCGATTTTATAAATAGTGCTGCCTCACTGGGAAATCAGGCCGGCAGCATCATGCCCCAATATCATGCGCATGGAAAAAGCCGCAAGCTAACCTGCCATTTTCTTTCTCTCTCTCTTTCCCTCCTCCCTTACCCTCCCCACATTCCAGTTGTAGTGTACAGCGAGGTCGTCTTGGGGACGCCCAACATGGTTCTCTTTGTGATCGGCTTCAGCCTCTTCTTCATCATCTTCTCTGGCCTCGTTTTCATCACGGTGGCCCGCCGTCATACGTCACGTGACCGGAAGTCCCAGCTGTTCGTGGCTCTTGCCGGGCAAGAGAAGGTGCTCATCGGAGAGGTGACTCCGAAGAAAGCGATGAGGAACGGGAAAAATAACAATATCTCTCATGATGGTAACTCAAACACAAGTGAGCAGGCGAATAAATATATGTTGTAGTGCATGCACCATAGTGGTGGCTCTATGTATGAGCATAGCTCGTGGTTTCTGGAACGTTCGTTTGATCAAATCGGGGCACGTCCAACTAACTTGACAAAGCAGGAAGTGATGCGCCGCTACATTAGCCGAATCGACGTAAGCGGACACCGTCACCAGGTATATATAGGCCTACATGTTCTTATGGATTTTTGTTTATTTTTTAATTATTATTTTGTTACTTGCTGTCTGGACTCCACCCCGCCCACAACTCTTCTATCGCCCCGCCGGTCTCCTCTCCTGGTTTGATTAAAAATAATATTGCAAGGGGAGGCCGCGGCCAGCTTTTCACCTTCTACCACCAATATTCCGTTTGTTTCTCCGGCTCGCTGTCTGGTCAACCCAAAGCAAGGAGGTATAGCTCTCAATTCTCCTCATTTATATTTCCTCAATCCTACCCATTACCTTTTTCCTTTCTCTTTGGCTTCTACCAAGACCCGACCGATTTATCGGTGCCGCTCCAATGCTGCCGGTATTCAGCCTGTAACCGACACAGGTTATGAACAACCCACTGAACTGAATGTATGGAATTTACATATTATTAACATAGCCCTTTTTCGTGGACAGAGCTGCTAAACTACCCTAGATCTATAGACAAAAGTGTTGGATGGCTGGGTTATGGGTGGAGTGACATGAATTCCGAATCTAATACTAGTAGTAGGCAACATATATTATTAACATAGATCTACTTATCTATCATAGCCCTGAATCGGTAGAGCGCTAGCTTCCCGTGCAGAAGGTCGGGAGTTCGAATCCCAGTCGAGTCAAAACAATAACTTATACAATTGATACTTGTCGCTACCCAGCCTGGCGCTCGGTCTTTATAGACGAGATCACCATTCTGACTGCGCATGCACTGAAAATGGTGCTGGCAGCAAAGCAAAGGCGTATGGCCATTGAGTTTGACGATACACATAGGGCAAAACTTCGATTTATTCAAAATTAATAAAAATACATAACAATTTGGCACAAAGATAGATGGATGGATGCAATATATAATAATATAATGAATAAGTTTAAGACACAACTCTCCATAATTAAGCATTTTGAGCTAAGTAACATACAATTTCAGTCACTTTACAGGCTAATGTTTACATCACCATTGACTAGACATAAGTAATTCTTGTTCTAAATATTAAAATGTCAAATGTGTCAACAAAAACTTGCTTCAAAGAACTATATAACCAATATCTGATTAACCCTACTCATTTTCTAGTTCTACATATGTCTTTAACCATAGGATATAAATAAAAACATGAATACAATAAGTAAAGCTGACTCTGGCTATGGCTCTAACACTAGTCTGAGTGCCCAGATTTGTCTAAATCTAAATGCACATGGCATAAGATGTGCTGATTTCGATTGATGTAAATACAATGCTGGATAAAAGATTAATATCTTAATTTATTATATATATTTTTTTAGTTGGTATTCTATTTTTCAAACAAGAGCTGAGGTGAGCTGAAACTAGCACATTTCATAGCTGGACCCAGTGTATTAGCATGTGCCATGTGCTTCTCGCGGGTTAGTTTTTCTTCCACGCATCCCACAATGCACCGTGCGGCTGGAATGGCGATGTAGTCTATTGCCGACATGGCATAAAACAACCACCAATCAATCAACCCAACTCTATCGCCATGTATTATCTGGTATTAGAATAGTTAAGTTAGAACTTGCCTAAATTGAAAGTAGTAGGCCCCTGTACCGGTCAAACGGTAGAAAGCTCGTCCGTGCAAAAAACGGCGGTTAGTGAAGTGTTCTGCAGCGTGGTGGCGCCACTGGTGATGCATAGTCAGACGACCAGGCTGGGCATTCAAGTTACATAATCAGATGGCATCGAGATTCTGAAAATTGTTTAAGGGACTAATTCAGGGTGATCGTTGTAATTTACTTTATTTTAGATTAATGGCTAACTTTGGAGTTATTTGTAATGAAAACGTGCAGATTAAATTTGTGATGCACAATGCAATATTTGGAGTAACTTTTAATTTGTTTTAAATGATTAACTTTGGCGATATTTGATGTGAAACCGTGCAGATTAAATTAGTGGCGCACATCACAATGCTCGATATATTTAATAGACTTGCATGAGTTTTAGTACTGATAGGTTCTATTAGAATTAACCTAATATCCCATAGGATAAGTGTTTTGCTTTATAATCTTTTATATTTACATAAAACTATGCAGCTTTACTGTTTTCTCTTCACTGCAATTTAATGCAACTTTAAACACAGGAGGACACTAATAATAATATTACAACTTTCCAATAATTTATATTTGCATAATCCTTATGCATCATATATGGCCTACTGTAGGTGTGCGTGTGTAAATTCGGAGGTACCAGAAAACAAGACAATGTGAAGTGTTTTTCATTTCCTCTGTTTATTTATAGATTCTCGTGTCCACGGTGCGAAGATGCAGACTGTGCGTTGGAGATGAGATAGAGATTCTAAACAGCACACATGGAAGAACATCATAACGCAGCTCACTTTCAGCACAGGGTCAATACAATCATAATAATGTAGATTTAATAGAGCATCCTCCCTAGCAAAAGTCATTCTAAGGTGCTGCACAATTAAATATAAGCAGAGTCAGCAACAAACAACCACGATTGCAACTATAGGCACAACTAGATATACATCTCGGTTTATCTGGTTTCTGAATTACCTTAGCTTAATTTAGCGAAATGTCAAATATGTGAACTTGCTTCAAAGGCTTGTATGGCTTTCTAACCCTACATACACAATCCTTGCACCACCATGAATAATGCAAACAAAAATAACAGAATAATAAAAGAAACAAACTGACTATCAAAGTAACTCTTACTCTAGATCAAAAACCTTGTTCACACATCACAACTTTAGGCCGAACTAGAGGAGGCGAACTAGAGGAGGCGAACTAGGCATCCTGTCCACACAAGCAGTACTTGGGGCAGTTTAAGGCGGAAATCGATCTCTGCGCATGAGCAAGTCCATACTAACCAGCACCATTTTCGGTTCGTCGACGTCACCACGAGAGAGTGTGGGTTCGACCTAGATATGTATTGACTGAGTTGTATTGTTTTGGAACGGTCAAGACTTCTGCTGGGCAGTGAAACCCTAAAAATAAATGATGAAAAAAATATCTGTGCACCTCTAGCCGGTTCATAGACCAAATTATATTATATAGTGTGCCGTGCTTAATCCGCTTCAAGTAAACCGCTACCATCCACACAAGCTAGGTGGGCCGATTTAAGTTAGTTCGGTTCATCTAATCTACCTCAAGAGGTGGTTTAGATGAAGCGAACTAGATGAGGCGACTCAGGCTTAATTCGCCTCAGAGTAGTGTCCACATGACCAATTTGAGGTGAACTATAGGAGGCGAACTAGTTGAGGCGACTTAATGGGCCAGTGTGAACGGGGCTTAAGCCCAGACTTTTCTTGGTGTAAATGCAGATGTCCAATGTGTTAAGAGGAAGATTGCTGCACAGGCATGGATTTAGTAAGTTGCATGGTGTTGCATTGAAGACTGCCTTTCTAACATGCGCACTGTAATTATTTTCTATTTGTATTCTAATTCCTGAAGCCTTACACTTGCTTCTATGGTTTTGAGTGTTATCCAATGCATTATTTCTGAAAGTCTACCCCTGTGGCCCTAATCGATTAATCACCTCGCATCATTCCAACCACTTTTTTTTTGCGCATGCGCAAACCCTACAACCTCGGGTTGCATAAACGAATGTGCTCGTGGCGAGAAAAGTGGTGGCTTAATCCGAACCTTTAAAAAACAAAAAAAACAATATAACTTCAGCAATATATGATTTAAAGTATTTTATGATTGCATAATTTAGTTATATGTCCATTTTAATCGGGGTGGTATTTTACATTAAAAAAAGTGTAGCTTTGCAGTAAGGGCTCTCAATACAAGTACCAGCACAAATGCTCCTGATGCCCCAGCAAAGACCTGGGCCCGTATGCATGGGGCGGTGGTAGCGCCCTACACCTGGGGGTAGCGTGGATTTCCGGGGTAGCGGCGAAAAGTCGGTATGCATGGGACCGGGGTATGCAGACCCCGGGGGGTAAAAGTCGGGTAAGCTACCCCCAGTTTGTAGCAGGTATAAGGGTGGTGGTAGGGACCTACTCGGGCCAAATCTATTGAATGCGATCATATTTAACAGAATTCATACCCAATAAGTGAAATTTGATCAATTTAACCCTAAATTCGAGGCGTTATTAAAGCCACCGCCGCATTGGCCGTGATATTAATAGTTATATTTTCGAATCGACGAACGTAAAGTAAACAAATCGCCACCGCATCGACGTCGCTTTCCATACTGGTGGCGGCGGCGGTTTGTTTACTGTACTTTCGTCGATTCGAAAATATTAATATTAATATCGCCGCCGTATGTAATTCTGTTAAATATGATAGCATTTCATAGTTTTGAGCCTAATATATGGCTACAAACGCAGAGGGATTTCCCAAATCTATAAATAACTACAAGGGTAGCTACCTCCTCGCCGATTTGGCTTTATGCATACCCCGTGACCCATTTCTTACCACCGGTGATAGCTACCCCAAACTCGGTCCTTACCACCGAGGGCGATAAATAATTTTTCATGCATACGGGCCCTGGGGCATTGGAGTCGGATCATTTTGGACACAGCCCATGTATTTTTACGTTCACCTCTGGGTGTTCTGTTTGAAATCCTGATGACTCGGATGATCCAAATCATCTGGAGTCCTAATCGAATACGGCCACTATGCTAGTTCTACCCATGCAGTACCCTCAGATGGTGGGTTGGTGGTGGAAATCGTCTATTAGTACTAGTATTAAGCGTGTTAGAACCAAGATGGTGCAGTGCCTTTGGGGTTCATGAGAGGTTCAAAAACGTTGTCTTATACCCCAGTCACACTACTGCTTGCGACCACTTTATGACCACAAAAAAGGGGTGGTCACATAGAGGTCGCAAGTGGATGCAAAATGGTCCTTAAGTGGTTGCCGACCTCCTGGTGACCATTTTGGTTTCAAGGAGGTTGTAGCTATTGCCCTAAAAACCTGCTTGCAACCAAAATCGTTGCCCAAAGATTGACGGCCATTCCTTTGGACGCAAAGAGGTCACAAGGAGGTGGGTTCTTTGGTTCAAAGTGGTCACAAAGCAGTCACAAGCGGTCGCAAGCCTTACTGTGACTGGGACTAGGCTGAAATGTTGCAAATACTAAAACGTTGAAACGCTGCCTCACTTTGAAATATGATGCTGAAGCTGGGACCCAGCAGGCCACTAATCAGGCCTTGGAACAGTCTGGGCGTATTCGATTAACCAACTTGGGTCACCCGAGTCACTTTTTGGCACATGCGCACATCTTACAGACTTGGGTTGAATAAACGAACACGCTTCTCCACACTTGGGGTGGAAAAAAATGGTGGCTTAATCCAAAACGTTTTGTTTAAATAACAAATATAACTACAGCAAAATAGGATTTAAAGTGTTTTATGATTGCATAGTTTAGTTATAGTTTCATTTCATTAATCTGGGTTATTAAAAAAAGAAGAAGCATTAAAGCAACACATAGGACTTGTACTGTTGGGTTACTGGGGTAGGGACTTTTTGCACACGGCACATGTATTTGTCGACTCCACTCGCGGTGTTTGATTTGAAATTCTAGCAACTCGGGTGACCCGAGTCGCCCGAGTCATGTTAATCAAATCGGCCTCTGGTAGTTCGTAAGTGCATCAGTATCTAAGTTTGATGTTGATTTAAATCAAATGTAGAGTTAAGTGTTTAGATTTCTTTTTAAATTGATGCCACACATCAGTCTATGCAGCTTTAATGTCAGCATGCCCACACCTCCTGTTTCCCCCACCCATCAACGGCCAAACAGGGTATTAATATGTGGAGGATGTACGTATTCCTTATACAGTATTCCTAATTCATACACATTATTAAAGCTGCATAGTCCGATGGAGAACAAAATTTTCAAAACCAAAACAATTATCTAGATTTGATTTGGCATATCTAACTTAGATACTGATGCAATTATTAAGTATTTGTCACCCCATAGAAGGGCATACTGAGTCAATTTAATAGATACTGTTACTGCTGAAGCCTATGGTGTCAGAGTTTTGGCGTGCTTGCCAAAACTAATTTGACATGTTTGCAATTCAAATATCTCAAAAGTTAGCCATGTGAAATAAAAGTTATTTAAAACATAAGTAATGTAGATTATAACAATATATTTAATATATTTATCTCAGAATAATGACAGAAATTCAAAACCATCGGACTATGCAACTTTAATACCAGTTTTCGGCCACCGCTGTGAGTGGTGAAACCCTGCATTGTGTGAACGATTTTGAATCTCCAAACTGTAAATTGTATTTGATCTCATTTGACTGTCTTTGTGATGACAGGACACATGCTGTGTCAAAACAACATCGGTCTGGATACAGAGTTGTCCTTTGAAGAGTTACTACCAGAGATACTATGTTTTATACATATATGTACATACAGTCATAGGCCAACTACATACATCTAGGCATACATATACAGAATTGTGCTTTGAAGAGAAATGTTAAATATTATACATATATAATAGATATACAAAGTTGTCCTTTGAAGACAGTTACTTCTATGCATACTATATATTCATATATTCATATATATATATATGAATATATAGTATATATATATAATATATTCATATATTCATATGAATATATAGTATATATATAATGCGTGCACATATATCAGTCATTCTCGGAAACAGGCACTAAAGTGTGAGATGGGAACCAACAGTTAAAACCTTCCAAGTAAAAGCAGAAAACATTCCAAATAAGAGCAGAATTCATGTGCATGTCAGAATTGTATTAAAAAAAAAATTAAAAAATTAAAAAAAAGAAAGAAAAAAGAAGAAGATATTTTACTTATTGATTTTGATCTCATGCAAATTAAGCAATGCATTACTATCACTCAGGTAACATAGACATCAAGCACACATTCAGAACATCATTTTAGCGTATATAGCGAATTCAAACAATATTTGATTGATTACAGTTAAACATACAATACTATGTCATACAAGAAAAAGTTGAAATCTTTTTTGGGTAAGTGCAAAAGGAAATAATTAATTATCACCATCGGAACGTGGAACGCAAATATGTAATACCCAGTTTCAGAGCATGACCCATATGCATACATATACACATGTATTTAAATACATATATATTTCCATCATATATAGGCCTAGGCGTTTAATCTATATCTATTTATGTAGATCTTCTGACATAGAATTATGGTAATGTTTCTTGATCGTCCCTACTTTCGTGGTATTTAACGGTCATAAAATGCATACATATGTATTAATACATTATTTAACGAAATTATCATAACCTTTATTGCTGTGTTATATGACAGACAACCGGTGAATTGTCAGGTGTTTTATTTTCAATGAGAAAATAAAAATAGTGATCAGATACTTATAGTTTTATTTGTTTGCAATCTGTTTTCTTTCTATTTTGCTTGGTTGCAATTTCTTTAGTCGTCGGAATAAATCCTTTGTCAGCATTAATACATTGGTATTCCTGTCATTGCTTCTTGACAGCCATTTAAACCATTTCTAGCAACTCATAAGCACAGAGAAACTGACGAAAAGGTGATCAGAATGTGATTTACACAACAATTTCCTTGCAATTAAACGTCATAGGTTACCAAGCAAGCAAAGAGAGGAAAACACCCGAGAGGAGATCAAATAGGTTAAGGTGGTATGCTATGTGGACTTGTGAAATCGTTATTTAATTTGGCTATAAGCTATCTTTCCTGTGGTTAATGCTGATACCAATAATTTACTGTGGTTAATACTGATTAATTGCAGTACAATAGTACTTCTAATCATTAATCACAATACTTGTCCTGAAATGTATTCCAATATTTAAAACCTAACCCAAAGTGTATTTGCCTTTTGCTTTGCGAATATATTTTGATAGAATTGAATGTTTGCAATATTACCATAAAGCAGGTCCGTGAAAAAGGTTGGGGAGACCAAGCCACCAGATCCTCTTGATCTTTATATAGAAGGTGATGCCCTACTAGTACCGACCCACCCAGGGGGGAGGCTAAGGACTAACATGTGTATATACACATAAACAATACTTGTACTCATCGAGGTGGAAAATGAAATCACCAAAATCCAAACGGAAACGGAAATAGCCCTATATGGGTGCCGCCATTTGTATACTCATGTTGAATAACCAAAATCCAACAAACGGAAACGGAAATAGCTCGTCAAACTTCGCTATGCAGCACACAGGGTGGATGACCGACTGGTTAATAATTACCTATGGGCTTAACACCTTGACGATGCCCTGCCGCAGCGGAGCACATGCCGAATCGAGGAATAACTACAATGGTCCCTCCCTACAAATCTTCCATATATGGTCCGATGACGTCACCAGGACCAGCGAATGTGTTCCTCCACACTACTCTGCTTAATCCACCCCAGACAATACGTGGGTTACTGGGGTGGGGGGGGGGGGGGGGCGGGTCGTTTTGCACATGACACATGTACTTTTCTACCCCACTTGCGGTGTTCGATTTGAAATTCTAGCAACTCAGGTGAGCTGAGTCGTGTTAATCGAAATCGGCCCAGGGGTCGGTCCTAAGCATTGCTTATTCATATTAGTTTTATGTTCACAAGTTATTTTGCCAATAAATTGTGGTCAAATAATAGTTTTGTTGCAGATATATAGGCCTACTACCGAATCACTATTAAATAGTGACATTCAATATAAAACTTCAACGCAATACAGAAAAGTTGTCTCCTAGCTCTAATACAACTATCAACGAACCAATAAAGCGGGTGTAATGACGTCACGAGACAACTTCCGGTGGCCATATTGGATTACATATGAAAGGCTTGCAACTGCTTACATTGTGTTTATTTACCGATTTGTTGGTTTATTTGTCACTGTCTTGAGCAGTTTGGCCTGAAAAGTTTCGGGGAAAGGGTTTTTTGATGGAGGGGAAGTATTTAAAAAAATCATGTATCCTCACATCATTGCTAAAGTGCAGTATGTTGACACTTTGGATGCTCTTGTAGAGTCTGTGGCTATGTAGGTAGGCTAAAGTGAAAAACAATATAGACAGAGAGAAAGAGAAAGTAAAGCAAAAGTAAGAGCGAGTCCAAGCCCCTCTGGTTTATTATATATAGTACATGGATTCTTGGTATAGGATCATACCATTCATTCCAATCAATAGGGACACATCATTCCCAGTTCCTCCAATAGGGACTCAGCATTTCTGGTTTCCATGACCACCAGTGGTCTGCCCACCACCAGAGCTGGTTGACCTGTGGCGACCACCAACCTTGACCCCTGTGTGCATTGACCCCTGCCTCAACAGAAAGCCACGCCCTGAGTGCACTCACACCCAGACTTGCCAATCATCCCTATGTCTATAATTACCTGCCCTCAAGCATGGGCCAAGCCATATATATACACAACATACATATACACATTTTTGGCCGGCCCCACAGAATAATAATATAGGATTTCCATTTCCCCCCTCTGCTGATTATCGGAATATTTTACACTCTGTCAAAGAATTAGAAAGGTTCGGGCAGTACCCGCTAGGGGGCGCCACATACTTCAGCGGCCGCCGACTAGGTTGGCCCAGTGGTGGCCATAGTGTTCTTGGTATAAGACAGGGGGTGCCATAGGTGATATAGACTACATCACGGTTCCGACTGCGCATGCGCTGAAAACGGGGCCGGGAGCAAAGCAAAGGCGTACGGCCATACACGATAACACAGTTTGGCCTTATATGGGCATGTCCTAATTTCGCGAGAACGAGGCCACTTCCGGTTATAGGTAAACAAAAGACTGATAGCCTTGAGTTTGCCAGAACGCACAGTGCAAAGCATTAGTTTTATTCAAAATTAATAGAAATCCAGAACCCTAACCTTATAAATTTAATATAATCTATTCGTTGAATATGTTTTCTATATGTGTACCAAGCGATTTGTTTCTAGATTGTGTGGTTTTAGAGATATTTCACTTTTTCTGTATGAAGATTGCTCTCGACCATCGGCAATGCATTGAGTTTTGCCGTACGCGCAGTGCAAATCGTCAGATTTATTCAAATTTAATAGAAATCCAGAACCCTAACCTTATAAATTTAATATAATCTATTCGTTGAATATGTTTTCTATATGCGTACCAAGCGATTTGTTTATAGGTGGTGTGGTTTTAGAGATATTTCACTTTTTCTGTATGAAGATTGCTCTCGACCATCGGCAATGCATTGATTTTGCCGTACGCGCAGTGCAAATCGTCAGATTTATTCAAATTTAATAGAAATCCAGAACCCTAACCTTATAAATTTAATATAATCTATTCGTTGAATATGTTTTCTATATGTGTACCAAGCGATTTGTTTATAGGTGGTGTGGTTTTAGAGATATTTCACTTTTTCTGTATGAAGATTGCTAACTGGCGAAACTGCCATTCACAATCAATACCGCGTGCGTTTGTGTACCTGCAAACAGGAATTAGGTCAAGATGGCCGCCAAACCGTGTTTAGGTGTATTGAGTTTGCCGATAAGCATAGGGCAAAACTGGCATTTTATTCAAAATAAATAGAAATACATAACAATTTGACACAAACATGGATGGAAGGATGCAATATAATAATATAATGAATATGTTTAAGATACAACTCTCCATAATTAAGCATTTTGAGCTAAGAAACATACAATTTCAGTCACTTTACAGGCTGATGTTTACATCACCATCGATTAGCCAGAAGTAATTCTTGTTCTAAATATTAAAATGTCAAATGTGTCAACAAAAACTTGTTTCAAAGAAATATATAACCAATATCTGATTAACCCTACTCATTTTCTATTTCTACATATGTCATTAACCATAGAATATAAATAAAAACATGAATATAATAAATAAAACTGACTCTGGCTATGCCTCTAACACTAGTCTGAGTGCCTAGATTTGTCTAAATCTAAATGCACATGGCATAAGATGTGCTGATTATATTGATGTAAATGCAATGCTGGATAAAAGATTAATATCTTAATTTATTATATATATTTTTTTAGTTGGTATTCTATGTTTCAAAGAAGAGCTGAGACTAGCACATTTGATAGCTGCACCCAGTGTATTAGCATGTGCCATATGCTTCTTACGGCTTTGTTTTGCTCTGATGCATCCCACAATGCCCCGCGCCGCTGGAACCGTGATGTAGTCTATTAAGCGTAAACCAAGATGGCTAACCGCTGAGTGTTGATGTCACGTGCACTCCCTATATTATATAAATATGATAAGTGAATGATTTGATTTACATTCTATGTTGTTATATTGATACTGTCATATCGTGTGAGGAGTCGACAGAGTAAAAAAAAAAAACTATTGTCATTCATAGTTCAGATTGCAGCATGACCTTGATTTATTCTTGCTCGTTATTAAGCATGAGGAAAGGTCTAACAACAACGAAATTGTGACAATCTCTGAGAATATGCACAGGGGGGGTCGTGGTGTTTTGGAGAAAGATGGGAAGTGAATAGTGTTGTAGATGGCTTTTTGTGTAGATGGAATACCAGAAGAAAGTGTCTGGGGGAGAGAATGGATGGAGGGAGAAGTTTAGGCATACTATTTAGACTGATTCATTTGTGATCTTACATTCATTGACTAAGCAAAGGAAATTTCAATTACAGACAATTAGTGTTCCTCATTCCATTGCACCTCGCCCTATCCTAGTAATGCACAGCGCTAGGTAGCAGCAAGTGTGCATTTTAAAGTAATTGGTTTGACTTTCGTTTTAAGCAGTCAGGTTCCAGTTCATTTTTATATTGATACATTATCATAGGAAAAAAACGCAATTGTATTGACCCTTCCACCACCCCCACCACAAAACTTCCACTCACTAGTAGACAGTTCTGTTTTGAAATGCTACTGCTGTGTTTCCGGTGTTCGAGTTTCGACTCAACATTGTCAGTTCATCTGTGGTTAGTGCGAGCTATATCCATATGGAAAACATGAAATATATAGTTATATTCACTGTAGTTAGAATTGTTTGTGGCAAAGCACAGTTACATGCACTTAAATAATCTTATTTGCACCGGTTCTCTGGAAGAACCAGTTGTCAAAGCGAGATATGTAAATGCGAGATATGTAAATGAGATGACATCATAGACAAAGGGTGCCGGCGGCTCAGGGCCCTGGTCGGGGAATAAAGCATTCAGTATCCAGAAGTCAAAGCGTTCAGATGTCGTACTTTCACATGGTGTCAGATAAGGATGATGCCACCCGCTAATGTGAAAGTACAACGTCTGAACACTTTGACATCTGGATACTAAATGGTTTATTCACGTCCAGGGCTCGCTGAACCGCCGGCTAAACTTTCCATTACGTCATCTCATTTACATACTCCTTTGTCTCACTCCCCATCTAGAACCTCATGCATCGCATTAGCATATATTACCCACGTGTCTGTACGTCTATTATGCATATATCACAGCTAACACACTGCCGGGTCTCAGGCCACCAGGACAGCTCATCTGCAACAACGCACGATCGAACTGGAAAACATGGATCAGAGCATATGACATATATGCCATGGCTGCAGGAGTCGTAATGAAGACAGAACGGGTGCAATGCTGTATCTTTCTGCACATCCTGGGCGAAGAAGCTCAAAAGGTCTTTGCCAAGATATCCATCGCGCTCGCTGACCGAGACAAGATCAGACCGCTCACCAAAGTATTTCAAGCATACTGTGCCGGTAAATGTAACTTGATAATAACACGATATCGTTTTAATAGACTACATCACGGTTCCGACTGCGCAGCCGCTGAAAATGGCGTTGGGCGCAAAGCAAAGCCGTACGCCCATCGAGTTTGCCGATACGCTTAGGGCAAAACTGGCATTTTATTCAAAATAACTAGAAATACATAACAATTTGGCATAAACATGGACAGAAGGATGCAATATAATAATATAATGAATATGTTTAAGACACAACTCTCCATATACCATAGAATATAAATAAAAACATGAATATAATAAATAAAACTGACTCTGGCTATGGCTCTAACACTAGTCTGAGTGCCTAGATTTGTCTAAATCTAAATGCACATGGCATAAGATGTGCTGGTTATATTGATTTAAATGTAATGCTGGATAAAAGATTAATATCTTAATTTATTATATATATTTTTTTAGTTGGTATTCTATGTTTCAAACAAGAGCTGAGATGAGCTGAAACTAGCACATTTCATAGCTGCACCCAGTGTATTAGCATGTGCCATGTGCTTCTCACGGCTTTGTTTTGCTATGATGCATCCCACAATACACTGCGCTGCTGGATCCGTGATGTAGTCTATTCTCATGATCAACCCTCAGAAAACATCTCCACAAGCATAACGGCCCTTAGAGACAGAGTTAAAGATTGCGAGTATGGGCCGCTGGAGGAGTCGCTTTTGCGCGATTGGTTGGTGGCTTGTCTTAAGAACATTAATTTGAGAAACAAAATGCTTCAGATAGCCGATCTTACTCTGGAAAAATGCATAAACATGTAGAAGTCAAGGAAATTTTCTGAATAGGTATGCGGCTGCACATACCGGGGCACCGGTGGTTTGCCGTCTGGGCCGCCATCTTGGAAGTCACCAGCTTGGAAAGCTGGCGGCACCGGTGCAGGCGAATTCAAAATCCAATGTCAGAACTGTGGCTACAAACACCGCCGCGGAGTCTGCCCAGCCAGAGGCAAGACGTGCATTGCCTGCCAGAAGGTCGGGCACTTCAGGAAGGTTTGCCGGAGCAAAGTTGGCAGAGTCAATGAGTTGACCGTGGAAGAACCTGATGACCCTCACAACTCTGAGCAAGACCCGGATCCGGCGGAAGTCAATGTGTTGATGACAGATCTGTTTGTCGGTGCCGTCGACCGCAGCACCGAATGTGATGCTGAACTCTGGTATGCGACCATCCAAGTGAATGGTCATTCAGTCAAGTTCAAGTCAAGTTCAAGCTCGACACAGGATCGGAGGCCAATGTTCTTCCGAGGAACATCTTCGACAGAGTCACGCCAGGTCGGCTGACGAACACCCACTGTTCGCTTCTGACTTTTTCGGGGCATCGGATCACTCCCGATGGTGAGGCAGTGATCGGGATCGATGGCAGAGACTTCACGTTCCAAGTGGTGCAGAACTGCCAACCCATTTTGGGTAAACAGGCTTGTGTTGTGTTGAACTTGTTGGCGCGCATCAATGAGGTGCACTCTAGCGTGCTGACAAACATTTCCACCCCGAGCGACAGCCGCAGATCGCGAGCCAAAGATCTGGTAACCAAATACAAAGACGTTTTTCAAGGTTCAGGGCTCATAAAATTGAATGCTGTCATTCATATTGATAAATCTGTACAACCTGTTGTCGACCCACTGAGGAGGATCCCATATGCCATTCAAAACAAGGTACACAACAAGCTTAATCGTATGGTTAAAATGGGTGTAATTGTTGAGCAAGATGAACCTACTGAGCGGGTTAATTCCATAACAATCGTAAAAAAACCCGAATAAGTTAAGGATCTGTCTGGATCCGACTAAGTTAAACAAAGCTATCAGGAGAGACCTATTCCTGACCAAAACTATTGACAAAATTATCGCTAAGATGTCAAACGCACAGCATTTCTCAGTTTTGGATGCCATGACAGGGTATTGGCAGATAGAATTAGACTATGAAAGTTCACTGTTGTGCACGTTTAACACTCCATGGGGCGGTACAGGTACACCCGTCTGCCTTTTGGCATCCAAACAGCTGGTGACATTTTTATTCAGGAAATGCACCGTGTCATGGGCGATCTACATGGTATCGGTATAGTCACGGATGACATTTTGGTATTTGGGTCAACCGTGGAGGAACACAATGCCAGACTGAAGGCAGTGCTGGACCGAGCTAGGTCGGTAAATCTTAAGTTAAACGACTCAAAATCTTTGATATGCAAAACTACGGTAAAGTATGTAGGTCATCAACTTACCCAGCAAGGCGTGAAGCCAGATCCAGACAGAATACAAGCGATCATAGACATGCCAGAACCGCGTGACAAACAAGGCGCGCAGAGCTTCCTGGGCATGGTTGGGTATGTGCACAAGTTCATACCAAACATGTCCGAGATCACTAAACCACTGCGCACACTCCTCGCTAAGGATGTCGCGTGGCAATGGCAAAGCGAACAACAAGTTGCGTATGACAAACTCAAAGAGAAATTGAGAACTGCTCCTGTATTAGCATACTATAATGTCGAGAAACCCATTACCATATAGGTAGACGCTTGTCAGTCAGGTCTGTAATATATGTGTAAGGGACGTCTAGACACATCTGTAATATATGCTAATGAGATGCATAATGTTCCAGACAGTGAGTGAGACAAAGGAGTATGTAAATGAGATGACGTCATGGAAAGTTTAGCCGGCGGTTCAGTGAGCACTGGACAGGAATAAACCATTCAGTATCCAGAAGTCAAAGTGTTCAGATGTTGTACTTTTACAAGGTCTAGGTGCTGTGTTAATGCAGGAAAACAAGCCAATCGCACTCGCATCTCATGCGCTCGACTCAGCGCAATGTGGCTATTCCACTATCGAAAAAGAAATGCTCGCCATATCTTTCGGCTGACAGAGGTTTCATGACTATATCTTTGGCAAAGAAGTTCAAATTCAAACTGACCACAAACCGTTGGTGGCGATAATGCAAAAGCCGATACATAAACTGTCAGCACGGATGCAAAGAATGCGAATGCGATTACAGAATTACAACGTACAGTTGTGTCACATTAAGGGTTCTCTAATGTTCTTTGCAGACACGTGCCAGAGCACACAGTGCCGATGTAGGTCACGCTGCCCTATTTGACGACACACTTAGTGTCGCTGAAGTGGACATGCAATCATCCAGTCTGTTAAGTAAAATTGTCAAAGAGTATGAAAATGATGTATCCATGTCCATGTTAATAACACATATCGAGAACGGTTGGGACACTACACGCATACAGACACCTCCATGTCTAAGGCAATACATTCCACACAAAGACAAACTAACTGTAGAGAATAACTTAGTGATGAAAGGCAATCGGGTTGTGGTACCTCCGAAGCTCCGCAGTGAAATGATTGAAGCGTTGCACGAGACGCACGTGGGTATCACTAAGTCCAAGCAGTTAGCACGTGACTGCATGTTCTGGCCTAACATCAATAAACAAATTGAGGAAAAAGTCAGTCGGTGTGACACATGCCAAAATAACCGAAAGAGTTTACATAACAAGCCATTGATAAACCACCCGATAGCATGTCAACCTTACGAAAAAATAGGGGCGGATTTATTTGAAATAAACCACAAAAATGAATTAATAACCATATATTACTACACTAAATACCCTGAGGTAACTTTGTTGAAGGATACGGCGTCTGTCACGGTGGTCAAGGCCATGAAGGATAACTTCGCTAGGCATGGTATCCCAAGCCAAGTGATTTCGGACAACGGTCCACAGTTTAAGAGCCACGAATACAAAGAATTTGCACAACACTATGAGTTTACGGCCACATATTCGAGTCTCTCCGAAGTATCCTCGAAGCAACAGCCAAATCGAAAGATTTGTACAAACAGTCAAAAACATGTTAAAAAAATGAATGCTTAGACACGAAGACAGACTTTCAGCTAGCGTTGCTTAATTTCAGAAACACTCTGTTGCCCGTGCTGAATGCATCTCAGCTGCTCATGAGCAGAAGGCTGAGGGGGAGGTTGCCGATGGCGGAAGATAATTTAATACCTGAAACGCAAAATCCAAAAAAGACACAAACGGCGAAACGCCAGCAAAGTAAAAAAAGTTTCCATGACAAGAAATGCTGCAAAGCGCATAAACCACTGAAAACTGGCGAGAGCGTCAAATACAAAAACCATGCAGGGGAATGGAAGAAAGGGCTAATTCTGGTTGTACAGGAGTGTCGGGAAGAGAATATCAAATTTTAAACGAGTCAGGGAATATGTTGTACAGGAACAGGGTTCAAATTATAAGGGCTCCAGAGGGGGTACAGCCCGAGCTAGTCGGGCAGGTACAAAGTGTGCCGACAGCGCATTCAAATGTAAACAATGCAGCTAATCTAACTAGGCCAGGTCGGGTGATTAAACCGGCAGACAGGCTCGACCTATAAGTTAGTCAGTTGCAAACTGTAATCATACAGAATCACATGTGCATGTTAGTTTAAGTTTTATTGCATCTTGAGTCGTATATTGTTATTATGTCAAACCGGGCAGTGTGTCGTAGAGGAGGCTAAGCAGCCGGACATTTCAAAGGACATCAGTGACCGGGTACACTTGGATATTTGCTAAACCTGTGGTTGAAGCTAAGTAAGTACCCGTGATATTTTCTCGTGTTATTGTATTGCATTGTATCTTAACAGGTAATTATGGTGTGACGATGACAATTTTGAGACATTGCATGTCTCAGAAAACTTTAGGGGGGGGATGTCATCATCATCATCATGCTGTCGGTCGCGATGCGACAAAGACTGCTTTCATTATTTCATGAAAGCTGCCTGTAAAAGTGTTGAAGTGCTGCTGGCTTTTGCAAGTTACCAGCGGCACTCTCTCGGGGAGCAAATAGAGGTCTCACACCAGCAAGAACATGTCCAGACAGGCTCAAAACTATTTGTCCCTGCAGTGCCTGGTCGGGAGATGTTGGGCGTTCCATACATCAACCGCCCTTGACGTTGCCACAGTGACATGGTTTTCTGTTCAGAGTTTGCTCCCTTATCCTTCGGTTCTGTCAAGAACCTGTACCACAAGGCAGTGGTTTACAACTCTGCAGGGCAGGGGAATCAAACTCCCTGAGGTATTGTAATATATGCATAAAAGACATCCAGGCACGTGTGGAGAACAAAGGATATGTAAATGAGATGATGTCATAATCAAAGGGTGCCGGCGGTTCAGGGCCCTGGTCGGAGAATAAAGCATTCAGTATCCAGAAGTCAAAGTGTTCGGATGTTGTACTTTCACACTCCTTGCCCTACTAGATAAAGGATTCACCTCGTACTATAAGTACGGGGTGAATCTGTTATCTAGATAGGTACAACTTGTATGATTCAGCCAGTAGGGCTACCTGTACTGGAAGTATGGGGTGACTCTTTTATTTAGTGACAAGGATGATCCCAACATTGAGAGCGATGGCATGAAGATCGCCTGAGGAGACTCAAGCTACCACCATTGTCATATCGTTGTCTCAGGGGAGATATGGTAGAAACTTATAAGATTATTACTGGAGTCTCTGACAGTGATGTCACAATGGGTTTGTTCAACCTCAGAATAAACAGTAACATCAGAGGGCAGCAGTATAAGCTCTTCAAGGAGAGGCCCAGATGTGAGGTCAGGAAGCACTCATTTTTCTTTCGAGTGACAAATCCTTCGAACAGTCTCCCAGACCAAGTGGTTGAAGCACCAATAGTAGAAGCTTTTGAGAGAAGGCTGGATAGACATTGGAGAGGACCCCAACAATTATATGACTTCAGTGCTCCCTCGACCTCCATATGTGTGCACAAAAAAGAGTAATTTTTTTACCATAATGAGCTGGCATTAAAAGCCCAAAAAGGCGAGATCAACCAGAAGAGGATCTGTAAGTTAATGTAAGTTAGTAATGCTGAACGCCAGGCTAGGTAGCGACAAGTATAGATCTTAAAATCATTTATGTAGATTGGTGCTCAATTCATTCGACCATCCCATCTGTTAACCACACATACATAATTAGAATGAGTATATATAGGCCTATATATATTTCTATTTAAGCTACTTAGTCTGAAGACCTTCCTATTAAAGCATATATGTCTTGAGTGTGGTAAAATATGCTAGAAAAAAACCCTAATAGGCATATCATGGTCAGGGCGTAGCCTTTAATTTTGAGGTGGTACACAGACTTTTTCAGCGATGGAATAAAACACTAAATATTGGAATTAAATGTGATGGAATAAAATGCTAGGAAACAATATACTTTTAAATTTAAACAAAAAGGTTTACTCAGGTGGTAGGGCCTATGCAGTTGCGTACCTGTAGGGTATATATGGAAGATAAGCTTCTGATGGTGACACCAAGGCATATTTGATAGGCCTACTGCTTTGCCTATGTGAATATAGTGCTAGTTATCAAACATAGTTGATGTAGTTAATTGCAAAATCCTAATTTGTCTAATTAATTGAAAAACGTACACTATACATGACCTGAGATTATCATGGCTGAAAAGAATGAACTGGCATTTACAGGGTTAAAACATTTAGGCCTAGGGCTTTGGATCCTAAGGCAAGATTTCCATTTAGGTCCTGATCTAAATTAAGTCTAATTGTGAAGTGGCATTTACCTTGTCAAAAAGGCTTTACCAATTAAGTTTTAATATCCGGGTAGTCCGATTAAAACACACAATGTTTTAAAACCAAACACTTATCCAGATTTAATTCTACATATCCATGTTAGATGCTGGTGCTCTTATTCTGCATTTAAGGGGTCACTAAGACAATTTAACCTGTAAATTGGTATGGTTTCACTCGAAGAACTTCAAAGGTATTCATTATAGTAAAAGTGACTTCAAACCAAAGCAAAGCAAACCAAAACAATCAACCTAATATATTAATCTAAGAATTACAAACTCAAAACCATCGAACTTTAATTAATATAGGATTTTATTGAGTATATTTCACGTTGTTCAGGTGATAAGTGAAAACATCTTGTAACAATTAAGTTATGAGGAATTCGATGTGCTCCATATTGCATTTATATGCATATATATATATGCATATATATATATATATATTTATATATATATACATTTATATATGTGTGTATAATTATATGTGTATATAGGTCGTTCTCAGAAACTGTGTATCACTTGAGGTAGTCTACTTGAAATGCATATTTAAAAGAAACCCATTATTGGAGTGTCAATATTTAGAGTTCATCATTAAGCCCAATAATGTGGGAGATATTTTCGATCAAAAGTAAATGTTAATATTGTGTATTATGTATCCTATTGGGATGGATGTAGCTAAATAAATAGAAAATTACATCACTAATTTGTGATATTGTCAACAGCATTGAAAATAAAGTGTCACAGACTTAATGAAAACCTCTGAACAACAGCACATTTCACTTCAAATGGTCATATACAATGTCTTCATTAACTTGAAGACATTTATTTCTAACAAAATTATAAAAATTATGAAATAGTTACACTTTTCTGGAGTCATCAACATCGTAACATTTCATTTCCACTTGCAAGTACTATGAAACTCTGTATCAAACACTGAGTACAGATACAGTACAGGAACTATTTTCATCATTTGACACTCTATGCATGGACCCAGTTATGGTATAGTAAAAGATAAATCCTGAAATTGCCTCTAAACATTGAAATTTTAGCCAAACATTTGTGTAAAATTGTTTATTCCACTTGGACTGTTACCTTGCTAATATTGTTTATGCTTTTCTCTTTAATCATCACAAATAAGATAAAACCATAGCAATGAGGTTTCAAATTATTATTACTACTGTTTATAAAACAAGTGGCATGTGAAATGTCCTAAAAATGTCAAGCTTTGTATGGAAAATATTAGTTTTATGGAGTCAGATTGGGTTCTATGCTATACTGCTATTTACTGGGTATGAGCATCATTTGACCTACTTAAAAATTTCAGAATATGTTTATTTTCAATTATTCAGATGCAAAAGGACATACACATTGAGGAAGTTGTATATAGGACTTTGACAGCATTTTGATTTTGTGGTACTGATGTCACAGTATTGGTACACAGCTTCTGAGAATGAGCCATATATATAATATGTATATATGTATACATACATACATACATGCATACATACATACATACATACACAAAAACATCTCAATACTACCATTATCCCTAATTGCCTTACACAAATTCACAAAAATCTCAGAGGTAAAAGTAACTTAATTTATATACATATGCAACTGTTTCAGATTTAAATATTAATGCATACTTAACAAACAACAGAACATTAAAGGAGAAAGATAACGCATCTATAGGCACTTCTAAATACAATTAATGATTTCCTTTTTTAAACCCCAAAGAAATCCCCACAAAGATTTACAGACAAGAACAATAACAATAACAATATAGACAGCAATAAGTGCTAAGCAGTCCCAGACATAATATGCTCAAACACAATTTAATAAAAAAAAAAACACTACAAAATATATTTATTACAATTGTATTACTGCTACATTGCCAATCAACAGGCCTACACATGGCCGATGGAATGTACAAACAACACAGGCAATATTCCTTCCAAGTCACCAGCGAAAAGTCTTCAAGTACTACAGCATCCAGCCTAGCAGTAACCAGCAACATCTGGAAAAGAATAACCCCACAAAAACAGATTGGCTGATGGTTGCTGGTAGTTAAGATCAGCATGTGTGTCGGTGCTAATTGGCTACATAAATTGTAAGTAGGGCATGGCCATTAGTAAGTTTCTGCATCACCCCCATTTGGTTCGACTGAGCACACTAGTAGCCTATACATGGCGTGTGGTTCTTAGGTAACTCAAATAATGAATGTCATATCCACTTTTACGCTACTATCACTTGTAATTTAATACATATTCAAATATATAAACACGTCTTGAAATTAGCATCGATGTCCTGCTCACGATGAGTCAATATGTGGAGATTTGACTCTAGACTACAATTAAGGTTTATTTCTATTTACGAGCTCACAATGAACTAATATGTGGTTGCTTCAGGCTAAGCTACAACTAGGGTTTTACCCCCACCCCGACATCCTTGCTCACAATAAGCCGATATGTCGACCTTTTAGGCCAGGGGCGTAGCTAGGCGTACACACGTACGCCAAAACGTCCACATCGTTTTGTCAACAACAAAAACAACAAAAAATGAAGAGAGAGAGAGGCATGTAGTAGTCCGGAGTGTCGAAAACTTAAGTCTAAAATGTGTAAAATCCACCAGCTTAAGCTTAAGCGGCCCCCTAAACCCTCTGCCGAAATTAGGAGTACACATCGTTAAAGGTCTAGCTATGCCCCTGTAGGCTATATTACCACTAGAGATTTTACCCTACCACTCCCACATCCTTGCTCACAAGCTAATATGTGGACCTTTTAGATTATCACATGAGAATTTAACCCCACCCCCCTCCACATCCTTGCTCACAATGAACTAATATGTGGACCTTTTAGGCTATATCATAACTAGAGATGTTCACAATGAGTTCACAATGAAACCACCAGGAATTTGCTAGTACAAACTGTCCTGTCTGCTGGTGGTCTTCAAAGGCAGGACAGGAAGCCCGCCTCTTCTCATTAGCATAGGGTCTTCTCTTTAGCATAGGGTCTAATCAGATGTTCAGTCTTAGCACTGACTGTCTCTGATGGTAAATTGTTCCACTCTTTGTGAAAAATAGAATTTTCGTGTATCGAGCCTAGCTCTTTGTTTAAAAATGTTGAGTCCATATCCTCCTTCTTCAAACCCTCTAAGTTAAGCATAATTTTATAAACCTCCAGCATTTCTGCCCCCAGTCTTTGCAGTTCCAATGTCATTAAGTTGGTTCTTATTAATCTCTGTTCATATGATACCGATTTATCATTTTGGTTGCCCTCCTCTGCACCTTTTCTATATTGTCAACATCTTTTTGAAGATAAGGCCTCCACACCTATACACAATACTCCAAATGAAGTCTAACTAATGACTTGTAGAGCTGTACAATATTATCAATTGATTTGTCATCATATGTTCGTCTAATGATGCCCAGCACTTGGTTATCTTTTTCCACAATGTTCCCACAGTAGGCACTTGATTGCAGTGATTGATGCACTGTTACACCTACATCATTTTCTTCTTGGCATGCTGCCACTATTTCATTTCTAAGTATGTAATCAAATTTATTGTTATTATAACCGAAGTGTAAACACTTGCACGTATCAACATTGAATAACATTAGCCAGTCTTTGGACCACAAACACAGGTCATTTAAATCTTCTTGAAGAATCATTGCTGCTTCTACTGTATTCACACAGGCATCTATTTTGGTATCATCAGCAAACTTAAGTATTCCACTTGTCACTTCATCATCTATGTCATTTATATGTTGCCCCCTCCCCAATCCTTAAGGGGCTGTCACATTACGATGCATCGCGCCAACGTACGCCGACGTATGTGATTTTTGGCCGCTACGTCAGGATATATCGCTAATCATTATGCATGCGTTAGGTGATTATTGGGATATATCAATATACGTCGACTTTCGTTGAGATACGGCATCCTGCATCAAGGGGTCAGCAAAGTTTTGTGCATGCACAAAACCTTTGACGTATGACAACGTGTGAATTTTACATCGGCCGTACATTATGTATACGTTAGGCATATGTCGATGTACATTAGACGAATGTTTTTAGTTTTTTTTCTCACTATGTTGCACTACATTGACCTACGTTAAAGGCAGTGGGAATGTACAATCCGCAAACTGACAACATATGGATAATGTATGTCTAACATACCCTTAGCGTTTCTCCAGCGTGTCTTGATGTATGTAATGTATGAGGCGTAGTTCTGGTGATCGAATAACGTATATAACGTTCACCAGTGTTCTGCAAACATACTGTGAGCATAATTCGAGCATTTTTCGCTGGGCGGCATGTTAGGCATACATTGGTCATATGTTGGCCATATGCTATGTATACGGTATGTATATGTCCAACTTAGCCCCCCATGCCGAAAAGTTAGATGCTTCTCGACGTAAAAAAGTGATTTTACGTCTTGGCTGCGCGCTTGCGAGATGCATCGTAATGTGACAGGGCATTTACTCACAGTGAGTCAATATATGTACGTTTTAGGTTAGACTGCAACTAGAAATTCAACATCTCCAACCATCACAAGTCTAATCACTTACTTTTTGTGTAAGTATAAAACATGATTCGTAGGCTCACCTTGGCCTAAAACCCTGCCGACAGTAAGTGGGTGGCAATCTCTCCTATTGCTTTGTTGACGTTTCCCATCTGGCATCCCTCAGGGCAGTGGGCGATGAGCACGGCTAAAACAGAGAAAGCACCGCACATGTACAAGCTCCTTCCTCTACCAAGCAACACAACTATAGAATAAGCTACGTGCTAACATATACTGTAAACTTCATAGATGCAACCTCTGCAAAATGGTCAAGCACCATGCTGTCATGTCATTAATGTCGCCCTATATAGCCCAATGAAAGATAAACAAACTCCGAATAGTTCTAACTTTTATAACAGCTGTACACCAACCAAATCTCTCCATACACACCTTTGCTTAGTTTTTTTAGTTTATGCAACCAAATATGTGGGGGTAAGTGCTGAAGTCTGTAATGTATTCATGAATGACTTCATGGCTAGGATTCCCTCATCACATGACTTAGAAGAGCTCGTTACAGACAGTGGAACCCAGAGAAACCAAGATGGCAGCCAGAGAAAGCTCTCAATTCGACTTTTAATGTTTATTAATCTACATGATTTCGTCACTTATTCACCTCAAAAGTAGCTGCTTATGATAACTAAGCATTTGAACTAAATATGTAACACTTCAGAATGCAAATTCTGAGGCGTTTTCAACTGACATCAGCACTCTCCTTGCACATATTCGGTTGCATGAACTGAACAAACTTAGCAAAGGATCTGCTTGGAGAGCATTTGTGGGAGTACAGCTCCAGTCGCTGCGAGCAATATCGGACCCCTTTAATTCCAGCTGTAGATCCTGAGAATCTTTAGACTGCCCTCTTTGACACAATAGATCCAGAATGAGGATAGGACAAATACTAGTTTGCACAGTATCAGGATAATGTGACTGTTGGATATTGGGCCATGGTACTAGTGGCCTGGTCTCCCAGTGGGGCAACACTACAAAGTTGCCATGAGTGTGCACTGTCACAAGTCAGTACCCATCCTGATATGACCTTAGATGTTGCCAGGACGTAAAACTTCAACAACCACCTAACCAACAAAGAAATAAGGTGGTAATAATACAATAATGCCTCTAGATCTCCATTGATCTGAGGTCGTGGAGGAAAGAATGCCTCCAGAATTACATTTAACAAATATGGTGGAAAGACTGCCCTGGGAATTTATCTAAAATTAAACCCAAAACCAGAGGATTAAGCAACTTTGGCACATGTACTACAGTGAAACTCCGTTATAATGTGATCCTTGTGGTCCATGGAAAAAATTATCACGAAAAAACCCCAGGGTCACGCTAACTCAGGATTTAGTTTCCTGAATTGTCTATGTTAGCCCTAACATGGGTAATTCGCAGTGGGACGTGGGGTGGTAGACCTCTAAAGCTTCACAACGACCGCACCGCCACCTGCCGATTTACGGATAAACTAACTTCCACTTGGATCGCCCCTAGCGTGACTCCACTCCTACTCCAGTGCTCGACCCTGCCGCCACCTATCATCTTAACATCACATCATACAAAACCACGCTGGCGACACGCACAAGACCCACCATCAGTTGCCGCTTGGATACAAACCCGCCCACTACAACCAGACTGATTCAACCACCGCCCACCCCTCAACTACAAAGGGACAGTAGATCGCAGCGGTTGAGATCGCAAGGGTTGAGATTGCCGATGTTCCTGTTGTTCGTGTTCTTGAGCCTGTAACTGTTCGACTGTTTCCGGAATAAATGCATATTATACGACACCTGTCTCGTTGTGAATTACCCTTCAATTAAAGAATTCCAAGTCCAATGGATCATTGCGTTGTATCCGAATTCGTGTAAAATCGGGACACGTAAAATAGGATTTTCACTGTATATAGTTGACTATTCTAATAAAAATTGAACAGAACTAGGCCACTCATATTGGTTTATTCTTTTGAGTTGGTTGGTTGGTTTGTTGGAGTTTATATCCTTGCAACATCTAAGGTCATATCAGGATGGGTACTGACTTCTGACAGTGCACGCTCATAGAGCCTTTATAGTATTGCCCCACTGGCAGATCAGGCCACTGGCACCATGACCTGATATCACACTCAGTCACATTATCCTGACACTGAGCTAACCAGTCCTTGCCTTATCCTAATAACGCCAAGTGCCAGGCTAGGAAGCGATAACCATCAATTTGGTAAGTCATTGGTTTGATTCGACTGGGAATCGAACTCCCAAGCTTCCGCACGGCAAGCCTGCGCTCTCGCGATTCAGCTACTGCGTCCGGTATTCTCTTGAGTTCCTCCTGAAAGTTTGCTGAAGGCAGGTACTGTTGTAGACATGATATTCGAATTTTATTCTGACCTTTTTTCGTTCCTTGCAACGTCATTCCGCCTGACCCCTTCGCCTTGCCTATTACGACATCTTGGTCCTTGATATAACGCAGGAAGCGAAACTTCTGATTGTTAATCATGAATCCGTTAGATTCCATTGAACTGAATTGCTTCTTTTGAAAACACCGAGCAATGGCTTGTGCTTCATGTGGCTTTACGCATATTCCCTGAAAAAAAGGAAGATAACAAGAAGATTAAAGTGCTGACAAGGAAAGTTTATTAGCCAATTATAATTGTCATAATCAATGTTTGTTTGTCGCATTATAATTGATTGAATCTGATGGTTTTGAATTTCTACTCATTGTCACTAGCTTTTTGGGGGAGGTGGAGGGGCGTGGGATGGCCGGATGAACTGATCATCCACCTCCCACTTTGGTAGGTCATTTGGATAGACCCCAGGGCCCGTATGCAGGAGTCAGTGTTAGCGTGGTTTGGTGTTAGAGCCTATTACCGGTTAGCTATCGCCGATGTCGCAACCTGTGTCAAGTCGTATGCAGGAGCGCGTAACACTTTCATTATAGCTAAATGTGAAGTTATTTATAGATTTGGGAAATCCCTCTGCATTTGTAGCCATATATTAGGCTAAAATCTATTGAATGCAATCATATTTAACAGAATTAAATACGCAATAAGTGAAATTTGAGGAAATTAACCCTAAATTCGAAGCAATATTAACTCTGCCTCCGTAACGGCGGCGATATTAATATTTATATTTTCGAATCGACGAGCGTAAAGTAAACAAATCGCTAATACACTGACGCCAATGCGTAGACGTCGGCCAGTATGGATGTCGACGTCGACGCAGCGGTCGCGACGGCGGCGATTTGTTTACTTTACGTTCGTCGATTCGAAAATATAAGTATTAATATCGCCGCCAATGCGGCGGTAGCCTTAATAATGCTTCGAATTTAGGGTTAAATTGATAAAATTTCACTTATTGCGTATGTAATTCTGTTAAATATGACAGCATTGAATATATTTGGGCCTAATAAACTCGCTAAACCTGATATTTTTTAGGGGTAAGGTAACACCGGTTAAGCCTTTGGTGTTAGGCCTAACACTGACTCGTGCATACCATTTTTTCGCCGCTAAACCGGAATTCCCGCCAAACACCGTTTTGCTTCGCTAACACTGACTCCTGCATACGGCCCCTAGTCGAGTGAAACCAATGATTTAAAAATTGATACTTGTCACTATCCAGCCTGGCATTTGGCATTATCCGATGAAACTTTTATTTTTTTCAAAACTAGAACACTTAGAGGCTATATTTGATTATATATATCAATATAACCATAGAAGGCACAAACATAGAACAAGTATCCGAATTCATATATCTCGGACAAAAGATTACAAATGATGGGAGATGTGAGGAAGAAATTAAGAGAAGGATACCAATAGCCCAAACAACATTACCCAAAATGTATAGAGTGTTAACATCAAGTAAGATATTAATACATACAAGGAAGCGTATTCTTCAGTGTTATTTGTGGTCTACTCTAATGTATGGGGGTGAGACATGGACAATCTCTAAGAAAATGTACAAACGTTTAGTAGCATTTGAGATGTGGACTTATCAAAGGATGATGAAAATATCATGGACAAAGAAGATCACCAACAAAGAAGTTCTCAGAAAAATTAAAAATAAGAAACGCTTGTTTGCCACTATACAGAAAAAGAAACTTATTTACTTTGGCCAAACAATATACTGTACATTGTTGGAAGGGAAGGTGAATGGCAGCAGAGGGAGAGGGAGACCAAGAACATCATGGTTTACAAATATTTCACAGTGGAGAGGCTTGAATTATTCACAGTCTATCAGAACAGCACACCATCGGGACAAGTGGAGAACCATTGCATCCAACCCCCGACTAGAGGACAGAACTATTGATTGATTGATATCCAACTTAGATACTGGTGCATTAACTAACGATTTGAGACAGCATATACATAAGAATCGGTGGATTTATGACCCCATTCCTTTGGACACTTACGTTGAGACAGGGATTAAGTAGAGAGGCCACTAACCAATTTGGTCATGGCCTCAACAGTCTTTCCCCCATTCTAAGGGGACCGACCAGTAGTATATTATGAATGATTATAACACTATTTTTAACAGTGTGATTTAATTACTCAACTCACACAGAACTAATTATGTCTGGGAATACAATACAAAGGTCACTGAGAACAATACTAAGGTCAGAGTTAATTATCCCTAAGGTCACCTAACGTCATTGTTCCCCCTCAGAGCTCTGAGGGGTAACCATGATGTAATTTTCCGGTATAATCATGATATACTGGTATTATCAGTAGGTCAGCCATGTGGGCATTGCGAGATGGCAATCTGGGTCATAGCTACAGGAGCTTTGACAAGCTTGTTGAAATTAAGCTGGGTTCTTTCATCTCAAATTGCTCCAAAATAGGCATTTTTTCATTATCATTACTCTGGATTAATCAATGGTAGGTTACACTGGTTAACCTGTTATATTTATCTCAAATATAAGGCAAACATTCAAAAGTCCTCGCAATGTGCAACTTTAATCGACTAATGTACCACCTCCCCCAAAGACAAACAACTTTTTATTTTTTTTAAAGAAGGTATATTACATAATGCATGGTGAAAGTATTTATGCAATAAATATTGTTTGTGTACATATTTCAAAGGATGCATGTGTGAGAGGCCACGTAAGCCCATTTCCCCCGTCTCTTGTATGCAGCGCGGAAAGACAACGACGACAAGAAGAAATGTATGGTTCCCTGTGAAGCTCATGTCAGGACTACTACACACACAACTGGCCTAGTAGTACATCTATATATGATATCGAATGGTGGTTAAGTTTTAGGGTTGTTCTGATCACTGATCACAAAAGAACTAAAGTAAAGCTACTAGAAAACAGAAGCATAATCCACCTAAAAATAGCATATGGATATAGCCAAGACATTAAGGGTCTATCCCAACCACCAAGGGACACCAGAGCAAGCAAGGCACCACTACTAAGGCAGACCAGAAGCCAGATCAAAGCCACTGGAAATGGCCACCAAGGCATGGAATGCGCAAACGGTGAAAGAAAGACAAATCCCTGACCTAAAAACGTACAAAAAATATCTGTGCAAAATAAAAACTGGGAACACCAACTGAACTGCACCACAAGGGGGCAGGTGATATGTCACGGCCCACCAACTGGACAGCCCAGAGTGCAATAACCCGAAATATAAAAGCCAGATAACATATCCAACAACAATATAAATCAAATCAAATTCAAACAAACATAACTCAACCACCTATTACATACAGGCCTATGGACATGTAAATAAAATAGGCTAGTATAGAATTAAGTAGAAAAAAGCGGAAAACTCTTCCCAAGAAAACCCCAAAACACTAACATAGAACCTTAAGAAAACAACTAACATAGTAATAAGAATAGAACAAAAATTCAAGCACAGCATGGGTTAAAGCTAGTATAAATATAAAAAGAATCAGTGAAGAACTGGACATGGTTCACTACATACCCGCGACACGCCATCTCCGTCTGCCCAGATGGAGCCATCTCGGCCAATGATGCAACCGGTGTCCATGTCCTTCGGTGCCCGATCTTTAATGTTTTTTATATAAGGGTGCCACGCGTTGGCCATCTTGCTTTATTTGCGTTGTAAATCTGAAATAAATAATGACATACATTAAGACATTAGACATTTTTATTCACTATTTCTATACATTATTCCACAAACATATACATTTAAACGGTGATATATAAGCATTAAAGCATTGCTTTATAACGGGCAGGTGAACAAATAATTAGTTAAAGCCGCACAGTCCGATGAAAACATCAAATTTTCAAAACCAAAACAGTGTTCTAGATTTGATTCTATGTATCTAACTTAGATACTGGTGCACTTATCAAATACTGACTCAATTTAATAGAACCTGTTACTGCAGAAAACCTATGGTGTCACAGTTTGGGCGTGTTTGCCTAAATTAATTTGGCATATTTGCACTCCAACTGTCTCAAAAGTTAGCCATTTAAAATAAATGCTACTTCAAACTAAAGTAAAGTATAACTATCAACCTAATACATTTATCTCAGAAAATGACGGAAACTCAAAACTATTGGTCTATGCAACTTTAATATTTATTTGTGTGTGTATGTGTACACTAATTGATTGTGCAGGGGAAACTTCAATGGCAGACAATTGGTCTTCCTCATTCCACTGCTTCTCGCCCTATCCTAGTAATGCCAAGTGCCAGGCTAGATAGCGACACGTATATATTTTTTAATCATTGGTTTGACTCAGCCAGCAATCATTACAAATTTAAGAGCCGAAGAAGATATGAATGGACAGAACTACCAACCATCTTTTTTTTTTCTTGAAGATTTATACTGCCTATCATGGATAAGTCTGAATAGACTTGTTTTCACCATTACACAGTTTGTCAATAGAAAGCCTGGGCCTACACTTTTACCAACCCAAGGGATTTTGAACCTCCCACACCATATAGACATGGTATGAGAGCAACTGGCCTTTGATGATGCTGTAAGTTATACACAGCGGTGGCAATCCAAATTGGCAGAGGTGGGGGCATGGGGAATCGAACCACAAACCTTCAGATTAGGAGTCCGACCTAGAAAAAAGTCAGACACTCTAACCACTCCGCCACAGAGACCATCTTAAAAGCCGAACATTGGTAGAAACCAATATATATATATAGATATATAGAAAGAAGGAGAGGAGGAAGGGAGTAGAAGGCGGGGAATGAGGAGAGGAAAGAGCAGAAGGAGGGGCGAAAGAGAAGGTGCAGAAAGAGGGTGGAGGGAGATGGGGAAGGATGGGAGGACAGAGAATGAGGAGGAACGGGAGCAGAAGGAGAGGGGGGGAGACGGAGCATATATGGTGGGGGGGTGGGAGTAGATGGTTAGGTGTGTGACTGTTTGTATATTACACATGTTGAGTGTGTTAGCTGTGAACAGACAAGCAGGACGAGAATGGTGGTTAGTGTGGAGAGAGGGGTGGGGGAGGGGGGGCGACGTGCCAAGTAGCATGTGGCAATTCGTCAATTTCTTCTGCCATGCTGTAAGGTGAAAAAGAAATGCGTGCTTGTGCCGAGCCGAGTTGAAATGCTGGTTTCTGGTCGTGGTCTACATACGCCTGACTACCATTTTGGTGGCCTCTCACACATTGCAGGGCATCAAAATGGTAGTCAGGCGTATGTAGACCACGACCAGTAACCAGCATTTCAACTCGGCTCGGCACAAGCACACATTCCCCCCCCCCCCCCCCCCCCCCCCCCCCCCTCCCCCACCCCTCTCTCCACACTAACCACCATTCTCGTCCTGCTTGTCTGTTCACAGCTAACACACTCAAAATGTGTTGTAATATACAAACAGTCACACACCTAACCATCCACTCCCCCCCCCCCCCCATATATGCTCCTTCTCCCTCCACCTCCTTCTGCTCCCGCTCCTCCCCATTCTCTGTCCTCTCCCCCCTTCCCCTCCCATCCTTCCCCATCTCCCTCCACCCTCTTTCTGCACCTTCTCTTTCGCCCCTCCTTCTGCTCTTTCCTCTCCTCATTCCCCGCCTTCTACTCCCTTCCCCCTCTCCTTCTCCATCTCATACCCCTCCCCCTTCTGTTCCTTCACTTCCTTCCTCTTTCTACTAGTCATCCTCATGAACTCTTCCTTCCCTCCTCATCCCCTACTCCTTCTGCTCATCGTCCTCCCTTCTCCCCCCTCCACATCTCCATTCTCCAATCCATTCCTCCCGCTCGTCACCTTCTCTTCCCTCCCCCCTACTTCCTCCCTGTCTTCCACCTCCTTGATCTTCTCTTTCCTCTGGCTCTTCTCTCCCCTCCCTCTTCCCCTCTATTCTCCGCTCCTCCTATTGTCCTTTCCCCCTCTTACTCCTCCACTCCCCTCCCCCTCCTCTCCTTTCCCGTCCTACTCCCCCACCTCCCCCATAATTAAGAGAAATGCCCCCCCCCCCCCTCCAACAACAACATTATCCCACATTGTCTCTCATCTAATATACTCTGTTTTGAAACAGAAAGAAGGGCCACAGGTTTTGACCAATTTGAAATCACTTCCTCCAACAACTCATATCATTATTAAATGCCGTGTACTTTCCACACGCGGGTGGCGCCACCGTGGCAGAAAGGGGAACTAACCACTGAGTATCATGGCCGAGATAGTGTTGGGTAGGTTATATAGCAGACGAGAACTGAGACGGCATTGTTCTTGCTTATACTTCCACAATATAGAACATATATACACAATATTCTGTCTGTATAGATGGAAGATTGTGTATATATGTTATTTGGGGTTTACATTCCAACAACCTCTAAGGTCACATCATGATGGGTACCCCTTTGTGACAGCGCACGCTCATAACGACTTTATAGTGTTGCCCCAATGGGATACCACGTCACTGGCACCACAACCCGAGTTAGCCCACTCAATACAAATTATCCTGACAGTGAGCGAATCAGTCCTTATCATATCCTAGTAAATGCCGAGAGCCAGGAAAGGTAGCAACTGGTGTAAATTTCGCAGGATTTTGGTTTGATCCCACGACCCCTAAAACGGGGGAAATTACACTATCAAGCTGGCGACCGGGCGCAGTGGCGAGTCGGTAGAGCGCGAGCCTCGCGTGCGGAAGGTCAGAAGTTTGGATCCCGGTCGAGTCAAACCAAGGAGTTATAAAAGTGATACTTGTCGCTTCCTAGCCTGGTGTTTGGCATTAATAGGATAGGAGAAGGACTGGTTAGCTCAGTGTCAAGATAATGTGACTGAGATGGGATATCGGGTCATAGTGCCAGCAGCCTGATTTCTCAGTGGGGCAGCACTATAAAGTCACCATGAGTGTACATTGTCACAAGTCAGTACCCATCCTGATATGACCTTAGATGTTGCCAGGACCTAAAACTCCAGCTATCATGCTGGCTATCTCATCCACACAATGGCCACTAAAACTCACAAATGTTAACCCCCCTCCACCACCACCACCTTCAGGCTAGTTAATATACGACGATGGCAAAGATACACTCCATTCACTATTATCTAAATGAAATAAAATTAAAATTAAAATAACTAAAGAAGAGCGGTAAGAGGGGAGGGGGGGGGGTACAAGAAAGAAAAGCTTTAGAAATGGAAAAGAGAGTATACCTTTTATCTGGTCGCAGTGTAATACACATTTAAAATTTCGGTGTACAACAACTGACACACATCTCAGTACTACTGCTCTGATGAGTGGTTCTAGGACATCTAGCCCTGGGCCATTACCCCTGCATCAATCAGATTCTGACCGTGGGAAATAACTAAACTAGTTAACATAACGAGCTGGCATTAGAAACCCAAACAAGGCCTACATCAGCCAGAAGAGGATATGCCAGTTAATTTGTAAAGTTAAATGTGATATAAAATAGCAAGATACTTCTTCCAAGTCTATATTTATTTTAAAATACAAGTATTTCAGCATAGAATAAATACGTGAGCGTCCCAAAGGTGTGATAAAACCGGGGATGCACTGTGCAGTTTTTTGGGTATGATTATGGCAGTGGGGCATAATTTATGATCGGTGGGGTGGGGGGGGGGTGCGGTTGATTGAGAGGTAATTGTCTGGGGGTAGTAGTTGTTGTTGGTTGGGGATTTCCGTCCTAGCAACATCTAAGGTCATATCAGGACGGGTACCGACTTGTGACAGTGCACACTCATGGTGACTTGATAGTGCTGCCCCACTTGGAAATCAGGGCTTCGGCACCATGACCCGATATCCCACCCAATCACATTATCCTGACACTGAGCTAACCAGTCCTTGTCCTATCCTAGTAATGCAGAGGGACAGGCTAGGAAGTGACAGTTATCAATTTTGCAAGTCATTGGTTTGATTCGACTGGGATTCGAACTCCTGACCTTCCGCACGGGAAGCCTGCGCTCTACTGATTGGGCCACCGCGTCCGATCTGGGGGTCGATGTCATGGGTGGCGGGTGGGATGTTTTGTGTGTGTGGGGGGGGGGGGAGTTGTCAGTGTTGTCCTGATATCCTGGTAAGCACATCTTCCTTTACAACCGGTATACCGTTTTTTTTTATTCTGGCCGCCGAAACCGGAATTCCGTTTTTTGTTAAATCCGGTTTTTGTTCTTGAAAAATCTCAGGTTTTTCTCCCTGCACCCAACCACATGCCTGTCATAGTTAAACTCTATCTGCACTGTATTTGAGTTTTTTCAACAACCTAATTTGCAGTGGAACTGATGTAGGCCTACTGTAGCCTTTCAGGCGACATATCACGTAGCCAACAACACAAGGCAAATTCAGATCTTCAATATCCATGTATTGTTCCCAATATTGAATAGTGTAGTGAGTTGAACTTACCTCCCACTACACACTGCTACATATGCATGTCTAAGTTTGCATAATGTACAATAGTCGTTAACACAATTTTGCTGCAAACCATGTCCAAAACTAATTTATGCCAAGAACCCTTGTTAGATTTGATAATCAGTAACCGGTGTTCTCTGTGGCGGAGTGGTTAGAGTGTCTGCCTTTTTTCTAGGTCAGACTCCTAATCTGAGGGTCGGCGGTTCAATTCCCCGTGCCCCCAGCTCTGCCAATTTGGATTTCCACCGCTGTGTATAACTTACAGCGTCATCAAAGGCCGATTGCTCTCATACCATGTCTATGTGGTGTGGGAGGTTAAAAATCCCTTCGGTCGGTAAAAGTGTAGGATCGGGCTTTCTATCGACCAGCAGTGGAATGAGGAAGACCAGTAGTCTATGACTGAAATTTCCCCTGCTTAAACAACTAATGGACCAAAAAAAACAAAAAAAGGTGTGTTATTACTGTTAATGGACTCAAAGTGACCTTTAAGTATTAGGGGTATAGCAGTGGATAAGGCTGGGAGCCAGAGTCACCCCACCACCGAGTGTGTAAGCACGCCAGGTCCCAGCTCCAGTCCTTCCACAGAGACCAGCGGAAAGTAACTCTGAAGATATGTATTAAATAAGCCGTGTTCACACGGGCAAAATCTAAAGCGATTCAGCCAAGGCGAATCATATGAATCGCTTTAGATGCCCGTTCACACGGGCAGTACTTGGGCTGGAAATCGATATCTGCGCATGAGCAAGTCCAGTCTGACCAGCACCAGTTTTCGGTTAGGCGACGTCACCACGAGAGAGTGGGTTCGACCTAGATATGTATGTACTGAATCGTATTGGTTTGGAACGGTCAAAACTTCTGTTGGGCAGTGAAACCCTAAAAATAAATGATGAAAAAAATATCTGTGCCCAGCTAGCGGTTTCATAGACTATATTATATAATATGCGACTGGAAAGTGTGACCTGCTTAATCTGCCTCGCTGCGTCCACACGGGCAAAATAAATCGATTCACAGAAATCGATTTACGTAATCGACCTCTACAAGTGGTTTAGCTTATGCGGATCACAGGAATCGATTCAGTCCTAATTCGACTCAGACGCCCGTTCACACGCGAAATGTGAGCCGAACTAGGCAAGTCGAATCCTATGAATCGATTTACATTGCCTGTGTGAACACGGCTTTAGACTGATCGTGCTTCAGTAGGATAGTCTGTTTGGATTGTAATGCCAGCCGACTATTTTTAGGACTATGAAGTCATCGATGACGTCACTATGAGTATGACCTCACAGTGCGCTGTCTTACAAAGTGCCCAATATAAGATGCCCATGGCACTTCTACACATGCACACATTTACACCCATCTCTTTCCCCGTTTAGTACCTCGTTCACCTTCCAACACCTCCACCCCTCCCCACCCTCACCTCCAAACAGCCCTCCCCTCCCACAACCCCTCTCCACCCTTCTCACTCCTTCTCCCTTGTTTATGATGGTTACCGGCTGCAGAACTGCAGAAATATAGAAAGGCCCCGATAAATCGGTCTGATGTTTGGTTGAAGATTAATCTTCAGTAGGGACGGTTGTAGAAGCTGGGGGATGTCTTAACAACATTCAAAACGGCGAAGCGTTGAGGCGGCCCCGAATCTCTCCAGTCCGGCGGTAGCAGAGAACGTGTATCCAGTCGACAGCAACAAGGGTTTAGGAGAAAGGGATGGGCAAAGGGGGGTACAGCGGCTCCAGCAACGAGAACAAAGCGAGAGAAATGATAGGGTACAGGACCCCACCCAAGCACACAACTTGCCTGGTCATGGGGAGAAGTATGCCTGGGAGAACAAACAAAAATGGTAGAGTCTAGGAAAGAGAAATGAGGAGAGTTGAGTCAAAGGACCGTGTCTATTTGCTCTATGGTGACCATCCAGCGAGCCAAAGACACGGACAGAGTAAGAGTAGAAAGTGAAATGCTGGTGGGCTCCCCCTCATGGTACTCTTTTCAGACATATCAAGGAGGAGCAAGGCCAGCAGAGAGAAGATAGAGAGAGGTATGGACGAAGTGCGGTCCGGATAGCAAGTGTCTGATGGTGACTTCTTCTCCCTTCCCCAAGCCGGGCATGGTGGCCTAATCGGTAGAGTCCGGGCCTCGCGTGTGGAAGGTCGGGAGTTCGGTTCCTGGTCGAGTCAAACCAATGACTTATAAAAATTGGTACTTGTCACTTCCTAGCCAGGCGCTCGGCAATAATAGGATAGGGCAAGGACTGGTTAGCTCAGTGTGAAGATAATGTGATTGAGTGGGATATTGGTCATTGTGTTGGCAGCCTGATTTCCCAGTGGGGCAACACTACAAAGTCACCATGAATGTGCACTGTCACAAGTCGGTACTTATCCTGGTATGACCTTAAATGTTGCCCGGACATAAAACTCCAACAACCAACAAACCCTTCCCCAACGTGCCATTCCCCCCCCCCCCCCTCCCGCCTCCCCCGTCCACCAGCGTCTAGCTGACCTACCTGGCGTGACCTAAGTCAGACTGGGCTGTGTCGCTGGCATTAAATAGTAAGCACACGCATTACCAGAGGTCACTGTATGGAAGCCACCTGTTCGCAGTCTCCATGACACCCTGTATGTAATAAAAGCCCCAGTCACACTACGCCTTGCGACCGCTTGCAACCACTTTACGACCACTTTGGACTAAAGAACCTGCAGTCACCAGCGACCTCTTTGCGACCAAAGCAATGGTCGCCGACTTCTGGGCGACCGAAACTCTGAGTAACCATTTTTAGTGCAGTAGCTGCAACTAAGTGGGTTTATATCTGGAAGAGGTACACATGAAGGGATTTTCAATATGAGAATGATTTGTGAACGTTATTGTGAAGTGAACCAGGATGTTTATGCCTGCTTTATTGACTATGAGAAGGCCTTCGACCGAGTCAATCATGAACTGTTAATCAAATGTTTACAAGATATTGGTGTCAATGGCAAAGACATTAAACTAATTGTGAACTTATACTGGACACAACGTGCATTTATAAAAATGGAGCAGGGCCTATCGGATGAAGTTATGATTAAACGAGGAGTTCGACAGGGGTGTGTATTGTCACCATGTCTATTTAACCTGTACACAGAGATGATTTTCAGACACATTGAAGATTGCAAGGGAGTGACAATAAGTGGCATGAACGTCAACAATCTTAGATATGCCGATGACAGTGTAATACTAGCAGACAGTGAGAAAAACCTACAAGATATAGTGAATAGAATCAATAAAGCTGGAATACTATTCAACATGAAGATGAATGCCAGGAAGACCAAAACAATGGTTATAAGTAAAAATACAGATAAACCAAATGTCAATATAACCATAGATGGCACAAACATAGAACAAGTATCCGAATTCATATATCTCGGACAAAAGAATACAAATGATGGGAGATGTGAGGAAGAAATTAAAAGAAGGATAACAATAGCCCGAACAACATTCTCCAAAATGTATAGAGTGTTAACATCAAGTAAGATATTAATACAAACAAGGAAGCGTATTCTTCAGTATTATGTGTGGTCTACTCTAATGTATGGGGCAGAGACATGGACAATCTCTAAGAAAATGTACAAACGTTTAGCAGCATTTGAGATGTGGACTTATCGAAGGATGATGAAAATATCATGGACAAAGAAGATCACCAACAAAGAAGTTCTCAGAAAAATTAAAAATAAGAAAAGCTTGTTTGCCACTATACAGACAAAGAAACTTATTTATTTTGGCCACATCATTCGTCAGAGTTCAATATACCGTACATTGTTGGAAGGGAAGGTGAATGGCAGCAGAGGGAGAGGGAGACCAAGAACATCATGGTTTACAAATATTTCACAGTGGACAGGCTTGAATTATTCACAGTCTATCAGAACAGCACAACATCGGGACAAGTGGAGAACCATTGCATCCAACCCTCGACTAGAGGATGGAACTATTGATTGATTGAGCTGCAACCTCCTTGCAACCAAACTTGTCGATACGTGTTGTCCGGCCTTGTTACTAAAATAGGGCACGGATCAGTGGAACCAGGAAGACCAATTATCCACGATTGAAATTTCCTTGACTTCCTTAAAATAGGTTTTAGACAGACTAATGTGATAGGTCGCACATACCCGATTCCCCCTGGTCTGTCTTCTTGAACACAGCATGGAAAGGACGACAGCAAGAAGAAACGTATGCTTCCATGTACAGTATAAGTTACTATAACCCCGTTAAACCAAACTTGAAGGGACCCTAGACATGTGTTTGGATTAACCGATCGTTTGGTTTAACCGAGCTTGGTTTAACGGGGTTGTACTGTATATTGCTCTATACCCTTCCACCGCAGCGTCACAGAACCAAGCGACCCACCCCCTGACCAGCCAGGTCGTAGGTAGCCTCTCAAGGTGTGGGGAGCCACTTTACCAGATTTGCTAGAATTTCAAATCGAACCCGACAAGTGGAGTTGGCAAAAACATGTGCCGTGCGCAAAAAGGCCCGACCCCAGTAACCCACGCCCTGACTGGGGGTGGCTAAGAACGATGATGTCACATTTGTGCTGGTACTGTCCTGCAGGATAACAGCTACATATACCAGTCCTACATAGTTATTTTTTGGGTAATAATCCAGATTCATGAAATGGACATATAACTAAAACTATGCGATCATAAAATACTTTAAATCCTATTTTGCTGTAGTTATATCGGTTATTAAAGGAAAAAAAATTGGATTAAGCCAGCATTTTTTCTATCCCAAGCATGGAGAAGTGTATTCGATTATTCGACCCGAGTCTGTAGGATGTGCGCATGTACCAAAAAGTGGCTCGGGTGACCTGAGTTGATTAATCGATTACGCCCAGTAGAACTACAACAGTAGGTAGCATAGTCTCTATGTTTTTGAGTGCAGCAAACCCCCTATTATCTTTTAAAAGCATATATTTCTTTTAATTTAGTGGTTTAATCATTACATTGCTGTACAACTTTCTGGTTCAGCAGTTACATCTGAAGTAGCCTGAATTCATTATTAACAGTTAATTATATGTAGACAGATATGCGCAACATTTAGAAAATTCGACATATTCAAACTGGTTTACAAATGGACTATCACTCTCCAAACACATATTTGGCTATATACAGAAAGTTAATGCGTGCAAAGGCTCTGTATATTGTATAATTGAACCAGTTAGCAGCTCAATTCCACATGAGTTCAACAACTACATAATTTTACACACCTGCCACATTTAAAGTGCTTAAAGGCCCTGTCACATTATGACGTTTCTTCTGGCGTGCCGTGCCGCCAACGCCAAACGTCCAACTTTTCAGCATTTTTGGGGGGGTAGTTTGACGGGCCGCAGCGTGTTAGTAGCGTGCTAATAGCGTGTTATTAGCGCGACATCAACGGGTCTTGACGTGGCGGACGGGAAAAACCCAAATAAAGGGTGATTAACCTAATTCACTGGCGGGTCGGTCGGCGCGTCGCGACATGCCACCAATGATTTGCCAGCGCGGTGTGTGCGTGTTACCGGTGCGCTGGCAGCGGGCTGAGGGCGGACTGCCGTCGCATGGGTATTGCATCAAGAAGCGCCAGCAACACGTCCACAACCACCATCAACACGTCCACATGCGCCAACACGCGTAAACACGCGCCAGCAACTCATCCACACCCGCCATCAACACGTCCACACATGCCAGCAACACGTCCAACGTGTCGCGAAATGCTGGTGCTACGCCAATAGCTCGACCACTACACGTTCGTGAAACATTACCGACGTGTTGAAGGGCCGCTCGCAGTTTGGCGAAAAATCCCCAGCATTGATCAACGTTGATCAACATGGTTCGAGCGGGCTGGCAACACGCTGGTAACATGTGTCGACGTCCTGCAAACGTGCCCGTAATGCGCGATCCAACACGTTGGCGCGCGTCAAAAGTTTTGTGCATGCGCAAAACCTCGACGCGGCCCGACGCGTGCCAACGTGTGGGTCCAAACATTGCTGGCACTCAACGTGTACCGACGTGTACCGACGCGCCGCTAATGCGTTCATAACGCCCCGTTAACGCGTCCCGACGCGTCCCGACGTTTCGCCCAAAAAGGCAACACGTCGGCACGCGTCGAAGCGCATTCGTGAGAAACGTCATAATGTGACAGGGCCATAAGCTAATCAAACTCCTCAGTAAACTGATGTATTAAGGCCCAGTCACACCTTACCGGACTGGGGAACCGGACGAGAACTGGACACTGTCCGGTTGTGTACGGCGATGTCCGGTACATGTCTGGTACCCATCCGGCAGTGTCCGGTGGTGTCCGGCGGTGTCCGGTACAAGTTTTGAACATGCACAAAACAAACTTCTACCGGACACTACCAGACTGATATGTCCGGTTGGTGTCCGGTTGGTGTCCGGTTTGTCTGGTTTTGTCCGGGTCATGTCCGGTACCCATCCGTACGTGTCCGGTACCCATCCGTTGGTGTCCAGTACCCATCCGTTGGTGTCCGGTACCCATCCGTTGGTGTCCGGTTTACTTCCAGAATTGTTCGGTGGCGAGAACGTCAATAAAATATATATATACTGTAGTAGTCGGCACTGACCTAACCACATAGGCAGGTAGCTGTGGGTAGTGTGTTGATATCATGGAGCCTAGGTGGTGTAATGGTTAGCACACTGGCCTGGAATGCAAAGAGATGTGGGTTCGAGTCCCGTTCTATGCGCAATATTTCCTATTTTCATCACTCCCACAGACAATACCAAGAAAATTTAAAAAATACAGTCCGGCACGTGTCCGGTTGATGGTCGGTCTGTCCGGTTCTCCTCTGGTTCTCGTCCGGTACTCGTCCGGTACATGTGCGGTACATGTATGGTACTTGACTGGTTGTCCAGCGGCAATTGACCCAATTACGCTCCATTTCGATACATTTCAATACATTTTGTGTACCAGAGAGTACCGGACTAGACAATTCTTTGTCCGGTGGTGTCCGGTACTCAGTACGGTAAGGTGTGACAGGCGCTTTAATGTTAGCCATCATTACACTGGAAATATGGCCATATCTCGAATTCATCAGGCCTGGCAAAAACCATTTTGAAAATCACAGTGAAAGGAGGAAGAAGACAAGGCGAACAAAGGAAGAGGTGGGAAGACAACTTGAGGCAATGGACAGGGCTGGAGTTTAGCAGGTCCCCGAGGCAAGTGGAGAACAGGAGAAATGGAGAAGAAGACAAGGCGAACAAAGGAAGAGGTGGGAAGACAACTTGAGGCAATGGACAGGTCTGGAGTTTAGCAGGTCCCCGAGGGAAGTGGAGAACAGGAGAAATGGAGAAGAAGAACAAATAAAGTTTGTTTTATTTAATGACGCCTCTAGAGCACATTGATTTTTATCATCGGCTATTGGATGTCAAACATATGGTCATTCTGACATATTTCTTTGGAGGAAACCCGCTGCCGCCGCATAGGCTACTCTTTCCGATAAGCAGCAAGGGCCCTTGTATATGCACTTTAAAACAGACAGGACAACACATACCAGAACCTTTGATGAACCAGTTGTGGACCACTGGTTGGAACGGAAAATAGCCCAAGCTGCAAATGGATCCACTGAGAAGGATCGATAGGATGACCGACACCTTCACAGGTGGACACTCTACCGCCTGAGCTACGTCCCGCTCTTTATGGAGAAAACTGATTGCAAGGTCATCTATGGTGCCCCAATGACCCTCACAGTTAAGGGATTGATGATGCTTGTTTCTTGTCCACTATAGCTATATATGTTGCGTTTACGTCATATCTTTGGTCCTAGCTGCTTCTCCAATATTTGGCCCTGACTGCGTTTCCCGAGGTAGTCCCGGTCCTGTCTGTTTTTATTTAATGACCTCCTCATCTCGCAGTTTGTTAGTTTTGCACAATCCGATGGTTTTGAGTTTCTGTTATTTTCTGAGATAAATATATTAAGTAAGATCGATATAATCTACTTTGCTTTAGCAAGAAATAACATTGATATACAATAACATTGCTATAAAATGACTAAGGGTTTCAATATTGAGAAACCACTATCTTCAGGAAAAATAAACCGACATAACCAGAAAGCTGATTGATAGGGGTATCACGTCCTAACAACATCTGAGGTAATATATCAGGACGGGTACCGACTTGTGATAGTGATGACACATGAGAATCCATGTTGCTGACACCTAAATACGATATCCCACTCAGTCGCATTATCCGAACACTGAACCAATCAGTCCAAATTTCAGGAAGGGCAGCATCAATTCCTAAATGTTGTAAGTCTTTAGCTTGACTCAGTCGAGGATCAAACCCACTATTTTTGGCAGAAGAAGCACGGGTGCTCCACCCACTGCCCATCCTCTCAAGTAACTACCTGTTGGCAGGGATAATGTGACTGAGTTGGGTATCGGGTAATTGTGAAGACATCGTAGTATTCCAATGGGGACGCACTATAAGTAAAGAGTCACAATGAGTGCATGCGGTCACAAATTGGTACCCGTCCTGATATTTTAGTTTTTTTGTTTTATTACTTACATTCACCGATTAAGAAAGGGAATTTCAATTGCAGACAATTGGTCTTCTTGATTTCACTTCCCCTCTCATTATCCTAGTAATATCAAACGCCAGGCTAATTAGCAACAACGATAATTTTGTAAGTCATTGGTTGGACTCGGTCGGGATTCGAACCCACGACCTGCCTCATGGGAAGTGGGCGTTCAACTCATTCAGTCGCCCCGGCAGATAATGGACTTAGATGTTGCTCGGACGCAAAACCCCATGACACCTAAACAAAGCATCATCAATAACTTCTCAGACCGGGCACAGTGGCCGAATCGGTAGAGGGCAGAAGGTCGGGAATTCACTTCTCGGTCGAGTCAAACCAATGACTTATAAAAATGAGTACTTGTTGCTTTCCAGCCTGGCACTCTGCATTAATAGGATAAGGCAAGGACTGGTTAGCTCAGTGTCAGGATAATGTGACTGTGTGGGATTTCGGGTTATGGTGTCAGCAGCCTGATTTCCCAATGGGGCACCACTATGAATCACCATGAGTGTGCACTGTCACAAGTCGGTACCCGTCCTGATGTTACCTTAGATGTTGGCAGGACGTAAAACTTCAACAACCAACCAACTTGTGCCCAAACGGGCAAGAATTGCACTTTTTCCTTTGTTGTAAAGCTGTGAAATTCGGCTGATACATTTTCTAAATTAGGTAACCACAAACTCCCTGCATGTCTGTGTGGAAATTAGGCTGTGCGCACCGAGTTACTGTGACTGGCCACGCCTCTGTCACGCTTCACCCACGTCTAGTCTTACCCAACACAAAACTAACTAAAGCAATCTTATACCCCTGTCACACTACGACGTAATGAGCCAACGTGAGCCTAACGTGGTGATATTTCGTCATTACGTTGATGTACGTTGGATTACGTTATGATGACGTCATAATGACGTTAGAGTGACGTCGAGCTACGTCACATTACGTCGTGTTACGTCGAATTATGTCGAATTACGTCGAGGTTTTGGACATGTTCAAAAGTTTCGACGTAGGTCGAACGTAAGGGTTTACGTTTGCCATACGTTCTGTTCACGTTCAGCGAACGTCAATGACGTTAAACGGACGTTATTCCAACGCTCCTCACTACGTTCAACTACGTTCCACTACGTTGACCCCCATTAAACCAAGTGCAAATGCCCACGGGGCGTAATGGGAACGTCAGGACAACGTCAGGAGAACATCAGGAGAACGTCAGGAGAACGTGCATTCAACGTACGTTCAACGTCTCATGACGTAGCGAACATCACGTAACGTTCTTCTGACGATGGAATAACGTTCATAACGTTCCGTCAGCGTCATTACGTTGACCTCTCTCGTCGAACGACGGTATCACTACGCTTTACCGACGTTGCTCTCTCATCCACTACGCTGCATCCACGTTCAACTTGTGCCCAAATTTGCATACTACGCCGAGAAGTTCAACGTTCTTCACGTTCTCCCTACGTTGACGTCGTTACGTTGTAGTGTGACAGCCCCATTACGAGGCCCTTATCCTCTTCGTACAGTAGAAGAGGTAGTAGCGCAAACACATGGGGCCAAATATTTTACTGTTTTGGATGCAAACAGCAGATACTGGCAGATAGAGTCAGATGAAGAAAGTTCCAAATTATGTAAGTTTAATACTTCCTGGTGTAGGTTCCGGTATGCATGTTTACCATTCGGTATATAAACAGCAGGAGAGATTTTTGTACAAGAAATGAACAAATTATTACAAAATCTAGAAGGTGTACATATAATATCAGATGATATTTTAATATATGGTAAAAGTATAGAAGAACACAATAAGCGACTAGAAGCAGTACTGTTACGTGCCAGGGAAACAAATCTTAAGTTAAACCCGCGAAAAACAAAGATATGCCAATCAAGTGTAAATTATTTAATCACTGAACAAGGTTTAAAACCAAAAGCAGACAGTACAGGCTATTTTGGACATGCCAGACCCCAAACCTGCACCTGTTCTAAAGTATTTTGACAAAAGAGAAAAGATTACATTACAAGTAGACACTTCCAAATACGGTTTAGGGACCACCCTATTCAAGCGTAACCAACCCGTTGCCATGGCATCAAAGGCACTCGATAAAACCCAAATAAGCTATGCAGTAATCGAAAAAGAATTATTTGCGATATGTTTTGGCTGCAAGAAATTTCATGATTATATTTATGGAAATGAAATTATCATTCAAACAGATCATAAACCATTAATATCAATCATGCATAAACCGCTACACCACCTTTCAGCCAGGATGCAGCGCATGTGTATGAGACTGCAGAACTACAATTTAGAAGTAATATATGCTAAGGGATCTATGCTCTATTTTGCAGATAGCCTCTCCAGAGCACACACAACCAATATAGAGCCCAATGACCTCTTCAACATGGATATTTCAATATCTACCATTGACATTGACAAGGATATAATAGAGTGTATCAAAGCAGCGACCAACACGGACAGCACATTACAGGAAATAACATGTCTAGCAAGTAATGGATGGCCTATCGAAAACAAAAAGATAGCGCTTGAAATAAAACCCTTTTTGACTTACAAACCAAACATCATAACATCAGATGACCTATTGTTAAAGGGAACACAAATTATAATTCCAAAAGCATTACAATTAAACATTCCAAAGAAATTACATGAGTCACATTTAGGAATAGTGAAATGTAAGCGACTAGCTAGGGATACCGTTTTTTGGCCAGGCATGAACAGCCAATTAGAAGACAAAGTCTCCAGGTGCCAGATTTGTCAAGAATTCAGAAACATACAACAGAAAGAACCACTAGTAAACCACACGTTCCTAGATGTCCCATTCCAAAAAGTAGGAGTAGACCTTTTTCATGTAAACAACACTAACTACATACTAATAATTGATTTTTACACAACATTCCCTGAGGTACTAGAGCTAAAACAAATGACTAGCAAACATATTATTGATACACTAAAACAAACATTCACAAGATATGGGATACCTAAATATGTAGTATCTGATAACGGGCCACAATTCACAAGCTTAGAACATAAATAATTTTCCTCAACTTATGGTTTTGCACCAATATATACAAACCCCATGCATGCCCAAAGCAATGGACAAGTAGAAAGGTACATGCAAACCATTAAGAGAATGATGAAAACAGAAATTAAAGATAATAAAGACACCCACATAAGCTTATTAAATTACAGAAATATCTGGTGGTAGAAGCATCTACAAGGCATAGGTGCATCACCAGCCCAGCTATTAATGTTATGAAGGTTACGAACCTGCATCCCGGTAATAGACAGTCAGCTTAAACCACAACTACAGAGTTAAAAACTAAAGTTGTTAAAAGACAAACGAATGGTACAAACAAAATTCTTTGACAGACATGCAGGAAAACCACTTCGAGTCCTAAAAACTGGTGATAAAATTAGATACATAAACCACAACAATGAATGGTAAAATGGTGAAATTGTTAATACAAATACCCCAGGACCTAGGGATTATAAACTCATGAATGATGAGCATAACGTTTTGCACCGCAATAGAAAATTCATTTACAAAAAGAATGTAACACAGACAACAAAAACAAACAACAGTACATCAACAAAAGCGCAAACAAACACATCTAAGTCAGACAACAAAACCAACAAAGTGGGTTTGGTTATTAACATTGATAATAACACAGCCGAACACAATTATAAAAAATTTAGTCAACCTAAAACGCTCATTGTATATTAAATAAAGTTAACCATCAAAATTAGCTAAGCTTGCCATATAAAAATGTCATCTTCGACATATAAACATATGTACTGTAAGAAAATTTAATAAGAAATACGTATTCATGCTAAGTCAGTAAATAAAAAACATAAATTAAAATTCACATAAGGTATGGTAAGAACACATGAACATTAGATAATTAAGAACACATACGTATGTATATACTGGTTAAGTATGCATGTAGTGTCAAAAGATACTTGCCATAAAAGCGCAACCACCATAACAATCTTGTATAAGGACTGATGAGAATTTAATATAGGGATAAGACCATTACGAACAAGATGCATAGAAATTATAATTACAAATGATAGATCTAGAATATGTAACACAATGACTACATACAGGCATATACATAATTACATGTATAAGATAAAGTTAATACAGCACAAAGTAAAGTACTTCATCGGTTTAATAGATATAAATGTTAATGCAGGCCTGTCAATCACGCCTTAATGTAGATAAAGGATTCAACACCGGTACTCGCAGTCGCAGTACACGGGTGAATACCAACCCTATATAAAAACGGTCGAAAAAGCGGTTAACGAATTGAGAGCCTAATTTCACAATCTAAGAACCAACAATTATTCTTTACATATGTCTTATTGATAGCCCGCTACCTTTGAGTTGAAAAATATAATATAATATCTAGTTTAATAAGATTTAAAAGTGAAATCGACGGCGTTCTACGGCCGCTATCTTGTCTTTTTGCATTCTCTCCCATTTCACCAACTCTGTGCCTATATGGGTAGCCATTTGATACTGGAGCCACAGTTTCTACTTCATGTTCCATACTAAACCTATTTTCGCCCGTATTTACACTACGTTGTCCTTCACCCGTGTACTACAAGTACCGGGTGAATCTTTTATCTAGCCTTAATGATGCATGTGTAAATTATATATAGTTCTGTTATTATCACCTGTACATAAAAAGTAAAATTTAAGCAAGTACAAATTAAGCGACCTGCATGGGTAAATTTGAACATTCACTTAAATATATATGTATGCCTTTCCCACATACATTCGTAATGCACATACAATATATGCATAGTTAAGACATAACTGGCAATGCGTACAAATGAACAAAACAAAAGGATGTAGTGCAGCCTTAGATAAGAAAAATGTTACTGTATGCAAATAATTGACCAGGTGACTTTACATCAAACAAATGTAACTATATTGGAAGGGAGATGTAGTGTATCTACGATCAAAGGTCAGACGTCACACCCAGGTAAGGGCTGAGGAATGCTGGGTATAGAGGTTCCAATAAACACTTACGACTCACAGCTCATGGTGTTAGCACGTTATTTACAGGGGGGGGGGGGGGTGGAGGTGGGTGGAGGTGGGTAGACGTGGTTTGGGTGGATGGAGGTGGGTGAGTTGGCGTGAGTGGGGGTGGATAGATAGGGGGGGGGGAGTTTGGGTGGCTGGGGGTGGGTGGGTATCGATGGCTTGCAGTGGTGGGTGAGGTGAGTGGGGATAGGTTGGGGGTGAGTTGGATGGGCTGGGGTGAGATATGGTAGGTTGGGTGGTTTGGGATGCCTGGGTTGGGGTGAGTGGGATGGGTTTGAGTGGGTGAGGGTGAGTTTGAGTGGGTTGGGGGGAGTTGGGGTGGGTGGGGTGAGTTTGAGTGGGTGAAGGTAGGTTGGGGGTGTGTGCTGGGGTGGGTTTGAGTGTGTTGAAATGGATTTGAGTGGGTTGAAGTGGGTGGAGGTGAGTTGGAATGGGTTGGAGTGAGTTGGAATGGGTTGAAGTTGGTTTGGGTGGATTGATGTGGAGTGGGCTGGGTGGAGGTTAGTGGGGTGGGGTGAGTGGGGTGGTTTTGGGTTAGTTGGGTGAGTTGTGGTGAGTGTTGTGGGGTGAGTTGGGGTGAGTGTTGTGGGGTGGGTTGGGGTGGGGTGGGATGGGTTGGGGTGACTCTGGTGGGGTGGGGTGACTATGGTGGGTTGGGGTGAGTTGGGGTGAGTTGGGGTGGGTTGGGGTGAGTTGGGGTGAGTGGGTGGGGTGGGTTGGCGTGGGTGGAAGTGGGCAGCGTTCAGTGGGTGAGATTCAGGTATCAAGTCTCTGCACTAATGTACCAATAGGTCACTTCACAGTTGGTGTGCATTGAGCCACTAATCAAACCCTTGACCACAAGGTAGGGGTAATGCACTCTGCAGCATGGCAGGCTTCTCCACATCTACATACTTTGTGGGTTCAAATGGGTTTGAAAGAATAGGAGCTATATTGAAGCAGTGTTGCCAAACTTGATGTACTAAGAATCCTTGAGGCTTTACATTGTGTGCATGAAAATCGAGTAGTGGCAACCATAAGCTTGCTAGGGGGGTCCAGGGCATGGCCCCCCTGCCAGAATTTCTTTTAATGGCTTTGAAATGGACTATTTGAGGGAAGTTCCAAGGGGTTAAAGGCTGATATTTTAGCATAGGCATAACATACTATTTATTTGTATTTAATCAAATGATCAGAAAGTCATACAAGTAGAAAAATGTGTGGGATCACTACCCTCAAGGACTCCCATGGACTCCACATTGCAGACGCCGCCCTGAGCCCTCACAAGCCACCATGGATTTCCATTCCAGTGGTAACCCGAACAACCAACCTAGTTGCTGCCAAGGTGGATTACACCACACCAGAACTCCACTCCCAGGCCATAACTCAGGCGAAGGTGGACTTCCCCCTCGCAAAGACGGTTTACACTGATGGCTCCCTTAACCGAACATCGGGTAGAGCCAGAGCCGGAATCTTCATCCCCTTCTCCAACACAAAGAACACCAACAGGGTGTCAGACTTTGCTTCCACTCTCGATACCGAGCTCGCTGCCATTCACTTGGCCCTCAAAGACCTCCAAAACTCAAGTGCCGTCATCATTACCGACTCTCTGAATGCCATCAAAGAGATTGGCCGCCCAAATGCCCGACACTCCCTTGACAACGTGATCCAGATTACAATCTCGACCAGACATCAGGCACACCTCAAAACAGTCCTGCTATGGTTCCCCTCCCATATAGAACTCTATGGTAATGACCAGACCAACTGTGCCGCTCTAGCCAGTGCCAACCGAGCAGAGATGGAGACAGCCATCTCTCCCTCCATCACCAAACTGACCGCCGCCACTTCTCTAGCCACCACCAAACTCTGGAACGCGCCACACAGAAGGAACAAGTATGGAACCCTTATTCAATAAGCTGGCTCTGGTACACCCTGGTCAGAACATCCTCCATCCAGTCGGCCTTCCTGCTTCTACCCAAGTCACCGTCAACTGCTTCAGGACTGTCTACCGCCATTGGATTGATGTCCCCAACCTCCAGCGCTGTCCCTGCGGCACATTCTCGCCTCATGTGGCGCCGTCGACAGATCTGCCATCAGTGACTTCATGGAGGACTCTGACCGGCAACTGAGCAACATTAGGGCCGCTCCTGGAATGCACTTGCTCGCTTCTACCGCCAGAACGCAGATATCATCAACGCTGTTGGTCACCCAGACCCTGACACCGAGGACGAGCAGGCCCCACCTCGTTCCCATACCTGACTTGATACCACTACCAACTAACCACTAATTTTCACTAACAGGTAACCCCACCCACTGCCTAACTAATCCCATCCTCACTTCATTTCTTCCTCAGGCCTTGGCCGGACTTACTGTGCATACCGGTGAATTTGGAGGGACTGAAGTTTGGATCTTGGTCGAGTCAAACCAATGACTTATAAAATAGGTACCTGTTGCTGCTCGGCGCTTGGCATTATGAGGTCAGGACAGGGACTGGGCGTACAGTGTCAGGATAATGTGACTGTGTGGGACATCAGGTCATGGTGCCAGTGGCCTAATTTCCCAGTGGGGCAGCACTATAAAGTCACCATGAGTGCATGCTGTCACAAGACGGTGCACGTCCTGGTATGGCCTAGGGTCTTACTGGGGCATAAAACTACACCAACCACCCAGCCTCCCCCAGCCCTCTCAGACGACTGTGGTTGGGCTCTTAGGCTGCCTTTTTCCTTCCCCCCAGAGGACTGTGGTTGGGCTCTTAGGCTGCCTTCGGCAGGAAGCCTAAGAGCCTCCCCCAGCCCTCTCAGAGGACTGTGGTTAGGCTCTTATGGGGCTGTCACATTATGACGTTTCTCACCAACGTGCGTCGACATATGTGGTTTTTTGGCGCAACGTCGGGATACGTCAGGAAGCGTTTCGCGCGTTAGGCATGCGTTGGTATTCGTTCATCTACGGTGATGGTCGACGAGGGTCGGCAGCGCGCATAATCGGATCGGCGAAGTTTTGTGCTTGCACAAAACTTTTGACGACCGACAACGCGCTACAATGCGCAGGTGCCAACATTATGGCGACGTCAGAAGCATGTCGACATCGCTGGAATAACGTTATGCAAATGCTAGGCATACACTGCGCGCGCGTGAGGGTCGTTTCCACATGTCGCGCCAGACTGTTGCATTGTTGTTTTACATCCTAGCAACATCTAAGGTCATATCAGGACGGTGCGCCAAACTTTTTTTTTGTTTTCTCACATGTCGATATACGTTACCACAACATCGGCCACACGCTACCAACACGTTGCGCTGACATCAAACCTTTTCCCACCGCGCCGAAAAGTTTGATGTTTCTCGACTTTTTTGCGCGTTGGCGGCGTGCCGGCGAGAAGCGTCGTAATGTGACAGCACCATTAGGTTTCCTTTTTCCTTCCTCCCCCCATTTCTCTGACCACTACCCATCGGAAGTCAACTCCCAACCATATGGGACCGCTTTCAGCGGTGCCCATACAGTGCTGCAGATTTGCAGCCTTCAGCGCACCAATGTGACTAAAAACTCCCCAAAAACAACACTTCCAGTACTGTTAAACCAAACTTTCATGTGGTTATAAGGTCATCTAAGACCCCACAAACTTTTTTATATGATAAATGGTAGTTTGGATTAACCGATCGTTTGGTTTAACCAAGTTTGGTTTAACACGGTTATACTGTATATACATAAAAAAACAATAATCAAAGTGTCCACATACATTGTATATTACATGCGCAATACATGCTTACTCGAAGTCAAAGTCAAAGCCAAAGCTCGGTTAGATCAATGATCGATTAATCCAAACAAATTTCTAGGGTCCCTTCAAATTTGGTTTAACGGGGCTATGGTGTATATGCAAATATACACTGTAAATATATACAAATAAAACACGTATATGCAAAAATACATAAGTGTATGCATATGCACTAATAATATATAATGTATATATGTAGGTTTGTTTGTTTTTGTTTTTTGTGTGTTCGTTGTTTTACGTCCTAGCAACATCTAAGCTCATATCAGGACAGTATATATGTAGCAGACATATACACAAATAACATTAACACACAAACCTATATATATATATATATATATATATATATATATATATATACGTATATATATATATATATATATATATGCATATATATATATATATATATATATGCATATATGCAGGTTTCGCAAGCTCTGGCTAGAAACAAACTGGTTTTGTGTCTTCTCACTAGTCACAGCGTCATGTAAGTTCGGCTGTTTCGGTAGTAGTGTTAACCTAAAAGGCAGAAGGGAGAGTTAAGACACATGTCCCTCGCCCTGTGAGAAAACACCACGACCAGCCCCAGGTAGTCGGACGGGATCAGCCTGAAGGGCGGCCGGCGCCTTACCTGTGCGTCTCAGTGTATGTATGTATCCGTGAAGACTGCAGGAGGACACACGGAGGTGCCGGGCCGCAGGTGCACACGCAGATCCGGGCGGCCGGGGGAGGCGGGGGGGCGCGGTGGGGAGGAGGAGGGGAGGAAGGGTGAGGCGGGGTGAGGAGAGGGGGGGCCGGGGGAAGGGGGGGAGGAGCAGGGGAGGAAGGGTGAGGCGGGGGGGAGGAGAGGGGGGCCAGGGAGGGGGAGGAAGGATGAGGGCGGGGGTGAGGAGAGGGGGGGGTGCGGCGGAGGGAGGGGGGAGGAGCAGGGGAGGAGGAGGGTGAGGCGGGGGGAGGAGAGGGGGGGGGCCAGGGAGGGGAGGAAGGATGAGGCGGGGGGAGGAGAGGGGGGAGGGCGGAGGAGGGTTTGGAGGGGGGAGGAAGAGGGTGGCGGGCGGCGGTGGGAGGAGCAGGGGAGGAAGGGTGAGACGGGGGGAGGAGAGGGGGGCGGGGGAGGGTGAGGATTGGGAGGGGGTGGGGGAGGAAGAGGGGGGCGGGGGAAGAGAAGGAGGTGGGAGGCAGAGAGTGGGAGGGGGTGGGTCGACGGGAAAGTGGGACAGTTTGTTGTGATGGAGCAATGGGGTGTGGGGAGTAGGGGTAGGGGTGGGGGGTGGATGGGGGTGGGGGTGGGGGTGAAGCATGACGGATATAGGGGTGCTAAGTGCTGGTGGCGAAGAGTGTGCGTGTGTCTAGTATGTATGTGTGTAGTATGTGTGTAGTGTGTGTATGTGTGTAGTGTGTGTATGTGTTTAGTGTATGTATGTGTTTGTTGTGTGTATGTGTACGTGTGTGGTGTGTGTTTTATATGCATGTATGTATGGATGTGTGTATGTGTATAGTGTGTGTAGTGTGTGTAGTGTGTGTAGTGTGTATGTGTATGTGTGTAGTGTGTGTATGTATGTAGTGTGTATGTGTGCATGTGTGTAGTGTATGTATGTATGTGGGTGTTGTGTGTATGTGTGTATGTATGTGTATAGTGTGTGCATATATGTATATGTGTACTCGTGTAGCGTGTGTGTATATGTGTGTATATGTGTGTATATTTGTAGTGTGTATCTATGTGTTTAGTGTGTGTATATATGTATGAGTCTACGTGTGTAGTATGGATCTATGCATGTATGTAAATGTGCAGTGTGTCTGTATGTGTGTGTAGTATGTATGTATGCATGTGTGTAGTGTGTTTATGTGAGTAGTGTGTGTATGTATGTGTGTGGTGTGTGTATGTGTAGTGTATGTGTGTAGTATGTGTATATGTGCATGTGTATATCACTATATTTATATATATGCGCACGTTATACTGAGACCTGGAGAGCATTACTATGAGCAGTTTGGATTGTGCTGGTTGTTGGGAGGTTGCGTGGTCAGTGACTGAGTATAATATTTGTATATACCCATATATGTCACTTTTATATGTCTATATGTATGCATATGTATGTATATATGTATATCCATATGAATAATACGAATAAGCAATGGGTAGGACCGGTCCCCTCCCCCGCCCCTGCTTGGTGGCCGTATTCGATAGTATTTTCTTTACTCAACTTGCGGTGTTTGATTTGAAATTCTAGCGGCTCGGGTCACCCGAGTTGCAGTCGTGATAATCGAATACGGTCGTCATTTCCGCGGAATAGACTATTAGTATTAATATTGCATTTCTGCATCTATGTTTATGCCAAATTGTTCTTTATTTCTATTAATTTGCAATAAAATTGATGTTTTGCACGTTGTTACTAGTATATTATTAAGCAATGGCTATCGTCAAACCTTTTTGCTGCGTAGTGAAGTTCGACAATCTATTTCCGTTTCCATTTGCTGGATTTTGATTATTCAAAACGAGTATACAAATAGTGGCATCCATATAAGGCTATTTCCGTTTGTTGGATTTTGGTTATTTCATTGTCCACCTCAATGACTATGAGTATGAGTCTGGGTATTGTTTATGTATATATATATGTACACGTGTTACTGTTAGTGTTAGTCATTAGCTTCCCCCTTTGGGGGTGGGTCGGGGGGGGGGGGGTCAGTGTAAATATATATAGCTACATGTATTACACATATTTATTTTTCGCTTTGATATCTATATGTAGTGAAATATATGTTTTTATGTACATATATATATTTTTTCACTTTGATATCTAAGCGGCATATATAAAAGCGATATATATATATATGTGTATATATAAATGTATGTGTGTCTACAAGCACACACACAAATATATATATACATATATATATATATATATATCTATATATATGAACGTCACAACATTATAAAATGGCCTTTGTTGACGCATCAAGCACATCGTCAGGATTACGTTCACATCTAGGTAAGCTGTGCCTGGAGAGTGAATAGCCTCTCACAACGCCTATCTCCCCCCCCCCCCCTCCAGCCCCCACACACCTCAACATCTCTCCCTCCTGGTCTCCAGCCCACACACAACTCAACATCTCTCCCTCCTGGACCCCAGTCCACACACACTTCAACGCCTCTCCCTCCTGGTCCCCAGCACCCACACACCTCAACATCTTTTCCTTCTGGTCCCCAGCCCACACACACCTCAACGTCCCTCCCACCTGGTCCCTAGTCCACACACACCTCAACGCCCCTCCCTCCTGGTCCCCAGTCCACACACACCTCCACGGCTCTCCCTCCTGGTCCCCAGCCCCCACACACCTCCACATCCCTCCCTCCTGGTACCCAGCCCCACACACCTCAACATCTCTCCTTTCTGGTCCCCAGTCCACACATACCTCAATTCCTCTCCCTCCTGGGCCGGTATGCATGAAGAATTATTTATCGGCTCCGGTGTTGCAGTTTCCGAGGCACACCAGTTTGCCAGGGAAACATCGCTTCTGCGCATGCATCAAAATTGAACAGCATCGACACTAACCTTATGAATTTAATATAATGTTTTTGGTAAACATGTTTTCTATATGTGTACCAAGCGATTTGTTTCTAAGTGGTGTCGTTGTAGAGATATTTCACTTTTTCTGTATTTTCTGTATGAAGATTGCTCACGACCATTGACAATGCCTTGAGTTTGATGGTACGCCCAGTGCAAAACATTAGTTTTATTCAAAATTATTAGAATTCAAGACGACTAACCTTATAAATTTAAACAAATCCTTATGGTAAAGATGTTTTCTATATGTGTACCAAGCGATTTGTTTCTAGGTGGTGTAATTTGAGAGATATTTGACTTTTTCTGTATGAAGATTTGCTCCCGGCCGTTGACAATGCATTTGAATGGATGTGTCCCTGGCAAACTGGTGTGCCTCGGAAACCGCAACACCGGTGTTAAGGGCCGGGTTTGGGTTAGCTAACGCCTGTGTTGGGAAATGTGTCACGGGGTATGTACAGTGCCAAAGCGCGGTGGCCTTAGCTAATCTAGCAGTTATTTATAGATTTGGGAAATCCCTCTGAGCCTGTTGCCGGCGAGCACCGCTATTTCCCAATATCGCAGCCGATTCAGCGGTGGCGGCGATTTATTTTGGTTACATTCGTCAATTCGACACTATTAATATCGCCACCGATTTAGCGGCGGTGTTAATATTGGTCCGATTTTAGGGTTAATTTAATGAAATTCCACGTTTTGAGCATGTAACTGTGTTAAATATGATAGCATTGAATAGATTTGGCTCTAATATATCGCCGCCAATGTAACGGTGGTGGGCGTCGGCGATTTGTTTAGTTTACATTCGTCGATTTGACACTATTAATATCGCCGCCGATGTAGCGGCGGCATTAATATCGGTTCGATTTAAGGGTTAATTTAATGAAATTTCATATTTTGAGTATGTAACTCTGTTAAATATGATAGCATTGAATAGATTTGGGCCTAATCCGTCCCTAACACCGACGGTAAACTTGATATGGCTTGGGGTTAGCATAGCCGACCTTAAACTCGCGGTGTTTTCCGTAACACTGCTCCATACATATTGACTTTTCGCCACTAACCCGGAGATTGCTCCTAACCACGGGTTTGGCTCGCTAATCCCGACTCATACATATGGCACTGGTGCCCAGCCCACACACACTTCCACATCTCTCCCTCCTGGTCCCCAGCATGCACACATCTCCACGCCTCTCTCTCCTGGTCCCCAGCACACGCACACCTCCCCGCCTCTCCCTCCTGGTCCCAGGCCCACACACACATCCACGTCTCTCCATCCTGGTCCCCAGCCCACACACACCTCCATGCCGCTCCCTCCTGGTCCCCTTTCGTCGTCTCCACTTCTCGCCACGCTCTGACGCACAACAGTGCCACGCGGTCTCTATTATACACCGGCTGAACCATCTTGTCATCAGTTATATATATATATATATTATATATATATATCTATTAGTACTACTTTATACCATACAGTATGATTAACAAAATGCTGTTTCAATGCAGTTTCTATTCATTGGACAGTGTTGCTATTCAGTGAATAAACTAAACAATATGACGTTCACTCTCTAATATAAACAATAGTATTCTCTATCTAGTATGAAGATCATACTATTCCCTGTGCGCACACCTATCTAGCTGGATTCCCATGTGTTTACCTGCAATGTAGCTCACAAACTTCTCGTAGTAAACGGATGAGTCATGCTGTGGGAAAGGTCATTGCTATAAATATAATTACTTGTAAACCTGAAATCTCCCATGTTCGAGAACTGCATAAAAGAACTTATACCCCTGTCACACTACGACGTAACGAGCCAATGTGAGCCTGACATGATCAGTTTTCATCATTACGTTGCCGTACGTTTGGTTATGCTATGATGACATCAGAATGATGTTAGACTGACGTCAAGCTACATCACGTTATGTCGTGTTACGTCGGCGCGCGTCAAAGTTTTGAACCTGTTCAAAACTTTCGACGTGACGTGAACGTAAGGGTTTACGTTCGCCGTACGTTCTGTACAGGTTCGGCGAACGTCAATGATGTTAAACGGACGTTAGTCAAACGTTCCTCACTATGTTCCACTACGTTCCACTATGTTCCACTCGTTGACCCACATTAAAGCCGGTGGAAACGTCCATGCGGCGTAATGGGAAAGTCAGGAGAACGTCAGGCGAACATCAGGAGAATGTCAGGAGAACGTACGTTCAGCGTTTCGCCAACGTTTAATGGCGTAAGTAACGTAAGGTAACATAAAGCAAAGTAGTTCTGGCGATGGAATAACGTTCATAACGTTCCGTGAGCATCATTACGTTGTCCTCTCTCGTTAAATGATGCGATCACTATGCTTTACCGACGTTACGCTCTCGTCAACTACGTGGCATTCATGTCCCGAATTTGCATATTACGCCGATAACTTCGACGTAATATAATTATTTTCACGTTGTGCCTAGGCTGACGTTGTCATGTCGTAGTGTGACAGGGCCTTTACAAGGAACCTGGCTTCGCCCTACTTATGCAAACATACAGTTAATACCCCCATCACACCAAACTAGTTGTCACTACATTCTTGAAAATGTTGCTGAACGGGCTCAAACTGTGTGCAAACGGAATGGACATAGTATTAGTAGCAACTTTTTACAGTCTTTTTACGAACGGAATGGATGGGCTAGAATGGAATGGTGCTCCAGAACTTTGAGTAGGCCCACAATTTCTTTGCAGCCACGTTCTACCCCGACCACATCCCGCTTTAGAATGTGGTCGGACGTTTTGGTGTAATGGGGGTGTAACTAATCAATCACATAACCAGGCGGGCTGGCCGAATGTGTTAGAGCGTCCTTCTCCCCAGATAAAAGATTCACCCGGTACTTGTAGTACACGGGTGAAGGACAACGTAGTGTAAATACGGGTGAAAATAGGTTTAGTGCGAGTAGAATATGAACTAGAAACTGTGGCTCCAGTATCAAATGGCTACCCATATAGGCACAGAGTAGGTGAAATGGGCGAGAATGCAAAAAGACAAGATGGCGGCGCTAGAACGCCGTCGATTTCACTTTTAAATCTTATTAAACTAGATATTTTATTATATTTTTCAACTCAAAGGTAGCGGGTAAATATGAAGACACATACAAAGAATAAATGTTGCTTCTTAGATTGTGAAATTAGGCTCTCATTTCATTAACCCGCTTTTTCGACCGTTTTTATATAGGGCTGGTATTCACCCGTGTAGTGCGAGTACCGGGTGAATCTTTTATCTACCTTCTCCCGTGTTGGTAGACCATGGGATCGTGGGTTTGAACCCTGGTCGAGTCAAACCAATGACTTAAAAATGGATACTTGTCGCTTCCTAGCCAGGCACTCGGCATTAATAAGATAGGACAAGGACTGGTTGGCTCAGTATCAGGATAATGTGAGTGAGTGTGATATCAGATCATGGTGCTGGCGGCCTGGTGTCCCAGTGGGGCAGCACTATAAAGACACCATGAGTTCGCACTGTCACAAGTCGGTACCCGTCCTGATATGACCTTAGATGTTGGCAGGACGTCACATAAAAGGCACAATTGCCATATGACTTCAATCGAGACATGGGGAGATGTAATAATATCTGACTGGATGATCGGAGAGAGTTCCCGATGGCTGTTTGAGGGACAGAAAAGTGTACAGACATTCCAGTGGGATGACCGTGGATTGCTTTATATAGGTGGTTAATAAAATCCTGAGCTCAAGATTTGAGAGTTCAGAATGACTGTCCGAATGACAGGAGATTGTAGAGATAATTAGGTATCTGACCATTGATAGCTCTATTGGTTGTGACTAACATCTTGAAATACATGCGTAATGGCTGCCCTGCTAACTGGTTAATGGTACTAGACTCACCTACAACCGGTTAGAGATGATGAGTTTAGAAATGAGGGTGTGCTGGAGTCATTCCGATCCCATCTTCAATTCATTATTAAAATGTTAAGGCAGACTGGTTTTTACCAAAACATTATTTTGCATTTTTAACTTGAACAGTTTTTTACTATTGATTTTATTTATCATATACCACATGTGATTTTACCACAGTTGTATGTTCTTTTGTATGTGCTTTTGGCATACATTTCCGTCCTCTATTTTCCCTGTCTGAAATGTAATTTTGGAGTCAGATATGTTGCTCCACTGTATGACCCCCCCCCCCCGTCCCCCCGCATAGCCGATGTCTACTTTTTGTGCCGGGGGTCGTTAAACAAACAAACAAACAAACAAAAACACTAGTCTTTCCATGTATGTTTAATTACATAGTCTAATTAATCCCCAGCTTTAATTTCTTCGAGCGATAACTCCCAGGGGACGGTTGGCTGGAAATTGTTAGCGCTCAAATCTGGTTTATCAAGTTTGCCCAAGGCTGGTTTATCTAAGTAATTGATGCGAAAGTGTATTCCTGTGAATCTGGTACCAGGTTGTTGCCTGTTAAACTTAAAGTTGCATGGTCCGATGGTTTGGAGATTTTCTAATTTTTTTTAACAGCTATTAAAGACAGATATATTCGGCTGATTGGCATAATCTAACTTTATTTTATTTTGAAGTAATTTTTATTATAGATAGCTAACTTTGGAGATATTTGAAGTGAAAACAATTAATTTTAGTATGCTCCTCCAAATGTTGGCACTCTACGGTTCAGCACAAACAAGTTCTATTGAGTTGATTTAGTGTTCCGTTCTATACAGAAACAAATGCTTCATAAGTGTGCCAGTATTTAAGTTAGATTTGTGGATGTTTTGATTTGGAAGATTTGATGCTTTTATCGGACTATATAGCTTTCAAGTCTCTCGCACTATGTATCATGAGATTATTTTGTTGCATCATTTCGATAAATAAGAATGTAGGTATGTATGTTTTCATTATTTTATTTCAACTATACTCATCGCTCTTGAAATGGGAGTCTTTTGCATGGCTTATGACTGTAAATCATTCGATACTTATAATACCATGCATATATGCACTGCATGTCCATATAGACACAGAGGGTAAATTCATCAGCTATGAAATGCGTACCTTTTACAGAATCCTGGTCATGGAACCAGTGACATAATGGCGCTGCTAACAAATTGAAACATCATGTTTAGATCAGTATTCAAACCACTATTTCTGCCATTCCGGTGTATCCTTGTATGTGGGGTCAGCTCAGCCTACTACCCACACCTACCTGTGTATGTGGTTTCTTGTCTCTGAGGTCAGGGCAACCTAATACTACTACTACTAGTAGTAGTACCCACCCCTACCTGTCAACGTGGTTCCTTGTCTGTGAGGTAAGTCCAGACTACTACCCACCCCTACCTGTCAACGTGGTTCCTTGTCTGTGAGGTAAGTCCAGACTACTACCCACCCCTACCTGTCAATGTGGTTCCTTGTCTGTGAGGTAAGTCCAGACTACTACCCACACCTACCTGTGTATGTGGTTCCTTGTCTGTGAGGTCAGTGTAGCCTACTACCCACACCTACCTGTGTATGTGGTTCCTTGTCTGTGAGGTAAGTCCAGACTACTACCCACACCTACCTGTGTATGTGGTTCCTTGGCTGTGAGGTCAGTGTAGCCTACTACCCACACCTACCTGTGTATGTGGTTCCTTCTCTGTGAAATCAGTGTAGCCTACTACCCACACCTACCTACCTGTCGATGTGGTTCCTTACCTGTGAGGTCAGTGCAGCCTAATACCCTTACCTACTTGTCGATGTGGTTCCTTGTTTGTGAGGTCAGTGCAGCCTACTACCTATACCTACCTGTGAATGTGGTTCCTTGTCTGTGAGGTCAGTGCAGCCTACTACCTATACCTACCTGTGAATGTGGTTCCTTGTCTGTGAGGTCAGTGCAGCCTACTACCTATACCTACCTGTGAATGTGGTTCTTTGTCTGTGAGGTCAGTGCAACCTATTACCTATACCTACCTGTGAATGTTGTTCCTTGTCTGTGAGGTCAGTGCAGCCTAATACCCACACCTACTTGTCATTGCAGTTCCTTGACTGTGAGGTCAGTGTAGTCTACTACCAATATATCTACCTGTCAATGTGGTTCCTTGTCTGTGAGGTCAGTGAAGCGTACTACCTATACCTACTTGTCAATGTAGTTCCTTGTCTGTGAGGTAAGTGCATACTACTACCCACACCTACCTGTGTATGTGGTTCCTTGCCTGTGAGGTCAGTGCAGCCTACTACCAACATCTACCTGTCAATGTGGTTCCTTGTCTGTGAGGTAAGTGCAGACTACTACCCACACCTACCTGTGTATGTGGTTCCTTGCCTGTGAGGTCAGTGCAGCCTACTACCAACATCTACCTGTCAATGTGGTTCCTTGTCTGTGAGGTAAGTGCAGACTACTACCCACACCTACCTGTGTATGTGGTTCCTTGCCTGTGAGGTCAGTGCAGCCTACTACCAACATCTACCTGTTAATGTAGTTCCTTGTCTGTGAGGTAAGTGCAGACTACTACCCACACCTACCTGTGTATGTGGTTCCTTGCCTGTGAGGTCAGTGCAGCCTACTACCAACATCTACCTGTTAATGTAGTTCCTTGTCTGTGAGGTAAGTGCAGACTACTACCCACCTACCGGTAGGGCCTGCCTGTGAGGTCGTGCAGCTCCTCTACCTGTGTCCTTGCTGAGTGTGCAGCTCCCCCCTCGGAGTGGCTGCCGTGAGTCAGGCGTACTACCAACATCTACCTGTTAATGTAGTTCCTTGTCTGTGAGGTAAGTGCAGACTACTACCCACACCTACCTGTGTATGTGGTTCCTTGCCTGTGAGGTCAGTGCAGACTACTACCAACATCTACCTGTTAATGTAGTTCCTTGTCTGTGAGGTAAGTGCAGACTACTACCCACACCTACCTGTGTATGTGGTTCCTTGCCTGTGAGGTCAGTGCAGCCTACTACCAACATCTACCTGTCAATGTGGTTCCTTGTCTGTGAGGTCAGTGCAGCCTACGACCCACACCCACCTGTCAATGTGGCCCCTTGCGTGTGAGATCAGTGCAGCGTACTACTAGTGCTGAATACTACAGTGGCAATGATTCACCCGACTAGAACGCCTTCACCAAGCAGCAAGATGACCTGAATCAACTCCAGTTTCAATAAGATGAAATCCACCACCAAAAGGCCATCAGTTCTTTGACCTATTTCTCAAAGAAACCAACATTGCAGTGTTGATATTTGTCGTTTGAACACCCACGTGCACGGCTAGTTTGTGCACCTTCTCTCAATCAGTATTATATACCAAATTAAGCAATGCGTGTTACATTTGATGCTATTATTTATTTTACATTTGAAGCCATGATTTGTTTTCTTCTTCCATAATTGATTATAATGTGCATCATTGCCTGTACCTATAAATGTGTCAATTAAAATTATTCGTTATTATGCTGCACTTATCATATAGTATCCATGTTTTTATTTCAATTACTTATATTTTTCTTCAAATTTTCTCTCCTTATTGTATTATGTCATTGTGCATAATTCAGTTCAACAATGTTTATGACACCCTGATGTCGTGTCTCTTATCGCTTACTTCCATATATTTGTGTAAATGGTTATAATTACTCATGACTGGAAGATCAGTGTCTTGATGCTAAGTAAGGACTAATATTGAGACAAATATATATATGTATATCTATCTATATATATATATATATATATATATATATATATATATATATAATGAGTTCAGGCGCAAAACCCCGTAAATGCCAATCCAAAAATTGAGATAAACATTGGAGTGAAACCCTCAAAAGGTTAATTTTTTACATTTCCTTTTTTTGTTGTTCATTGCTCTATAACTTTTTCATCACAAGGAAAGTGGAATTAGTGAGAATTAAAATGACCTTCATGCACAAATCTTTTATTTTAATCGAATGTTTGGATTGGCGTTTACGGGGTTTGGCGCCTGAACTCTTCATATATATATATATATATATATATATATGCAACAAACTATATATATGTGTATATATATATATATATATATATATATATATATATATATATATATATTAGTGGGCGAGCCAGTTGTATATATATATATATAAATTTATTACTATTATTTCTTTTTTTTTAGTGATGCACTTATTTACCCTGCTCATAACGGATAAGTGTGTTAACACTTGTTTTCACCGCTGGGCAGCACTAACTAGTCCATACACGCAGATAATGAATTACTGGGGTAGTGATTTATTCATTTATATTATATATTACAATTAACCTATGCATAGGCCTCGATAAACAAGCGTTGTGCCAGTCGTACGTCGGTATGGTTGTTTAGGATCATATTTGCAATTACAGCTAATGTTGGTTATTTCATTCTACTTAAAGTTGCATAGTACGATGGTTTTGACTTTCTCTCATTTTCTGAGATAAACATATTAGATTGTTCATTATAATCTACCTTACTTTAGGTTGAAGTAACTTTTATTTTAAATCGCTAACTTTTGAGATATTTGAAATGGAAACATGCTAAATTAATGTTGGCAAGCTTGCCAAAACTCTCTCACCATAGGCTTCTGCAGTAACAGGTTCTATTAATTGACTCAGTATACCCTTATATGTGACAACAAATGCTTAATAAGCTTACCAGCATCTAAGTTAGATATGTAGAATCAAATCTAGATAATTGTTTTGGGTTTGAAAAGTTTATGTTTTCATCGGACTATGCAACTTTAATGTTTAACATGAGACGCGTTATATGTTTGATGCCCCAAGTGTCTTACGATACATAAAAAAACAGTGACCAGATGCCTATTTTTAAAAGAGAATATAGTAGTCTTTGAACTGCAAACGCTGCAAATTAACAACCCGGATATGAAGGCGGACAGAGTGCAAAGACGACAACACGGCCTGACCACTCCTCGATCATTTAGAAGCATAAACACGCGAAGGCAATCAGGAGAGAAACGGGATGTTCGTGTGTTATTATACCCCAGTCACACTACTGCTTGCGACTGCTTCTGGCCACTTTGCAACCACAACAAAAAGGTGGTTGCAAAGTGGTCACAAGTGGTCGCAAAATGGATACAGTCATTTTATTAATACTAGTCCACCTTCCTCTGCCAATTGAGTTAAATTTGCATATTCTGATAAAAGAATAACATGTTCAAAAGTAAAACACTTATCTAGATTTGAACCTACATATCCAACTTAGATACTAACGTACTTATTAAGCATACCTTGCCCCATACAGGGGCATACTAAGTCAATTAAATAGAATTGTTTGTTCTGCCTACCAACAATAACATCAGGAAACACTTAAGCTGTGTTCACACGGGGAAAATGTAAAGCGATTTAGACAAGGCGAATCATATGAATCGATTTAGACGCCCGTTCACACGGGCAGTACTTGGGCCGGTAATTGATATCAGCGCATGAGCAAGTCGATACTAACCAGCGCCAGTTTCGGTTAGTCGACGTCGCCACGAGAGAGTGTGGGTTCGACCTAGATATGTATGGACTGAATCGTATTGGTTTGGAAGGGTCAAAACTTCTGCTGGGCAGTGAAACCCTAAAAATAAATAATGAAAAAACTATTTGTTCACAGCTAGCGATTTCATAGACTAAATTATATAATATGCGCTTTTGATCGACCGGAAAGTCAACAAACTAAGGTCTCGACTGCGCATGCGTGTGACGTCCTTAATCTGCCTCAGTGCGTCCACACTGGCAAAATAAATCGGTTCACAGAAATCGATTCACGTACACTACCTCGACAAGTGGTTTACAGAATCCGCATCACAGGAATCGATTCAGCCCTAATCCGACTCAGACGCCCGTTTACACGCGAAATGTAACCCAAACTATACAAGTCGATTTCTACGAATCGATTTACATTGCCCGTGTGAACACGGCTTTAGATTGGCGCATGTCTGCACTGTTAGCCACCATTCCACACGGGTTCAGAGTTGGTTACCTGCCCCCCCCCCCCCCGCCTCCATCAATTACTTCGGTTAACAGAAACATCTGATTGCATGTGCGCTGCCCATGTAATGAGTGTTTACATAAATTGCCGTGTGAGTCTGATCGTGTGTTCACTTCTGTCTCTATGCATTTGTGCATATATATTTGTGGTCTGAAGATTCATATTGGAATAATTGTCAATTCATTATCAGAAATAATGTCAATATCAATATCATTATTAGGTGACATTATTAGTGGATATATTGCTATCAATGTGATTATTATTTACATTATTAGTAGCATTACCAGTGACATTATCTGTTGCATTATTACTGCATTATCAACGGCATTATCACAGACACTATCAATGACATTATCGATGAATTTGTCACGGTATTATCAAGGACATTATTATGACATTTGCGATGGAATTATCCACGACATTATCAAAGGCATTGTCATGGCATTATCAATGGCATTTAAAGTGAAATTTTAAGTGACATTAAAAGTGGCATTACTAATGCCATATTTATCGACATGGCCAACATGAATTGGCCAGATGTATTCCGAAACGAAGACTTGTTTTGTTGGTTTTTAAACAAAAAGGAAAAAAAAAGAGGAAAGTGGTGTTTTGAATTTCACTTTAATAAACTGTTTGGGGGTGATGGAGGGGACTTGAAGTGTGGGCATGTGATGGAGGTGGAGATTGTGAGTAGTAAAGGGGTGTATTTATAATCATATATGCAGGTCAACGCCTTAAGGGCCTAGCTGTCACACTACGACGTATAGCCTTATGCCAAGTACACACCTACCGTATACGATTCGCATACTAAAACTCGCGACCCATTGTGCATGCTCAAAATGTTCAACGTGTATAAACGTGTGGCTCATACATTGAATGTACACTGCATGTATGTTCGGGATACATCGGCATACATTGGGAGTACATTAGGGATACGTTGGTATACGTTGCTGCACGTTAGCCATACGTTCAGCCGGTGGGAACACGCAGTCCACGTACAGTCCGCATACTGCCAATGGATGCATTACGTACTCATAACGTATCGAATGTACGCCTGCCATATCTGCAGAATATTTAGCATATACACCATACTTCTAGCGATGGAGTAATGTAATTAACGTTGGTCAGCGTTCCGTGAGCGTTTTGTGAACATTGCAAATGTTTCGTTTGCAAATGTTTTGCAAGGCACATGAATGCTCTCATACGCTAGCAGTATGTCATAGATACATTCTGCATACATTACATACGTTGTGTGTACGTTGTGTATACACCCATTTTTACCTCCCACCACTGAAAAGTTCGACGAATGCCAACGCACTGGCAAATTTTCAAACGTTGAGCATGCGCTGACACCGTACGTCGTAGTGTGACAGGGCCTTTAGTAATGTAGACTAATTCTATGAGTGAGTGTGACAGTATTGGACACTCACGAGACTCGTGAGAGTCGTGACACTTCTCTGCCGTCTCTCACGGCAGAGAAGTAGATACACGATTCCCCCTACCCACACTAGGGGTGAAGAACAGCTCATTAGAAAAAGTGGTGAAAGGCTGGGTAAATTTAATAAACACGTAAAATCTTCAAGAAAAAAACCAAAACAATACCAATAAGCGGCGGCAACAGGCTCAGAGGGAATTCACTTTTAGCTATAATGAAAGTGTTACGCGCTCCTGCATACAGCTTGACATATTTCCCGATCTCAGTGATAGCTAAACAGTGTCAGACTGTAACACCAAAGCCACTAACACCGACCCATGCATACGGGCCCTGGGGCCGTATGCAGGAGTCAGTGTTAGCGAGGAAAAACGGTGTTTGGCGGGAATTCCGGTTTAGCGGCGAAAAATGGTATGCATGAGTCGGTGTTAGGTCTAACACCAAAGGCTTAACCGGTGTTACCTGACCCCTAACAAATATTAGGTTTAGCGAGTTTATTAGGCCCAAATCTATTCAATGCTGTCATATTTAACAGAATTAGATACGCAATAAGTGAAATTTATTCAAATTAACCCTAAATTCGAAGCGTTATTAAGGTTACCGCCACATTGGCGGCGATATTAATAGTTATATTTTCGAATCGACGAACGTAAAGTAAACAAATCGCCGCCGCCGCCGCATCAACGTCGCTTTCCATACTGGCGGCGGCGGCGGTTTGTTTACCCTACGCTCGTCGATTCAAAAATATAACCATTAATATCGCCGCCAATGCGGCGGTAGTCTTAATAACGCTTCGAATTTAGGGTTAATTTGAATAAATTTCACTTATTGCGTATCTAATTATGTTAAATATGGTCGCATTGAATAGATTTAAGCCTAATATATGGGTACAGACGCAGAGGGATTTCCCAAATCTATAAATATATTCACGTTTAGCTATAATGAAAGTGTTACGCGCTACTGCATACGACTTGACACAGGTCCCGACTTCGGTGATAGCTAAACGGTAACAGGCTTTAACACCAAACCCCGCTAACACTGCCTCCTGCATACGGGCCCTGAAGGGTAGTGCTACTAGAGATCTAGTACTACTAGTTCCAGACAACATTGTTGGTCTATACTGGCGGAGAGTTGCTGGAGTGGATCCTTCACACGTTGATTACAGCGGAATCTCACCAGAACTATTTGTGCTTGGATTTAAACAATGTCGTTGTTCACTCCTATTGGAGATAAAGATTTGATCTAAAAGACAATGGGCGCATTCGACTGGGCCTCTCTATCCGAAAATCAAAATATTTCCGAACAAATTCCTCTTCGGCTGGGACCGGAAATGGGTTCATATACCGATGATTCGGCTGTGTGTATGTGGCTCCATCCGATCCATCCGTAAATCTTGCGGATAGAAAGGGCCCAGTCGAATGCCCCCAATGACAAATAAGTGTTCACACTTCCTGTCTGCCATTCGCTATAACGTATATTGGATGCAAAGCTTCAGTCGCGCCACCTACTGGAACGGAAATCCACATGTGTGTCTTGTTGCAGTTCCCCACTAGGTGGCGCCACTATACGGGCAAAATAATCTGCTTTTCGGTTCCCACTTCTCATCGAGCTTTTGTTTTGTTTGTTGTTGGTTTGCGTCCTAGCAACGTCTAAGGTTATATCAGGATAGGTACCGACTTGTGACAGTGTGCCCTCATGCTGACTTTATAGTGCTTCCCTATTTAGAGACAAATAAGTGTTCACACTTCCTGTCTACCATTCGCTATTTCGCTATTTCGATACCCTGCTGCCATCAGCATGACCTGATATCCCACTCACTCACATTATCCTGACACTGAGCTAACCAGTCCTTGTCCTATCATATTCCTGATAATGCCGAACGCCAGGCTAGGTAGTGACAAGTATCAATTTTATAAGTCACTGGTTCGACTCGGCTGGGAATCAAACTCCAGACCTTCCGCATGGTTAGCCCATGCTCTACCAATTCGGCCACTGCGTCCGGTCATCTAGCCGAAAGAGTTGTGTTGCTAATATAGTAATATATATTTATAATTTACCAAATTTATGTGAGTGTGAATGCTTATACCTCAGTCACACTACTGCTTGCAACTGTGTGTGACAACTTTACGACCACAAAATAGGGTTGGTTGCAAAGAGGTCGCAAAGTGGTTATGAGTGGTCACAAAGTGGTCACAACATCGTCCTCAGTGGTCGCAGACCTTCAAACCATTTTGGCCACAAGGAAGTTGCAACTGCTTCCTTAAAAATCTTTTTGCGACAAAAATAGTCGTCCAGAGGTCGGAGACTATTTTCATAGGTTGCTTTGGTCGCAGGGTGGTCACTAGTTACTGATGGTACTGTAGTCCAAAGTTGTTGCAAAGTGGTCAGAAGCGGTTGCAAGCTGTCGTGTGACTGAGGCTTTAGGTGCCCTACCAGAACGAAAGGCTACCCCCCCTTACCGAATAGCAATTACACACAGTGACACACCCATTTTATGTGCCCTGGTTTTATGCTAGTTTTGATATGACATGACCCCGAAATCTTTAATTACAAAGGTAATTCACTAAATTGAACCCCAATTTAGCGTGACCCAACTTTTGATATATTTCTATGGACTCCAACAACTCATATCTAATAATCAGTGGATATGAAGTAAATACAAGCATGATGATTCGACAATAAATAATAGAATATGCATGACATCATTACCTGGATTTATATTTTAATTGTGAAATAGGTCAAATTTCCTAAATCCCATCCAAAATAGTGGTGGATATCAGGTCCATTAACAACTGAATCCCTCTCCCCCTCCCTCCCATCCTCCTCTCCCTCCCATCCTCCTCTCCCTCCCCCTCTCCCTCACCCACTCCCTCCCCGTCTTCCTCTCCCTCTTCCACTCCCTCTCCCTCCACTTCTCCCTCTCCATCTCCCACTTCGGTTGCTTCTCCCTCCTCACTCTCCCTCTCCCTCTACCTCTCCCTCTCCCTTTCCCTCTCCCTCCCCCTCCTCCCTCACCGTCGCCATCTCCTCTCCCTCTCCTCTGTCCCCCGACCTCCAACCTCTACCGCGTTCAAATGCTTTAGTTCAACAATAGACACCAGGGAACTGCGGTGCCACATAGAAAAGAAGATTCACTGGCATTGATGTTGTACAATTCAACGCGTACACATCAGGGGGCAGCACCAACATGGTGACACTAGATAATTATATAAACAACCATCAGATCACAGTTACTATAGCAACGGGCAGGTGGGGGAGGGGGTGCGGTATGGTTGGAATACGATTATCTAAGTCACATATAGTCAACGAACTAGCACTTAATGCACTGGTGCTTATTTAGAATTTGAAGAAAAGAACAACAAACCAACAAAACTATATATGCTTATGGCCGGTACACACCTACCGTTTGTCCGAGCACACCTCCCGTTTACGATCGAAAACTGCCCGTTTCGCGCACAAAAATCGCTAGGTGTGCGCCCCCCCGCGCACACCTAGCGATTGCGATTCGCACATAAAACTAAGTTTTTAGTGCTAAAAGCGGCCGTTTACGATTGCGATTCGCGATTCGAAAAACGAATCGGCCCGTTTTCAGTTTTAAGCGGGTCGGGTCGAGTCGCGAGTTTTAGTGCGTGAATCGTAAACGGTAGGTGTGTACCGGCCATAACTCTCAGGTATGGGATCACCTTCTGCAACTAGATCAGGAAACACGAGCATGTGCAGAGGCAAATACTCCTTTTATGAATATAAAACATTATGGCCTGCTGCAGTTGGGAACAATCGCTCTTCTTTTTCTTCTCTTCCTCTCTCTCCCTCTCCCCTACCTCTCCCTCTCTCCCCTCCCTCTTCCTCTCCCCTTCTCCCGTCACTGTTCTTTTCCCACCCATCTCCTCCATTTTCATCATAATCATCATCTCCCCCTCTCCCTCCCTCTCCCCCTCCCTGTCCCTCTCTCTCCCCTCTCCCTCCCCCTCTCCCTCTCTTCCACTCCCTCTTCCACCCACTCTCCCTCTCGCATTCCCTCTCCCATTCCCTCTCCCTCCCATATAATTGGATCCTTCTTAGAGACACCCCATCACTCCCCCATCTTCAAATGGAGGACAACCGTGCACTCTGTAGCGAAGCTGCAATAGGAGCATCGCAAGGAGCCATACTGGGAGTATAAAGGCATGCAGCAAAGGAGTATTGTTGGCAGGGTGTACCCCCAACTCTACACTATGCCCCCTCCACACACGTACATACACCCCCCCCCCCCCTCTGCTCCACTGCAACACCCCGGGGCTTCCCAGTGGCTACCCATTATTCTTTCTCCATGATCTGTACATCTCTACATCAGAGACACACCGGGCGATGATGTCTGTAGAGTGTAGGACTCCCGTGCGGAAGGTCGGGAGTTCGATTCCCGGTCGAGTCAAATCAATGATTTAAAATATTGATGCTTGCCACTTCCTAGCATGGCACTCGGCATTATTAATATTATCATAGGGCAAGGACTGGTTAGCTCAGTGTTAGGATAATGTGACTGAGTGGGATATGAGGTCATGGTGCTGGCAGCCTGGTCTCCCAGTGAGGCAGCACTATAAAGTCACAATGAGTGTGTACTGTCACAAGTCGGGACCCATCCTGATATGACCTTAGATGTTGCCAGGACGTAAAACTCCAACAACCAACCAACTGATGTGATCCTTAGATGTTGCCAGGACGTTAAACTCCAACAAGCAATATAATCGAACCCTGTCTAGAATAGCAGCCCCGAGCATAGGGAGGGCACAGTTGTCTGTGTGTCTATTTAGCGTGTCATTTTGAACACGGGGTCAGTGAGGTCATTAGAGCGGCGTCGTACGCGTAAATGACCTTGTGAGTATCGTACGCGTGTGCACTCATGCGTGTAGTAGCACGAGGTCCAATAGACTACATCGCCATTCCAGCGGCCCGGTGCATTGTGGGATGCGTGGAAGAAAAACAAACCCGCGAGAAGCATATGGCACATGCTATACTGGGTTCAGCTTAGATAAAAGATTCACCCGGTACTTGTAGTACATGGGTGAAGGACAACGTAGTGTAAATACGGGCGAAAATAGGTTTAGTATGGAACCTGAACTAGAAACTGTGGCTCCAGTATCAAATGGCTGCATATATTGGCACAGAGTTGGTGAAATGGGCGACAATGCAAAAAGACAAAATGGCGGCCAGAGAACGCCGTTGATTTCACTTTTAAATCTGATTAAACTAGATATTATATTATATTTTTCAACTCAAAGGTAGCGGGCTATCAATAAGACATATGTAAAGAATAAATGTTGCTTCTTAGATTGTGAAATTAGGCTCTCATTTCCTTAACCCGCTTTTTTGACCGTTTTTATATAGGGTTGGTATTCACCCGTGTATTGCGAGTACGGGGTGAATACTTTATCTAGGTGCAGCTATGAAATATACTAGTTTCAGCTCATCTTGTTTGAAACATAGAATACCAACTAATATATATATATATATAATAAATTAAGATATACATTTTTTATCCAGCATTGCATTTACATCAATATAATCAGCACATCTTATACCATCTGCATTTAGATTGAGAAAAATCTGGGCACTCAGACTAGTGTTAGAGCCATAGCCAGAGTCAATTTTAATGATTTTATTCATGTTTTTTATTTATATCCTATGGTTAATAACATGTGTTGGGCTAGGAAATGGGTTGGGTTACTCAGACATTGGTTATATATTTCTTTGAAACAAGTTTTTGTTCGCAAATTTGACATTTTAATATTTACAACAAAAATTACAGAAACTTATGTCTAATCAACAATGGTGATGTAAACATCAGCCTGTAAAGTGACCGAAATTGTATGTTTCTTAGCTCAAAATGCTTAATTATTGAGAGTTGTGCCTTAAACACATCCATTATATTATTATATTGCATCCATCCATCCATGTTTGTACCAACCTGTCATGGACTTTGATTAATTTTGAATAAAATTGAAGTTTTATCCTATGCGTATCAGCAAACTCAATGGCCACACGCCTTTGCTTTGCTGCCAACGCCATTTTCAGTGCATGCGCAGTCGGAACAGTGATCTCCTCTATTTGTTTACGCCCATCAATCATATATTTCACTAAATACACACGGTCAGCTGAATCCGAGACTGCTTCTTAACCCCTATGTACACACCTCGTTTATAATATCCAGTACATATTCTGTATTCTATTCTATATTCTATATACAGTAAAACCTCTCTAAATCGACCGACCATGGGACCGACTTTAAATGGTCCGTTTAGGGAGGTGGTTGGCTTAGAGTTAGAGAGCTCTTTGATCGTTACAATTTTATTGTATGGGTGATCGTTTGGGATCCAAATAAAGTGATCGATATAGGGGAGTGGTCGATCTGTGGAGGTAGTCGGCTCGAGAGGTTTTACTGTAGTTAAATGTTTGATAGGTTTCAAACGTTACCGACGCCCGTCCTGATATGACCTTAGACGTTGCTAGGTCGCAAGCTCTCAAAGAACAAACAACCCCCTCCCCCCAACTCTCTCCTCCTTTTTTTTGGTGAGCGGGACGAGTAGCAGGCTAATAGGCTGTGGATTATTTTTGTGGGTTTTCTTTTGGGTAAAAATGTCAATGACTCTTCAAAGGCAGCGAGTTGAGACCTAGCCAAAGAGTGTACACACCTGACTGGTTTCGATAAGAACAACCTTACATCGGTTTCCAGTGAAGTTCTTTTTTATGGGGGGCAGGTGGCGAAAGAAAAGGGGGGACAACAAATATATATATAATAAATTAAACAAAGCAAAACAGGTGCTGTGAAATATTAAAAGGCCAGCAGTTGTCCTAGATAGATGTGAGTTGTTCTCAACTGGTGTGCACAGCTTCAGCAATAACCCGACTCAGAGGCTGATTCTGTTCAAGGAAAGCGCATTCTCAATGGACGTCATTTGGCTCTGGATATGTACTACACATCGATATATACAGTACAGCAACAACACAACATGAGGACAGGTAGGTATGGTATGGATGGCTAAGTACAAAACAGAGCTGAGAATCCATCGATGCCTCGTGCTATGTGCTAGGTGTGTCATGCGTAACGTACAGTAACACCTCTCTAAATCGATCGACCGACTTTAAATGTTCCATTTAGGGAGGTGGTCGGTTTAGGGAGTTAGAATATCATTACCCTGGTATTGTATGGGCGATCGTTTGGGACGCAAATAAAGTGATCGATATAGGGGAATGGTCGATCTGTGGAGGTGGTCAGTTAGAGAGGTTTTACTCTAGTTTGCGTCATGCACAAAGCGACATCCGTCATACGTCATGCAGCAGTGTTGGGTGCCATAAATTAAATGATATGTATCCTACTTAAAGTGACCAGACGGGATGGCCAGAATGGGTTCGAACCCTGGTCGAATCAAACCAATGACTTAAACATTTATACTTATCACTTTCTAGCCAGGCTCTTGGCATTATTAGGATAGGGCAAGGACTGGTGTGCTCAGTGTCAGGATAATGTGACTGAATGGGATACCAGGTCATGGTGCCAGTGGCCTGGTTTCCCAGTGGGACATCACTATAAAGTCGCCATGAGTGCACATTGTCACAAGTCGGTACCCATCCTGATATTACCTTAGATGTTGTTAGGACGTAAAACAACAACAAACAAACAAACCTACTTAAAGTAACGTCCATCATGTATAAAGTAATGAGTGGTTGGTTTTTGGGGTTTTGCATCCTAGAAACATCTATGGTCATATCAGGACGGGTACTGACTTGTGACAGTGCACACTCATGCCGACTTTATATTTCCACTGGAAAATTAGGCCACTAGCACCATGACCTGATATCCCACTCAGTCACATTATCCTGATTCTAAGTTAACCAGTCCCTGTCCTATCCTATTAATACCGAGCGCCAGGCTAGGTAGTGGCAAGGATACATTTTATAAGTCATTGGTTTGACTCGGGCAGGATTCGAACTTCCGCCCTTCCGCACGGGAAGCATGCGCTCTACCGATTGGGCCACCGCGTCCGGTGTAAAGTAATGCGGATTGCTCAGTATCAGGGTAATGTGTTGGTACCCACTCTGTTATGACCTTAAATGTTACTAGGATGTAAAGCCTCAAAAACCAAACGACTTTATGGACGCGAATGCACAGTAATAGAATTTTGGTTTGATTATTATTTGAAAATTCTCAAAGTCATCCAGTGTGAACACATAAACATCACACCATAATTAGTTTGCTTGTTTCTTTGTGCGTGGTGGTTTTATGTCCTAGCAGCATTATAAGGTCATCTCGGGACGGTTACGACAAATAGACATTGTATCTAGGGCGACCTGCATTTCCACAATCCATTAATGGAAGTTGCTTCTAAATTGCACACAGAATTAATTAGTTAATGCATGCATAATTCCGGAATTCTAATCAGTCCATTTAGCGAGTGCATTAGATGCACATCAGAGGTCTCATGGTATTTCAATTAGACTCAAGATTGTATTTAATTCAAGGCCTTTTCCCCCCCATATTTTGTTGGATGACTGCATGGGTCAACATTTAAATTGAACTAAAATGTTGGCATTGGAGTTGAACAAACTAACTATATGAAAACAATTCATCACATATGACTAGTTACTCCCACAGAACTGTCTCTCAGATTACGGTGCTAATCCATTAGAAAAAGTGTTCGAAGATTAGGATATGGAAATAACCACATGGTTTTGCTATCTATTGTGCTACATATACTGTTCAAATACTTATCTGGCCCAGTATTTTTGGAGTGAATAACTTATGAAATCATGTAGATTAATAGACTTTAAAAGTTTAATCGAGAGCTTTCTGTGGCCACCATCTTGGCTTTTGGGGTGTTTGTTTCCCAATTTCTCCACATTACGAGCACCAGAACCACTAAATAAAAGATTCACCCGGTACTTGTAGTACACAGGTGAAAGACAACGTAGTCTAAATACAGGCGAAAATTGCTTCAGTATGGAACAAGAAGTAGAATGCCTGCCTCCAGTGTCAAATGTTTACTTATATCGGCACAGAGTTGATGAAATGGGAGAGAATGCAAAAAAACAAGATGGCGGCCACAGAATGCCGTCGATTTCACTTTTAAATCTTATTAAACTAGATATTATATTATATTTTTCAACTCAAAGGTAGTGGGCTATCAATAAGACATATGTAAAGAATAATTGTTGCCTCTTAGATTGTGAAATTAGGCTCTCAATTCTTTAACCCGCTTTTTCGACCGTTTTTATATAGGGTTGGTATTCACCCGTGTACTGCGAGTACCGGGTGAATCCTTTATCTACGGAACCACCATCTCCACAAAACAACAATAAACAACAACTTATTTCCTACTGATGCAGTTTTTTGCTCAGATTTAGGCAGGGTGGTCATTCACCCCTCCGACTAGGGATATGGGTGAATCTTTCATCAATGCCGTGACCTGTCGGATGTGAACCGGATGCTCTATCCACTCGGTCATCCCGTTCACTGATGTTTGTTAACACCTGAGTAGAGCTGACTGGTTGGCCCGGTGTCAGGATAATGTGACTGAGTGGGATGATGTGACTGAGTGGGATATGAGGTGATGGTACTGGCGGCCTGGACTCTCAGTGGGGAAGCACTATAAAGTCGCCATAAGTGCACACTGTCACAAGTCAGTACCCATCCTGATATGACCGTAGCTATTGCCAGGACGTAAAACTCCAACACCCAACCAACCAGAGTTCAGGTAGGCACTCACACCTGGTCGGCGCTGGTTCAAGCGGAACATCATCACAGCCTTACAACCCCTGGGGACCAGCTTCTAATTTGACATGGTTGTCTCGGAAGTGGACAAAGCAACCAGTGGAGCCACCTGGTGGACGGGGAGGGAACTGTGCATTGTTAGATCAACGTAATTGTTAAGTATTTGATAAAGAAGATACATACTGCATCTTAAGTGGTTCAGGTTTTTATCCATCGACATTATAAAATGCATATTCATTTTTTTTTCTTCTGAGGTAGGTGTGCATTTAAATATGTATGTGTGTGCACGGATATACTCCTAAGATATTTTTGCGTCAATGTAATTTTGGAGGACGCGGGTGCGTATTGTGTCAGTACGTGTCAGTTAACCTGACCGGTGCCTTTAGGCGTGGTCTATATATTGGAAGGTTTAACCCTTTCACCACCAAACAAAAGGGGCCATCTATCAAGTCAAGTCCCACGCCTTACACTCAGATATGGGATGTGTTGTGACAAGTACATACTGAATAGAACAAATGGAGATTATGGATAAATCTAAAGGTTTATCCTGAAATATAGCAAATATACCGATAGCACACGACTGTATTACATGCTGCATAAGGCTCTCAGCTTTCGGCTTCATCTCATAGCATACTACTGTATTACATGCTCAATAAGGCACTCAGCTTTCGGCTTCGTCTCATAGCACATTCGGCCTGTGTCTCACCCTGATCATACTGTCCGAACCTTGGCTTCTTCCTTCAACTCAACAAGATGGCTGAATGAGTTGAGTGTCCATCTCCCATTTTGGCAGTTCGTGGGATTCTAACCCTGGTCGAGTCAAACCAATGACTTAAGAATGTATACTTATCACTTCCTAGCGAGGCGCTCATCATTATTAGGATAGGGCAAGGATTAGTTGGCTCAGTGTCAGTATAATGTGACTGAGTGGGATATCAGATCATGGTGTTGGTAGCCTGGTCTCCCAGTGGGGCAGCACTATAAAGTCACAATGAGTGCGCACTGTCACATGTCGGTACCCGTCCTGATATGACCTTAGATGTTGCCAGGACGTAAAACTCCAGCAACCAACCAACCAATTCTTCAACTCGCGAATGTCCCATGGCTACGTACATTCCACCTAATCGTGAATATGGAATGTGCCCTCACAACATCATGCCGCACTCACCCTTGAAATCTAGATTGCTATAGGCTATAGCTAACGCCAGCATTTCCCCACAGTTTTTGGCACACTTATCTGATCATTGTATTCTGACGATGATTGTGATGATGATTATGATGATACTTATTTAAGACCTGTCTGTAGAGGCAAAACACACACAAGCCGATGGTAGAGACTTAATTTCTTCGGCTGTCTTCCCGTCCCCCAAAGGAGAGTATCTTTATTACAATCAAAATGTATTTATTTTATTACCAGTTCCAAAGTCGACAGCTGACAGTGCTAATATACTTGAATTTACACCCGGGCCTTTGTGTTAATACACAATATCATGCTGTCACCCCAGCATTTTGTTTGTTTGTTTGTTACAGACATGATTAAACAGGGAACGTTTCTATCGCGGACAATTGGTCTTCCACAGTCTATCCTAGCAATGCCAATTGTCAAGCTAAGTAGCGACAACATTACATTTTTAAATCATTAGTTTTTACTTAGTTGGGGTTCGAACCACACGACCTGCCAAAACGGAAAGCAAGCACTCAACTCAACCGGAAAATCCTGCCTTTATCCAAGCAACCGCTGGTACATTTTGCTTAGTTTGCTGGGGTTTTACGTCCTAGCAAGGTCATATCAGGACGGGGACTGCTTTATGACTGCACACTCATGGCAACACTGCCCTCGCTGAGAGACCAACCCATTGTCACCATGACCTGATATCCCACTCAGTTACAGTATCCTGATACTGACTAAGGCAGTCCTTATCCGATCCTAGTAATGTAAGTGCCAGACTAGGTAGTGATAATTATACTTCTTTTCAATTAATCCTATCCAAGCCAGCCTGAAACTGAATTCCACTGCCAGGCTGGCTTGGATGGGATTACTTGAAATTACAGTTCGAATCCCAGCCAAGTTTGACTTGGCTGGGATTTGAACTATATATTTGATATAACAAGTATTCTGTCCATCTCACTGCTTATTACACATTAACTAAGGAACAACTCACTACTACAGGATGTTTGGTATTAAATAGTAATGAAGTAAATCGTGTACACCATCAGCCTGTGTCTAAAGTGGCACCCTACATTGATTTGCTCATCTCCAAAAAGCAAAGCTTGTTTTATTTAATGATGCCACGAGAGCACATTGATTTTTATCATCTACTATTGGAAGTCAAATATATGGTCATTCTGACATATTTCTTTGGAGGAAACCCTCTGCCGCCACCTAGTCTACTCTTTCTGATAAGCAGCAAGGGGTATTTTATATGCACTTTCCCACAGACAGGACAGCACATGCCACAGCCTTTGATGAACCCATTGTGGACCACTGATTGGAATGGAAAATAGCCTAAACTGCAAATGGGTCCACTGAACAGGATCGATCGGATGACCCACACCTTCCCAGGTGGACACTCTACTGCCTGAGCTACGTCCCACTCCCCTCCTGAAGATACCGATGCTATCCTTTGTTTGATTTCATTTTGCTGGAGCGTTACGTCCTAGCAACATCTAAGGTCATATCTGATTGGTTACCAACACGCATGTTGAATTTAAATTACTGCTTCACTGGGAGACATTTCTGCCAGCACCATGACCTGATATCCTACTCAATCATGTTATCCTGATACGGAGCCAACCAGTCCTTGCCTTATCCTAGTAATGCCAAGTGCCAAGCTGGGTACTGATAAGTATCAAATTTTGTAAGTCATTTGTTTGACTCGGTCGGAGTCCATCTACACGAGAAGCCAGTTTTCACTCTGATCGATTCCGCCATTATGCCAGGTCTTGACTGCAGCGAGAAACAAAATCTAACCTTTCAGTAGTGAATGGGTTATGTGTCCATGAAGACATCCCCTCCCCCCTCACACACGGACACCCACCCACCCCCCACACACACCCGCTTCGTTTGAAGCTGATGAAATTACCAGGGTCCCGACACAGCCATATGTAGAGCAACCAGCAGACGACAAACATTGGCACCGGAAACGGATATATGTTGACAGCGTCAGACACCAGTAAACTCCCAACCAATAGGTGACACTGACAGCTCGTCGTTAAATGGGAGTCAAACTAGTTGGTGTGTGTGGTGGAGGAGGGGGGAGTTCTTCAGCTTTGGAAATTATTTTTTAAATTTTCTTTCAGCAGGGTCAGGGGTGGCTTCAAATTGAAAGTAACTCAGACGGCCATGGTACCAGGACGACGGACACGGTGTCGGGACACTGAATATGAAGTACATCTGTAACGGATGGTTTTATTATTCACTGAGGATTGGTTGGTTGGTTGTTGGAGTTTTACGTCCTTGTCATATCAGGATGGGTACCGTCTTGTGACAGTGCACACTCATGGAGACTTTATGTGGAGTATAAAGCATTTATTGGGGGCCCAGGCCGCCAGAACCATGACCTGATATCCCACTCAGTCACATTATCCTGACACAGAACCAACCAGTCCTTGCCCTATCCTAATAATGCCAAGCGCCTGGCTAGGAAGCAACACGTATCACTTTTGTAAGTCACGAGATTGACTCCACCAGGAATTGAGCTCTCGACCTTCCGCACGGGAGGCCTGCACTCTACCGATTCGGCCACCGCCTCCGGTTTCACTAAGGAGAAGAAACCAGACCCAGAGCACCGTTTAGGTAACATCACCGTGGTGTAGACACACACTGGAGGAACAGGCCAGGGAACGCTAGAAACAGCATCTACAACAAGTGAGTTTGGTCAACCACACTCAGCCCATTTCATGTTCTCGCCACAGTTGAGTGCCATTTGTCAAAACTGTGTTCATTATCTTCCACAGCAACTTAATGTTTTGAGTTTCTGCAATATTTCTGAGATAAATAAATTAGATTGATCGTTTTAATATACTTTACTTTATTTTGAACTGGATGTAGCTTTTATTTATTTGAGACCAGACGGGGTGGCCGAATGAGTTGATCGTCTGTCTCCTTTATTGCGAGATCGGGAGATCCGAACCCATGACTTCGTGGGTTCGAATCCTGGTCGAGTTAAACCAATGATTTACATTGATACTTGTCGCTTCCTAGCCTGGTGCTCGGCATTATTAGGATAGGGCCAGGACTGGTTTGGTTCAGTATCAGGATAATGTGACTGAGTGGGATATCAGGTCATGGTGCTGGCGGCCTGGTTACCCAGTGGGGCAGCACTATGCAGTCGTCACAAGTCGGTACCCGTCCTGATTTGACCTTAGATGTTGCTAGGACGTAAAACAACAACAAACAAACAAACTTTATTTATTTGAAATGATTAACTTTGGAGGTATTTGAAGTTAGGCGCTCTAAATTATGACACCATATTCGGCAACACATACTTAAGAAGTGCACCAATATCAAAGTTAGGGATGTAGAATCGCATCTAGGTAAGTGCCTTGGTTTTGCTTTACGTCGTGTCGGCAGCATAGGCCATATTCCCACCGAGAAATGTTTGTTTTTGTTCAAACCATCGCTTTCACATGTAAAAGCATACAATCAATTTTGTGTCAATGGACCCTCATGAATTTTGTAAACTCAACTCACAATCATATAGTTTCTGGTCAAGCTAAATAAAATTCTAAATGATAGTATTATTCACTGATGAAATTTGTTTAAAAAGCTATATGAGGTGGTACAAACCAGCTTCCCTCAAAAAGGCTAAAATGTTTTCTTGTTTTACTTTAGTAAAAATGTCATGCATACTGGTTGCAGCATAAAATCGTTGGCGCGGGGCCATGAAATCCACACAGTTTAATAAAGTGTGTTTTAATGTCAGTGGGGACTGACATCCAATACATTCAGGAGGAGGGTGAAATACCACATGCATGTATAGGTATGTATAATGTTGATGGCATCAAGGAGCATAGATAGACTAATGGTTAGGATGCTAGCCCTGGAATGGAAGAAGTATGGGTTCCAGCCCTACTCTAGTTGCGATACTTCCCATTAGTTTGAAAACACCCCAATTGTACGTTACAAAGGTTTGCAGTTAATGCAGACAGGTAAATGCTGTCAGCTGTTGGGTTGGTTGTTGGAGTGTTACGTCCTGGCAACATCTAAGGTCATATCAGGACGGGTCCCGACTTGTGACAGTATGCACTCAGCGTGATTATAGTGCTGCCCCAATGGGAAATCAGGCCACCATCACCATGACCCGATATCCCACTCAGTTACATTATCCTGATACTGTGCTAACCAGTCCTTGTCCTATCCTATTAATCCTGAGTGCCAGGCGAGATAGTTACAAGTATCAATTTTATAAGACATTGGTTTGACTCGACCGGGAATCGAACCCCGATCTTCCGCACAGGAAGCCTGGACTCTACCGATTAGGCCACCGCGTCCGGTGTCTCTAGCGGTGATGCTTCCCATTCGTTGGAACACACCCCAATGCCACATGACAAAGGGGTGGAGTTAATGCCGGAAGGTAAATGCTGTCAGGAGTCGGGAATTACGGTGAGAAAAGTAAACCAGCGTCTCGGATGGGTGATGTCTTGCGGAATCTCGGGGGGGGGGGGGGAGGTGAGGGGGGGCCGGGGGGGGGGGGGGGCGGGGGCGGGGCGGGGGCGCTGGACAGGTGAGGAATGTGGGGAGTCTGTACATACCGCAATAAGCACGCAGCACGGCGAAGGGGTTTGATGAATATATGGCGCGGCCTGGTGGACTGCTGCCACATTATATACAGGGGAGGGGCAGGTCGCGAGTAGCAAATATATATATATCTATTTTTTTGATAAATGAATTTTTATTCATATATATCTCTTGTCAGTATGGTAGCACTGGTCTTCCGATCGCTTTATTTGGGTCCCCATAATACCATTGTAACCATATTCTAACTCCCTAAACCGACCACCTCCCTAAATGGACCACTTAAAGTACGTCCCAAGGTCGGTCGATTTAGAGAGGTTTTACTGTATATATATGCTGTATAAGAATTATACGAGTATAATAACCCTGAATTACGTAAAATATTTGCAAGAATAATTGCACTGCAATCGACATTAGAAAAAAATGCATGGCAATAATCCTACCACGTTTTGTCATCGGGAGTCATGTGGTTATAGATCCAAAGTAAGTTTAAAGCATAAAGCCTATCATAAAGGCCCTGTCACACTACGATGTAACGACGTCAGCGTAGGCACAACGTGAAAATAATTATATTACGTTGAAGTTCTCGGCATAGTATGCAAATTGCGGCACAAGTTGAATGTTGATACAGTGTAGTTGATGTGGGTGTTACGTCACCATGACGTCGGGCTAGCGTATTGTGTAAGCGTCGGACTGGCGACACTCCTGTGCGTGCGACGCCGGGCTAGCGTGATGCCAACAGTGCTCTAAAGTCGGCCTAGCGTGATCACGTTCACTTGAACGTTTCCACGTCTGACTCGCCCGTTATATCTCGACATCAGTCGACCAAGAGTCTAACGTCGCCCTAACATCACGCCAACGTCGTCAGTGTGATCACATCGCGTGGCTGATGCGCTCGACATAACGGGAACGTGGGCCGACGTCAGTCAAAGCACCCGACCCATCCACGCCTTGTGTATACACGTTCACACCATGTTCAGAACACGTTCGAATGACATCACTGATGTCACGTGCATGCTAAAGGGTCGTCAACGATGTCAATCACGTCACCTATGTCAGGACACGTTAGCGAAACGTTGGCGCGACGTTCGCTATGCGCCACAGATTTGTTCGGCCGACGTTAGAGCAACGTTGACTTAACGCTGGCCGAACGTTCCTCCCTGACTGAGCATCGCTCTGACATAACGGAACGTAGATCTAACGTCACCGACGCAGCTGTAACAGTTGCCTAATGTTGGTCTAACGTCAGCGTAACGTCATCCCGACGTAATGGCTTCACGTCAAGCTACGTCAAAAGTTTTGGACATGTTGAAAACCTTGATGCGCGCCGACGTAACACGATGTAATGTGATGTAACTTGACGTCAGTCTAATGTCATTCTAACGTCATCATAACGTAACCCAACATAGCTCAACGTAATGACAAAAAGTCACCTACACCAGGCTTATGTTGGCTCTTACATTGTAGTGTGAGAGCCCTTTTAAGGATAGGGCGAGGAGGGTAACCAACCCCAGCTTCCTATATATAAACTGAAGCTGCGACCTGTCGCGCTGGGTGACATCTTCAGTCCTCCCTGGGGGACCAGCGGAATGGGAACATACATAGTGAGGCTTTGGTCATTTCTGGGAACATCGCCCTCCCCGCCTTTGTGTGTCCAGCACACTGTAGCACTCCGGGCACCACCTATAATCAACCAGACTGGGTGGCCGAATGAGTTTCCCGTTTTGGTAGATCGTGGGATTCGAACCCACTGTTTCGGGGTCGAACCCTGGTCGAGTCAAACCGATGACTTAAAAATGTATCATTGTCGCTTCCTAGCCAGGCGCTCGGCATTATTAGGATTTGGCAAGGACTGCTTGCCTCAGTGTCAGGATAATGTGACTGAGTGGGATGTCAGGTCACCAGCATACTACTGTATTACATGCTGAATAAGGCTCTCGGCTTTCAGCTTCGTCTCATACCACACTACTGTATTAATTGCTGAATATGACACTCAGCTTTCGGCTTCATCTCGTAGCCGACTACTGTATTACATGCTGAATAAGGCACTCAGCTTTCGGCTTCATCTCATGGCACACTACTGTAATACATGCTGAATAAGGCACTCGGCTTTTGGCTTCATCTCATAACACACCACTATATTATATGCTGAATAAGGCACTCGGCTTTCGGCTTCATCTCATAGCACACTACTGTGTTAGATGCTGAATATGGCACTCAGCTTCTGGCTTCGTCTCATCACACACTCCTCTACATACTTATAACATGTTGCTGGGTTACATACTAAATGTAGCGAAAATTGGGGAGTTTAGGCGGATCAACAGGAGATCAAGTTAAGATCCGGTAATAAGGTTTTAAGGAGCATGCCGGAAGGTTTAAGGTCACCCTGAAAGCCCTTCTTACATAACCCCTAAGTACCCATAATACTCCTCATCTTCTTCCGCTCTACCCATGGATCAGTACCTGATTCTGTGTGTTTTCCTGTTTGAATTAAAGAATGTTAGCCGTATATAATAAGAACTTATTTCCCATTTAGGGAGTTCACCTCTGATCTCAGTCAAGGAACATTCCACAGGGCGAATCGAGTGCAGCCACAAATCAAAGTGATTTTTTAACTTTACCTATCAAACTCCTTGCCATTTTCATTAGTAATTAAAGCTGCATAGTCCGATGAAAACATCCAATTTTCAAAACTAAAGCAATTATCTAGATTTGATTCTACATATCTAACTTAGATACTGGTGCACTTTTCAAACATTTGTAACCACATAGAATGGAATACACAGAGTTAATATATAATAGACCCTGTTACTGCAGAAGCATACAGTGTCAGAGTTTTGGCATGCCTGCCAAAATTAATTCAGCATCTTTGCACTTCAAATATTTCAAAAGCTAGACATCTAGAATAAATGTTACTTCAAACTAAAGGAAGGTAGATTATTATGACCAAACTACTATATTTATCTCAGAAAACGACAGAAACTCAAAACCATTGGACTATTCAACTTTAAATAGAAGGGTTGCATTTATACAATTTTAACATTTAATTTGGCCACTGCAAAACAAAAGCACAAAAGAAACGAGATCAAACTTCTGCCAGTTTTTATAGCAGTTTTATGCCGGACATTTCTTTCCAGCTATTGTTTAAAGTTGCATAGTCCGATGAAGCATCAAATCTTCAAAACTAAAACACTTACCTAGAATTGATTTGACATATTTATCTTAGATACTGGTACAGCTAGTAAGCATTTGTTGTCACATAGAAGGGCGTGGGGAGTCAATTTAATAGAACCTGTTACTGCATAAGCCTATGGCGTCAGAGTTTTTGCATGCTTGCCAAAAAGAATTTGGCATGTTGTCACTTCAAATATCTCCAAAGTTAGCCATTTAAACTAAAAGTTACTTCAACCTAAAGTAAAGTAGCTTATAATGATCAATTTAATATATTTATCTCAGAAAATGACAGAAACTTAAAACCATCCATCGGACTATGCAACTTTAAAGTTGCATAGTCCGATACTTTTGAGTTTTTGCTATTTTCTGAGATAAATATATTATATTAATCGTTATAATCAACTTTACTTTAGTTTGAAGTAATTTTGATTTTAAATGGCTAAGTTTAGAGATATTTGATGTCAAAACATGCCAAAATAATGTTGGCAAGCACGCCAAAACTCTGACACCATAAACTTCAGTAGTAACGGTTTCTATTGATTGACGTATTATGCCCTTATATGCAGCAACAAAGGCTTAATAAGTGCACCAGTGTCTAAGTTGAATGTGTAGAATCAAATATAGATAAGTGTTTTGGTTTTGAAAATTTTATGTTTTCATCGGACTATGCAACTTTAAGCGGGTGGAAATATACATCAGATAATTGGTCTCCCTCATTCCACTCCACCCTTTTCTATCCTAGTGATGCCAAGCGCCAGACTAGACAGTGACAAGTATCTCATTTTTACATCATTGGTTTGACTCAGCCAGGGTTCAATCGCACCTGACCTGCCTCATGGGAAGTCGGTGCGAGGCTCCTTCGAACTTGTCTATTATAATGGCTACCAGCACCAATTCAGCACTGGATGCGGTGGCCGAATCGGTAGAGCGAATGCTTCCCGTGCGGAAGGTCGGGTGTTCGAATCACAGTCGAGTCAAACCAATGACTTATAGCATTGATACTTGTTGCTACCTAGCCTGGTACTCGGCATTAATTGAATAGGACAAGGACTGGCTATCACAGTATTAGGATGATGTGACTGAATGGAATATCAGGTCATGGTGCTGGTGGCCTGGTCTCCCAGTGGAGCAGCACTATAAAGTCGCCATGAGCGCACACTGTCACAAGTCGGTCCCCGTCCTGATATGACCTTAGATGTTGCTAGGACGTAAACCAACAACACACAAACAACGCACTGTCACAAGTCAGTACCCGTCCTGATATGCCCTTAGATGTTGCTAGGACATAACACAGCAACAACAACCATTTAGACAGTTGATAAATACATATCTACATAATATTCTGCTTCTAAACTAAACACGTGATCATCTGAATCCACGTCGAAATATCAGTTAGAGTAGTGTGGTCATTGCTACATTCCTAGCCCATAACTCAAATCTCGATCCTTATCCTTGGAGAGGGATCTAGCTAATAACAACACACATCTCCCAGCACATGTTCAGCAATTCGCCGCACCTTCTATCATTAACACTCACCTATAAGCGCATTAGGCGCGAAGAATGTGGGTTCTAGATAGACACGGGTTTTGATTGGCTGAGCCGCACCCTCTCGTGGTTTGGTCATGCGTGCGGCCCCCATGCTCCACATAGGCGCAATCCCAGTAGGACAGGTTCGCCCCCCCCCCCCCCCCCACATAGGCGCAATCCCAGTAGGACAGGTTCGCCCCCTCCCCTCCCCTCACCCATCCTAACACACACACATATATACACACGCTAACACACGCTCAGACTCACGGACACACGGGCAAGCACAGGGACACGGATACGCACACACGAGCACACACGGACAAACACACGCGGACACACACCTGCACACTGACACACACACATGGACCAGACCCGGTGGCCGAATTGGTAGAGTGCAGATTTCCTGTGTGGAAGGTCAGGAGTTCGATTCACGGTCGAGTCAAACCAATGACTTATAAATGAATGAATGAATGAATGAATAAATGGTTAACGGCATACCAGCACACTACGGGCTATCTATACAATGTCATCAAAATGTCCTAAAACCGGTTAAACAGTCCAATGTGCTTTTAAAATGATAAAGCCAAGGCAGTACTAACCATGTCAAATAAACTGTTCATACTTGCGACATTAAAATACTGTGTTAAAATATTTGCAATGTCAATGCATTCAATTAAATTATGTTTCACAATCAGAGGCACTCCACATGGTATGCATTCTGGCTGGTCTTCTGCTTTAAGAAGGTAACTATGAGTCAAATAGCTATGTCCAATTCGCATTCGTATAACAACGGTCTCTTCGCATCTACTTATATGACAAGCACCTGAAAATTTGCCAAGGGTGGGCTGAATTGCATGAAGCTTGTTCATGACAGCTTCATCCCATTGTAATTGCCACTTTTTCCTTATCAGTACACTGATGTGCCTTTTGAGGTCCATGTGAGGAATAGGAAGAGGTGTAATGCATTTGTCAAGAGCTTCTTTGGCAGTCGTATCTGCCACCTCATTTCCTCGAATGCCAACATGACTCGGTACCCAATAAAAGAGCACAGTTTTGTCGCTTCCTAGCCTCACGCTCACCATTATTATGATATGCCAAGGACTGGTTACCTCAGTGTCAGGATAATGTGACTGAGTGGGATATCAGGTCATGGTGTCAGTGGCCTGGTCTCCCAGTGGGACAGCACTATAAAGTCACTATGAGTGCGCACTGTCACAGTTTGGTGCCCGTCCTGATATTACCTTAGATGTTGCCAGGATGTAAAACTCCAACAAAGCAAAACACGCACACATGGACAAACATACACGGACACGCACGGACAAGCACACACGGACAAGCACACACCCGCACACGGACAAGCACACACCCGCACACCGACACACATGCGCACACACGCAGAACACCTGCTATGCGATCCTTCGAGTGGTACCGATGGGAGGTGTGTGCTCACATTGAGTATCGCTTACACACCTGAATGTACGACTTGGTTGGCATGTAAACACTGAATCTGTGTCACGAGGTACCGTTGGCGGGGTGAGGTGGGGGAAGGGAAGGGAGGAAGGTGTGTGTGAGTGTGTGAGTGTGTGAGTGTGTGAGTGTGTGAGTGTGTGAGTGTGTGAGTGTGTGAGTGTGCGAGTGTGCGAGTGTGCGAGTGTGCGAGTGTGCGAGTGTGCGAGTGTGCGAGTGTGTGAGTGTGTGAGTGTGTGAGTGTGTGAGTGTGTGAGTGTGTGAGTGTGTGAGTGTGTGAGTGTGTGAGTGTGTGAGTGTGTGAGTGTGTGAGTGTGTGAGTGTGTGAGTGTGTGAGTGTGTGAGTGTGTGAGTGTGTGAGTGTGTGAGTGTGTGAGTGTGTGAGAGTGTGAGTGTGTGAGTGTGTGAGTGTGTGAATGTGTGGGTGTATGTGGGTGTCTGTTAGATAAAAGATTCACCCCGTACTTGTAGTACATGGGTGAACGACAATATAGTCTAAAAACTGACGAAAATAGCTTTAGTATGGAACAGGAAGTAGAATGTCTGGCTCCAAATTCAAATGGCTACTTACATCAGCACAGAGTTGCTGAAATGGGAGAGAATGCAAAAAGACAATATGGCGGCGATTTCACACCGTCGATTTCACTTTTAAATTCTATTAAACTAGATGTTTTATTATATTTTTCAACTCAAATGTAGCGGGGAAATATGAAGACATATATACACAGAATAAATGTTGCTTCTTAGATTGTGGATTTAGGCTATCATTTCATTTCCCCACCTTTTCGACACCTTTTATATAGGGTTGGTATTCACCCATGTACTGCAAGCACGGGGTGAATCCTTTATCTAGGTGTCTGTGGGATGAAGGCAGTCTGGTAGGAAGGAAGGTGGCATGGTGGGTGGACGAAAACAGTAAGGAAGGAAGGTGTGATGGTGGGTGGATGAAAACAGTGAGGTAGGAAGGAAGGTGGGACGGTGGGTGGGTGAACACAGTGAGGTAGGAAGAAAGGTGGGACGGTGGGTGGGTGAAAACAGTGAGGGAGGAAGGAAGGTGGGATGGTGGGTGAAAACAGTGAGATATGCAGGTGTGGTGGGTGGGTGAAAACATTGAGGTAGGAAGGAAAATGGAGTGGCGGTGGATGGTTGAAAACAGAGAGGTAGGAAGATGCGGTGGGTGGGTGAGAACAGTGAGGTAGGAAGGAAAGAAGGTGGTGTGGGTGAAGGTGTGTTAGCACGTTCAGTTTGTGGGCGTGGGTGTGAGTGTATGAGTATGTGGATGCGTGATATATGGGGGTGTGGGTATGTGGGTGTGTTGGAGCGTTGAGTCTGTGGGTGTGGGTGTGGGTGTTGGTGTGGGTGTGCTGGAGTTATACAATATGGGGAACAGACCATCCATCTGCAAGCAACACAGGTCTCCGACCCCTCCATCCCTTAGCCCGCCCCCTATCCCTTAACCCACCCACCCCCGTCAACCACCACACACATACACGCACACACACTACTGTACAACTTCAGACAGAAAGAAATAAAGAGCATTCACTGGGAATTCTGCCAGTTCAGAAAGCATCAAACCAAATGGTTCAAATCTGTGCAGTTTTACAGTAGGACAATTGGGAGAAAGACTTTCAATCAATCAATAGTTCCGTCCTCTAGCCGAGGGTTGGATGCAATGGTTCTCCACTTGTCCCGATGGTGTGCTGTTCTGATAGACTGTGAATAATTCAAGCCTGTCCACTGTGAAATCTTTGTAAACCATGATGTTCTTGGTCTCCCTCTGCTGCCATTCACCTTCCCTTCCAACAATGTACGGTATATTGAACTCTGAAGAAAGATTTTAGTGGTCATAAAACCCCCTAAACCAACAGCTTCAAGCATAGATAATTTAAATTATCACCAGCCCCACCCCTCTTTCCAGTACAACCTTCCCATAGGCTTCGGCAGTAACGGGTTCTATTAAAGTGACTTATTATTTCTTCTATACAGCAATACCTGCTTAATAAGTGCACCAGTATCTAAGGTGGATATGTAGGATCAAAGCTAAGTGAGTGTTTTGGTTTTGAAAATTTAATGTTTTAATCGGATAATGCAGCTTTAAATACATTTTGCAGATATACCTTTATTCTATGAGTATGTCCTTATAACATATACAATAAAACCTCTCTATTCCGACCCCTCCATAGATCGACCACTCCCCTATGTCGATCGCTTTATTTGGCTCCCAACAATACCATTGTAAGGATATTCTAACTCTCTAAACCGACCACCTTCCTAAATGGACCACTTAAAGTCAGTCCCATGGTCAGTCGATTTAGAGAGGTTTAACTGTATATATATATATTTCAGTGAGACTGGTAGTTGTGCAGGCAGTGGTGAGCATTTAGCGACATGGGAGTACCTAGCTGGCACAACCAGTCAAATCTGATAGAGTATGCAGAGCGAGGCTGTCGAAGACTGAGTTGGGTGTTTACAGAACTTCCGGTATCTATACTGGTATAAGCATTATACATCATACACATATATATTATACAGTAACACCTGTCTTCATCGACCCATATGATTGCCAAGCCCATGTCATGTATGCGCAAATTGTTAATGTACACACTTTTTTTTGTCTCACTAGAGTGTCTCTCCAACGATTGGACATCTGCTATATCAGGGCAACATTGGTCTGGTTGAAGAGTTGTCCTTTAAAGACAGGTCGAACTGAATTATTTATATTCAATCTGTATATTCCCTGGACAGACTTACACATGTGTTTGCTCTGTTAAATTAAAGCTGATGAACAAATAACTGCATAAAATTATAAAGATAACATAAGAGAGAAAGAAAAAACATTCATTGGATTAGTCCATCGACTAGCATCGTTATCATATTTAAATCTGCATAGCCTGATGAAAACATCACATTTTCAAAACCAAAATGGTGATACTTGTGCACTTATCACACACGTGTCACCACATAGAATGGAACATGGAGCCAACTTAATAGAACCCGATACTGCAGAAGCCTATTGTGTCAGAGTTTTGGCCTTGTTGCCAACATTAATTTGGTAGGTTTGCAGTTCAAATATTTCGAAAGTTAACCATTTAAAATAAAAGATACTTCAAACTAAAGTGAAGTAGATTATAACAATCAACCTAATAAAGTTATCTCAGAAAATGACAGAAACTCAAAACCATCGGAATATGCAACTTAAATTATTAACTCACCCTCTCCTATATTTCAATCCAATACAGTCTTTAACATTCGAGATGTTTAAAACTGTACAGTCCCTTGAAAACATCCACTTTTCAAAACCAAAGCACTTGTCTAGATTTGATTCTAAGTATCCAACTAGGATGTTGTGCATTTATTAAACATTGTTGCTGCATTGCAAGGAATACCAAGTCGATTTAATGGAACTTGTTACTGTTGAGACCGATGGTGTCAGAATTCTGTTTTACCTGCATGCCAAAGTTAACATTGTGTGTTTGCACTTCATACATCTTCAAAGTTAGCCATTTAAAATAAAAGTTATTTGCAAGTGAAAGTAAGATAGATTATAACAATAACGATCAATCGAATATATTTACATTTTAAGAAAAGACAGAAACTCAAAACCATCGGACTCTCTAACCCTGGTCAGCTATCAATCTCGATGTCTAACTTACCCACGAAAGTTTTAACGCTAAACCATAATTTCATTCATTTGTTGCAGAAAGTTTAGAGCCTAATCGTCAGAGGCACCGGAGCCGCGTGTGTGTACCTGTGTGTGTCCGCGAGTGTGTGTGTGTCCATGAGTGTGTGTGTGTAAGTATATATACTTGTGTGTACTTGTGTGTGCAGGCGTGTGTGTGAGTGTGTGTACATAGGTGTGTGTGAGAGTGTGAGAGTGTGAGTGTATGGGTTGTATTACGTGTGTGAGGATGTGAGTGTGTGTGTTGGTGAGTGTTGCGTGTACATGTGAGAGAGTGTGTGTACGGGTGTGTGTGAGTGTGTGTGTCGGTGAGTGTTGTGTGTACGTGTGTGAGAGTGTGTGTGTGGGTGTGTGAGGGTGTGTGTATATGAGTGACTGTGTGGCGTCAGGTCCCCTTTCGCCACCCCATATCCCTCCCTCCTCTCCCTCACCCCCTATCCCCCTCCCCACCACCCCACACCCAGCCACCCCCACCTCTTACTCCTCTCACACCTCTCCTCTGCCTCCTCTCTTACCCGATCCCCTCCTCACCTAAACCCACCCACTCCGTCCCTCCTCCCCACCTCCTACCTCCTTGTTTCTCACTCACCCCACCCCTCCGTCATCCCCACCTCCTACCCCCATCATACTCCTCCCTGTTCTCCCCCTCTCCTACCCCCCCCCCCCCCCCTTCCTCCCCCTTCTTCACCCCCCTCCCTCCTCCTCACCTGCTCCCTCCTTGTTTCTCACTCAGCCCACCACTCCGTCATCCCCACCTCCTACCCCCATCATACTCCTCCCTGTTCTCCCTCCTCTCCTACCTCCCCCCCTTCCTCCCCCTTCTTCACCCCCTCCCTCCTCCCCCACCTCGCCCACCTCCTGCCCCCTCCCTCTTGCCCCACCCGCCACTCCCTCCACCTTCTACCGCCACCGCCGTCCCCCCACCCCCACCCCACCCCTCCCACCACCACTACCCCTCCCCCCACCCTTCCCCCCACCACCACTCTCACCCTCCCTCCTCCACCACCTCCTGTCCCCCCCTCTTCCCCCACCCGCCACTCCCTCCACCTTCTACCGCCGCCTCCTCCCCCACCCACCACACCCTCCCTCCTCCACCACCTCCTGCCCCCCCCCCTCTTCCCCCACCCGCCACTCCCTCCACCTTCTACCGCCACCGCCGTCCCCCCACCCCCACCCCTCCCACCACCACCCCCCTCCCCCCACCCTCCCCCACCACCACTCTCACCCTCCCCCCCTCCTCCACCACCTCCTGCCCCCCCCCCCCCCCCCTCTCCCCCACCCGCCACTCCCTCCACCTTCTACCGCCGCCTCCTCCCCAACCCCCCACCCCTCCCCCCACCACCCTCACCCTCCCTCCTCCACCACCTCCTACGCCCTCCCTCTTCGCCCACCCTCCCTCCCACCACCCCCTTCCCACCCCTCACACCCCACCTCCCACCCCACCCCACCCTTCACCCATACCTACCCCACCCCACCCCACCCTCCCCACCCCACCCACCCAGCCGTCGCGACCCAGATCCACCCAAGCATGGGCGGCACAGCCAGCAGCAGTCAGTACCGTCAGAGACGGCGGGGAAGCCGTGCGGGCCACCAGGAGGACCACTCGTCGTCCCACTCCTCCTACTCCCGGCACCAGCGGGGTTCTCACAGCCAGCACGACCGGGACGCGGCGAGTCGGCGCAGTGTCGGCGGCGGCGGACCCGACGAAGCCAGCGAAGCCTGGAGAACGGGTGGGTCAGAGTCACTGCGCGGGCGTCAAATTTCGGCGCAACATCAACACTTGCGCGCGCATCTACAACAACAACGCCAACAATACCACCAACAACAACACCAACAACTACTGCGCGGGTGTCAATTTGACGCACAACAACAACAACTGCGCGCGGAACTACAACTACAACAACATCACCAACAACACCAACTGTTTTATTCTGCGGATATCGCCACTTTCGGCACGATGGCGTCGTCGTCGTCGATGTGGCATCGGCGCAACTCGAAGCTGGCCTCGTCACGGACACTGCTCGACAAGAAGTGCGTCTTCCTCGGACGCTACTTCGCGCGCCAGTTCTCGCAACCAGTGCTGCAGCGTTTGCGGTACCACTTGCAGCACGCCAAGGGCGCCAAGACACGCGTCCGGCTCAGCACCAAGGGGCTCACGGTGGGCAGCAAGAATGCCAACCTCTTCAAGTCACAGAAGGTGCCCTACGAGTTCTACCCGCTCGATGAGATCCACGAGGTGTTCGTCGATAATGAGTTGCGCAGCGTGCTGCTCGTCGTCCGGGGAATGCCCGACGGCCACCTGGAGCTGCTCACCTACCGGCTGGCCGACGAACTAGAAGCGCGCTTGTACCAGCAGACTTTCAATGAGATGGTGGCTATGAATGCCAGTCGGGGCCCGAGCAGATCTTTTGAGGCGGGGGATGGTGGAGGTGTTGGTTTTGGACAGCATTCACGCGCGTATAATGCTTCGCCGAGTAATAATAATGTTAACACCGGCGGCTTGATGAGTTATCACCACCAGAGTGGCGGTGGTGGTGGTGGTGGTGTTGGTGGTGGTGGCGGTGGTGACAGTGGTGGTGGTAGAGGAAAGCCCGTGCGGACCGGAAACTCGTGGAGCCGGCCCCACCAGCAGCAGGAGGGCTTGGTGTACCGGCTGAAAGGAGGAGGCGGTGACGTCATTGACGGTCATGGCACGCACCGGTCGCGTCGCACAGTGGGTGGAGGTGGCAACACCAACAACAACAGGGGCGCGCTCGGAGCGGCGCGGCACGGCGACGCCCTCGATGCCGAGCTGCATCGACAGATGGAGGACCGCGCGTTCATGGCGAGCATGCGCAGTCGCGGTGAGCTGCGCGACGAGAACGACAACGACGCACCGGACAGTGGACCGATCCGCCTCATCTTCAACAAGGACGGCGTCATTGAGACACACGGAGTGGCCAGCCTGCTGCGGGATGGCGAAGAGGACTCCTGCTTCGGCTCTGACCGCGATGGCAGCAGCAGCGCTGCGCAGGACGGCGTCACTGCCGCCATCGTCGACAGCGGCATGGGTACGGTGCGCGCGCAGGTCGCCGACTACCGCGACATGACGTCATACAGCCGGAGCAGCTCACAGCAGCAGCAGCACCGGGTCCTCTCTGAGTCGGTGTCTGTCGACGGCGGTGGCGGCGATGGTGGTGGGTACAGTTTCTACGCCACCAACAACAACAATGGGTATGTGCACGGCAACACGCAGCGCGTGAGCCGCTCGCCGACGCGCTCCCCCCCATCACATCACGTGACCCACCAAGTGTACGCTGATGCGTCACGCGACCTTCCAGTGCGCCGCTCCGAGTCGCCAGCGCCCAGCCACCAGTCACGCGGCGCGCAGTCGGAAGGCGGCTGGCGCATGCGCATGCCGTGGAAGCGTCGGTCGCACTCGACCGATTCCCGCGTCGGCGGTGGCGGCGGCGGCCCGCAGCCGGGCTGGGACACGACGTCGCTGATGGTGGGCGGCCATTCCCGCCCGCTCGGCCGGATGTACTTCCCGCCCAGCAACGGGCACGGTCATGGCGACAAGCCGCCCGAGTACATCGTCATGTACCCGTCACTAAACAAGAACCACCGGACCAAGTCCAAGAGCGTCACCCGCTTTGAGCTGTAACAGGGGGCGATGGCAGAGCAGATGCTCGCTCGGAAATGGAGAGGAAATGGAGGGCCTTCGTTGACACCAACCCGCACGGTTATGTTACACGTAGCTGTTACTATGTGTGTTACGCACGTTGTGTTTAGCATCAGAGCTTGGCTCATGAGACTCCGAAGATGATGAGATTAATCGGCTATGCATCTCAACTGTTGATAGCGCTGATGCGAAAAGATAACACGCACATCTCTCCAATTGTTGCTGTTGTTGTGATATGAGCAGTTTAATAGCGCTGTGATGAGTGAGCGGATCGGCGACTCATCCACACTGGAGCAGCTGTGTATGCGCACGCATATATATATATATATATGTATATATATAACTACATTGCTCTCACACTCCCTATATCTATATATATATATATATACATATATATATATATATATGTGGCCTCAGTCGTGTATATGAAGAACACACACTTCTCTATGCATATATACTATTTTATAATTGCTTGACGACAATTGGATTATGACTACACGCAGGTGGCGCCATGTGGCAGAAATCGGAACTAAAGCCCAATATAATATATATATGGTGATGACCACAGGCAAGTGCCGCCCAGTGGCAGAAATTGGAACTAGATCCCAATATAGTATATATATATAATGATGTGCAATTAGCATTGTAGACCAAGCTGGATAAAATTGGGAGCGAATCATGTACTTGTTTATATTCCCATAATTGCATTATAGAGCATATATATTTGAATATATATATATATATATATATATATATATATGAATATAAATACACCCGAGTGCCTGATGTCCAATTTTGGTATTTGATATGTTGAATGGAGATCCAGTGAAACAGATTTAAGCCTTAATGCAGGACATTTATATGTACACAGTGAAATCGCACCGCAAACCAGCTAAGCACAAACAAACACTGCCCGTGGACCTCAGATAACATTGTACAGCCAGGATTTGCATGGAGTCTGGCGCATTAAGTATTACCTGCATCGTGGAATGGCCTCCTCCCTGCCACCCACACGTCAGGTAGCCTCCGAGCATGTGGTTAGGTCTATATCAGGTGCAGTGGTTACGCCGCAAGTGTCAATACTCACAGAAAGGTGCGGCTGTCTGCAAACTGTAGGTAATTGTCGCAACAATCATTACACATCTCGTTAAATTGGAGTGAGATAGATTAGAAGTACGGTATTCTGTGTGTCTGGGGGTTGTTCGGGGGGGGGGGGGTACATCGCGGACCAAGATACCCTCTCTACCTCTCTCCCTCTCCCCCTCTCCCCCTCTCCCCCTCTCCCCCTCTCCCCTTTTTCAATTCAGGCTTATTTAAACAATGAAGATGATTTTATTATTACTCTGTCGACCCCTCACAGGGTATGAGAGCAACAATATAAGAACATAGAATGTAAATCAAATAGCAACTCCAAATGGTCAGATGGAATGATACCAGTGGCAGCACCCTGATTTTGTCAGACTTTGAGGATCAAGTTTTACCTTCTTTTGGATAACCACCCATCCTCCTCCCCTCAGCACCCCCCCCCCCCTCCGCCTCTCCCATACACCTACATACACACCCACACCCACACACCCACACCCTGCTCAGTGCATTTGAACATGTTGATGAGTCAACTGACTGGAATGTCGTGGATTTCGTGCTTGAGGCAGATAGACACAGCTGAGGTTATCCACACCATTTACCTGGCCCCTATGTATCCCCATCCCTGCCCCCACACACCCTCTCTGACCTTTTTAATTTTGGCCAAGTCTCACCCGCCACCTCTATCCCCACCTCAACTATGCAGTATCTAAGTCATACCTCAGCTAACTGGATTTCTATTCCTCACGAGTTTCTGATAAACTGGTTTAAGAAAAGGACATCAAGGAAAATCACATATATATATTTCCCCCATCGATGGATCGAGAGGGGGAGGGCACAAATGGGAGTGGGATGAGTTGAGAATATAGAAATTACATTGTGGTTTTCAAAAAGTAAATACTAAAGCTTGTTTTATTTATCAATGCCTCTAGAGCACATTGATTTTTATATCATCAGCTACTGGATGTAAAATAATGGTCATTCTGACATTGGAGGAAACCCACTGCCGCCATCTAGGCTACTCTTCCCGATAAGTGGCAAGAGGTCTTTTATATGCACTTTCCCACAGACAAGACAGCACATACCACAACCTTTGATGAACCAATTGTGGACCACTGGTTTGTGGTTTGGATATATGGTAACAACTTATAAAAAAAAAAAAACCTTTGTTTTTGATAAAAGCTGTTGTCCATTTTGCAAGCCGTTTCACTATAAACCTGATGTTGTTTATGATTAATCAATTACGCCAGTGTGAGCATTAGCAACTATAGACTTAGTCAGTTATCTTCAAATCATTAAGACCTTAATTCTGAGAAACCAGTTAAAGCTGCATACCCAATGAAAGCTTCAAATTTTCGAAACCAACACACTTACCTAAATTTGATCCTACATGTATAACGTTGATACTGGTGCATTCATTACACATTCATTTGAGGCATGGAAGGCATACTGAGTTAACTCAATAGAACATGGGTAGTTTAACTGGAGGCTATGATGCTCAGCAAATACAGTGTGCATACCAACATTAATTCAACACATTGCCATTTCAAATATCTCCAAAGTTGGCCATTTCAAATAAGGATGTGTTCAACCTAGTTCAAGCTAAAGCGAAGTATGTTATAATTATCCACCTTATATAGCTATAGTTACCTAATTTAAAAAAGGGTGACAGACACTTAGAACCATCGGATAATGCAGCTTACCTATGTAGTTAGCTTTGAATATTATGTAAGGTTTAACTAAAATGGTTATTGGATTGTTATGTAAGGTTGCGTAATTACTGGGTAATTCTGATACAGTTATTATTTGTAAAACAGCCAAAGTGGCATGCTGCTAGTGATCTGGAGACATAGTATGGTATGGCAACGGATCCACGAGCTAATGTTTGTTCTACTTCTCCTACCACGAATGCAGACATCTCCTTGGCAACAGCGCGCGTAACCCCCCCCCCCCCCCACCCTCATCCCACGCTCTCTCCCCTCCTCCCCACACATCCACACCGCCCACACACACAGCTCTTACAGGCACATTTGTTTTGTTTATTACATTTTTACATCATGGCAAAATCTCAGACCATACCCGGACGGGTGGGTACCTGCCGACTCGTGGCGGCGGCTTTATAGTGCTTCCCCACTGTGATACCACACCACCAGCACCATGCCCTCGATACACCCATTCAGTTCTATCCTATTATTATCCTGACCCAATCATTGTCCTATCCTATCCACTCGAGGCAAGTGACAAAGTATTCATATTTTTGTTAAGCTTTTTGCTTTTGTACTCGGCCGGGGATTGATCCCACGACATCCCGGGTGGGAAGCGGGTGCCCTGCCCCCAGTGTGCCACACATGATGTCCGGTTTCTAAGTACAACTACTCCGTTGTTTGTTGTTATTTTACGTCCTAGCAACATCTAAGGTCATATTAGGATGGGCACCAACTCATGACAATGCACACTTATGGCGACCTCATTGTGCTGCCCCACTGGGAGACTAGGCCACCAGCACCATGACCTGATCCTCCCACTCAGTCACATTATACTAACACTGAGCCTACCAGTCCTTGCCCTATCCTAATAATGCCAAGCGCCTGGTTAGGAAGCGACAAGTGTCAATTTTTAAGTCATTGGTTTGAAACTAACCAGGGTTCGCACCCATGGGTTGGAATCCAACGATCTATCAAAATGGGAGATGGATGCTCAACTCATTCGGCCATTCTGTCTGGTCCGACCACTCCGAGGTTGCTCACTATCCTACCTGGTGCCCAGGTGCCCTGCACCTCCTCCGCAGTAGAGACACGCTGAAGTGAATCATCAAGCTGCAGTATAAATCTTCCATAACATTTAAACTGCCATCGGCCCAAGGATAGAAACGCAGTGTTTACATTTTTTGTTCAGCAAGTCTGCGAATACAGTCTGGATTCGATGACTCAGCACCATTGTGAAGGCGTCGTAATGCACGGACTGACTAACTTCCTGCCACACCAAGTCAATGGAACCACGCGCGTCTCAAATATATATATATATATATATATATATATATATAGATATTTATATATATGACCGGACGCGGTGGCCGAATCGGTAGAGCGCAGGCTTCCCGTTTGGAAGGTCACGAGTTCGAATCCCAGTCGAGTCAAACCAGTGACTTATAAAATGCATACTTGTCACTACCTAGCCTGGCGCTTGGCATTAATAGGATAGGACAAGGACTGGTTAGCTCAATATCGGGATAATGTGACTTTGTGGGATATCGGTTCATGGTGCTGTCAGCCTGGTCTCCCAGTGGGGCCTGTATCGCTGTCAATGTGCCAGGTAAAGCCGTTTGCATTGAGCATATAGAATTTATTTACCTGAAAGGCTAAACTAAATAGGGTTTTTGTATGTTCCATATGGTATTCCTTTTAAATAATTTGCTCGATGAAAAAAGCTGCTTGACTCTAGATTTGGTTGACATTTCGATGTGAAGTCATGAGCCTGGGTCTGCCATATATATATATATATATATATATATATATATATATATATATATACTGGTATGAGAACATTTCTGTCTGTCCGCCTTCCTTCACCTTTATGGGACACATGTCCACAGTAGTTGCTAGTGGAAGCAAGGACATTGGATACACTATGCGCTATTTGTGAATTATCGGTATTAGAAGTCTGCTTCTTTGATGACTATTAAAGTAGTATAGTCCGATAGGTTTGAGTTTCTACCACTTTTTTATATAAATATATTAGGTTGACAGCTTCAATCTACCTCAGTTTTATTTTAAGTAACTTTTATTATAAATTTCTGCCACTTTTCTTTAGATACACATATTAGGTTCATCGTTTCAATCTACCTCATTATAAGCGCTAATTTGGAGATTCTTTAATTGAACGCATGCTACATTAATTATGGCAGCCATGTATAAATTCTGACACCATAGCCTTCAGCAGTAACATAGGCTATTACACTGAATTGTATGCGCTTCTATGCAGTAACAAATGCTAAATAAGTAAACTAGTATCTAAGGTGAATAGGTAGAATACAAATCTAGGTGAGTGCTTTAGTTTAGAAAATGTTATGTTTTCAATGGAACTATGCAGTTTTAAATATGAGCACTCAGTTCTTTCAGACAACTGGATGCACACATATATATGTGTATATAAATGTATATATATATAGATATATATGTATGTGTGTATGTGTGTGTATGTACATAACATATCGCCGTGAATATGGTCTATGCTGTAGACACGCGTAAAGAAACCAATCTATCAATGTACATAACATGCCTTTACCATTATGTTCTAGAAGGTCTCTGCTAACTGACACATTCCGTAAAAACAACTATGGATAATTTCCACTACCAACCCTCCCTCTGGCGGCAATGTCAAGAACTAATGTTGTGGGTACCAGCTCACTGCGCAGTATGCTCTGTGGAAAAGGTCTTATAGAGGATTTCCACCACCAACATGTCCTCTGGTGGCAGTGGCAAGAACTAATGTTGTGGGTGCTAGCTCACTGTTCAGCATGCTCTCTTGAAAGGGTATATTATGCAAAGCCAGAGAAAAGCTATTTGCAATGATTTAAATAGCAAGTCAAACCAGTTTTTCTGGAAGACTCTTATCGCATTACACCATCTAGCCATTTGTTAAAACTGCATAGTCCGATGAAAACATCAAATAGTTTCTAAATTAAAGGGCTTATATGGATTTAATCCAACATATCCGACTTGGATACTGGTGCACTCAGTAAACGCTGCTATGCTTTAAAAATGGGTCAAAAGTAGGCTGTTGCCTATGTCCAGCATTTCGGTGTGCACACCACAATTAATTTAGCAGGTTCTCACTTTCAATGTCTCCAAAAGTGGCTGTTTTTGATGAAAGTCACTTGAAACTAAAGCAAAGTAGGTCATGCTGATCAACCATTACATTTATCTAAACAACATACCAGATACTCAAAACGAGGGGATTATGCAAAGTCAATGCCTGTGTGCAACATGCTCATGTGGTAAGCATTATGTAATATATATAGTCGTACAGGTCTTCGAAGGAAAACTCTGCGTTCAGACCAATGTTGTTTTGACATAGCAGGTGTCCTGTCATTGCACAGACAGTGAATTGAGTCAAAGCAATCTGTAAGATAAAAAAGATTGCTCGCCATCATCGGGGTCACTGAAGAGAGATACTGCTGGAAATACACATAAACTATTGTAAAGGTGTTAACTTTATATGTATTTCTCTAAATGTGAGAAGAATAACCAACACAAATAACACGTGGGTGAAATTCTAATAGAAATGTTACAAATATGTTATTAACTGTGTACATGTTGTGTAGCATAAGTGAAGAAAAAATAAGATAATAGAAAGAGGCGGTTAAAATTCCTGGAATTCCTGGTTTTATTCCATCTGCGTACCACCAATAAATCCCAATTCAGGCCCCTGCAGTGGTCGCAGTTCCCGTCACGTGTATGGTGGGCATTAAACAATCTTAATGCAGGGGAGTGTATTTATGTGGTGTGTGTTGGCAATGACCTGATTGGCAGTGGTCTTAGCGTCGGTGGTGGGGAAGGAAGCACACTGCATTTAACTGGCTGAGTTTGGATCACAACCAGTTCAATCATCCATATGTATCAGTATTACAAAGTGACAGCCTTATGGAGAATTAGTTGAACCTTGCACCTCTCAGAAGCTAGCTTTCCCAGCCCTGTGTGTCTGTCATCTGAGCCATTTGGTGGTGGGCAACTCCAGATTCAACACAGTTAGTTTCTCTGGCATGAATAGCCAGTGACATTAAAGGGATCCTGTATATGCCACTGAGATGGGAACTGTACTCCGACAAATGCTCTTCAAGCACATATTTTCAGATTGTGTAACTGAATATGTGGAGGGAGAGTGCTACAATGGCTAGTGCGCAAGTGCAACCTGAAGGGGTTCCCCCATGTTCCCCAGTATGTGAGAAACCATATTTGAGCATGTCGAGAACAATAGTAGGTCATGTGATGAGGTAATCCGACCTATGACATTATTGATACATTACATCTGGAGTTTGTTTGTTGTCTCAGTGCACTACACCAAACGACTTCAATGAGACGTGGGTGTGTTGTGGCAGTGGTGTGGGCAGTCAGTGGTAACTATGACAATAGCATTGGTGGGTGTGGACACTGCTGGGAGTGAGGGGTGACAGTGAGGTGTGGGTGTGGGTGTGGGTGTGGGTGTGGGTGTGGGTGTGGTTCATTCATTGGATGGTCATTGCTACAATAGGAAGGTTTGGCTTTTATATGTAGCGGGTGCTATGCAAACCAGAAATTGTTTATGTAAACACACCTAAAGAAGGAAGCTCCCTTAGTTCTGTTGGTACAATCGTAGCAATCGAACAGTAACTGTATCCTTAAGCTTTTATAGACTGTCTGGTAACCGCACTATATAACTGTACCAGTCAGTACTCATTGTTAAGGTGTCTATAGCTCTATTATGGACAAATCAAAGCCATAAGTGGCATATTGAATCCATCAATAACATATAGAAACATGGGTCACATATGAAAGCCATTGGTTGTCTGTGGAAGCCATTTGTTGTATTTGGAAGCCATTTGTTGTGTGTGGAAGCCATTTGTTGTGTGTGGAAGCCATGTGTTGTATCTGGAAGTTATATATTGTATGTGGAAGCCATTTATTGTGCATTGATATGGAGGCCATGTGTGTGGTGGTATATGGAATCTATGTGTGATATATGGAAGCCATGTGTAAGATTTGAAAGCCATGCGTGATATATGGAAGTCGTGTGTGACATGGAAGCCATGTGTTGCATATGGATGTAATCTGTGGCAACTGGAAGCCATGACTTGCAATTGGAAGCCATGTGTGACGCATTGAAGCCATGTGTAGCACATGGAAGCCAAGTGTGGTGCATAGCAGCCGGATGTGGCACATGGAAGTCATGCGTGATATATAGAAGCCATATGTGGCATATGGAATCTATATGGAATATATAGAAGCCATATTTGTCATACGGGAGATCTATGTACGATATGTAAGCCACATGAGACATTTGGAAGCCACGTGTGGTATGTAAACGTCGCATCTGGCATATGTTCAATATGTTGTCGGCATATGTGGCATATTGAACTCATGTGTGACAGAACTCATGTATCACTTATAGAAGCCACATGTTGTACATGGAAGCCATATGTGGCACATGGAAGCCATGTGTGAAAAATGGAAGCTAAATCTACCAGTATATAAGACGTCATACATCACATGGAATCCACATGTGGCATAAGGAATCCACATGTGGCATATGGAAACCGAATGTGGTATATGGAAGCCACATCTGGCATACACGGCCTATAGTAGGCTTACATTTCTGACACTCGTAACAATGTCAACACTTTCGGCGCAGCATTGATGGGACCTTCGAGTAGATTTGTGTTACCCTGTCAGGATCAACGGACGAAACGGCGGCGGTCAAGCAGAATGGGTATAACACTTACAACTTTCGGCGATATCAGTTCATGTGTCTCTCACTAGGGAGGCAGCCTGTAAACTGGTGGTGATCTGTTAATATGTTATTGGCTGGTAAAAGTCACCCTTGTGTAAGCAGCGTGCGTGAGTGAACATGGTGTAATTAACATCTGCAGCCTGCAAAAGCAAATGCCTGTAACACATGTAATTGTAAGGGAGCCATAGTTAGAGTTTAAATAAATAGGTCAACCAGCCATGTTGGGTTATGAACTGTGTGTTCATTGGCCCTGACCTGGAGCCACCATGGTGCCACTTGACATGACATAGCTTTGTGGCACTAACTTAATGTTAGATTTGTGTATATATATATATAAATATATATAAATATATAAATATATATAAATATATAAAAATATATATACATATATATAAATATATATAAATATATAAAACTATATATAAAAATATATATATATGTGAATATATATAAATATATATAATTATATATAAATAGATATAATTATATAAAAATATTTATAAATATATATAAATATATTTATAAATATAAATAAATATATATATACATATACATATATATACATATAAATATATATATCCATATAAATATATACAAATGATATATATATTATGTAACTACTGTTCTACTGTTCTGAATGTATAGCCAGCTTTAATATGTTGTTATAGATAACGCAAGTTGGTTGGTGGAATTGTGTCACGTGTCACAGGTTTGTTCTACAGACGCCATCCATGTATCGTTAAAAGTCGTATTAGTGAGTAAAGCTAATGTCATTCATTACATAAGATTTGCAGTTCTCACATTGTTTATCAAAGCTGAATGAAAGCATCCACTCGTCAAAACCGAAATACCGACCTAGATTTGATTCTACATACCCAACTTAGATCTTGGTGTAGGTAGGAGACATGTATTCCTGCATACAAGGGAATATTAAGTATGTTTAATAGAACATATCATTGCTGAAGTAAGTGGTGTGGAGTATTTCGGTGTGCATGACAAAAGTAGGTTTGTATGCTTTTACATAAAATATCTCAAAAGTTGGCCTTTTATAATTAAAGTTACTTCAAACTTGTCACGCAGATTGCAACAATCCACCTAATATCATCATCTAAAGAGAAATATAACGCCAACTCAAAACCAACACATTATACAATTTAAAATTTGATTTAATCTCCATTTTCCAAATGTGGATATTAAACTAGTTTCTTCCCTTAAATGCAGTTTATTCTCTGGTCATGGGTCACTTTCTGAAATTATTATTATTGCTGGTATTATTCTAGAGCGCTGTATACTGATCTACAACTAAATAAAATAATAGAAGGACATGGTTAACAAACGAACAAATTGCAAATTTAACTCAGCTTCAGTGCCTTATTCATGAGCTTTTCTGTCAAATGGATTGCCTTTATTTTGAGTGTTTTTATTTGTACAAAAGCAAGTCAATGAATGATAATGTTTGGTGCTAATATATGGTGATATATTTTGTTTATCAATAAACAATACACAATATTCTATTAAATAGCAATAGACAATCTAACAATAATGCATGTATTATATAATTATTTGAAAGAAGATAGATTTGTTGTATATGTGAATATTTATTGATATATAGGTGAATAGACATAAATATAAGGCTAAATAAGACTATATAATATGTGCATATTTATGAATATATGTATGACTACATATATGAATATATATATATATACGTATGAATTTATATATGAGTATATATATATATAGTATATGGATATATATATATGAATATAATGCATACAGATTTCTTTTTTCGGGTTTTACGTCAAGCACCATCTAAGATCATATCAGGACCGGTATCGGCTGGTGAGAGTACGAACCCATGGCACCTTTATAATGCTGCCGCACTAGGAGACGGTGGCCAAGGCAAAATGACGCAGTATCCCAATCAGTCACATTATCCTGATATTGAACTAACCTCTCATTACCCTATCCTATTAATACTGAGCGCCAGGCTACCGAGTGACAAGTATCAATTATGTAAATCATTCATTTGACTCAGCCACGGTTCAAACCCCCAAACTTCGGCATAGGAAGCCAGTGCTCTAACCGATTCGGCGACCACGTCTGCTTTGACTATAGATGAATACCTCAGAAGTTATAGGGCACTGTTTATAGCTCACTTCAACATATCGAAGCTGTTGTTGTTCTAACAATCAAAGCCTGTATTGCAATGGAAGAATAGATTTATCATGCCCGCAGAAAATCTGGTAGCATTTGCCTAAAGCCCACTTTGGAAGTTGCTCCCAGGAAATGCTTATTAGTATTATACTGTTCACTAATAACTTGGAGCGTATGCCTCCTCAATGGTTTACAAAATGAGGTACCGGACACAGTGGCATAATCGGTAGAGCGCAGGCCTCGCATGCGGGACATCGGCAGTTCGGTTCCCGGTCGAGTCAAACCAATGACTTATAAAATTGATACCCATCGCTTCCTAGCTTGGTGCTCGGCATCAATAGGATAGGGCAAGGACTGGTTAGCTCAGTGTCAGGATAATGCAAGTGAGTGGGATATTGGGTCATGGTGCCAGTGGCCTGATTTCCCCATGAGGCAGTACTATCAAGTTGATATGAGTGTGCACTGTCACAAATCGGTACACATCCTTCTATGACCCTAGACTTTGCGAGGACGTAAAACTCCAACAACCAACCTACCAACGGAATGAGGCAATGTCTTCACATCGCAGTAAAACGTGTCCTATATGTGTGGTGAGTTAAAGTACCTCCCCAGGTGAAATGCCATATATATATATATATATATAACTTATATATATATATATATATATATATATGCATACATATACATAACACTAAGTATATATATGGCTTAGAGCGTTAATTACCATCCTGGATAACCGGTTCCCGATTACAAGACGTCACGCCGCCGAGAGAGAAAGAGAAGGAAGTAGATAAATGAATATATTACATTCATGCATATGAATCTGTATGAACATATATGGATATGTACATGATATAAATTTATATCAAACTATATAAGAATATATTTGAATATATCTCTGAATATATATCTGAATATATATTTTGATATATCTTAATACATATCTTGATATATATCATCATCATCCTGCTGTCGGTCGCGATGCGACAAAGACTGCTTTCATTACTTGACTGCCACTCTCCATTTAGCTCTCTGCTGTGAGAGTGATGTCCATGAGTCGGTTTTAATGTCTCTCAGCTTCAGGTTTCTCTTGATGGTATCCTTGAACCGGAGACGAGGGCGCCCTCTCTTTCTGTAACCAGAAGACAGTTGGGAATAGAGGATCTGCTTTGGTAGCCTGTCTGATGACATCCTCATGAGGTGTCCAGTCCACCGGAGATTCTTTTTGATCAGAAGATCTTCCATAGAGGGCAGCCCCGTCCATTCGAGTATTTCCTTATTTGTCACTTTGTCCTTCCAGGTTAGCCTCATGATTGAATGCAGATGTCGCATCCAGGCCTTGGCTCCATATAGTAGGGTGAATAGCATGATTGAATGGTAGATCTTGCCTTTGACCCATATGGACACATGGTGGTTGTTCCAGAGTCTCTGGCATAGTCGGCTGAAAGATGTGCCAGCCTTGGCCATCCTCCTCTGTATTTCAGCATCAATGCGTCCATCACTTGATATAGTGCTTCCGAGGTAGGTGAATTCCGGAACAGAGTTCAGCTTGTTTCCGTCAACCATGATATCCTCCTCTCGGGTTCTTGTAGAGTTGGGTTGGTACAGCACCTCCATCTTCTTGATGTTAATCTTCAGGCCAAACTTCTTTGATGCATCGGAGAAAGCATCCACTATTTTCTGGATCTCTTCAGCAGAGTGGGCAACCAGTGCACTGTCATCTGCGAATAGCAGCTCTCTCACCAGTATCCAAGTAGTCTTGGTATTCGCTCTGAAGTGTGCGACATTGAATGGGTCAGCGCTCTGTCTGGACTGTATATAGATGCCATCCCCCATGTCTCGGAAAGCCTCGTCGAGCATTGCTGATAAGAAGATGGAGAAGAGCGTGGGGGCCAGTACACAACCTTGCTTGACCCCATTGGTAACCCCGAACGATTCTGAGACTTCCCCTCCAACACTAACATTTGCCATCATTCCTGTATGTAGAGCCTATATATATATATTAATATATATATGAATATGTATATGAATATATTTATTTTAATTGAATATATTTCACTATATATGAATATGTCGAATATATATATGATTATTTCTATGAATATATATGAATGTATATGAATAATATGTATATATATATGAATATACATGAGCACATACTCATATATATATATGACTCTTTTTCAATATAAATTCATACACAATTCAGTGGCAGTAGGTGTCTCACTGCCCGTGTGGGGCCTGGTTATAAACCCTTACACAGCCACTCACTAGCCCTACTTCCATGCACACACAAGTGCTAACCATACACCTTGTTCTAGAACTGTCCACACGCCTTCAAACAGATCACCTACTCCACTTCCATTACTATAATATTTATATAAAACTCCATTTTATATTTCACATAAATTCATATATATTCATATATTTCATAGATATGCATATACATTAATGTATTTACAGATATTCTTATATACTCACATATAGCCATATATAATTATGTGATGTATAACGCATTATACAAGTATAAACACAGGGGTATCATGTACATCCCATATTTCCTCTTGTGCATTGGTGGAGTGTCCCCCCCCCCCCTTCTCCCAGTTGTCGGGTAAATTGCCGGGTGGGCGTCCCCCTCGCGTCACATATATATATATATATATACATATATATATACACACATATATATATATATATATATAAATATATATATATATATATATACATATATACCTGCTGAACCTAAAGGTTATGCTTACATCCGACTAATGTGTCCAAGTAAAACATGACTGACCTAATTAAAACCTGTTGGACTCAACTGCATGCTCGCATTCTATCCTAATCTGGCGCTGCCTGATGCGATGATTGCCGCTGATTGATCAATTACGACGTTCAGCCAGTCGTGACGTCATCATGGCTCGTTACCACAAGGTGGAGCTGTTTAGTTTTTCTTCGCGTCAGGTAGCGCCACACAACTTTAAGCGCGCATTCCTTACACGCGGCATGCGGTATGCGACATGCGGTATGCGAATGGCGTGATTCCTTACACGCGGCATGTGGCATGCGGCATGCGGCATGCAGCGAGGTATATAAAAGCCCCTGCAGTGTGTGTAGTGTATGTATTGTATGTAGTGTATGTAGTGTATGTAGTGTATGTAGTGTGTGTAGTGGATATAGTGTGTGTAGTGTGTGTAGTGTGTGCAGTGTGTGTAGTGTATGTATTGTGTGTAGGGTGTGTAGTGTGTGCAGTGTGTGTAGTGTATGTATTGTATGTAGTGTGTGTAGTGTGTGTAGTGTGTGCAGTGTGTGTAGTGTGTGTAGTGTATGTATTGTGTGTAGTGTGTGTAGTGTGTGTAGTGTGTGCAGTGTGTGTAGTGTGTGTAGTGTATGTATTGTGTGTAGTGTGTGTAGTGTTTGTAGTGTGTGTAGTGTGTGCAGTGTGTGTAGTGTATGTATTGTGTGTAGTGTATGTATTGTGTGCAGTGTGTGTAGTGTATGTATTGTATGTAGTGTGTGCAGTGTGTGTAGTGTGTGCATTGTGTGCAGTGTGTGTAGTGTATGTATTGTGTGCAGTGTGTGTAGTGTATGTATTGTATGTAGTGTATGTAGTGTGTGTAGTGTGTGCATTGTGTGCAGTGTGTGTAGTGTATGTATTGTGTGTAGTGTGAGTAGTGTGTGTAGTATGTGCAGTGTGTGTAGTGTGTGTAGTGTATGTATTGCGTGTAGTGTGTGTAGTGTGTGTAGTGTGTGTAGTGTGTGTAGTGTGTGCAGTGTGTGTAGTGTATGTATTGTATGTAGTGTGTGTAGTGTGTGCAGTGTGTGCAGTGTGTGTAGTGTATGTATTGTGTGTAGTGTGTGTGGTGTGTGTAGTGTATGTATTGTGTGTAGCGTGTGTAGTGTATGTAGTGTGTGTAGGGTGTGTAGTGTGTGTAGTGTGTAGTGTGTGTAGTGTGTGTAGTGTGTGAATTGCATGTAGTGTATGTAGTGTATGTATTGTGTGTAATGTGTGTAGTGTGTGTAGTGTATGTAATGTATGTAGTGTATGTATTGTGTGTAGTGTGTGTAGTGTGTGTAGTGTGTGTAGTGTATGTAATGTATGTAGTGTATGTATTGTGTGTAGTGTGTGTAGTGTGTAGTGTGTGAAGTGTGTGCAGTGTGTGAATTGCATGTAGTGTATGTAGTGTATGTAGTGTATGTAGTGTATGTAGTGTATGTAGTGTATATAGTGTATGTAGTGTACGTAGTGTATGTAGTGTATGTAGTGTACATACTGTTGACCTATCACAAATCCCACAAACGTCCATCTCCCGGGTGACCACTTCCCATCAGTACCCTTGTGTCCGTAATTATCAGTCGCCTCCTCCTGCCTTAAACCTAGGAACATCAGTTCATGTATCCTTCTGATGTTTTTTTGTGGCTATTTTGTTGCGCTTCTTTTTTTATAGAGTTCTATGTCTCCTACAAAGTAGATAGCAACCGTTGCTTAGTTACACAATTACTGTCAAACTACATGCAGTAAGCTGTTTTTTGTGAGGAGAATAGAGGGGAGAAGCTTTAAGATATTTTGTTTGTTTGAACAAAGTAAACATCGTATGTAAACAAAAAGTAAACATCGGCTATTGGGGTGGGGGGGGGGGGATACCGGAAGTTCTGTAGACACCCAACTCAGTCTTCGACAGCCTCGTTCTGTAGACTCTATCAGATTTGACTGGTGGTGCCATCGATAGGTATTCCCATGTCGCTAAATGCTCACCACTGCCTGTACAACTACCAGTCTCACTGAAATATATATATATACAGCAAAACCTTTCTAAATCGACCAACCATGGGACCGACTTTAAGTGGTCCATTTAGGGAGGTGGTCGGTTTATCCTTACAATGATATGATTGGGACCCAAATAGAGTGACCGATATAGGGGACTGGTCGATCTGTGGATGGGTCGGTATAGAGAGGGTTTACTGTATGTGAAAAAAGTATGTGCGTGTACTTATCACCCGTCCGTGTAGATATACATGACCATAACAATGTTTAACATGTTTATTCTTACACCCTGTTCATGACTAATCTAATGTTGTTGTTTGGTTTGACTAAATAACATCTGATGTCAATCTTCTTTGACTAAAAGCTGTTTCTTCTGGAAGTGACCGCACTTGGGAAGTTCTCCAAGACAACATGAGTAGTCTGTATGCGCTAGATGTCGTATATTTGATCACATTTAGGGTGTGAAGGTGTGAAGGATAGAGTTTCACCCTCACCAACATCGCCAACACCGCGGACAGATCAGAATGTGGACTTAGCAGTTGGGCTATACCAACATAGTGGTAGTATGGGCAGTTCTTGGTCTCTAGAATTTGATGCAAAGCAATGAAATATTTCTTAATGTTCATTGCTAATTTACTAATTATTTCCAAAACTAAGTCGTCTGTGTGTATTCAAGTACATAGATATAATTTATTTTGCTTTCTACTGGTGTATTTCATTTTGAAAACTTCCTAGAACGCATTGTACCACAACTAGATTTGTAACCCTCCACATTAATCTTATATAAAATTCGACCTTGGTAAATTGAATCGGGCATCCAGTGACCACCGTATCCCAAACAAGGTAATCTCTGCAACCTGTTTAGTTGACAATAGAGAGTGGTATCACTGGCAATGTTGAGGGTGCACAGAAGTATCGAACACATCGACAACATTGCAGACAGATCAGAATGTGAATTTAGCTGACAATGTCTCATAAATAGAGCAGCTATGGGAAGAAGCTGGGTATTTATTGAATGTCTGAAGGAAGTCTGAAGTCTGAAGGAAGTCGATGTATTTGGGTTCACATTAATTTATACTTAACATGGTAAACAGTGTTGTTTCTACGATGCATTCAGTGGAGTATGCAGACACATAGCGACAGATTTATCAGGATGGAACCTTTTACATCAAGAAGACCAGACGGGATGGCCGAATGAGTTGAGTGTCCGTCTCCCATTTTGGTAGGTCATGGGATTTGAACCGACAGTTAAGTCAAACCAATGACTTAAGAATTGATACTTGCTGCCTCCTAATTAGACACTCAGCATTACTAGGATAGGGCAAGGAACAGGAATGAGGGAGATCAATTGTCCTCAATTGAAATGTCCCTTCTTTCTCAACTAATGACCTGAAACAACAGCTAAAGTGGAGAATCACAGAGAAAGTTACATCTGATACAAGAATTATCGGTAAACAAAACCCTTGTATTTTCTCAGCGAAAGGAACAAGTTTATAATAAATACTCTTTCCGATGTGTCAACTCTTCAAACGGGATGGCCGAATGAGTTAGAGCATCCGTCTCCCGTGCTGGTAGATCATGGGGTCGTTGGTTCGAACCCTGGTCGATTCAAACCAATGACTTAAAAATTGATACTTGTCGCTTCCTAGCCAGGTGCTTGGCATTATTAGGACAGGGCAAGGACTGGTGTGCTCAGTGTCAGGATAATGTGACTGAGTGGGATACCAGGTCGTGGTGCTGGCAGCCTGGTTTACCAGTGGGACAGCACTATAAAGTTGCCATGAGTGCGCACTGTCACAAGTCGGTACCCGTCCTGATATGACCTTAGATGTTGCTAGGACGTAAAACAACAACAAACAAACAAACTCTTCAAATTGGGGTATTCCGAGTTGCAGTTTACTGGTCCATCAGGAAGGACTGGAACGTGACCTGCCATGTTTACATTTTCACAGTTAGGGTTGGTGTCCCTTTCAGCCATAATCTTCACCGTAGCCTTATATTTTCAACTCACTTCGCCTCCACTACATGATTCCTGATGACCAAACTTAATACGGTTATTGTTATACATTTGGTTCTAATGTAGATAAATGATTCATCCCATACTTACAGTAGGGGTGAATGACAACGTAGTCTAAATACAGGTGAACATTGTTTTAGTATGGAACAGGAAGTGGAATTCCTGGTTCCAGTATCAAATGGATACTTATATCGTCACAGAGTTAGTGAAATGGGAGAGAATGCAAAGAGACAAGATGACAAGCATAGAATGTGGTCGATTGGACTTTTAAAGTCTATTAAACTACATGTTTTATTATATTTTCCAAATCAAAGTAGTGTGTAAATGTGAACATATAAGGGAAGAATATATTTTGCTTCTTAAATTAAGAATGTATCTGCTCATTTCATTTACTAAGCCTTTCGCCACTTTTTCTAATGGGTTGACCTGCACCCCTACTGTACAGAACAGGCACTGATCAAATGTATGCTCAGAGGAGGAATACACACATTTTCCACCAATTAAAAATAAAATAACTGAGATAAAATACCACTTCCTGTATGTGTCTTCACCACCTACCCAACCTTCTGACACCCCAATTACAGGCCACTGAATATGGTCACCCATGCCCTGACCTAATTAGTAACCATATTAACCACCCACCTACCCCTGTGTGCAGGAAGCACCCTGCATGCCCCTGTGTCGAACAAGTACACTGCTCGGGTGTTCTGGATTGCTGCAGTGTGCTCCCACCCACTTGCTAACTGGGCCATGTTGGTTGGTTGGTTGTTGGAGGTTTCACGTCCTAGCAACATCAATAGTCACATCAGGGTGGGTACCGACTTATGACAGTGCACACACTCATGGCGACTTTATAGTGGTGCCCCACTGGAATATCAGGCCCCTGGCGCCATGACCCTATATTCCACTCAGTCACATTATCCTGATACTGAGCTAACCAGTCATTATCCTATCCTAGTAATGCCAAGCGCCAGGCTAGGTAGCAACAAGTATCAATTTTGTAAGTCATTGGTTTGACTCGGCCGGGTTTCAATCCCCCGACCTGCCACACGGGAAGCCTGCGCTCTACCGACTGGGCCACCGCGTCCTGTGCGGGTCCAGGAGCCCGATTAGTGTCCCAGCGTCGGTATCTCAGAAGACTCTGTGACCTAATAGCAGGATTGCTGGCAAGCTGCAGACGTCCCCCGCCCGTTGCCCCCTCCACGTCCCCCGGCAATTGGTGGGTTAATGTTGTTTAGAGTTTGGTCGTTTCTGTAGGGTGCGCCCTTGTATTCCCATGACACCGTAGCGACACATACGAACGTCTTTTCATGATGTCACGTGATGTAAGGAGGTGAGAGTGGGGTGAGAGTGGTGTGTGTAGGGGGGGGGGGGGTGCTGTTCACGAGGCGTACTATAGAATACGGTTATTCCGAGTTCCGCTGGTCTCACATGAATCGCTGAAGCTGAGACTCAGCACACCGGTTAACAGCTACAGCTTACACATCAGAACTTGGGTTTGCTACTCCTCCCAACGCCATCCTTTACTGCACGCCCAATATACTAAGCCTATTGAGATAGGGTGTTCGGTTCCCGGTCGAGTCAAACCAATTATCAAATTATTACTTGTCGCTTCTTAGCCTAGCCATTACTAGGGTAGGGCAAAAACTGGTTGGCTCAGTGTAAGGCAAAATGTGACTGAGTGAAATATCAGGTCAACGTGCCAGCGGCCTGATTTCCAGGGACAGCACTATAAAGTCGCCATGAGCGTGCACTGTCACAAGTTGGTACCCGTCCTGATATGACCTTAGATGTTGCCACGACATAAAACTCCAACAACCAACCAACCTATAACCACGTGGTGATGACCAAATTTGGTAGTACTAGCGCCGTACATTTGTTTCCCAGTGGGGCAGCACTATAAAGTCGCCATGAGCGCGTACTGTCACAAGCCAATACCATTTCTGATATGATCTTAGATGTTGCTAGGAGGTAAAGCAACAACAAACAAACATCCTAGTAATATGTCAAGAGGCAGAGGTGAGTACTAACAAGCATTTTAAAGCTACGTAGGATGATGAAAGGGTCATATTAAAAAAACAAATGCAGTTACCTAGATTTTATGCACATATACTGGTGGACTCATTATGCATTTATTGCTGCGTAGCAGGGAAATACTAAGTCAATTTAATATGACCTGTTAGTGCTGAAGCTTGTGGTTGCCAACATTTCGATGTGCATGCCAACATTCACTTAACATGTTATTCTTTACCTCAAATATCTCCAAAGTTAGCAATATATAATACTTGCTAGTTCAAACTAAAGTAGGATATATGTATCAAACAAATATAGCAGGCGTTCAAAACCATTGAACGATGCAACTTTAATAAGTCCTTGGGTTGACTCTACCGGGGTTTGAAAGCATAACCAGCTGATAACCGCCCGCCAAAAGAAGCGGGCAATCTAACCACTTTCAGATGCAGTCGCAGTTTCCCTTTGCAGTGGCTGTCTTTGAGGTTGTGAGGTTGTCTGTCCACCTGCCTCTATGTGTGTATATGTGTGTGTCTGTCTGTGTGTTTACCTGTGTGTCTGTCTGTGTGTCTCTGTCTGTCTGATTGTCAACCTGGCTCTCTGTCCGTCTGCTTGTCTGTCCACCTGCCTGTGTGTGTGTTTGTGTGTGTGTCTGTCTGTTTACCTGTCTGTCTGTGTGTCAACCTGTCTCTCTGTCCGTCTGCTTGTCTGTCCGTCTGCCTGACCGTGTGTATGTCTGTGTGTCTACTTGTCTCTCTGTTTGTCTTCCCGTCTGCTTGACTTTTTGTGTGGGTGTCTGTGTGTGTCTGCATGTCTGTGTGTCTGCTTGTCTGTTTGTCTACCCGTGCATGTGTCTGCCCGTCTATATCTGAATGTCTATGTCCGCCTGTCTGCCCATCTGCCTGTCTATTGTTCTGCCTGTCTGTGTGTCTGCCTGTGTGTGTGTTTGTTTGTCTGCTTGTCTGTGTGTCTGCCTGTCTGTGTGTCTGCTTGTCTGTGTCTCTGCGTGTCAATGTGTCTGTGTGTCTGCTTGTCTGCTTGTTTTCTTGTCTGTGTGTCTGCTTGTCTGTATGTCTGCTTGTCTGCTTGTCTGTGTGTCTGTGTGTCTGATTGTCTGTGTGTCTGCTTGTCTGCTTGTCTGCTTGTCTTTGTGTCTGCTTGTCTGTGTGTCTGCTTGTCTGCTTGTTTGCTTGTCTGTGTGTCTGATTGTCTGTATGTCTGCTTGTCTGTGTGTCTGATTGTCTGTGTATCTGCTTGTATGTGTGTCTGCCTGTCTGTGTGTCTGCCTGTCTGTGTGTCTGTTTATCTGTATGTCTGCTTGTCGGTGTGTCTTCTTGTTTATGTCTGCCTGTCTGTGTATCTGCTTGTTTGTGTGTCAGCTTTTTTGTGTGTCTGATTGTCTGTGTATCTGATTGGTTGTGTATCTGCTTGTCTGTGTGTCTGCTTGTCAATGTGTCTGCTGGTTTGATTGTATGTGTGTCTGCTTGTCGGTGTGTCTGCTTGTGTGTGTTTGCCTGTCTGTGTATCTGCTTGTTTGTGTGTCTGCATGTCTGTGTGTCTGCTTGTCTGTGTGTCTGGTTGTTTGCTTGTATGTGTGTCTGCTTATCTGTGTGTCTGCTTGTCTGTGTGACTGCTTGTCTGTGTGTCTGCTTGTCTGTGTGTCTGCTTGTCTGTGTGACTGCTTGTCTGTGTGACTGCTTGTCTGTGTGACTACTTGTCTGTGTGACTGCTTGTCTGTGTGTCTGCTTGTCTGTGTGTCTGCTTGTCTGTGTGTCTGCTTGTCTGTGTGACTGCTTGTCTGTGTGACTGCTTGTCTGTGTGACTGCTTGTCTGTGTGTCTGCTTGTCTGTGTGTCTGCTTGTCTGTGTGACTGCTTGTCTGTGTGTCTGCTTATCTGTGTGTCTGCTTGTTTGTGTGTCTGGTTGTGTGTGCCTGCTTGTCTGCTTGTCTGCTTGTCTGTGTATCTGCTTGTTTGTGTATCTGCCCGTCTGTGTATCTGCTTGTCTGTGTGTCTGCTTGTTCGTGTGTCTGCTTGTCTGTGTGTCTGCTTGTCTGTGTGTCTGCTTGTCTGTGTGTCTGCTTGTCTGTGTGACTGCTTGTCTGTGTGTCTGCTTGTCTGTGTGTCTGCTTGTCTGTGTGTCTGGTTGTGTGTGCCTGCTTGTCTGTGTGTCTGCTTATCTGTGTGTCTGCTTGTCTGTGTGACTGCTTGTCTGTGTGTCTGCTTGTCTGTGTGACTGCTTGTCTGTGTGTCTGCTTGTCTGTGTGTCTGCTTGTCTGTGTGACTGCTTGTCTGTGTGACTGCTTGTCTGTGTGTCTGCTTGTCTGTGTGACTGCTTGTCTGTGTGTCTGCTTGTCTGTGTGTCTGCGTGACTGCTTGTCTGTGTATCTGCTTATCTGTGTGTCTGCTTGTCGGTGTGTCTGGTTGTGTGTGCCTGCTTGTCTGCTTGTCTGCTTGTCTGTGTATCTGCTTGTTTGTGTGTCTGCCCGTCTGTGTATCTGCTTGTCTGTGTGTCTGCTTGTTTGTGTGTCTGCTTGTCTGTGTGTCTGCTTGTCTGTGTGTCTGCTTGTCTGTGTGTCTGCTTGTCTGTGTAACTGCCTGTCTATGTGTCTATGTGACTGGCACTGCACCAACAATTTTACACTGCAAACAGCATGCATGACCTTTTTACTAAAGTTAAACAAGAAGACATTTTAGCTTTTTTGAGGGCAGCTGGTCTGTACCACCTCATATAGTTCATTAAAACAATTTGATTAATTAATTCTTTCATCTATTTTATTTAATTATATGATTTAGCTTTAAAAAATTCATAAGTGTCTATTGACACATAACTGATTGTATGCTTTTACATTATATGTAAAAGCGATGGTTGAATAAAAACAAACAATTCTCACCGTGAATATGGCCTATGCTGCCGACACGGCATAAAGAAACCACCAATCAATCAATCAAGTCTATGTGTCTGCTTGTTTGTGTGTGTGTCTGTCTGTCTACCTGTCTGTGTGTCTGCTTGTCTGTGTGTCTGCTTGTCTGTGTCTCTGCTTGTCTATGTGTCTGCCTGTCTTCGTGCCTTGTTCGTATGTCTACCTGTCTGTCTGTTCACCCACCTGTATGTGTGTCTGCCTGTCCGTTTGTCTGCCTCTCTGTGTGATTGCCTGTCTGTGTGTTTGCCTGTCTGTCCATCTGCCTGTCTTTGCATCATCCGATGAAAACATTCCATTTTCAAAACCCAAACAATTATTCATATTTGATTGTACATGCCTAACTTAGATAGTGCTGCACTTATTAAGCATCTGTTGCTGCATAGCCATAGAAGGGCATGCTAGTTCAAGTTAATAGAACCTGTTACTGGAGAAGCCTATGGTGTCAGAGCTTTGACATGCATGCCAAAACTAATTTGGCATGTTTGCACTTCAAATAGTGGGTGCGGTCCTCGAATCGGTAGAGCACAGGCCTCGCGTGCGGAAGAGCGGTAGTTTGCGAGTTCGCTTCCCAGTCGAGTCAAACCAATGACTTAAAAATTTATACTTGTCGCTTCTTAGCCTGGTGCTCGGCGGCCTGATTTCCCAGTGGGGCAGCACTATAAAACTGCAATGAGTGCATACTGTCACAAGTTGGTACCTGTCCTGATATGACCTTAGATGTTGCTAGGACGTAAAACAACAACAAACAAATCAAATATATCCAAAGCTAGCCATTTATAATAAAAATGACTTCAAACTAAAGTCAGGTAGATAATAATATATTTATCTTTAAAAAATGATAGAACCTCAAAGCTATCGGACTGTGCAGCTTGAATATTCTTGTCCACGCCACAGCTACTTGGAACGTAGGGCAACATCTAACTTATTTCTGTACAAGTAGACTAGAGAGTGCAGGCAGTGGGCTCCTTTTTCTTGCGGAGAAGTCTGGGCAAATACATCTGGCCGACTTTAGTTCAACAACAAAAAAAGAAGAGGCAAACAGCACATACATCTATCTATACATACTAGCGGAGAGAAAAGCCTCGTCTGGATGGAAGGTCTGGAAGTGTGCAGAGTGAGGAGTGTAGGAATAGTCAAGAGAATGCTGGGTGATTTTCCAGTAGCAGACCGGATGTACAGGACTGTGCATTAATTATCTGTGTTTAGTTGGTTACAAATGAACACAGACGCAGTGTGTACGTGTGTGCTGGTGACAACTGGGGTGGGTGCGTCGTGTGCACATGTGTCGGGGTGATGGTCCACATTCCTATGTTAATCAGACCGGGTCACGTGGTCACGTGGTTACATGGTTACGTGGGAATGAATGAATAAATGCTTAGCGGCACACCAGCACACTAAGGGCTATACAATGCCATCAAAATGTCCTAAAACTGGTTAAACAGTCCAAATGTGCTTTAAAAACGATAAAACCAAGTCAGTACTAACTGTGTCAAATAAACATTTCATACTTGCTACATTAAAATACTGTGCTCGAACATTTGCAAAGTCAATGCATTCAATCAAAATATGTTTCACATTCAGAGGCACTCCACATGGTATGCATTCTGGCTGGTCTTCTGCTTTAAAAAGGTAACTATGAGTCAAATAGCTATGTCCAATTTGCATATGTGCAATATCGGTCTCTTCACTTCTACTTCTATGACAAGCACCTTAAAATTTGCCAAGGGTGGGCTGCATTGCAGGAAGCTTGTTCATGACAGCTTCATCCCATTGTAATTGCCACTTTTTCTTTATCAGTACACTGATGTGCCTTTTGAGGTCCGTGTGAGGAATAGGAAGAGGTGTAATGCATTTGTCGAGAGCTTCTTTAGCAGCCATATCTGCAGCCGCATTTCCCCGAATGCCAACATGACTCAGTACCCAATAAAAGAGCACAGTTTTGTGAAGTTCTGAACATAAATGATGTAACCTTTCTAAAATCGTGCAGATCAGAGGATTCTTCCAATCCTTGCTCTGACTAGCTTGTATGCATGATTTTGAATCTGAACATATCACCAATTTTCTATGAGAAGAGGTTTGTACAGGGTCCATTGGTAAGAATATGGCATCAAGCTCTGTTGAATATATCGAAGCACCCTTTGGTAATCGCTATGAGAAGGTGCACTTGCCCATGACAGCTGCTGCTATAGCCTTGTCATCCTTGTAAGAACCATCGGTGTAGATGAACTTATGATTAAAATGTATCTCTTTAACCTCCCTTAACAAACTGTTGTTGATCAAAGGGTCAGCTGAGTCTTTCCTTGCTTCAGAGATTGCCAAGTTCACATTGACAGCGTATGTCCAAGGTGGTGTGTCTTGATATTGGATTTTGCAATGTTACCTACACCAAACTCGAGCGTTTCTAATGATTAATTAATACATATACCGAAAGTTGGAATGGCCTTGGGTTTATTGGCAAAGATTGTTTCATTGCTTGGGTTGAAAATGCAGTCATAGGCAGGGTTGCTGGGGTTTGCTGCGATCTTGGATGCATCCTGTAGAGCGAGTCATTCTCTTCTCAGTGCAAGTGGAGGTTCCTCTGCTTCTACACGAAGACTCCTCTGGCGAAGTTTGAAATGCTTCAAGACATAGTCTGAGTCCTTGATTTTTAATGGGGTTCAGCATTTGGATGTATGATGGTCTGGCTGATCCATAGACCATGAAGCCATAATCGAGCTTTGATCGGACCAGTGCACGATAGAGAGAAAGAAGAGTGGCGCAGTCACCCCCAATTGGTATGAGCAAAGTTGGGTGCATTTAGTAAACACACCTGTCGGGCTGGAGCAACATAAAATACAGTCATTGGAAAAGCAGGTGAATACTGTAGTTTATGATGGGTGCTTTTTGTCTCATTAATTTTTCCCAAGCTATAGGGGAAATACAAATTTGCGCACTCCGCCATTAAGAACGTCATAATTAATGTGTAAAACTAAATAAATATTTATATATATATTTGTAGTAAATCATATACTAATATTATATAGATAATATACAGATTATATATTATACAGATAATGTTATATGGCATATATCTTAATATATATATATATGTAGATAATATACAGATATTATATTATACAGATAATATATTATATCCCATATATCTATTTATGTATGTATTCATTTATGATATATATATATAACATTGACAATTGCAACACTCAGTAAGAAATTTACCGGAGGGTAAGAACACTAGCTGGCTTGCAGTAGGTGGTGGGTTCGAACCCGGACCAAGTCAAATCAATGACTTACAAAATTGATACTTATGTTATGATGACTAATCAACATTTACCAACGACAGACGACAATGTGGCCAGCTCCAATTTCTCAGACTACTGAGCTTCGATACACCCACGGCAGATGACATTTACCAACAACAGACGCTAATGGAAGGAGGAAATCCCAACTTGTACAATACACCCACATCAGACAACATTTATCAACAGCAGACGACGATGGAAGGAGGAAGGCCCAAGTTCTACAATACACCCACAGCAGACGATATTTACCAATAACAGATGACAAAATGGAAGGAGGAAGGTCCAACTTCTACAATGTAACCACAGCAGGCGACATTTACCAACAACAGAAAATCATTGTGGCCAGATCCAATTTCTCAGACTCCTGAGCTAAGATTCAACCACAGCAGACGACATTTACCAACAACAGAAGTCAATGTGGCCAGTTCCAATTTCTCAGACTGCTGAGCTATGATACACCTGTGATGGCTGTGCAGACACTCCTTGCTGAGTGCCACACAGGCCCGCGTCTGTATGCACGTAGGTACATAGTGGTGAGTGGAGCACATTCTTCACAACGCGCACCCGCGTATCACTAACAAAACACTCTTTTCTTCAAATACCTGCCAGATATTTCCAACCAAACACTTAAAGGAGCTGTAACACAACTAACACAACTTTCTTATTCACAATATTACTAGTAATAATGTGCATAGCTTGAAAATGACTATTCTCTGTGAGTTATTTAGGGCGCGGCCATTGACCGAGGATATCCATGGTTAAGTTGTCGCTATCTGTGTCATCCAACCCTAATGACGCTCCCCAGTGATGTATTCTAGGGTATACTACAGTTTGGAAAGTACTGTGAAGCATATTATCATTTAAAATAAATCTAAAGCCCGTTGAATCTGCCTTTTTTGTGCATTAGTTGATTAATCAGGGGAAATTTCTTGCCCTATCCTACTAATGCCAAGCACCAGGCCAGGTCGTGACAAGTATCAATTTCTAAGTCATTGGTTTGATTGAGCCAGGATTCGAACCCGAGGGCTTGAATCCCACGATATACCAAAACGGGAGGCGAACGCTCACCTTATTCTAATATGACCTTAGATTTTGCCAGGATGCAAAACCCCAATAAACAAACTCATAAACCTGTGGTAAATATCATCCACACAAACACAGTTCACTCATCATTTTATCACCAGTATCCACACAGAATGACGGAGATTGGGTGGTCAGTAGTGGTACTAGCAGCAGTCCCTAGGATGAAAATAGTCAATGAATAGTTGGTGATGTACGCAGAAACAGCCGGAGGACTGTCAGCATAACGGCCCTATTCACATGGATACAAAACAACATTGATCCTTCAAGCGAAAATGCAGAAGAAACCTTCATTTGAATGCACCTCATGTGCCAACAGAGGGCGCGGGTAGTGTGTCCCTGCGTACTATGTATATAGTATATATAGTATATATATATAGTATATATATAGTATATATATATTTATATATGAGGAGTTCTGGCACAAAACCCTGTAAATGGCAATCCAAAAATTGAGATAAACATTGGAATCAAACCGTCGAAATATTCTTTTTTGTACATTCCTAATTTTACATTCCATGAATTGTTCATTGCTCCATAATCATTTCATCACAAGAAAAGTGGAATTAGTGAGAATTAAAATTACCTTCAGATAAAAATCTTATGATTATATTTATGAATTGGCGTTTCAGGGTTTTGCACCTGAACTCTTCATATATATATACATATATATATATATCTGCAGCATAAGCATTATACAAATATTATTTAATATGGAACCCATCGTGTAGTAATTGTCTTGGCTAGATTTGAACCCATGACCCTCTCGCCGGCATGCTGCTTATGTGGGTACAGCAGCTACAGCAGCCTGGCGTGTGGCCAGCTGCTTAAGCCAGGGGGGGGGGGGGGGGGGGGTTGGCATGCTTTCCCCAGCGTCCAACAGTTTTTCCCTCCAGTGGGCGCATTTGGTTCTGAACTCTAGCTTTAAAAATTGTTGTGTTTAATAAACGGTAGGTCTTTTGGGCCAGCTAGAGTGTCTACTCAATCCAGCTACATATGTCTCCTGTTGTATTAACCTGTAATAACTAAATAATATATATATTACTTACCAACGAATAACAAGGAGACAAGCAGATTGGATTGGTTCATTTATTTGAGTCCTGGGGTGAGCGATAAATGCCCTACCTAATATCATAAAAACAAACAACTAGTGGCAAGCGACGATTCAAAGTATCGTGGGAGCTGTCGAACGCCACTGGGACCCGACAGCAAACTGGATGGACGACAACAATTGGTTGATAATATACTGTCATTGAATCACCTAATAAATAGATAAATATTTCTCCAAGCGTTTATATGTGAATAATAGATTATAGACTATATATATGTCCCATATGTACTAAATGTGTTAATTTTATTCATGGCATACCAATTCTTTTCTTCTAATTTTTGTCCTACCTCAATTTATGTTTCCCATCTGGAATCAAAATGTGCCATTTTAGCCACTCCTCTAATTGTGACCCCCCCCCCCCACCCCCCCCACGCACACCGCACCCATCTCGGAGTGGACAAGACTATGGTGTACCCTGAACATGGCCCAGGTGTAAATAAATGAGACAGGTAACTCTTCATGACCAGGTAATTTGATTTATTTGTAGGGGGTTATTCATACAGTCAGTTCCACCAGACGGGATGAGCGAATGAGTTCAGCATCCGTATCCCACTTTAGTAGATCGTGGGGTTTGAACCCTGGTTGAGTCAAACTAATAACTTGAAATTTTATACTTGTCACCTCCTAGCCAGGCACTTGGCATTACTAGGATAGACCAAGGACTGGCTGGCTCAGTCTCAGGATAATGTGACTGAGTGGGATGATGGCAGCCTGGTCTCCCAGTGAGGCAGCACTATAAAGTCGCCATGAGTGCGCATTGTGACAAGTCGGTACTCAATCTGATATGACCTTAGATGTTGACAGGACGTAAAACTCCAACAACCGACCAACCATACAGTCAGTTCACAGTCCACCTGCCAACCATTCCGATTTCCGAAGAATCATTGCAATTTCAAACTCTGATTCCCCCATTCCCCCATTCCACCATTCCACCATTCCGTGCATAACCCGAATCAGTCTGTGAAAACGCTTTTATTCTTTTTGGCCAAGCGCCTAATGATTAGACCCCTTTGTTCGATAGGATGTTTTGCTTTTACCATAGATATTATGCATATTGAAATTTACCTAGTTGGTTTCTATGACTTGGTCATTCTTAATATTGGTTTTGTAGATATTTCCTCAGTAAAGATTATTTACATTTATAAAAGCGTTATTTTCTTTTGGTTTTCTGCTGCGTTGGTGGATCGCATTTTACGTCCTGGCAACATCTGAGGTCATATCAGGACGGGTTACCATCATGTGAGGGAAGACATTTTAAATTAACCAAATACTGGTCAACCTACACAACATGGACTATTATGATTCCCATGCGATCTATTGCGTTTTCTTAACATGGCATGTTGGCAGGTCTGATGCCCATATAAGGGCATGTGTCTATATACACACCCAGTGTTGCAGACTGATTTAGCAGAGCTGCATCAGCGATCAGCAACATCTGTTGATGCGGACACACAGTCAAGTCTTTGTGTTCAGCAACTTTGTCGTTTTGGACAAGGGCCCTACAGCGGAACACATTTAGAACCTGCTGAGGAAGGCCTCCACCCACACCCACACCCTCACGCACACCCACTCACACCCACCCCAACACCCACCCACAGCCACATCCACCACCCACCCACACCCACACTCAAGACTGGTGTAGTGGTATAAAACAGTCCGCTCTCATTCCTGTTCCCCCAGCAGTAATATACTGGAACAAACCTATGGTGCTTTGCATTGAAAACAAGTTCTCTCATGAACTTATTTATATATGTTATGGAAATGGTAAATACACCATCAATAACAAACAAATTAAAAAACCTGCCAGGGTAAAATATAAACAGAAATAAAGCTACCCCTGGGGCAATAATTTTCCAGACTACAACAGGCCAACTGTTCTTACTGGACTCAAATTCTTTTCAGCACAACTTTGCCAATTAAAAAAAACAAAAACTTCGAAGTACAAACTCACCACGTGGCGACATTACTAGGAAAGGACAAGAATTGGCTTGCGCATCATCAGGATAATGTGACTGAGTGGGGAATCTGGTCCTGGTGTCCTGGTCTTGCAGTGGATTAGCAGCATAAAGTTGGCATATGAGTGCTTATTGTCAAAAGTCGGCACCCGTCCTGATATGATAGATGTTGCCAGAACGTAAAACCACCAAGGAACAACCTGATATCGTCGATTATCGGAGGTCTGATGGTCACACACCAGGTGGATTCGCGATTATTGTTTTTTTTTGTGGACTTGTTGAACAGGTCACGCAGAGTTGTGGGTCTACAATGGGTTTTTCTTTGTTTTCTTTAATAAGCACAATAAAATGTCAATCGCGAACAACTTGAGAAATGGTCGCTCAGCTCACTCGGTCACCCGTATCACATTGTACATGTTGCACTGGCAACCTGTTTAATGGGGAGGTTTTACGCCCCAGCAACATCTAAAGTCATGTCAGGTTTGGTACCGATTTGGTACAGCACTCATGGGATCGAATATATAATGCAGGGTGAATGGGATATCATAGTGCCGGCACCTTGACCCGATATCCCAGTCAGTGACGGTATCCCAGAGGGAATGGTCGAATGAGTTAAGCACCTGCACTCTGTGTGGCAGGTGGTGGGATTCGAATCCAACTGTGAACCAAACAATGACTTAGAAATCCATTCCTGTGTCCACCTAACCGAACGTTCATTAATAATAGGATAAGGCAAGGAGCCGTGGAATGAGCAAGACCAATTGCCGGGATTGAAATTAAATGTTTAATCAATGATTGTAATGAACAAATACAAACTTTTACTGTTCACCAAGCAAGTCCTTGTCCTAGGATATCAATGTTGTAACTTGTAAGTCTTCGGTTTGACTCAGCCGGGGATTAGTCCCACGAACCCCCAACCGCAGGCGCCCTAACGACCCGGCCATTACGCTGTGTATAATCACCAACAGAAGGTACATGGCGGACTTAAAGCTGGTTATAAAGGCAACAGTATTCCTACTTACCAGCTTCATATGCCAATTAAAGCTGCATAGTCCCATGTTGTTGAGTTTTTGCCATTTTGTTAATACATATATTAGATTCATTGTTATAAATCTATTGTAAACCAAAACACTTACCCAGATTTGATCCTGCATATCCCGTGTTGGTAGATCATGGGATCGTGGGTTCGAACCCTGGTTGAGTCAAACCAATGACATAACAAATTTATACTTGTCACTTCCTAGCTAGGTGCTCGGCATTATTAGGATAGGTCAAGGACTGGTTGGCTCAGTGTCAGGATAATATGACTGAGTGGGATATCAGGTCATGGTGCTGGCGGCCTGGTCTCCCAGTGGGGCAGCACTATAAAGTCGCCATGAGTGCGGACTGTCACAAGTCGGTACCCGTCCTAAGATGTTGCTAGGACGTAAAACAATAACCACAACAAACAGATCCTGCATATCCAACTTAATCCCCAGTTATAGGGTACCACGGCTTGCAACTGCTTGCGACCATTTTGTGAAGACTTTGAACGAAAGAACCCAGTCACTGGCGACTTCCTTGTGACCAAAGCAATGGTCGCCGATTTCTGGATGATCATTTTGGTCACAAGGTTTTTAGTGCAGTACCTGCAACCTCTTTGCAACCAAAATAGTCGCTTTGTGACCACTTGTGACTATTTTGTGACCATTTTGTGACCAGTTGCGATCTCTTCCCGACCAACCCTCTTTTGTGGTCGCAAGCCGCCGCAAGCAGTAGTGTGACTGGGGTATCAAGCTGCATAGTTCGATATTGTTGAGTTTTTGTTATTTTCTAAAGACATATATTACATGTTTTTTTGGGGATACATTAGTTGTTTAAGCAGAGGAAATTTCAATCGTGGACGATTAGTCTCCCTCATTCCACTGCTCCTTCCCCTATCCTAATAATGCCTGGCTTGGAAGCGACAAGTAAAACATTTTAAGTCATTGGTTTGACTCGACCAGGGTTCTAACCCACGTTCCCATGGTCTACCAGCACGGGAGACGGACTCTCTAACTCATTCGGCCATCGCGTCTAGTTGTTAATGTTATAATCTACCGTTGTCATAATCTACCATTGTTATAATCTAATGTACACCAAATCGCTTGCCCAGATTTGATCCAGCATACCCAACTTAGATACTGGTGCCCTTATTACGAATTTATTGCAGCATAAAAGGAAATACTAAGTGAATTTAACAGAACCTGATACTATTGAAACCTATTCTGTCAGAATCTGCCTAAAATAGCATGTTTTTAACATCAAATACCTCCAAAGTTAGTCATTTAAAACAGTAATTACTTCAAACTAAAGTAAGGTAGCTCATAACAATGTAGCTTCTAACAACTCGTTTTTCTCAAAAAGTGGCACAAACTGAAAACCATCGGGCTATGCAACTTTAAGTGCTGAAACCAAGCCAGCCACCCCAACCAGTTTATGGAGTGCTATAAATAGCCAGTTCCCATCTTATACTCTGAAGCTCAACCCACCACCCCACTCCCACTCCCACCCCCCACTCGCAACATTTAACCAACCCTAATGTTAAAGTTGCATAGTCCGATGGTTTTGAATTTCTGTACTTTTTCTGAGATAAATATGTTAAATTGATCACTAGTATCTACTTTACATTAGTTCAAAGTTACTTTTATTTTAAATGGTAAACTTTTGAGATATTTTGAGTGCAAACATGGAAAATTAGTTTTGGCAAGTTTGCCGAAACTCTGACACCATAGACTTCTGCAGTAACAGGTTCTGTTACATTGACTATGCAGAAACAAATGCTTAATAAGTGAATCAGTATCTAAGTTAGATATGTCAAATCAAATCTAGATAATTGGTTTGGTTTTGAAAATTTGATATTTCATTAGACTATGCAGCTTTAAAGTACCTGCTGTTAAAGCTGCATAATCCGCTGAAAACATCACATTTATGAAACCAAAGTATCTACAGGTTCAAGGCCTATTATAGTTGTATCCTATTGATTGATTGATTGATTGATCCAAGGTAAGTACTGGTGCCCTCGGTGAACATTTGTTGTTGCACCGAAGCAATACTAAGGCAATTTAATCGAACCTTCCACTACTGGCGCCTATAATGGCCAGCATTTCGATGGGCCGACCAAAATTCATTTACAATGGATTCCCTTCAAATACCTCCAAAATTAACCCATTTAAATCAAACTTACTCCAATTTAAAGGAAAGTAGATACTAATGGGGCTGTCACACTACGACGTTTCTCCCGGCGACCCGTCAGCGTTGAAAATAAAATCTTGCGCGTCGAGAAACGTCAAACTTTTCGGCGGTTTGGGGGAAAAGATCGGCGTCAGCGCGGCGCGTTATGCGCGCGCGGCCAACGTGTGTCGACGCGCTGGGGAAAAAAAAAGAAAAGTTTGGCGCGACGTCTTCATTTAACCTTAAATGTTGCTAGGGCGTAAAACAAAAACGGCCCAGTTTGCCGCAACGTGTGAGCAACGACCCTCCCGCGCGCGCGCCATCTTCCTAGCGTTCCCATAACGTTATTCCGGCGCGTCCAACGCAGCGTGACGCGCGCCTAACGTCCTTACCCATATATTTGCGCGCGTTGTCGATCGCTGTTTTTTTTTGACAAGCTTAAAACCTTGGGCGACCGGCAACGCGCGACGACGTTGTCCGCCGACCATCAACGTCAAAGATAGTGTACCGAAATGTACCGACGCCCTGGTAACGTGCCCCCAGCGCGTCCCGAGGTTTCACTTATTATCGCCGAAAAACACCAAAACGTCGCCGTGTCGCCGGCGAGAAGCGTCGTAGTGTGACAGCTCCATAAAGATCAACTTAATATCTATTTTTTTTAAATAGGGCAATGACTCAAAACAATCGGATTATGCTGCCTTAAACTCAAGGTCACTACTCTCCATTACTTTCAATGACAAACTAGGGCGCCTAGACCTAGTTATCGATACCAGGTATTACCTACCCTCCTGTTCTTCTACCTATTCGACGTTTTAATTATTTGGGTCCTGAAACACTAAGTGGTCGCCGTCATTTTCTACGTGTTGGATATACATTTCTTCCTTAAGAGTTGTATAATCCGACAGTTTTGAATATCTATCATATTTCTTTTAAATAAATAAATTAGGGTGGATTGCTATAGTCTACCTTGTTTTATTTTGGAGTGCATTGTATTATATATTGCTGACTTTAAAGAAATATTTTCAGTGAAAACATGTTAAATAAATTTGGTGTCGCAATGTGGTCCACAGCACGGATAATTAACCAAAAACCTCTATTGTGTGCCGGTGAAACCTCTAGATTAATATTCTGTTATAGTACTTTCTGTCACTCCCTAGTGCAAGCCGATGCATTTTGCTTTCTTAAAAGTTTGCACTATATCGCGCTCTCCTGCAATGTGCTCCACAGGACAAACAGTTTGACTATGATGTCCATCACTCTAGTGATCTGTTGCCGGACTTCCCAGATGGCAGCAAATGTCCCATCTGTGAACAAACCAAAGATGAACTACCACTGGTATTGAGTCTCGATGGTAATTTCCGATTGGTGCGGAAAAGTACGGCAGGTCCCAGCTTCTATCCACCACAAATGTCAACCCTTATCTAAGAGATGCTGAACAGCCGGCAAATGTCGATGTATGTATTCTGCCTCAGAAGTTATTTAACTAAAGTACACCAGAATATTGCTAATACTTGACTAATAGTTTAATGTTAGTAGTGAACCATAATTTGTTCTCACAGTGAACACCCATTAGCAGCAAATGTTGATGTCTGTATTCTGCCTCAGAAGTTATTTAACTAAAGTACACCGGAATATTGCTAATACTTGACTAATAGTTTACTGTTAGTAGTGAACCATAATTTGCATAAGTACACTATATGATAAATACAATTACCTTAACTGTCACAATCGCTCATACTACTCTGTTGGTGCCAGCGAAAGCAATACTAACAGCCATGTCACAGCAACCAGGCGTGACTTTCCTTGTTATTCATGTTAACAGATGTGTCATGATTTCCGAGCCGGGGGTCGTGGCGTGTTCATCAACCGTGGCCTTGATGTTAGCGGCGTTTTCAGCTCTGTCTGTGTCCACGACCATCCCTACCACTTTATAAACATGACAGCTGGAGAGAAGTAGGTCTTAGCTTTTATTGCTTTAGTTTGTAGATTGCTGTATAGAAATGAAACTCATACCATTGTAAAGAGGCAAACAAATGCTTTTAAATAACACAAAGATCAAACATATTGGTCTAGTCTTAAGAAAGTATTGATTTTTTATTTATTTAATAAGGCATATTGGTCTAGTAGTAAGAAAGTTAAGATAATTTTTGGTCCTGTAATTACACTGAAACAAAGGGAAAAGGTTTGAGCTTTTATTGCCAGTTCTCACCATAGAACATGATATGGAACGTGGTTAGCGTATCCTACCGTCGTTAAAAACAACTTATTGGTTGTCTCTTGTCCTTATTAAAACAATTAATGAAACAGCTATTTTAAACGTTATGCGGTCCCGAATGTTTGCACTTATGTTTTTAGTTTTTTTTGTAGAATGCGATATCCAGTCTCTGTCCTAAAGAGAGTAACCGCGCAGGCTGGTGGGCGGGAGCTGAAGGTTCTATACGATGTTGCCTGCTGACTTCGGCCACAGCTGGCAAATTCGGGGGTGCCCATGCAGGAACTGTCCCTTGCAGTACCAATGTTCCACGGTTACTCGCATGATGCTGCTTGTCAGGTATATACTTCTATACGGTTGAAACTAATTTTATCAAGTATATTAACATCTTTAAGGTATCAATTTGTATTATACGCTACTTTCGAATGTTTTAACTGTCATAGCTATTAAACAGGTTATTCGTGGGTTCACATGTTCTCATCCACTCGTTTTCCCACATGTTCTGTTCTCGTCAACCATTGGAGGTTAATTCGTATTTCCACATCTGAAATTTATAGTACAGCATGATGTATATCCGATAGACATTTGTCCTCTAATTCCTCTAATTCTGCACGGTGATAATTGCTCTTTTTGGGATCAACTGTTATAACCGTCATAGCTATTAAACAGGCTATTCGTGCTTTCACATGTTCTCATCCATTCGTTATTCCACATGTTCTGTTCTCGACAACCATTATAGGTTCAATATAATCCACGCCTGCTGCACGATTACCAGATGGCAGATGGGGAAAACATCGAACGCTTCTGGTCAACCCTGGGACGAATGGCGTACATCACCCGTGAGATGTCGGCAACCCACCGACAGGAACTACTGGTCGCGGCATTGCTGCACATGAGCCGGAAATCCATCTCTCAAGCACCTAGTACTATGAGTCGGCGTCTGCGCTCTGCTACGCGGCAGGCAGAAACAGCACGGGCGGATATCCCCAGACTGTGTGCCATAGAAACAGGTAACTAAATTGTACTATATAAAATTCTATTCGCTGAAACCCATTGTGATTATATTACGTTCCGGGTTTGAAGTTTCGCTAAACCCAGTTACATCATGACGTGTTTATAATTTTTGCATTGGATGGAGAGGCCTTATTTTATACTCGATTAAACCCATTGTGATTTACCTTTATGTATATTAACCTGTTTGAATTTTGGTTAAACCCAGTTACATAACCCCTGTCTGAAAGAGTGGAATTCATTATATTAATGTATATCAATGTTTAAAAAATTCCAGTTGATGGAGACTCCGGCAACCAATGCTGTATGGGCTGCAAACTTCCAAGAAATGCATTACCTTTCTTTATATTAATGTATATCAATGTTTAAAAAATGTCAGTTGATGGAGAAGCATTAACTCCAGCAACCATTGCCGTATGGGCTGCAAACTTCCAAGAAATTCATTACCTTTCATTATATTAATGTATATCAATGTTTAAAAAAAATTTCAGTTGATGGAGAGGCTTTAACTCCGGCAACCATTGCCGTATGGGCGAAGTGGATAACAATTCTTTCCATGATTCAGAGCAGATGGATGTTGATGACCTTCTACTTCACTTAGAGTCGTCTTCTTCAGATGAGATCTAATTCAACTCGGTCTCTGTGTTAATTATGTTATGTAACTCAATTTAACTGTAGATATAATTCAAGCCGGTGTTTTTTTTATATACCTCATTATATGTTTTACTATACCAAATTATATGCTTTACTGAGCAAGATACTTAGCAACATGTAGCAACATATTTCGGTTGGTGTGTATTTCGGTGTAATTTTTGTTTTAGCAGTAGACGGTGAGCATTAGATGGTCAGATGGTAGATGGTCTACTTCTGACCGTCTAATGCTCACTTTCTACTGCTCGTATGTGGTGTGTCATTGTGATTATTTGTATGTGGTTGTTGAGTATTTCGGTGTAACTTTTGTTTTAGCAGTAGACGGTGAGCATTAGATGGTCAGATGGTAGATGGTCTACTTCTGACCGTCTAATGCTCACTTTCTACTGCTCATATGTGGTGTGTCATTGTGATTATTTGTATTTGGTTGTTGAGTATTTCGGTGTAATTTTGGTTTAGCAGTAGACGGTGAGCAGTATATGTGTAATTTGTGATCACTTTTATTTTGTGCCTTTTAGGTTTAATTTGTTTTGGTAGTGCTCTATATAGCAGTAGACGGTGAGCATTAGATGGTGAGCCGTACATGGTGAATTGTGCAGTGGAGGTGCAGTACATGGTGTACAGCTCACTGTCTAATGCTCACCTTCTACTGCTTGAAGAGCAACCGATTGAGCAACATGGTCTACTCTAATGCAGGTCTACTCTAATGCAGGTGGTAGATGGTCTAATGCTGGTGGCTAGTCCTGACTGTCTAATGCTCACCTTCTACTGCTCGTCGAGCAAGAAGTAACTGAGCATTTGTGATGAAGTGACCATTTGTTGTAATGTTTGTTTTGGCAGTAGACGGTGAGCATTAGATGATCAAGAGTAGACGATCTACTCGAATGCTGGTGGTAGATGTTCTACTCCTGACCGTATAATGCTCACCTTCTACTGTTCGTCAAGCAAGACATTGAGCATGTGTAATTGTGAAGTGATGAAGTGACCATTTGTATGTAAATTTTGTTGTAATGTCTGTTTGTTTTAGCAGTAGATGGTGAGCATTAGATGGTCAGGAGCAGACGGTCTACTCTAATGCAGGTGGTAGATGGTCTACGGCTGACCGTCTAATGCTCACCTTCTACTGCTGGTTGAGCAAGACACTGAGCAGTGATGAGGTGACCATTTGTATTTATTTGTATGTATTTTGTGACCATTCGTATGTATTTTGTATGTATTTTGTTGTAATGCTTGTTTTAGCAGTAGACGGTGAGCATTAGACGGTCAGGAGTAGACGTTCTACTATAATCCTGGTGGTAGATGGTCTACTCCTGACCGTCTAATGCTCACCTTCTACTGCTGATCGAGCAAGACACTGAGCAGTGATGAGGTGACCATTTGTATGTATTTTGTATGTATTTTGTGACCATTTGTATGTATTTTGTATGTATTTTGTTGTAATGTTTGTTTTAGCAGTAGACGGTGAGCATTAGACAGTCAGGAGTAGATGATCTACTCGAATGCTGGTGGTAGATGGTCTACTCCTGACCGTCTAATGCTCACCTTCTACTCCTCGTCGAGCAAGAAGTAACTGAGCATTTGTGATGAAGTGACCATTTGTTGTAATGTTTGTTTTAGCAGTAGACGGTGAGCATTAGATGATCAGGAGTAGACGATCTACTCGAATGCTGGTGGTAGATGGTCTACTCCTGACCGTCTAATGCTCACCTTCTACTGCTCGTCGAGCAAGAAGTAACTGAGCATTTGTGATGAAGTGACCATTTGTTGTAATGTTTGTTTTAGCAGTAGACGGTGAGCATTAGATGGTCAGGAGTAGATGATCTACTCGAATGCTGGTGGTAGATGGTCTACTCCTGACTGTCTAATGCTCACCTTCTACTGCTCATCGAGCAAGAAGTAACTGAGTATTTGTGATGAAGTGACCATTTGTTGTAATGTTTGTTTTAGCAGTAGACGGTGAGCATTAGATGGTCAGGAGTAGACGATCTACTCGAATGCCGGTGGTAGATGGTCTACTCCTGACCGTCTAATGCTCACCTTCTACTGCTCGTCAAGCAAGAAGTAACTGAGCATTGTGATGAAGTGACCATTTGTTGTAGTGAAGTAAATTATATGTGTTAAATGAAATGTAAATTATAAATGTGTATATATGAATTGTGTAAATATGAATTGTATATAGTAATTTCTGTAAAATATGAATTGTATATAGTAATTGTGGTAAATATGAATTGTATATAGTAATTGTTGTAAATATGAATTGTATATAGTAATTGTAAATTGAAAATCAATTGTATATGAGATTTTGGTCTCTGAGTGTTTTTCTTAGTTAGCTAGTGCACCTATGCACAAGGGAAGCCAGATTATGTACTAAGCCAATATGCTTGCTTAATATTGTATTAATTGTTTAGTCATTATTACAATAGGCATTTGCCCATATGGCATTATATGATAACAGTTTTTACTCACCACTCCCCCAGTAAAATAGCTGACACAAATATCGTTTGTGAATCTCAATTACAGTAATCGTCCCCCCCATCCTCCCCCCCAGTACACTAACTGACATGTAAATTTTGTCAGTAATGGTCCGATGCAAATATATAAAATATTAAATACAGCTCGCGCAAAACATATATATAGGAGATATGTACATTGTAAGTCTTAAGTGGGCCCTTAAAAATAATCTGTACTAGTGGGCTTACACATCCATGGGGGACATTTGGCGTAGTTACTTTAGCGGACACTTTGTGGCGTGTCGGTATTAGTGGGCTTAGATGGCCATCGGCAATGCATTTAAATAGAAATTCCGATCACGTTTTGTATCAAAGGGATGGATATTCACATTTATTGTGTATCATCAGGATGGTCTATTTTTTTAAAGAGTAAATGCAAACAAAGGAGTAGTGCCCAAATAACGTATTTTTATTTTATACACATGTAACAATATATATTACATTGATATTATTATTACTCTGTCGACCTCTCACATGGTATTATAGCAACAATATATCAGCACATAACAAATAGTGACTCAAAATAACATATTCATGCAAGTAATGTTCATGACTTTCTTTTACAAATATACATATTAATATATATCATATCATAACTAAGCAAGAGGCTTTTTTGTATGGCTGCTTCCAACTCGTACCACTACATATTATAAAAGACAGAGTATTAATAACCACTATATAGTACATTTAGGTGCAGAAGTATAACAAACATCCATATGTGTTTTATAAGAGTCAGATAGCAGACACCTGTTTAAAATTAAATGTCATTTCACAAAGTAGAAACATCACAGTAGTTGATAATAGTACATCCAATATAAAGAAATATATACGGTTAGAATACAAATATACACAATATACAAATCTATAAATATTATATATATATACAAAATTATTAAATATATACAGTTAAACTACACAATATATACAGTTAAACTACACAATATTTTCCAATTCATGGGGGAGCCCAGTGCTTGTGCCCCTTACTTCCGCTCGCCGACCGCATGAAGTCAAGCAGGGATGCTTGTTTGAAAGCCTTTCTGATGGTTGTTGGAGGAGATATGACACAAACCTCAGTTGGGCTCATAGCCAAGGAGGACGATGGTTGACTACAACCAAGTAGCACGCCATCCTCATTCTCAATGGCTATGGGTACAACAGCCATTTTCCAAGTGCTGTCAGACTCCACCAAGGGCGCAGCTACAGTTGGCTGGGGGGGAACTGCAGCTGCGCGATCGGTACAGCTTGACGTTGTGGGAGATACCTGGACAGGTCAGTGGGGAATCTCAACACAGACCTCAACAGGAGCACTCACAGGGGCCTTCACGATCGAAATGTCAGCCGCCATGATAGCGAGGAAGTACTCCTTAAGTAGAGCATTCAGGTTGACAATTGGACCAGGAAGATCCACCATGACTGCCCCTAGTTTAGCAAGGGCTTCCGGCAGGACCCTTCCCACATTGAAGCCTGTGGTACGTCCACCAAGAAAGACTTCTGAAAACAAGAAATTACAAGGTGAGTAAGTGAACATCATATATATATTTTGTCAGTGGGTGGTGAAGGTAGTCGTGCTACAAAGTGAACTACTGTAATTAAAAAAGAAAAAGTTATCCAGAGCATACTGTTATTGTGCAAGATGGTGGTTTTAAAAATTTGATCATATTTCAATAATATAAATGAAGTGCAACCAGTTTTTACCGGGTATTAACAAAACTAAATTGCAATATACATTTTGGTGATATCAATATGGGACAGGGATTTAAAATCATAATGGTTATCAGGTTTTATATCGTACCCAGAGCATCCTGCAGTTTGGTCAGATACGTGAGGTGCATCCGTTCCTTGGCGCTCATTGGGGGGGGGGGGGGCGACAGCAGAAGCAGGGGCAGGAGCAGAGGCAGAAGCAATGGTAGCAGCAGGGGCAGCAGCAGGGACAGCGGAAGAGGAGGATGCCATGACGGGCATGGTGCCATCCCGCTCTGTTTAAAAAAAAATGCATGTTGGATGAACGAAATAATGAAAAAGATAAGCAGGTAGGTAGAACAGCACAGGTGTTACAGAGGTTAGAATATCGACATGTTTGCTAGTGAGAGACACAAAGAAGTGGCATTCGGCAAAAACTTACCATCGTTGCATAGGAACCAGTCCCTGAAGGTGGACCAGTTTTGTTCCAAGAAGTCGGGGGCAGTGCCGGAGCAGATGTCCACATTGCCCCGCTTCAACTTCATGAATAGCAACATGTCCACCTCACCGTCTGTGTTGAGGTAGCGCAGCAAGCATGCCTGGATCAAAGTAAACCCCGCAAATCAAACCACACAAAGTAAACCTTAACAAGGTAAATGGCAATTCTAAACAAAGCTAGAAAACGAAGCTAGAAAAAAAGATCAATATATAACAGACAGAATAATAAGGTAAAAGCGAATTATAAACGAGGCAAAAAATAAATTGACATATAAAACAAGGCTGAAACGATATCTTCAGTACATATCGGGGTCCACATTAGGTAGATGTATTATGATCCACTAATATACCTCCTTGCACAGACGGTGGTAAGAGGTATTGACCGCGGCAATACGCTCCTCACGGGTCATCTCCTCGGGGTTCAACTGAGCGAGTTGCGGGCATCGTCCTGATAAGCTTCGCGCTCAGTGGGCAGAAGCGACCTCCACCCCTCCAACCAAGCAGTCTGCTTTTCAGCGAAACTGCCTGGGGCTGAAAAGTTAAGAATTAAGAATTAAATTCAATTAATTATTGTTTGTAGTTTTTTTATGTACGAGCAACATTTAAGGTCGTTGTGAAAGCTATGATACTAAAACGATATTCAAGTGTGTACCAAAACAGGCATACAAAGTGTTTATTTGAAATCGCCAAAAAAAGCAACTTTAACATTACGTACGTAATATGTGGTAAATAATAACAGTGAAATGTAGGTCCGCTAACTTGAAAACTGATAACCGATAAAAAGACATCGAGTCAAGTTTAACATTGAGAGGAAATCTAAAGAACTTACCGGACTGCATGGAGCGCTTGTAGAGGTCGAAACTCGTTGTGCGCTTCGACTGCTGCACGGACAGCCGGACCTTCTGACGCATGCTTTCTGGGTCCGTGGCAGCAGTCACAAGCGGCCGGAAAGGCCCGCTCCTGGGCAGTCCGTCGCATGTTGCTGATACGCACCTAGGAGGAGAAATGCGAAAATCGGCAAAATATGTTTAAGACTTGTATTTGGTTCAAAGTACTGTCAGGACCCAGGTACAAATTTCATATTGATTCTCCATTTAATTTACAAGCATTTTCACTGGTTCTTTTCTAAAAAATATTCCAGTTCTCACAGTTTAGCTAAGATCTATCGGTAAAACTAAGAGTTGAGAATGTGCAGTCACTTGGTGGCGGTTGGCGGTTAGCAGTTTGTTCAGGGGTGTATGATGTGAACCATTTGGTATCACATTACTTCTCGGTGGCTTTAAACAATTGACCTATTGACCCTAATCGCCGTAATCACACACGCTCCTACCCTACCCTCTGACCCGAGCCACTGTAGTAAAATTGCACAAAAGGGGGATGGGGGGGATGACTAATTTATCTGAACCTTGATTGCTCGCAATGACATATTGGCGGCCTCTGCAGCGCGCAGCAACTCCGGCTCGAACGGCTTGGAGGTGCTGACCAAGCCTTCGTCGAAAAAGCGCTGCAGAATAGCCCGCTGCTCGGCTGTGGTGGAAACCAGTCTGCAAAACAAAACAAGAACAAACCTAAATAAATGATAGTAAATCTACATAGATAAATCTACATATATAAATCGACATATTTAAATCAACGGAAGATTCAGAATTAATTTCACAGGCAATAATAGACGGGAAAAGAAATAATAAACCCTAAACCCTAAACCTAACATAAACCCGAAATAGAAGGATACCGAAATAGATGGATCTAAGTCAAATACTCACACGTTTAGTGTCGAGAACACTTCGGGAAGACATTCTTGACCATTGGGGAGAGAAGGTACGCGGGTGAGACAGATGGAGAATAGTGTGAGCAGGTGTGAGTGTGAGTGTAGTGTGAGAGCGGTGTGGTGTGCCGTGTCAATCAGTGAGACACGGGTGAGACTCCTAGAGGTAAGGACATGAAGTATCAGTCGCGCAGGTGGTGCCATCGGGCGGGAAGATTCACAACTAGAAAAGAAGACGACCGTCTGACCTCTGTCTGTCCGGTGCTGCCACCTGGAGATATTAGGTTAGAACCCTGAAAATTAATGATGGGACCACCTAGTGCCTATGGAAGGGACCAATAAATACATCCGAACCAAAACAAAGCTTAACAAACCGTAATAAAACGGGGGAGGAAACCCCTGACTATTTTTCAGCCATAATAAGGTGCAATAGAAGAGAAGTCTATTCGTATATTCGTATATTTCCAGGGACAAAATATTTCGGGATTTTATTGCGTCCAATATAAATCGCGTATTGTGACAACTACACCAACGCATAGTTTAGCGTGGAAAATGTAATCATATAAATTAATGAATAATTAAATATATTGCAGTAAATACAGAGTTTATCATCTTCTCGAAAATATCCAGCATTGGACGAACGAGAACGGGTTATGTAGACTCAGTCTTTCCGTATTTCGACGTTGGACGAAATATGTAAGCTCAGCCACCCTCCCAGGGCCAACTTAGGGTATTTAGTGGCTATTGCAGGCTCAGTCTACATAAAGACCAACTCGGTGTGTCAGGGCCCCTTCTGCCAAGAACAACAGACATTTCTGGAAATCGGGCACAGCTTGCCCTTTGGTAGAGTGAGCCACATATAAATAGTGACATACCGCGGAGTCAGTCGTTCCGATAAAAAGACATCGAGTCACTCCTTGACCATTTATATGTAGAGTCAGAAAGCCGTATGACCGCGGGTCGGGTGATGTCCAATTCGTATACATGCAACGACGGTCTCTTCACGTCTACTTCTATGACAAGCACCTGAAAATTTGCCACGGGTGGGCTGAATTGCATGAAGCTTGTTCATGACAGCTTCATCCCATTGTAATTGCCACTTTTTTCTTAGTACACTGTATATAAGTGGTTTCCCCTTTCTGTGAGCATGACCGGAAGTAATAAAGCCAGGGCAGCTGTGTGAGCCTACACGTCAGCGGCAGATTAGACCCTCCCCCCCCCCCCCCCACACACACACAATATAGACGGGAGTTCCATAGAGAATGAAATCCATAAAATAAACAATGGATTCGGAGCAGATGTTTTGGGTATAGTATTAATATATAACGTGTGTAGGTGTTTGACCAGAAGGGATGGCCGAATCGGTACAAGCGCTGGCTGGCTTTCCGCGCGGGAGGTCGTGGGTTTGAACCTCGACTGAGTCAAACCAATGGCTTGCAAAATTGATACTTGTTGCTACCTAGCCAGACTTTCGGCATTGTTCATCAACATGAGTAATTTGCACGCGAACAGGGGACTGCTCCTGCGGTGGCCCCACCTGGAGTCAAAACCAGCACCCCCAAGCCCCCTTTAGGATCCCCACGGAACCTCATCTCACCTCGTGAGATCTGTGACGTCACTTCTGGTCGACGACGGGCCACCAGGTCCTGGATTATACCACATCGCCTCCAGACGCCGTACCGACAACAACTACCAGCCTACTTGGTCGCCCACCCATCCCCACAAGAAGAAGAACGACACCACAATAGGGTTGAGAGCCTAATTTCCCGACCTTGACTTTATTTGATTGATTGAGTTTCTTTGATTGATTGACTTACTTGATTGATTGAATTACCTGGATGTTGACTATTGCCACTTATACGATGACCTCTCTTGAATAAAGTCCATGTCATGCAGTTCCGTGTTCGTGTTGTAAATTATTGGGATTTGAGGACTGGTTTGGTTAGTATCAGGATATTGTGACCGTCCTGATATGACCTTAGATGTTGCTAGGACGTAAAACAACAACAAACAAAAACAACAACCGAGTGGGATATCGATCATGGTGCTGATGGCCTGGTCTCCCAGTGGGGCACACAACTTGGGGTCCCAATAGCTAAGAGCGCAGGTTTCCCATGCGGAAGGTCGGGGGTTCAAAATGCGGCCAAGTCAAAACCAATGACTTACAAAATTGATACTTACCTCTACGTAGCCTGGTGCCAGCATTAATAGGATAGGGCAAGGATTGGTTAGCTCAGTATCTGGATAATGTGACTGGGTGGATACATTGGGTCATGGTGCCGGAGGTGTGGTCTCCCAGTGGGTCAACACTATTAAGTCGATTTAGGTGCTCGTTGTCACAAGGCGGTACCCGTCCTGAGACGTTGCTAGGATGCAAAACATAAAATAAACAAACCAACAGATTCACAACATTTTAGAAGTAGAGAGTTGCAGTCGCCTAGTCCAATCGTTTTAATTTCAAATGCTATTTTATTCAGATACGTAGGTTGATCGCTATAATCTACTTCACTATACATGTAGTTTGAAATAACCTTTATTTTCAAGGCTTAACTTTGAAGTGAACATATGCAAAATTAGTTTTGGCATGCACGTCGAAATGCTGGACATCTTATTCGTAAGTTTTAGTGGTGACACATTCCATTAAATTGACTTAGTATTTCCTTCTATTCAGCAATACATGTTTAATAAGTGTATGATCGAATGTAGGTAAGTGTTTTGGAGGGTTTCTTTTTAACTTGAAGGTTTCATCAGACTAGGAAGCTTCAAGTTAGCTATTTAAAAGAACCTATTATTTTCGTACATTAGTTGATTAAAGTTGCATAGTCCGATGGTTTTGAATTTCTGTATTTTTTCTGAGATAAATATATTAGATCGATCACTAGTATCTACTTTACATTAGTTCAAATTTATTTTTATTTCAAATGGTAAACTTTTGAGATATTTTGAGTGCAAACATGTAAAATTAGTTTTGGCAAGTTTGCCCAAACTCTGACACCATAGTCTTCTGTAGTAACAGGTTCTGTTAAATTGACTCAGTATTGCCTTCTACACAGAAACAAATACTTAATAAGTGCATCAGTTTCTAAGTTAGATATGTCAAATCAAATCTAGATAATTGGTTTGGTTTTGAAAACTTGATATTTCATCAGACTATGCAGCTTTAAGCATTGGGGAATTTCAATCATGAACAATTGGTCTTCCTCATCGCACTCTTCCTTGTCCTATCTTACTAATACATTATATATATATATATAAATATACATATACAAATATATATATATTATATATATATCGGCTCACTCACCAGACACACATATATATACATATATATATATATATATAGCGCGTATACAGACCCTCTGTATACGGATGTAAGCCAGAAGGGCTCCGGCTATACTACTTCTCTGCTAATTACCACAAGCGTGGTTCCCGGGTTCGATGCCAGGGGAACTGGCGGCGCTGCTGTCTGCGCACGCTCCCACCGGGCCAAGGTGCACTGGACTTGCCACTTGCCTGCCAGCCGCACCCCAAGCAACACCTGTGCGATTTTTTTTTTGTGCGTAGGGGGGCGTTCCCAGACATATGCTGCACATGTCTGATTATTGCGGTCCATGTGGCCAGAAACACACATTGCCTGTAAACGAACTGTGTTCGAAGCGTTTAGCGGCTATTCCGAAGCGGGCAACAAGAGCGCACCCATTAGTGGACGCAAATATGGCTACAGAAATTAAGGCAGAGGTGCGTGGTGCGACTAATGTGGCGACAGACGACAATTTGTCGGCAGAAGAAGCAACGTTGAAGAAAGAAGTGGACGCGTTGGAGCGGAAGCGACGGGTGGCTGTCTTGAGGAAGGAGCGTAAACTGGTAGAGGAGGAGCTGCGTGCGTTGGACGTTTCGGAGGACAGGGGGCGTAGCAAGTCGAGCCACGCACGCCGGCACCGGCGCAGACATTCGTCGTCGTCCAGTTTGGGGAGTCGAACACCCAGCTCGGAAAGGAGACGGCAGCGTAAGTGGACGCTCAAGCACCATACAGTCGAGAGAAAGCAAGTAAAAAAATTGAATCCCCATGAACTAGTCGAAGCTACCTGTGCGTGGTTTCAGGACACTAATGCGTATGACGACTTAGAAGCTTGTCAAGCGATGCTAAATCATATAAGTTATATAAGTACTAAAGCAAAGCATAATAATTTCACGAATAATGCTCACATAGCTTACACACATATATATATATATATGTGTGTATGCATATATATTTAACCGTTCTGATTTTACCTTATTGTTCTATTAAATATATATGTATTCGGCGCTCTTGCTTCCGGCTGCTGCTGTCTTTCCTTGACGCCGCCTCTCCCCCTCTTGCCCGTAGTAGCCATTCCATTCCATCTATTATTAATCAATGTCACCCTGTCCGGGTGCTGACAGACTATGTAATACATGTTCACTGGTTCTATCCCCGCATATCGCTTTCGTAGTAACTGCTTTTACTCTTATACTTTTAATCTAAGGTCGACGGTATACTCCGCCGCCGCTGTCACTTAAAAACACCCGATACATTATCCATTAGCCAGGTGAAAAAGCTGCATGCCTTCATGATGCGACATCTTCAATCATGAGGCTAACCTGGAAGGACAAAGTGACAAATAAGGAAATACTCGAACGAACGGGGCTGCCCTCTATGGAAGATCTTCTGATCAAAAAGAATCTCTGGTGGACTGGACACCTCATGAGGATGTCATCAGACAGGCTACCAAAGCAGACCCTCTATTCTCAACTGTCTTCTGGCTACAGAAAGAGAGGGCGCCCTCATCTCCGGTTCAAGGATACCATCAAGAGAAACCTGAAGCTGAGAGACATTAAGACCGACTCATGGACGCAACTCACACAGCAGAGAGCTAAATGGAGAGAGGCAGTCAAGTAATGAAAGCAGTCTTTGTCGCATCGCGACCGACAGCATGATGATGATGATGACATTATCCATTATCGTTATTGTCCGTATTAAGATGGTGGTTACTAGTCCCAAGGAGAGGGTTAATCTATGTTGCTGTAATGTCTACATTCTCCATCGTCTACGCAAAAGGCCAATAGTAATAGATATAATAATGAACTATCATTAGGGGGTTGACCATCACAATTATTATAATAAGGGACCTGTTTGTAAAGGGTAAGGAATGCAAGGAACATCTCAATCACATTTTAAGAGCTCACAACTTTATTACTGTTCCTACCAAACACCATCTAATCTCTTCCAATGTCAATCATATGAATAAATACTTCCCCTCCATTTCCCTTAAAGTCAAGATACTTCCGATTACTGTATTTAAAGCAATATTATTGTCTAAGACATCAGCACTCTCCTGAAACACATCTCAAGGGTCCGAGCCCGACGACTCCAACCTTCTACGTTGCTAGGAGAGTAACGCAGGACGCAGGGGCACATCTCCTAGCGACGAGTTACAGCAGCGAACCCTTCCCCGCATTTGATGGCCAATGCGGGCTCGTCTTCGCAACCAGCCCGCATTTCCATATGCGGGTTGCTCGAGCCAAGCCCGCACCGGCCACAGCTCGTTTATAGTCTTGCCCACTTCACGAATATACACATATATGTGTATGTGTGCGGTGAGTAACCCCATCGGACAGTAGTGAGTAGTGTCGAAATCAGCCGTAGGTGGCGCCACGTCACTATGCTGCTGGTAGTGGTAGCCTGCAGTGAATGATCGGCTGGTAACGGGCTTCCGATATGACACGGGTCATGGTGATCTATACATTATTTGTATTTGCATAGTACATTATACAGCATATATTGTCATCGCACATTGCTGCATGTACACTACCTTGTTGAGATAACTCAGGTAAACCTCCCATGCCTCGGTGACCCTTCTCAGATGTCGGCCATCTTAGGCTATTAGCACAGTCCACATTTGTCCACTAAAGTTCTGTGTTCAAACACGGTCATCCTTCCGGTTTGCAGGGTTGGGTGAAGCTCCGTATGTGCGTATGCACGTAGCACATATACACAGACACACACACATATTACCCTCAGCCCCAGGTGCGTGTACAATGTGTGTATGTGTGCGCACAACGCCACCATCACGCACATTCCCGCGCGTGCGCGACCAGAGGAGATGGCCGAATGAGTTGAGCGTCCGTCTCCCGTTTTGGTAGATCGTGGGATGGTTCGAATCCTGGTGGAGTCAAACCAATGACTTACAAATGTATACTTGTTGCTTCCTAGCCAGGCGCTCGGCATTATTAGGATAGGACAAGGACTGGTTGGCTCAGTGTCAGGATAATGTGACTGAGCGGGATATCAGATCAGGGTGCTGCCGGCCTGGTCTACCAGTGGGGCAGCACTATAAAGTTGCCATGAATGTGCACTGTCACAAGTCGGTACCTGTCCTGATATGACCTTAGATGTTGCCAGGACGTAAATCTCCAATAACCAGCCAAACAACCAGCCCGTGCGCATGCCCACTACGGTCACGCTGCACACGTGCCTCGGCCCGCGCACGCGCACACGCACGCGGCTCGTCAACGGAGTCTTTACCACACCCACGCACTCAGGACAGAGCATTCTGTCCACCCAAATCTGAAAGCCGGCTTTCAAACAAAGGACTCGACAACAAGGCGAGTGTATGCATGTGTGTTTGTGTGTGTGTGTGTGTGTGCGTGCGCGTGCGCGTGCGCGTGCGCGTGTATGTGTGTATGTGTGTGAGACAGACTATATCTAGGAAAATGAGGGTGTCGGTCCTCTGCGCACCCAACTCGCGCATACATCCGGTGTGATGGAGTGCGTGTCGACTGAGAAGGGTCCACAGCGACGAAAGGAGGAAAAACGGCTGACCACTGGGTCATATTGAGCATACCCCTGCAGGAATAGTTTCCCATTCTTTAAGTCCTGATATTGTGTGATTTAAAGAGAAGTTGGTATACATAAATTATAAATATACTTCAAGCACTTTATTCTGTGCAAAAGATAAATAAATATGTGATAATGTCTGAACAATAAACTATGTTGTTGTTGTTGTTGTAGTCAAATAATATTTGACGAGACTGCTAGTTCTGTGGAGGTCTAGCCTGGTCCCCTGGCATTCATTTGCTTATAGAAGTTTTCAGCTATTATCGCTCAGTTTCCAACCTGGTCCCCTAGCCTTTGTACCGGAAACAAGTTTAAAAGGGCTGAAACGAGTTCAACCATGGCTGGTTGGGTCGCACCGTGGTTAGTTGGGTCGCTCCGTATAGCGCTGAATATGCTTATGCGTCGACTAGCAATGGCAGCACGCAGGAAATATAATACCAAGAAATTGACAATTATATTTAGTTTTACTACTTGTTATTGCTAAGTGTTGTATTACTTAATCTAAAATCCATGGTACCAAGAATTTGGAAATGATGTTTTGCCATACTACTTGTTATTGAAACAGACGGGATGGCCGAATGAGTTAGAGCGTCCGTCTCCCGTGTTGGTAGACCATGGGATCATGGGTTCGAACCCTGGTTGAGTCAAACCAATGACTTAAAAATGTGTACTTGTCGCTTCCTAGCCAGGTGCTCGCATTATTAGGATAGGGCAAGGATTGGTTGGCTCAGTGTCAGAATAATGTGACTGAGTAGGATATCAGGTCATGGTGCTGGCGGCCTGGTCTCCCAGTGGGGCAGCACTATAAAGTCGCTATGAGTGCGCAGTGTCACAAGTCAGTACCTGTCCTGATATGACCTTAGATTAGATGTTGTAATGACGTAAAACAACAATAAACAAACAAACTACTTGTTATTGCTTACGTAATATCCATGGTATCAAGGAGTTGGAAATTATGTTTTGGTTTACTACTTGTTATTGCTAAGTGTTGTCTTAATTTTTATATATAATTAAATATCTTTAAGCAATACTACATATATATAGTTATCTATATATATATATATATATATATGAGACTGTCTCAAAAGGTGCTAAGGAATATGGGTCAAAACTTTGTCCATTGTAACGATCAACCTACTCTCTACTTATGCATTTGCTCAGGATAAACTGATTTGTTTTTTACATGGTGTTTCATAATCCCAATAGAATACATATTGATTTGAAGCAAATGTCCTTTTGCTTTCAGTGTAACTGCTTCTATGCTGTCAATCATTACAATGAACAAAAAAAACCGAAGAGTTAGCACCTTTTGAGACAGGCTCATATATATGGGTCGATCTCTGAAACTGTGTACCACTCTTGTGACATGGAAAGCAAAAGTGAAAGCATTCCAAATAATAGCAGAAAACATATTCATATAAAGGTTTAAATGTTGTGCATATATCAGAGTTAGAAAAAAAGCTCTTTCACTTTTTGATGTTGATGCATTCACATGGAAATTAAACACATATCCAGACATCATGTTAACATGCACAATACATTCAAACACAATTTTATTGATTAGAGTTAAAGTTGCATGGTCCGATGGTTTTGCGTTTTGGTAATTTTTCTGAGATAAATATATTAAATTGATCATTATAATCTACCTTATTTCACGTTAAAGTAACTTTGATTTTAAATGGATAAGTTTTGAGATATTTGAAATTCAAAATTGTAAACTTAGTTTTGGCAAGCACTCCAAAACTCTGATACCATAGGCTTCAACAGTAACAGGTTCTATAAAATTGTCTCAGTGTTCCCTTCTATGTGGCAATAAATGCTTAATATGTGCATCAATATCTAAGTTAGACATGTTGAGTCAAATCTATATAATTATTTTGGTTTTGAAAATTTGATGATTCATTGGACTATGCAGCTTTAAGCGAACACAATTATGTCTTACAAGGAAAAAGTCTTGACCATTCAGTCACATTATCCTGATGCTGAGCTAACTAGTCCTTTCCCTATCCTATTAATGCTGACTGCCAGGCTAGGAAGCAACAAGTTTCAATTCTGTAAGTCATTGGTTTGAGTCGGTCGCGATTCAAACGACCGACCTTCCACACAGGAAGTCAGCGTTCTTACCAAATCGGTCACAATGGTCTTTTAGAAGAAAAAATAGAAAAGAATATTGAAAAAAAAGCAGTAGCAAGTGCCAACTTCGATTGCTCTTTGATTTGACTCCGTTAGGGATCGAACCCGAGACCCTCCGCTAAACGGAGAGCACCAACCACTGCGCTACACAGTCCAGTTAGAGAGAAAGAGTAAAAGAATACACTGTTTCGAGACAATCATTATTTATTTCTGTGTGATATAATGTTTATACAAGTATAGAAAGTGCGAAATTAAGAGGGCTTGTGTATTTGGTAATTGTTGTTGGGCAAATCTGCTGCCCCCGGGCATTCATTGCAGGGCTCCCAACCATTTGCCCCGGTCCTGTGAGTCTGTGGGAGTCTATATATTGCCGTGTGGGCCTATCTCAGTCCCACTCGCTCTGTGAATTTTGCTTTTATTATTGTACCGTGCGCATGTTTTATTCGAGCCATGGACATACAAATTGCCAGTTCTCTTTCGTAGACTAAGTTTCTATACCCACATATAGTCTGGGATCCACAACCAGAAAAATAATTTTGATGTAACACCCCTGCTATAAAATTGTTGTCAATTGGATTATGTCTATAGGGGTCTTGGACATCTGAAAAGTGAATTTGGACACTTTGAACGTATTGCACAAATTCGGTAGACACCGTTTTTTGATGATAGGGTGTGACGACACCAGCCACCTAATTCTGGGGTAGGGGAAACTAAATCTAGTATATCATCACAACGCAAGACTCTACTGCAACAAATTACCACCTATTATTTTGGTATGGATGTATGCTAAAACAATAAGCAGAATAGATTCTGATTGGATGAACCTCAAGGTCACTAGAGGTCAAAATGTCACGAAGGTTATGGCATGCCCAAAATCTGGGACTTCCATCAAAGAAGTGCCTATTAATATACCCCATCATAAGTCTTTTCACTAAAATACTGTTTCAGTCAACTCCTTAGATGCCCCTGATGATTTTAGAAAAGGGATGTGAGGATTGGCAAAGAACTAATGGCCCCCTGTACATCTTTTACTAAGCGATATTTCAGAAAAAAGCCAAATTCAGTGAATTTTCCTTTGTACATTTTATTGATATAACTCTCATTATCCAATAGTCTTTTGTTATTATTTGTGAAAGTATCAGTAGAAAACATCAGAACTAGCTGGAGATAAGAAAAAAAAAACTTAATGAGCAGTATGTTGTCATCCCAAGTTCATCATTCTAACAATACCATATAATGTTCCGATTACAACTACACCTAGTAGAAAATATACTTTGTTCTTGGTTACCTAGTCCTCATCACTTTCGTTGTCTTCAGTCAGTCGCCCACATTTGTTTGGGTCCCCATTGCAGGTGCATGCAATAATGCATGCCGATCCAGCCTTTGCACACAAACAGTTCCTTAAACAGCCCTTCTTGCACTTGCAGTACGTCAGTTTTGCCACTGCAGGTTTGTTTGGCATGCTCTTCATGACAGGAACTAATCTTTCTTTGTCCATATATCTGCCATACTGTTCAGCTGGGAGAAGAGTTGGATTGCTTAGATGGGCCTGTTTGTAGAGGCTAATGTTGCAAAGACTCCTGAGAATGTGGAAATGAAATGCATCTTCGGTGGGAGGTAGAGAGCGGAGGTCCCGTTTGCTTGACGCAAATAAATGGGCTCGTAACCTAACTAAAGATGAATATCCTGCCCTTCCGTACAAATCACATAAGAAATCACGTGCTTCTTTGTACAACGTATCATCTAGGCACACAGTGTCATGAGCAAAATTTGTCAATGCTGGCATTGAACCAACATGCTGCATTGCTACAATTGCTGGCCTTTTTTTTCCTCTTCTGTATGGATAACTCACTGAGTCACAGCTGGACATGACATACAAAGTGAGTAATGTGGCTGTTAGTTCCATTTCATTTTTTCCCACCACTTTCGCCAATTCCACAACCAAGTCATGAATGGGCAGGAAGAGTTCATTCTTTTCCACCCATAGGTTTCCAATGTGTGGAAGCCGAGGATAATGGTACATAGCAAGCATGATGATATCTGTGTCGGTTGCATGGATAACAAATATGCTCCTGTCTTGGCAGCTAGCAAGATGTGCGATGATTCTCGTGTCGGCTTCCTCATGCGTTTGGCAGCACAGCTCCTCCATCACATCGGTGCTGCTGTTGGTCACACATATTCCCTCTGTGTTAACTCCTATTATAAGGGTAAACCCATCTGGCAGGGATACAGACTGCGACCAAGAAGATGACAGGTATGAGAGCAGGTTTGCCTTGTTTTTAGGGTTCAAAAGGAATGTTTTCCACACAGGTATTTATTTTCTTGTTATGAGCAGGAATATACTCCGGTGAGTTTGCTCCCATTTCACATCTATGGCGCTCATCACTCTTTAGGCTCATTGAACCAAAGTCATATCTATGCAGTTCTGAACAATGTTTGGGTTTCATACTTAGAATCTTGTTTTTGTACCTCTCCTGAAGTTCGCCAAAATCACTTGCCCCAACGGTCTGAAAACGTTGCACGAATGCCATGGCATCAATAACATACACCGGTTCCGATTCGGAGGGAGGCAACACTTTCATTGGTTCCCATGAATCCTTAACCTTGTTTTGAAGAGTTCCTATAAAGTCAGATTTAGTTCCTTTGTGCATGGTAAATCCCCCAGTCTTGTCTGGCTCAAATAACGATGGTGGATAGTCACTCCAGTCGTAACTGAAGGCTTCAATTCTTGCCTCGTCACTCAACTCATGTGGAAAGCAAAGAGCCCTAGTAACCAAGCTTTCCTCAGAAATTAATTGTTTTACAGAGTCCTGCTTTTTTTTGCCTTGCTTCTGTTGTGTGGCAAAAGTCATTATCTTAGGGGTGATAATTTGGTCAGCATCAGTTTTGCTGGCAGCCGTCATTCCCTCTAACCCAAGTTTTTTGGCGTCCACGAATAGTGTTGAAACAAGCATTTCTCCCGTTGCAATGTTAACTAACTTATCATCTGCGAGGGAAGCAGCAAACGGATTTCTCATTTTCTCTGCCACAGTGTCTCTGATTTTCAGTACCTTTACCATATCATCTTTATTCATTTTCTCATGATGATCTGATTGAGAAGACTCCATATGTACCATCTGCTTCACACTCTCAGAGATCGCTGTTAGGAATGGCACGGTTTTTATGTATTTCTCTCTTGTTAATTCTGCCTGGGTAATGCCCTTGAATAGGCTTGTCTTCCCTTCCTTGTAAGTTTGTTCCAATGCAAGGTCTGTCCATACTCCATTAAAGTCTCCATCCATCTTGTGCACTGCAAAATTACCCGCTTCAAATTCCTTGTGTACTTCAGGCGCAGTATTAGGGAGGTCATTCATTTCACTTAGATAAATTGGCAGACAGGACATGTACTTGCTATGTCGAGAACAGACCGTGTATGGTAGCATGTTTTGTGCCTCGAGCAGATGTTGTTTCCAAATGCCAACTCTTTCAGCATGGATATAACATTTCAAAATGAGCATCATTTCAATATACATTCCCCATAACCGAGCTGTTATACCCAATGTATTCTCAAAGTTCTTCCAGTGAGATTGAACTAATCTTAGACTTGTCATGACATCACCAACAAGTTTTGTAACACTGTCTTTGTCCTTCATTTCAAAGGCTGCCCTGAGACATTCCAACACAGATGACAAAGATGAGAGTAAGTCAAGTTCATCTTCTTGCAACAACCATTGCTCAAAGGCTTCCCACTTGAGCATAAAGAATGCCTCACTGAGCAAGGAATGGTAATGAACCATTTTATAATAGTCCTTCCCTGCCATCACTTTATTAGCTGTTCCTCTACCACATGTCACTTGCAACTAGTACGTCTTCAATGCCACTTTCTTTCATGAAGAAACCAATGGACCCCAAAAAGTTCTATGCAATATGGAATCCGCCCAATCGTACTATAACATCTTTATATCTGGCAGGCTCCTTTCTCACCAAGCCTTTTATGATATCATATATTACCTGGTCACATGTTACCACAGTCTTTGACAGGCCCAATTTCAGATTCAGTGTAACAACGTAGTCAAGAGAGGTTTTGACAACATCTGGATTTGTAGGAGTTTGAGGATACATTGGACCATAGCCAATTTTTGTTTTCTGTGTCTGTTTCCTGGAATAAAATTCAAAGAATGCATTCCAATTTGGTGTACAACAAACACTTTCATCTTCACCTATCATCATCTGGGTTGGGAACATCCGAAGTAGAAACCAAACAATGTTTTCATCAACCAAATCATCACTGCTTATATTGCTGCACAGCTAATCTCTGTACCACGTAATGATCTAGCCTCTTTTCGGTCCTTCAGTGATAGATTACTTACAACTGGTTCAAATTTAACAGCTTCCTCAATTGTTACATGACTTGTTCTCTGAAGAGGAACTTTTCCAGTCCAACATTGTTCTCCTTATCATTTGTATCCTGATAGATAATATTTGTAGTTGCATCAAGACTACCACCATCCTCGGCTTCTGAATGAAAGTTCAGGTTACCAAAAGCATACTGCGCATATTGACCATGAACAACATTGGGCGAAATAAAAATACCTTCTCTTTCTTCCCGTTCAGTAACCTCATTAGCTCTGGTTGTCAGGTAACGTTGGGCACTGGCATAGATAATGCTATTACCAAATCGGTTTAACATTGTTACAATATTGTTACTACGCGTTTCTTTGAGAATATGCAGAGCAACTCCTACGTGTTTAGGTATAACCTGTGTACCAAGATACCCAATAATGTCCTGGGCTAGGTTCAACACATTCTCTTTGTCATTTTCCGAAAGATGAACTTTTCCATCATCGCCGAGGCTATCATCATTGTCAGTAATTAGCCATGCTATTAGATTGTACAAATCTACTGGAACCTGGCGAGAGGCTGTTTCATGAGATATCTCTATTTCTCTATCTTCAGCAGCATGTATTCGTTTTGCAATTGTTTTTACCTCTGTTCGCAAGTACTTTGCCAAAGGATATGATGTACTCGAAATGTTTTTGAGGAGATTAAAATCAACATCATCCCCCTCACAATATAGCTGGTATTCATCTAATTCATTTTGCAGGTCAACTATCTGGTCACAATTCTTTCACGGTCAGAGAAGATGCACAAACTAAATTACTGGTACCCTTTAACGCAACAAACTGAATATCAATACCAAAATGGTTTAACAGTCGTTTCATTAATCTCTCTGTTCTATAGGTTCTTTTTGTAGCTATGTCATGTTGAGACAGTAGTTCATTATATCTCTTTGAAAGTTGGCCCAAGGAGTACACGTTATTCTCATTCATGAGTCCTTGGGATATCTCTAAGACAAGTTCCAAAAATGCAGTATCATACTCAGTCAAGTTTGCTGTATTGAGTGATGAATCTGCCTGATTCATCACTGGCTATTAGATTTCGCTGCTCGATTTTCGCATCTATGTGCGTTCTTGAGTTGCCCTAGGCATAAGAGGCACTGAACGCACATGTATAAATGTGCATTCTGCATGGTATATTTTTCCATGTGTTGATGGGTGTTGTGGCCTATTCAATGGTGTGGGTTGTATTCAAGCACTTATTGGTAGCTAGAACTAGAACTAAAATGTTATTACTAGTACTTACCAATTTAAAAACTGTGGCACTGGCTATATATCATTCTTGAAAATTATTTCTTTCTAGGAGAATTTACAAACCCCTTTTAGACCTGTCCTAGTATGCTATATTAGTTAATGGCTGAAATAAATGGATTATTACGCACATTTTATTTGACTTAAATCGATCCGTCAAAAACTAATGTTTTTAGATATTTTTCCAAAACATAACTTAGAAATATGTCTACAGGACGCCATTTATTCTATATGAGCCTTGACACCCCTTTCCTAAAAACATCACAGGGATCTAAGGAGTTGATTGAAACAGTATTTTAGTGAAAAAAAACTTATGATACGGTATATTAATAGGCACTTCTTCGATGAAAGTCCAGGATTTCTGGCATACCACAACCTTCGTGACCTTTTGACCTCTAGTGACCTTGAGGTTCATCCAATCAGAATCTACTCTGCTTATTGTTTTAGCCTACATCCATACCAAAAGAATGAGTGGTAATTTGTTGCAGTAGAGTCTTGCGTTGTGATGATATACTAGATTTAGTTTCCCCTACCCCGGAATTAGGCCGCTGGTGTCGTCACAGCCTATCGTCAACAAACGGTGTCTACCGAATTTGCGCGATACATTCAAAGTGTCCAAATTCACTTTTCAGATGTCCAAGACCCCTATAGACATAATCCAAGTGTCAACAATTTTATAGCAGGGGTGTCACATCAAAACCCTCATTTTGCACATTTTCTGGTTGTGGATCCCAGACTAATAACAGAGTGTACATATTTTATATACGTATATGGATGGTGCTGATCTGTATTGACACATGCTGGCAGGGAGTGGTAAATATTAGTCCCGGTAGACGGTGCGTCAGTTGTCAGGTCAGCTGCATCTCACCTCTGGGCTGCAGGTATTAAATACAGGTGTGCACCTGCCACTCAACCATCACTCTCCACCTCACACGCTTAAAAGAAGAAATATGTATATATATAACTTGTTTGTTTGCTTGGGCTTTGCATCCTAACAATTTTAAAGATCATATCAGGACGTGTACCGACTTGAGATAGTTACATACATGGAGACTTTATAATGCTGCCTCACTGGGAGATCAGGCTGCTAGCACCATGACCCCCATATCCCACTCAGTCACATTATCCTGATAATGAGAAAACCAGTCCTTGCCCTATGCTATAGTAATACTGAGTGCCAGGTTAGGCAGCAACAAGTATCACTTTTGTAAGTCTTTAGTTTGAATCGATCGAGGTTCGAACCCATGACTTCCTGCAAGGGAAGTCAGACAGTGCCCTTGCTGATTAGCCAATCCTAGTCTCATTGCATCCTGTCAAATCCAACAGTTTTTATGCTTATATTTGACAAGGGCCAAGCCTTGAAGAAATGATGAATACTTGGACCAGTATCTTAGTTTGGTATGTAGAATCAAATCTTTATCAGTCTTTAAGTTTTGAAACTATTATATACAGTGTGCAATTTTAATAGCTAAATGCACCCCCCCCCCTCCCGTCCCTAGATAAACGATTCACTCTCACCCAGAGTATGAATGAATGATGACCCTTTCTAAATCCAAGCAAAAACTATGTCGGTATGATATTGATAAGTATATATGCAAGCTGTGGAGGTCCTTGTTCCAGCACTCAGTGTTTATCTATATTGATGTAGAATTGATGAACTGGAAGACAATTTGCACACACAAAAAATAAGATCGCCGCCGCTGGATGCTCCTGATTCGACTTTTAAAGTTGATTAATTTACTTGATGTCCTCAATTATTTACTCAAAACGTTGCGGCTTATGATAAATACGTATCTTAACAATATATGTAGCGTATCAGATTGTGAATTCATGTGGTTATGTCCATAACCCAGCCTTCTGACACTTTCTCTATAGGGTTGCTTAGCAGTTCTGTCACAGGGCCGTCACCACCCCACCCGCCTACCTGCCCGCTCACTCCTGCGCATGCGGAATGCCTCGGTAGCTGGTATTTAGAGAATAGTGATTGCATTTGCATAAAGCTATTGGTGCATGACATAACACACTCCTTACTTGGTTGGTTATTGGCGTTTTAAGTCTTGACTACATCTAAGGTCATATCAGGACAGGCACCGACTTATGACAGTGTGTGCTCATAGTGACTTTATAGTGCTGCCCCATTGGGAGACCATGCCGCCAGCACCATGAACCTATATCCCACTCACTCATATTATCCTGGTACTGAGCTACCCAGTCCCTGCCCTATCCTAATGATGGCAAACACCTGGCTAGGAAGCGACAAGTATCAATTTTAAAGTCATTGGTTTGACTCGACCAGTGTTCAAACTTGTGGGTTCGAAATTCCACAATCTACCAAAGCGGGAGACGGACGCTCAACTCGTTCGGCCATCCCGTCTGGTCTCCTTACTCGTGTTGAGGCCCATTGCATATAACACAGTGAGCCTGTTTCTGTTTTCTGTGCTTGTCTGAGTGGAGAAGAGGAGGGTGGTGTGGTGTGAGGAATGGGAGAGTGGAGGTCGGAGTGGGAGTGGGGAAGAAGGTAAATCTCCTATTCGGTATTCAGGTCACTGATGTCTCTGCTGGATTTAAAGCTGCACAGTCCCATGAAAGCAACGACTTTTCACTACCTAACTACAGTATAACCCTGTTAAACCAAACTAGAAGGGACCCTAGAACTTTGTTTGGATTAACCGATCATTAGTTTAACCGAGCTTTGGCTTCGACTATGACTTGGCTTGTTTATACAGTATAACCCCGTTAAACCAAGCTCGGTTCAACCAAACGATCGGTTAATCCAAACTTTTTTCGGCGGCCCAGTAAAATACTACAATTTATCATATAAAAACGTCTCAGATGACCTTATAACCACATGAAAGTTTGGTTTAACCATACCGGAAGTGGCCTGGGCCCGACAATTCTGTTTGGATTAACCGATACTTTGGATTAACTGACTTTGGCATCCTAGCAACATTTAGGACAGCGCAGACTAAATAGGGTTTTATAGTGTTGCTCCATTGGAATGACGTAGTGCTGGGAACATCACTTGATATCCCAATCAGTCACATTATCCTAGCAATGAGCAGATCCACCAATTCCTTGACCTCTCCTAGTAATACTGACGACAATCATGGTAGCGACAATTATCAATTTGTGTCAACTCGGTCAGGGATTGAACCCACGACTTCGCGTAGGAGAAGCAGGCCATCTCGTCTTGATAACAAAAAGAACAAAAGAAGATATGGCACTTAAGGTGCTGAGGTAGTCCAGTCATGTAGGACCAAACCCAAGGAATGTACTGTATGTACTGAAGATAAGAATACCCCCTCCAACACAAAACACGCATCTGTATGTCTCCTAGTATATTTATCGTTAAAACCTGTGAAATAAACTATCTTAATTGATGATAAAACACAAAGGATTCGAGGGGAACTCACAATAAGTCAGTAAAATGATTTCAAGATTGCTTTTAGCATTATAAATAAAACATATGTACACACACATACCTGTTTTGTTGTTTTGTCTTTTACCATTCGCCTTTCCGGGTGTTAACCTGTTTGCTGAAGACAGTCACACTCTGCCTAAGGTCACTGAAACCACACACGGACAGCGCTTCACTTGTTGTCCAAACCTAACCTACACACATTCTCCCCACCCAAACCGCCCACTGGCACCATTCGAAATCAGCTACTGAGCTAGAGCAGACACTGCACATGGTGACATTTGGCGCTAAATGTCGTGTGATGTAAGTGAAACTATCACCAATCCCCAAATTTATCACCCGTGCACGATTTCTCCCAAGGAAACGAGTGATTTTCAGTCAATAAAACATTGTTTTCAGTGAGTTTACCAGACGGCAGACGACATTTAAGCTATTATTGTATTAAAGTAAACCCTCGAATCGCTGCGATAAATCACCACACACGAATGGATTCAACGCCTGGGAGATAATGACTCAAATTCCCACAGTACACTACAGTTAGTAACCACGGACTACATTTTTAGTACATAATAAGCATTAAATGTGAAAGCAACACACTTTCAGTGAGTTTCTTCGATTGCAGACGACATTTTTCCAACAGCAAAATTCCAACAGCACACGACAATTAGTTACCCTAGACTACATTATTTAGTACATAATAATTATTAAATGTTAAAGCAACACACCTTCAGCGAGTTTCTTTGATTGCAGACGACATTTTTCTTTCCGGTGTGGAGTGTCAGTGCTCAGGTATTCACCTCACGTGGACACCCCCGCAAGCCGCGTCTCTGACTCACCCAACTCTTCTAATAAAAGGAGAAAATAACAGACTGAACGGCAACAACAGCGGTCTGTTCCGCCCCACTTTAGCAATAGCAGGTCACATCTTTGACACAATCGCATCTCTTCAAAATCCTGCCATCACCGCCACCCCACACTATATTAAATTAATCCATCCTCAATAAGACAACACCACTGACTATTTAAAGCGATCGTGATATTTTGTATGTCCTGCTGTAAAGATATATACGCACGAGTGGTTTATTTCAGATAACCTTCCAGTCTGGTCTGATTGCACAGTAAGGACCCTATATATATATATATACCTACATAATATATATATATATATATATATATATATATATATATATATATATATTTATATCTGTGTATATGTATATATCGTATATGTCGGGTGTTTTGTGCCCTAGGTTGCTAATGCTAGCCTCGCTCTTGGCATCAGAAAGAATAGGATAGTCGCTGCGCATGCTCCTGGCGCTACCGTCATCTGTTGATATAGCAACGGAAGCTTTGACGCGGGTGCCATCTGGAAGAGTTGAGACTAGTAAGTTTTAAGTCTTCACTTAAACTAATCAAGTAAAGCTATCATTTGAAAGATAAGAGGCTAAAAATGCTACAACATGATTGGGCCATGATCATGGAATGAATAGATCGATGTTAATTTGATTGGTCTGATCTGATTTAGCAGTTTTCTTCATTTTTATTGACCGCAGGTTTATAATTCGGAAATGCAAATCGCAGTCATTACTTAAAAAGGATATACGAATAGAACTAGTTTTGGAACAGGTTAATGAAATTATGGTATGCAATAAATGATACGTGTTTGGAGTATTAGTAGGTTCAGTGAAATGCAGCTCAAAATTAGTAACATGTGCTTATAAATTTTTCGAGAATTTCGCCATCTTGGTTCAGGGCAGGGCGGGCGGGCGGGCCGGGGGGCGCCCACTGGCCAATCAGTGCGCAGACTCGTGATGACGTCATCAGAATAAGGCTAGTTTCAGCATGCCAGAGACGACAACAAACAGTCGCCATCTTGAGAGTTATGCATTGCGTACTTGCAGACGGCCTTACAATTAGGGACACCGAATGATATTGTTTTATGACAGCTAAAACAATAGAAAGGCAAAATAACGATATAAGTTCTAGATTTTAGGGCCGAAGTAGTAGGTTGACAGGAGGGGATTTCATTTTTCTATCTTGCGCGTAAGCCGTAACTTCAAACTTGTCTTTTCGGGTGGAAAATCGCTACGCCGCAGGCCGCAATCCTGGCAATCCACACTCCCCAACACTGTACGATCACATTTGTTGACATCAATAAAAAGGTTGTAAAATGAATATCAATATGGTACAAAATTCATGTTTGTGTGATCAATATTAAGAAAGTTATGATTTTCTTTGTATATTAAATATGTGTACAATTTGTGAAGAGATAAACCGCAGACCGTAACGCCGTAACATTTGCATAAACCACAAGACACACCGCAGCACCGTACGGCACCCGTAGCCTTTGTGACCTAAGCATAAGTTGAAGTTAACATTTAGTTTGTGCAAACTCTACTAGTTTGTACACATTGCACAACAGTTAAAGCTAACACGTATTGGTGTGTACTCGTAGCATCACGATGTTGACGAACATTTATTATTATTATTATAATAATTAATAACATATTTATTTCCACATGATCACAAGTAAACACAAGTTGATATTTATATCAGTAATTTTTTCACATTAAAAAGGAGAAAGCAGAAGTACAATACTTATGAGGTGCTTTGCCCATTTAAAAATAACACAGATACATTGCTTACACCATAGAAATAATAAATAGAAAAATAAAAGCTAAAAGCATATCAACATTACCCTCAATACTGCAAAACATCTCAATATTTATGTACTAGATTACTATGTACTAGTAGTTGATGGCTGTCGAGGAAGAGAATTTAACAAACTTGTGTTATCCCCCATCATGGTGCGCAACTGTGTCTGTGCCAGGTGCCTCTTAAACTGATTGCCTGTTTTACAGTTGACTGCCTCATCTGCTCATGCGTGTCCCCTTCCACGCCACCCCCCCCCCCCCCGCCCTGCCCCCCACATTGCTTTTCAGTGGGGTGCGGAACTTTATCAGCAACAGCGTCGAATATCACTGATTCCTTCCTTCTTTATGTGGGTTAGGAATATTTGTTTACTTTCTAAAATTCAATATATTTATATCACGTTTGCATTAGTGATGTTTCCTTTTTCGGGGCTGGTGAAGTTATTTATTCATGTATTACTTATTTAATTATTTCACATTCCTCTTTCAACGTGGGGTCAGTGCATTTACTAGTTCTAGTTGGTTACGGTTGTTTTCAGCAGATTCAAAAATACACTTTTATTAATATACTTTCTTATCACGAACTGAGTCCTCCCGTCCAATTGGAATCGTTAATTTAAAAAGGCAATATATCTAGGTAGTACCACTAATATTCCATTTAGCCATCACCACATACCCAATCACAGTTAATTAATATCACATGGCGATATTAATATTACATGGCAATATTATTATCGCCATGTTGCTACCCTACATGGTTTTGCACTGCGTTATACTATAACCCCCACAGCTTGTTTATAATTAAAGCAGTTGTTGTTAGGATTTCAGTCTAAGTTATCATTCACATCTACTTTGGACAGGAGTGGATTTTTATCTACCAAATATGCATCGCGTCAAATGATGAGCTCTGTGTGTGCCAACAGCCAAGCAAAGACATTCATTGTCATGCTATTGTATCAATAAAAAAACAATCACTCTAAAAATTAAAATCCTAAGGTAATTTCTACTAAGTTTTCTACATGTTCTTGTTATGCATACTGGCAGCCATGATCTCACAAGTGCAGCTACCCATTTAGCCTGCAATACCAAGGAATATTTGTCTGGTTTCTTGACATGTCAAAGTCGCCTGACAATTCGCTTCCGTCCATTTGCTTGACTAAATTCGCCACATATTGCCTGGTAGTTTACCCGGCGGTAACGATTGCCCCTTCCTCATTCCTGCACAGGGAAATTCACTTTCGTATAGTCGCCAACTACCACAAGCATCATGTCTGGCCGTGGACCTCCCAAGAAGACCCCGAGTCGCAAGCTCCCGCACTCTCCGACGGGAGGGTCCGGAAAGAGCTCTGCTGACGACACCCCGCGCAAGCTGACAGTGCGTGACGTGGACAGGATGATGCGCCGCCCAGAGAAGCACCCAACTCCCGGTACGTCCCATTCTGTTCATTTCAGTTCAGGCAGTTATTTTTACCATTTTGTTAATTTCTTTCGATTGCTTTCCATTTTTTTCTAATGTCTTTCCATTTTTTTGTCCACTGCTTTCCATTCGAATTGTTTGATAACTGTTAAAGGGACCAGATATAGGTCGCTGAGACACTACCCATACTCCGACAAATGCTCTCCAAGCATACGTTTGCCAGTTTTCAGTTTATGTAAGTACATATGTGGGGGGGGGGGGGGGGGGTGCTGACATTGGTTGCTTCTGTTGTGTTTTATTTAGTCCAGCAGCACTGACACTTTTAGACAACCATATAGAGACAAAAATGTTAGAAATTGCAATCTAAAATGATAAATATAAAGTTCAAATGTTTATTTTTCATAACCAGCTACTTTTTGTGTGAATAATTTGGTTAAATCATGTAGATTAATATACTTTAAAAGTTGAATTGAGAGCTTTCTGTGGCTGCCATCTTGGTGGTTGCCATGGCTTCCCATGTGTGTGGGGAACCCCCCTAGGTCATGTGATGAGGGAATCCCACCTATGATGCCATTCATACATTACATACCTCAACTCTCCTCCCACATGTTCACTGGCATGAACTGAACAAACTAAGCAAAGGTATGTTTGGAGAGCTTTTGATGCTCGATTTGTTTGTATCTAGCTGAGGTATAGCCGGCGACTTTAATATAATAATAATAATAATAATACATGCACAGCTTGTTTACAGTTGATTTCTATCAAAGCAGTTCTTGTTCGGATTTAGATTGGGGTGTGCGGTGGGTGGGAATATTTATCTAATGAATTCCCCGTAATTAATACAGGTATAATCAGCAAATTAATTATATATTCTGGGTCCGTACGGGGCCTGGGACGTTTTGAAAAGACTTGGACTTCATTTGCCCCATTTCAAGGCCTTGAAAAGCCTGTATATTGTAAAGTCAAATGACTATCCTCCAGTCTACATGTAGACTACAAAGTAAAATCTCCGTAATATTTGTGAAACCTGCTTGTGTCTTTGTTGTTCATACTCTCTCATCAGCTCATCCACAAATAGTTCATAGACACCATAACTGTTAAGTCTGATAATATGCATGTAAAGGCGCGTGAGAAACAAGTAAAAGCAAAATTAGCAGTTAGAATGAAAAACAAGTCCTTGTAATACTAATAGGCCAAATAGATTGGATTTAGGGGGTGAAAATGGCACCCATTTTGTTACATCGTAATAATGGCTCAGTTTTATCGGAGTCTTACTGTATTAATTTCACCACAAACTGATGTTATAATGTTAGGACATCAAGTGAACTTATCTTTTAATTGTTTCTTGGGTTTTGTTTAAACTTTTGACCTCTACTTTTGAAACACCAAGGCCGAGCAATGTTTCCTGTGGTCGTTATTATTCACGTCACAATTCCACTCTAACATCAAATGACGCATACTAGACACTTACCCAGCACAATTCAGCACAAGAAATGTGCTGTTCTTTAGTTCAAAACACGTTTTACACATGGATTGTTTTCGATCTCGAAACCTCAAGCTAATTAAATGGTCATTTTTCCGCATCAAGTGAGTGTCACGTACCATGCGTGATCGGCGGAAGACAGTCCTCTGTGTAAGATGTCAGTCAATGTTCCTGTCAATTCGTACTAAGCGTCACAGCTTTAGTACACAGAAACTGTGACACCAGCAATTCACACAGTTTCTGTCATACATCTGGATAAAATGTGGTATTTTCATTTGTGTCCCACACATTGACAATCAGTTATGTGCAGAAAACAAAATGCTCAATTGTTCTTTTGTGCTACATTTTCTCACACTCAAACTATGTGCTTACTCTCATTGTTTTACACTTGAAATAAGTCAAGTTCATGGGGTAAGTTTTGTTCTCACTTAGCTTTCATCATTTCTTCAATATTAAAAATAATATCCAAGTCTTCTGCTCATAACGGTGTCCTTTTCCCACATTTCTCTTTTAATGTTAGTTTTAAAAACAGATAGAATGCTTATAATTAATTTAATACATAAATCCACCAGTCATTCTCAGAATCGGTGTACCACATTTTTCGTTTCCATGTTACATAGTTAATGATATTGCCTTCTTTTGGGGGGATAGTAAGTCAAATAATTATTGTTGACTCTGTGTTTTAATTATGTTAGCAATACTACATGTATTTAATCTTTCCCACAAATTGTATCCAAAATATGGTTATATGATTTTGTGCTGAAGTAAAAATAAGAAAATGTGCATATCAACACCATACATTTACACAAACATTTTTTCAACTTTTTTTCTTGTAAGAAACAATTCTCTTGTCTTAAGTTAAATCAATCAAATCTTGTTTGAATTTACTGTGTGTGTTAAAATGATGTCATGGGTGTGTGTTAAAATGATGTTATGGCCGGATGTTACATGGTTCATTTCAACAGCTTTCTCAGTTTGTATAAGATCAACATCTAGAAGTGAAAATATAAAGAAGTCAAGTCTGACATATGCACAACATTTAGCGAATCTGATTGAAAATGGTGGATATAGCCTTCAGTTGTGACATGTTCTATTAAATTGACTTAATATTCCTTCTATAAAGCAATTAATATTAAATGAGTGCACTAGTATCTAACTATGTAGAATCAAATATAGATAAGCGTTTTGGTTTCGAAAATTTGATGGTTTCATCTGATTGTGTAACCAATCAGTCCTTCCATCCAGTACTCACAAGCGGGGGAGGGGGTGGGGTGCTGGGAAACCAGTCACAGATCATGCAACAGTTAACTAGCCGTACTGCTTGTATATATCCATGAACAGAAAGAGACTGTAGGTTAAATTAGATAAAATGCTCTCTCCATTGCAGGCGCCAGCTGGAAAGTCGGAAGAGGAAGTGCGAGCCTCGTGAGAGATAAAGCACAAGAAGACTTCAAGTAAGTATTACTTTCATGCATTCTAAATACTGCAGCTTATCCCTATACTTAACGTATCATGTGCATTATAACTATCTGTTAAAAACAAATAATAACATTTTGTTTCAATAATTGTGGTAACCTGTGACATCATAGTGGCCTTGTTATGGGGTGTGGAAGACTTCTAGTTTCAGTCTCATATTGAAATACGGGTATTCCGAGTTCCGCCAGTCCCCCAAGAAAGACTGAGGCGAAGACGCAGCTCACCAGCTCACAGCTACAGCTTCTATGCCGGAAGGTTAGGGAAAATGGTGACCACACAATCCAATCACATCATCCAGGAAATGGTATTTTATCTCATACTAAATATTTGCTAGGACAATTTCACTATGATCTACATTGGAAACAGTTGCATGGCAACAATGCTAGCAAATCTGGTCATCAGGAGGTTATAGGTTTGTTTGTTTGTTGTTGTTTTACGTCCAAGCAACATCTAAGGTCATATCAGGACGGGTACCGACTTGTGACAGTGCGCACTCATGGCGACTTTATAGTGCTGCCCCACTGGAAGACCAGGCCACCAGCACCATGACCTGATATCCCACTCACTCACATTATCCTGACACTGAGCCAACCAGTCCTTGGCCTATCCTAATAATGCCTAGTGCCAGGCTCGGAAGCGACAAGTATAAATTTTTAAGTCATTGGTTTGACTCGACCAGGGTTCGAACCCACGATTTACCAACAAGGGAGACGGACGCTCTAACTCATTCGGCCATCCGGTCTGGTGAGGTTATAGGTGCGAAGTCAGCTTAAATTATAGCCTAATATAGGGTCTGTACTGAAGGAAAGGGTGGGCGAGGCTTCAACCCCAACTTCCCAAGAGACCACAGGAGCTTGAAATACGTGCATTGGGAAAAGGCACTCTGCGTCAATCTATTTAAATCGAAACAGAAACAACCGCAGCAATTTTAATTAAAGAAAGAGCTTGGTAAATTAAACAAAGATATCTTTGAAATAATTTGAGTTTTCAGGTTAATATTATAATCAAGCGACTTCTTTCTGTGGTATGTTATGTCTGTCTTCATATTCCAAGTTTAATAGTGCTACCTCAATTAGCAACTATTTATATAAATAAGCGTCATTATATTAATGCCTGAAAACCAGTTAGCCACTAGTGAGAAATTATATAATCAGACGAATAAATAGAAACCTGAATACTTTCAGGCCTCAATACTCATATTCAACAATAACTGCTGTACCCTATGACTTGTTTTCTATCTCCAGAAATCTACCTATTGGATAAGAACAACTAAGTAATTATGTTAGTACAGTATGATGTTGCCAGTGGTTGTGAAGCTTCTGTTATGTTGTTATAGAGTAGTTGTAGAATATATGTTGCAACTTTAATTTGGATATGATTATGTTCGACGGTGAATTATTTAACCTGATTTTATATCGTTGTTTCATAAGATCAAGCGTTAAAATTGATTATGTTTTCGTTATACGTTTTAACTGTGCATGTTATTCGTAACATTGGTAATTTACGGGGTGCAGAATCGCCTAAACAATACGGCACAGGTGGCACCACCTAGCCTTCAGAACCCGAAATGACCTGGCGGCCGCCGCGCACGACATCTAGCGGATTAACCCGAGTAACTCCACCAACTGCCATCAGGGCCCGCTGACTCGACCTGACCAGACTTTTAATTTCCCGCCAAACGGTCACGTAATCAACCTCCTCCTGGTTCAAACCATCACAACCGTCCCTGTCGCAGTCAACAGAACACTGATCTAATTTCCCCCACCCACCCAGATCACTGATAAAGTAGATAGCGAGTAGGCTTGAGGGTTTGGGTCCCGCCCGCCAGTTGACCTGTGAATGACAATAACGCCTGACCTGATTACATGTAGATTTGAACATAATGACTGATTGGTAACTTACCTGAAATGACCACCTAGACTGAAAGTACTGACCCCTCTCTGCTTCTGAATAAAGATTAATCACTATCACATCATAACTCCGCCTTCGTAAATTATCTGTAAGATCAAGCGTTATAATTGATGATGTGTTCGTTATATGTTTTAATTATCTGTAAGATCAAGCATTATAATTAATTATGTGTTCGTTATACGTTTTAATTATCTGTAAGGTCAAGCATCATAATTGATTATGTGTTTGTTATGCGTTTTAATTATCTGTAAGATCAAGCATTATAATTAATTATGTGTTCGTTATACCTTTTAATTAGCTGTAAGATCAAGCGTTATAATTGATGATGTGTTTGTTATACGTTTTAATTGGCTGTAAGATCAAGCATTATAATTGATGATGTGTTCGTTATGCATTTTAATTAGCTGTTTCTTTTCAGTTTAAAGGTCATATTTCTTCGGTTGTTCATTTCCAGATGTGTGCTGCCATATATATGACACGTCTATCAAAGTATCATAGCTAGCCATAGTAGGTCTGCTATTGGTTATTATAAGTGCATCATTTCTTCGGATAATGCTTGGTGCTTTTTGAATATAGTTGGTGCTCTACTGTAGGTGAATGCCATAAGTTTTAGGCGTGACTCTCTTGTAATGGCTAGTTCGCTGTTTTAGTTTATTTATTAATGTGAGCCTTGCACTATCCCAAAGCTACTTTCTCTTTCAGACGAGGTGGTGTTGTTTCCTTTAGTTTTCTGTTTGCGATTGTAAGTCGTTTGCCCATTGTAAGATTTTACTTCTTATACCAATCCAGTCTTTAGCATTTTTTATATATTAATATTAATATATAATACAGTGTCAAATATGCCATCCATCAATTTTGTAATTGTTTTTACTGTTGAGTGGTATTTTCGGAAGCCTCCTTGCCTTTTCTTTACTATATTATGCTTTTCAAGGTGTTGGTTCATGTGTTTGTGGAAGATCTCTTCTAGCATCTTGCCTGGGCTTTGGCATGCTTGTCCCCTGATTTAAATATGTGTTCGCCCTCCCTCCCACCTTCCCTCCACCCACCTTCCCTCTCCCTCCTTTCCTCCCATCACCCTTCCCTGCATCCCCCTCCCTCCAACTTTCCTCCCTCTCTCCCACCTTCTGTCCCTGCCTCCCCCTCCTTTACACCATGCCCTCCCTATCAACTTCCCGCTCCCCCCCCCACCTTCTGTCCCTGCCTCCCTCTTCTTTACACCTTCCCACTCCCTCCCACCTACTGGCCTTGCCTCCCTCTCCTTTACACCTTGCCCCTCCCTATCACCTTCCCACTCCCTCCCACCTTCTGTCTCTGTCTCCCCCTCCTTTACACCCAGCCCTCCCTATCACCTTACCGCTCCCCCCCACACATGCTGTCCCAGCCTCCCCTTCCTTTACTCCTTGCCCCTCCCTATCACCTTACCGCTCACCCCCACCTTCTGTCCCTACCTCGCCCTTCTTTACACCTTCCCACTCCCTCCCACCTACTGTCCCTGCCTCCCTCTCCTTTACACCTTGTCCCTCCCTATCACCTTCCCACTCCCTCCTACCTGCTGTCTCTGCCTCCCTCTCCTTTACACCTTGCCCCTCCCTATCACCTTCCCACTCCCTCCTACCTGCTGTCTCTGCCTCCCCCTTCTTTACACCTTGCCCCTCCCTATCACCTTCCCACTCCCTCCTACCTTCTGTCTCTGCCTCCCTCTCCTTTACACCTTGCCCCTCCCTATCACCTTCCCACTCCCTCCCACCTACGGACCCTGCCTCCCCCTTCTTTACACCTTGCCCCTCCCTATCACCTTCCCACTCCCTCCCACCTTCTGTCTCTGCCTCCCTCTCCTTTACACCTTGCCCCTCCCTATCACCTTCCCACTCCCTCCCACCTTCTGTCTCTGCCTCCCTCTCCTTTACACCTTGCCCCTCCCTATCACCTTCCCACTCCCTCCCACCTTCTGTCTCTGCCTCCCCCTCCTTTACACCTTTCCCCTCCCTATCACCTTACCGCTCCCCCCCCCACCACATGCTGTCAGCCTCCCCCTCCTTTACACCTTGCCCCTCCCTATCACCTTCCCACTCCCTCCCACCTTCTCTGCCTCCCCCTCCCCCCACATTCCACTCTCATCTCATAACTCCATGGTATTAATAAGAGATCCACATGTATTTATCATCTCGTTCCCTCACCCACAGTCTGCCGCTTTCTAGCAAGACTGGATTTCAGCCCATGAGCAACACTCCAAGATGGGCCACAGACTGCGTCCCTCCTTACAAGGCCGCCACCACCTCCGACAATGATGGGCCACAGCTTTCCACCATCCAAGTAGAGAAATCTGCTGTAGATTTACACCACACTGGCAGCAACATCTCTAGCGGCTGCGACACGCTAGAAATAAGAGCTTTCCCGCCTAAAAGACCAAGCAGTTTCCACAATACCAAGAACGACGGCTCTAGGCAGCTGCCAACAATAAATCCTGATGATGAACAGGCCAAGTTTGGACCCAACAAGGCTGCCACCGTCGCCTCCGACAATGAGCGCATAGTGTTTCCAGCCCTTCGAGTCGAGAGATCCGTGTCCCCGCCAATAAGGCGCAAGAATGGCAGTATGAATCTACTGCAAGTGGGACATTGTTCCCGCATTGATTCTCAAAGAGGCCGTCTAAATAGTCCGATTGATCCGCGCGCCCTGCTGGCAAAGCACAGCAGTCAGCTTTGCACCAATGGCATAAAAAACCCACATGAGCCTGCTGATGAATGGGCCAAGTCGGGACCTGACAAGGCTGCCACCACCGCCTCCGACAATGAGCGCCTAGTGTTTCCAGCCCTTCAAGTCGAGACATCCGTTTCCCCGCCAATAAGGCGCAAGAATGGCGTCATTAATCTACTGCAACTGCAGCCTCAGCCCCCGATTGATTCTCACAGACGCCGCCTAAATAGTCCGATTAATCCGCGCACCCTGCTGGCAAGGCACAGCAGTCAGCTTTGCACCAATGGCAGAAAAAACCCACATGAGCCTGCTGATGAATGGGCCAAGTCGGGACCTGACAAGGCTTCCACCACCGCCTCCGACAATGAGCTCCTAGTGTTTCCAGCCCTTCAAGTCGAGACATCCGTGTCCCCGCCAATAAGGCCCAAGAATGGTGTCATTAATCGAATGCAACTGCAACCTCATCCCCCCATTGATTCTCACAGACACCGCCTAAATAGTCCGATTAATCCGCGCACCCTGATGGCAAGGCACAGCAGTCAGCTTTGCACCAATGGCAGAAAAAACCCACATGAGCCTGCTGATGAATGGGCCAAGTCGGGACCTGACAACGCTGCCACCACCGCCTCTGACAATGAGCGCCTAGTGTTTCCAGCCCTTCAAGTCGAGACATCCGTGTCCCCGCCAATAAGGCGCAAGAATGGCGTCATTAATCTACTGCAACTGCAACCTCAGCCCCCCATTGATTCTCAGAGACGCCGCCTAAATAGTCCGATTGATCCACGCGCCCTGATGGCAAGGCACAGCAGTCAGCTTTGCACCAATGGCAGAAAAAACCTACATGAGCCTGCTGATGAATGGGCCAACTCGGGACCTGACAAGGCTGCCACCACCGCCTCCGACAATGAGCGCCTAGTATTTCCAGCCCTTCAAGTCGAGACATCCGTTTCCCCGCCAATAAGGCCCAAGAATGGCGTCATTAATCTACTAAAACTGCAACCTCATCCCCCCATTGATTCTCACAGACGCCGCCTAAATAGTCCGATTGATCCGCGCGCCCTGATGGCAAGGCACAGCAGTCAGCTTTGCACCAATGGCAGAAAAAACCCACATGAGCCTGCTGATGAATGGGCCAAGTCGGGACCTGACAAGGCTTCCACCACCGCCTCCGACAATGAGCTCCTAGTGTTTCCACTCCTTCAAGTCAGTAGATCCATGTCCCCGCCAATAAGGCGCAAGAATCAGGCCATCATGGAGAGACATGTCTCTATTAATCTATCGCTGCTCGAAGATCGTCCACGCATTGATTCTCACAGAGGCCGCCAAAATAGTCCGATTGATCCACGCACCCTGCTGGCAAAGCACAGCAGTCAGCTTTGCACAAATGGCATAAGAAAAACACCTGAGCCTGATGATGAATGGGCCAAATCGAGACCTGCCAAGGTGGACACTACCACCTCCGACAATGAGGTCCTAGTGTCGCCTGTGATTCAAGTTGAGACATCAGCGTCCATCCCAATGTGGAAAAACATTGGCCATATCAAAAAGAGACGAGTCTCAATGAATTTGCCACCCCTCGAACCCCGTCCCCGCATTGATTCACTCAGACGACGGCTAAATAGCCCATTTGATGCGCGCACCCTGCTGGCAAATGCTCCACTAGAGATTGATGACAAGTGGGTCAAGTTGGGAAAGCGGGGAAATCTCCTCGCTCCAATCATCGGACCGGAACATGATGGGTGGACCCGGGCAGGACCTTCACCGATGAATGACGTCCAGAATACCACCAGTCTGGGTGATCTCAAAGAGCTCTGCAAGCATAACAGTCAGCTTTCACCGCTTGTAAATGATGATGATTGGAGCAGTGGATGCATCCAGTCTCCCATCCAGGCTCCCATCGAGGACCCCATCCAGTCTCCCATCCAGGCTCCCATCGAGGATCCGATCCATTCTCCCATCCAGGCTCCCATCCAGCGCACAAAGATCGGACGTCGCCTGCCCCCACTCAACGTTGATTGCGTTATCCCTGATGACGGCCTCGCCCGGAAACTAGGAATCTTCGACAACGACCCGCTGCTGGTCCGTAAGAAGACTCCTCACGACAGCCAGAGCATCGGCACCCTGCGCAAGGATGGCAGGAAGTCGGCAGGCCACAGACGGGGCAGTGGGTCCAAGGACGCGGCAGACGGCAGCCCGCCGCCTGCTGCCTCCACACACCATTATTAAAGTAACTATTTCTTTATTGTCTACTCATTCATCTACTTTTTTTTGCTTGATTCTAATAATTCTAATTATAAAAAATAACGCTTTCACCGGGGGTTTTTATAATTAGAATTATTAGACGGGGTCCCTATTCAAGGCGGGGCAATGCAAGTGAATACATATTTTTATAATTAGAATTATTAGACAGGGTCCCTATTCCAGGCGGAGCAGGGTATCCCGTACGCCTCGCGGGTATAGGGTGTGCGGGGGTCGGCATGGGTGGATCTGGGTTGTGTGGCGGCGGGGCGGGCGGGGGCGCGGGTGGCAAGGGGCGGTGATCACATCCATGCGCACTGAGTTAATGGCGACTGGGTCGAGCCACCCATCCGGTAGCCGTCCGTCGGCGATCCAGGCGAATATGGTCTCGGAATATCGCCATACGGTCGGCCAGGGATGGGTGACACAGTCTCTCAGGACGGTCATGTTGTGTTGAAGGAGTCCGAGGGGAAGGCCGGGTGCAACTCCAGCATGCATAGGGCGAGGTTGTATTCCTCCATGGTAGCCTCGGCGCGCTTTAGGGCCTTCCCCTCGGCGCCCCTCTCGATGAGGTCATGAGGGAAAAGGTATCCGGAGGGTATACCTTTTCGGCGTCCGGTGTCGGGGGCAGTCGGGGGCGGGGTGGGCAGCAGCCGGGAGGCGAGCCGCGGAGGCGGCCTGCTGGGTGGTGTAGAGACTGCGCCTCGTGTAGCGCTGGTAGGTGGGGTGGACATCCTGGGCCGGGGTCGCGGGGGTGGGGAGGAGGCGCGGGTGTGCGGGCAGGTATGCGGGCGCCCCTCCGTCCCCGGCGAGTTCTTGTAGGAGGTCGGCGAGGCGATCCGTGATGGAGGCAGGCGCGGGGGCCGGCGCCCAAGGTGGGGCGAGGGCGATGGACTCCACGAGAGCCGTGAGGCGGTCCAGGGTCTGCATTGCCGCAGCCTGGGCGTCCATGCGGGCGTCCACCGCGGTAGCCCAGGAGGTAGCCTCCGACTGGAGGCTGGGGGCAGTTGAGGTCGCGGAGGCGGCATCGTGTGAGGCGGCGGAGGCGCTCCTGCCTCGGCGTGCTCCTCGGCGGCCCGGGGGGGCGACCTCGGGGTCGCGATCCGGCTGGCATGATGAGGCGCGCGTGAAGCATAGGTGGCGCAGCCTGGAGGCGTGGAGGCGAGGAAGTCAGAGCCAAAGGAAAATGGTGCGATCAGGCAGGGCGGGGGCGAGTGGCTTAGGAGCATGGAAGCGGCCAGTTATAAAGCCCAGGAGAGAGAGGGTGGGGGGGGGGTTACGTAATAGCGCAACGATTAGGGAAGGAGGGCGAGAGGGAGGGGGGGGGGGGTCCTCCTCCCCCGCCACGAATCACAGGCAATGCAAGCATTACGACCAATGTTATTTACATTTATGTATTTACTTTATTCATTTTTACTTTGCCTAATTAGTTATTTAATGTTGTTATGTATATATATTTATCACTTTATTTACCAATTTACCTTTACGGCAGTAATGAGATTGAATCCAGTTACAGTTAACAGTTAGTTATAGTTAATATGTATATATATATAGTTATCACTTTGTTTACCAATTTACCTTTACGGCAGTAATGAGATTGAATCTAGTTATAGTAAACAGCTCTGGTAGCCTATACTAAATATATATACTAAATATATATACTAAATATATATTCTAAATATATATACTAAATATATATACTAAATATATATACTAAATATATACATATATATATTTTATAATTAATAGTAACGGTCATGTATTTTATATATAAATAAGTCGAATAATTGAGCATTGTTTGTTTTTAATCATAACAAAACTAATTGTCCGAATTGTCTGCTAATATTAACAATGAGTTCTTTGTTTGATTCCTACCAGGGGGGAAGGCGGGTGGGGAGTGGTAAAATTAACACCATCTAGAAGAAACACCATCTATGGAGCGCAAGAACCAGTAACATCACAAAGGATTCTACGACATTTACCACCCGAAAATTGACATCCGATTATTAACACCAAATGCTTTTCCAACCTGCAAATCAAGGGCGTCAAATGTGACAACACCACACATATCGAATTGAATCCATGTTTGAAATTGTCGACCGTTGAATACCATCTTATGTTAAAGTTATGACATGGAAGAGAAAAGAAAGTCTCCACTTACTCCCGAAGATAACACCAGGCAGTCGCCAAATTTACATCAAAGCCCCCCCTCACTCGCCTTCCCCACCAATTTTTTATCAATTTTTAAAATTTTCTATTTAAATAATTAAATAAACCAACTATCTTAAACCATATTGGCTGTGTTTAGCTTGTTTATTTAGGTTTTACGTCTTGTCACCATCTATACCTATGGTCATAACCAAGATGGGTACTGATTTGTGACAATGCCTGCTCATGGTGATATTATAGTGCTGCCCCACAGGAAGACCAGGCCCTCGGCACCATAACCCGATATCCTACTTAAAGTTGCATAGTCCAATAAAAACATCAAATTTTCAAAATCAAAACACTCATCTAGGCTTAATTCTACATATTCACCTTAGATACTGGTGCACTTATTAAGCATTTTTTTGCAGCGTAGAAAGTCATAAGTCAATTTAGTAGAATGTATTCCTACTGAAGTCTATGGTGCCAGAGTTTTGGCATGCTTGCCAAAATTAATTTGGGATGTTTTGATGTTAAATATCCACAAAGTAGCCATTTAAAAATAAAAGTTACTTCAAACTAAACTACAGTAGACTATAATGATTAGCATAATGTATTTATCTCAGAAAATTGCAGAAATTCAAGAGCATAGGACTTTGCAACTTTAACTCAATCATATTCTGATCATTATCGCCAGGCTGGGTAGTGACAAGTATCAATTTTTTTAAGTCATTAGTTTGACTCGGCCAGAGTTCGAACACACAACCTCTCGTATCCTCGCATGGGAAGACAGCCAGCGTTCTTGGCGATTTGGTAATCCAATCCAGTAGCAGTGTTTGGCAATTTGTTGATTCATACAATCATAGCCTACATGCTAATGCAATCTCGCTAACTTTTCTTGCTACCTCTCATGCTATCCCATATAATATCCATCGAAGACTAGCCATGTGATACTACTTACTAAGCTTAATGGTGCTGGGCAGTTCAGTCCTTACCTAAAGGGTATTTTGGGGCGCTTTACTTGAGGGTAACACCAGTTGATTAAACGGGGGATTTCAAGTGTGGACAATTTGCCGAGCCTCATTCCTCTGCTCCTTGCCTTATTCTAAAAATGCTGAAATAAGGCTAGTCAACGACAAGTATAACTTTATAAGGGATTGGTTTGACTCTGCCAAAGTTCAAACCTGAGATTCTAATCTCGCGACCTGCGAGATACCATTCCGCCAGTTTCAGCTTAGGCCAGTTGGGATAAGAAACAACAATGGAGTAGAAAGTAGTGCCTTTCTTCCTTCAATTAACAAATTTAATGAAAAAAAATTATTACAAATCTTATATGTCTAACTAATAACAATAGTATAATAAAGGTGCAATAAATAATTATCATCATCTTTCCACCGTGACTGTTATAGGACACCTATCACAGATTGATATCAAACTACAGTAAAACCTCTCTAAATCGACCGACTTTAAGTCGACCATTTAGGGATGTGGTCGGTTTAGGGAGTTAGAATATGGTTAAAATGGTATTGTTGGGACCCAAATAAAGCGATCGATATAGGTGGTCGGTTTGAGAGGGTTTACTGTACAGTACAACCTCTCTAAATCGACCAACCTAGGACCGACTTTAAGTGGTCCATTTAGAGAGGTGGTCGGTTTAGGGAGTTAGAATATAGTTACAGTGGTATTGTTGGGACCCAAATAAAACGATCGATATAGGTGGTCGGTTTAATAGGTTTTAATGTACAGTGAAACATCTCTAAATCGACCAACCTAGCACCGACTTTAAGTGGTCCATTTAGGCAGCTGGGAGGTTTAGGGAGGTTTTGTTATAATTACAATGGTACTGTAATGGCCCACGGCCCTCCGACTCTCTCACTCACACGGAAGAACACCAAGATTCAATCAAGTGTACGCTTCACCCTTGGTTTATTGAACCATCTGCTCTTCACGGCGTCAGTAGTTGTCTGACCCGCCCCCTGACTCGCCAGATCCCACATCGACTCTATAGGTGTGTGTGGGGGGGTGGGTCAACCACACACAGTAGAGGTCAGCCCGGCTAGGGTCTGACCGGTGGTGACCCGTGCCGCCATCTAGCGCAGTGTAGTGGTACTGCGCTGATGGCGTCGTAGTCTCCGCTGCTACCGCGTGATAGTAGAGCTCATGTTCAGACTACTACACTGCCCCCCTTAGAGTCTCAACGGTTGCAGACTGCAAACCGATGAGAATCGAGAAATGATAGAAGTCAACATGAGAACTAACTTGAAAGGGAGAGAAGCCTTACAAAGCTATGTATCCTTATGCGCAATTCCTAGACCTGCCTGCAGCGAATAGCAATGTGTTTCTAGCTAGCTGCAAGGCAAACATGTCATCAATCTAGGTGAAGAAAGAGTCTTTAAATGAGTCGCACAAAAACGACCTCTCCCAGCCTCTATGTAGTTGGTGTATAGAATGTTTTTTGCTGGGAGAGAATTCATACCCCACAAGTGGAACCCCCTTGACAGAAGAAAGCAGGGAACTGCTCAGTCCGCCCCCCACTGCCCCCCATCTCAGGAGAACCGTTAGCGGGGTGCTCTTCCTTCCGCGCGGAGCGGCTCCTCTTGGAGCTTCCTCAGTCCGTCCTCCTTGTGCCCGCATCGCCTGGCCAGTAGATCACAGACGGTATCACACCGCGGACACGCCACGCCACCGCACCCAGGACCCGTCACGCTCGGTGACCCGCTCCGGTGCAGAGTGCATGAAAGTAGAAGGGCGGTGTTACTTATAACAATTGAGAAAGTCTCCGCAGATACAACGTTCGATATGCAATACATTTCATAAGAAGCACTGGGTGCCAGCAAGAACCCGGCCTCCTACAAAGTAAATTACACCCATGTGCATCCTCAACTGATCAAACAGGAGCCGATGCACACGCCGTCTTTCATGTTCTGCCAGAAGCGCTTACTTTAGTAGTAATTTTAATTTACAGAATGCAGTTTCAAAACAAGAGCCAGGGCGACACTGCATAGGAAAATCTTTTAGTGTGAAATGTACAGTGTCAACCCACCAACTCCCACACCATTGACCACCTCGTTCCACCGAGATAAATTTAGACGATAATGTTTCCTAATAGTGTGGAAAAAGGAAGTCAAAACGGGGTGAAAATTGAGGAATATAAGAAAATAATTAAATGTGTATAATAAAATTATTTCCAACTCCCACTGCAAAAAAACCCGCAGAACACAAGAAGCTAGGTCCTCCAATCGGGAGAAACTAAGCTCTTCACCACAACATATCACATCAACAATCGTACTGAAAAAAAACATATTTATATTAAAGCAGTACGATATGCTAATTACATCGTGGCTATCAATGTAAAAAAACCATTAAATATATATATCATATTCACAAACATGCATATATACAAGGCGGTATCCACCCCCATCAGGGAGATGAAATATCAAAAATTGTCTATTTATTATTAACGTATTATATATATATTAATAAAAAAACTAAAAATTAATCACCGCCACAGGGGTGCTGGTCTTTCAATTACCCCCGCGTGACACCCAAAATCCCTCGGACAGGGCATACACCGACTGCCTGCCCAAGCAGTCAGCCACTGTTAACCTTAACTGCCACCTGTCATCTGATTGTCACGTTCAATCCAGAATCCCTCGGACGAGAGAGATCAACAGCTAACCGCTTTACCAGTCCACTATTGCTCATCACCCCGCCACCTGTCATCTGAATTTTTCCGACGAGACGTCCAAAATCCCTCGACCAGGAGAGAGCGACACCTAGCCGCGCGAGCAACTAGTCATCGCTCACCCTCCCGCTACCTGTCATCTGGACATCTCCGTCTACATCAAGGGGGGCACTCGCTGCGCGGCTGAGCAGGGTCCGATGCGCCGTAGCAGCAGCCGACACCAAACTAGCCGGCAGCCCGTGCAGCCGATCCTCAATGCTGAAGCTAGTTAAGTCTAAGGATCTAAGTGATCCATCCCAGCTTCTGAAGTCTCGGCGGAAAGCGGCATGAAAGGCCATATCGATATCATTTATGACCTCAGCCTGCTGAGCCCTCTGCTCGCGCGATGCCTCCAACTTGCGCTCGACAACCTTTTTGTCCTCGACCACACAGTCAAAGTCCGCACCGCGCCTACCCTCAGCCTGGCGTACCAGAGTATCCTGAGTCTGCGCCACAACCGCGTCAAAGCCCTCAATGAAGGCTTTGACCAGGCCGTTGACTGACTCAGTGATCTTTGACATCACGTCCGAACGATTCGCCTCGCAGAGCCGCTGCGTTATGCCGTCCAGCGCGAGTACAATACCGTGGTCAGCTACCGGAGGCATCGCTGCCACCGGCCGCACGACCACAGGACTCACAGCAGGACAGGCAACCACCGCAGCAGTCCCTACCGGCTCCATCATCTGGCTCCCTGACCCCGCCAACTGAGAGGCGGATCCCGCAGCGGCCGTCACCCGACGCCGCGGAACCTGACCCAATGACACCGGCTGAGAAACCGATGCCACTTGGACTGTCGCCGCCGGAGCCGGACCACGTGCCACCACCGCACTTAACGTGTCGGGTGGCTGCACCGCTGCCAACTTCCTGCGCTTACGACGCCGCCCTTTACCACCCTCCTCCACTCCAGCCCCGGCTGTGACTGGCAACTCAGGCCAATCCTTCACGTCCCGAGCTGACGATGGAGGTGACGGCGGTGGAGGTGGAGGTGGAGAGGCCGACCTGTCTGACCCCTGATTCCGCTCCAGATTGATAGCAGACCTACCATGAAGCGATACCAGAGACGAGGTGCGCTTCCCTCTCCCCTTACCCCGGCCGACCTTCGATTGCCGCCCAGAGTCTACTGCGCCACCTACCGCGCCCGGCTGCAGTACCTCCCTCTTTCGAGCCACCGCCCACGACCTCTTCCCCGTCTCGCCGAAGATGCCCCGCGACCGGATATAAACCGTTCGCGACGCAGCTCCGCCGACCCTCTGTCATAGAGGTGCAAGGCGATCAACCTGTGCTGCCGTGGCAACGCAAGCGTCTCCTTGCCTAGGTAGAAGTCTGGGCTCTGCTTATTTGTGAAGGTCCCTGCGCGCCGTGACTTGGAGTCAGGATTCCACTGAATCTCACTGAGCCCCGCCACTACGTCGTCCATCATCCGACCGTGGCCCTCCATGAGGTGCGTGATCATCACACCGCGGCGCCTCGTTGCGAAGTATTGTCCAGTCGTTTTAAACGAAGGACACCCCTCACAACCTGTCACCGCGTTGAATGGATGCACACATCTCCATAGAGGCGCGGTGTGCAAATGCTCCTCACAAATATGACGAGCCACCGCAGAAACAGCTTGGGGAATCGCCTATGTCCGACTCGGTGCACCGACTCGGTGCACCTCACAGAACAGGCAAGCCTGTCCCGGACGGAACACCCTTCGAACATAGCCGAGACACGCCAGTTCCTGTTTCGTGTAGCCCTCCCGCTCCGCTGGAAAGGATAGCGAGCGGTACAACAAGTTCACCCACTGGCTATACCACCTCAACGGAGTGACTGGCTCACTCTCGGGCTCTGCCCAGCCCTCATCGTCGGAGACCTCATACTCCCCGTCGACATCATAAGGCCGGACAATCTGCCTATACCCCCTCTGCCACGTTGCATAGTCCCTCAGACTACGTGGCTCGTCAAATGGATCGTGCCAAAGTCGCGACAGAGACGACGCCGTCAAGCCCGCCACGTTCCCAGCAAGAAAACGCGCCAGCTTAACGGGCCCCCCCCTACGCGACCGGACAATCCACTCGGACGTTGGAAGCGGGTCCTCGGCAATCTCATACCCGAGCTCAACCCCAAACTGACCGTGATTACGCCAACAGGCGATCATGGACGCTACTCGCCCAGTCGCAGTTCCAGTCACTCCTCCCGATGCCCCAGGTTGTTCCGATGGAACAACCCCGGCAGCAGAGGCGACCGACTCCGACGAGCATTCGCGACCCGACCCACCTGAGGCCGGAGTCACCACGACGTCTAGGTCTATTGGTACGTCCCGCAGTGATCCATCGCTATTCCGATAACGATAATCCTGCGATCCGTACGACACCTTAGGCGATATCTCCGCCTTCTTCTCCACAGGCTGAGAACCAGTGTCACGCAGTATGGAAGCCTTTGCTTTCCGCACCGCAGTTCTCACCTGCGCCTCCGATAGGGCTACGGAACCTGTGGAAGGGGTAGGAGGCCTTGGCTGCTCACCGCCCACAACCGGGGTAGATAACACCGGGTCTACGTCCATCGCACCCCCAGAACCTCCCCCTGCTATCCGTCCGCTGTCATGAGGAGCCAGAACCAGCTGCCCAGAGGCGCTAGTCCCTACTACCCCAGAGCTCACGGGCGTATTCGCAAGAGGTCGGCCAGCAACCGCGGCTGGTGATGCCACCTGGTGTGAACCAAGCGGACCACCGCCGAGAGACTGGGCCACCCCCCCATCAGCTGGGCTAAGGGAGAATGGATCCGTACGGGATGAACACGCCAACCCGACTGTCATCGCCTGCTCGGCCTGCCACGCTCGAAAGCGTGCCAGCTCGTCAGTGCTAACCGTCGTCCGATCAGCCACTACCCTAGAGGACACGCGATGCGGTGTCAACAGCACCTCAGGAGAGCGCAGCGACAGGCCAGCAACCCCTAATGGAGAAACTGACCCGACATCTGCACCTCTCCGAGGACCTCTGGACACCGTCAACACGGGCGACAGCAGCGGGCTAGACAGCGATGGAGACATTGCTAAGGCAACCGTCCCACCGCCTAAAGGTCTAATCGTGCCTAAACACGATACATCCCCGCTGTCGCTACCCTCAACCTCTGCAAAGAGACGATCGAGGGAAGTGTCAGCCTCGGTCTCCCGTAAAGGGGGCCGGGCGAAGCTAACTCATCGTCGGCCATGATAGAAACACGACGAACTGCGCAGGCAGCTCAGCCGTGTCTCCCTCACTACCGACGATCGCCGCACACGCTGTGTCAGGTCTGTGCGCCTGAACGCACAGACAAACACAGTCGTGGCCGGCCTTGCTACACTCTATGTACAAATGGACAACTTAACAACAATACAGAGTATGCGTGAGATGGGTAACTGTATAGGAACAAAAACACCCACCTCGTCCGCCGGCAGCCGGTAGAGTGAATAACCCCCCCTGCTCCCTCGCAGTACTGCAAAGTCCAGCCGACGAACCAAGCAGAGAGTGCTCACCTCACTCGCGAAACACCAGGTTCGCCACCGGTACACCCAGCGTGACCCACATAGGAACCAATCACATCACCCGACGGCGGCACTCCCCCGGCCCCGCAGTACCGCTGACGTCACCGCACCACGTGGCCCGCCAGCCATTGCACAATACCGAGCCACCCCCGGCAACAGGTCCCCGCCACCCACGCAGTGCCCACCAACAACCCGCACTGCGTGGCATCAACAACCCCTCGCCCGGTTACACGCACATGCTATAAGTGGCCCCGATACGCCCAACCGCAGAGTAACCAGCTACAAACCCATGCCCGCAGCACACATAAACACTCCCCGCGGCTCCTATAGCCAATACGCAGTAAGCCCCGTCAACTAACCCACGCGTTACATCAGAAATAGCAGATAATCAACACACGGCTTAGGCAGAGGCATTTACGCAGAACAGTAGTAACTGCGCCCATTCATTGGCGCCCCCGGGGCCCCCGGTCTTTCCCCACTACTCTCAAATAACCGCGTAGCAAAGTTTAACTGAACAAAATTACTGCGTTACTCGTTGTGTAACAGGGATCGAAGCACATAATGTAACCCCAACCCCCGGAGACCAAACAACACCAGGGCGGAGTAGCCTAATACCTACTACCCCACCCTATACCAGTTATCTGCGTCATAATGCTAAACGCTCAGATCGCCGCACCGGCGGTGCATCCGAGCCCACATCAGACCCCTGTCCAACTGGTACAAAGTCGCTGTCACTATCCGAGCCACTGCGTACAGAAATAATACTATCGGCATCAGACACTGATCTAGACCGACGCCGACATTTATTTTTCCGCTTATCAGGCCTATGCCGCCTAGGGCGCATAGCCTCCTCCGCAGTAACTGGAAGCCCAGGTACCTTCATCTGACCAACCACATCTATAGTGCCAGCCTCCACCCTCACAGGTGCGGGCTCGTCCCCTACATGTGCATCCAGCCAGGAGGATGGTCCAGCGTTCCTAAACATCTGCTCGGTGTAAAGCTTAAGACGTCTAACGTTAGATTTACGGTATTTACCATCCTTGCCCTTCATAATAACTGTGGTGTCAGAGACAACTTCCGTTATAGTAAAGGGACCATCCCAATTCTTTGCGAGTTTGACCCGAGCTAGCGGCGCATGATACCGCACCACCCGGTCCCCCACTTTGAACTGGGCCACGCAGCAGGCCCGTAGTCAGATTTCTGACGAACCGCTGCCCGACCTAAAGCATCGCGAACTGCGCTATACGCGTGGTGAAAGCAATGCTCCAACCATCTTACAAACACGATCTCACAAGGCCGATCTACTTGACGATTCACCACCCCAAACTGCAGATCAGCTGCTAGTCGTAGCTCCTCCCCAAATAGTAACCTGTTCGGAGTCACACCCGTAGATGCGTGCTCCGTACAGTTATATGCGTGTGCCACAAACTTGACCTGTAAATCCCAATCATCCTGAAAGTCATTCACGGTACAAGCCAACGCAGATATCAACGTCTTATTAAAACGCTCCACCATACCATCCGATTGTGGACAGTACGGGTTCGTACGTGTTTTCTTAACGCCCAACAAGCGCAACATGGACTGGAACAGTGTGGACTCAAATTCCCTCCCTTGATTCGAATGGATCCGCATCGGGGCACCGAATATCAAAATCCAGTTATCCACCAATGCCTGCGCTGCAGTGGGTGCAGTGTGATCTTTTAAGGGGTACACTTGCACGTACTTAGTGTAATAGTCTTGCACTACCATCATCACCACATTCCCCCTAGACGTCGTCTTAAACCCTGACACAAAGTCACACGCTAGACGGCGCCACCGATGCCCAGACAATTCCTGAGTCAACGGTAACTTAGCGATCCCCTCCCCTGGCTTAACCACCTGACATTTATGGCAAGTGCGTACCCAGCGCCTAATATCAGAAGTCATGCCAGGCCAATAGAACCGCCAAGCCAAACGCTTAGTGGAGCGAACACGCCCAAAGTGCGTAGCTGTAGAATGCCCATGACAAAACAACAACACATCATCGCGCAATGCAAATGGCACGACGATCTGCAGGCGACTGCGTAGGTCTTCACCCACTACCTTCCACCTGCAGAGCACCCCCTCACGCAGTTCCAGCAGAGCCCATTGATTCACAATCTTACGAGTCTCCGCATTCTCCACCGCCAGCTCGTCACGCAGAGGTTTCGAGCGGCCCACCTCCAACCACCTGATTATACGCAGTATGGAGGGATCTTGGCGCTGCGCCAAGCGAACTTCCGATAACGTCCAAAGCTCATCATCATCTATATCCGCCAAACGCATCGCAGAAATTGCTGCGAGTACACAATTATGCGCGCCACAGTCCGTGCAATCACCTCGGCCGCACTTCCGCACCGGGATCCTACTCAGACTATCCGCGTTGATATGATCCACCCCTTTTCTGTACACAATATGCTCATTCGTCACACCGTACTCAGATAAAGTGGCCAACCAACGCCCCATCATCCCCCCCGCCTCCTTGAAATTCAACAACCAGCGAAGAGAATGATGATCAGGCCGGATAATAAAATCCGACCCTATCAAGAAATGTTTCCACTTCCTGCTATACACGACGATAGCCATCAACTCCCGCTTCGTCGTGCAATAATTCCGCTGCGCTTTATTAAGTTTATTACTCGCAAAAGACAACGGGACCTCTACCCCATCCTGCACCTGACTTAACACGCCCGAGATTGCAAACCCTGACGCATCAGTGTCCAGAATGAACTGCCCCACCGCTCGCGGATATCGCAGCACCGGGGTCTGAGTAAAGGCACCTTTCAAGCCCAGAAATGCCGCCTCCTGAGCGTCGCCCCACACAAATTTTATCTTTTTCGCGGTAACGACCAAGTCCTACAAAGGAACAGCCAACCGCGCAAAATCAGCAATGAAATCGCGATAATATGACACAAACCCAAGAAATGATCTCACTTCCTTCATATCCTCAGGTCTGGGCCACCCCGCAATTGCAGAGAGCTTTTCCGGGTCCGCCTTAATCCCTTTTGCAGAAACCACCCGCCCCAGGTACTGCGTCTCACGCCTAAAAAGCCGACACTTTGAAGCCTTGAGTTTCAGCCCATAGGAACGTAAACGATCAAACACTGCTTGAAGTCGCTCACGACATTCGGTTAGTGTCCGACCAAAGACAATGATATCATCCAGATACACCAAGCAAATCTTCCACTGAAGACCAGCCAGCATATCCGTCATCATCTTCTCGAACGTGGCTGGAGCATTACAAAGCCCAAACGGCATCACGTTCCACTCGAATAAGCCCAAGTGAGTGCTAAAAGCAGTCTTAGCAATATCCTCCGGATCCATCGCCACCTGATGATACCCAGATTGCAGATCCAGAGTGCAAAACCACTCATTACCCCCTAAACTCTCGAGCGACTCATCTATGCGCGGTAATGGGTAAGCATTTTTCCGCGTCACAGTATTGATTTTTTTGTAGTCAATGCAAAAACGGATAGAACCATCTTTCTTCTTGACTAAATGGACAGGTGAACTCCACGGCGAATCACTACTTCTAATCACCCCACTATCCAGCAGCTTATGCAGCTCCGTCTCAAGTGCCTCTTTCTTCGAATGCACGAAACGCCGATAGGGAATCCTAAAAGCAGCAGACTCACCGACATCAATGCCATGCTTCACCACCTCAGTCCAGCCCAACGTCTCACCAGGCACCGCGAAAACCTGAATATTTCTACCCAGAAAGTCCACAACCTGCGAGCGATCAGACTCATCCACCACCTCACACCCCATAGCCAAAGGTATAAGATGGGTAGGCAAGCTTCCATCAAGGGACTCCGATACCACAGAAGGCGCCACGCACTCCTCCGTCGTACCAAAAGTAACCGTCTCGGTAACCTCCCCCAATGCAGCAACGCCCACTTCCCCTCTACTACTCACAACACTAGAGGGGCAATCAAGCTGCGCCGCCCGCGCGACACGCAGCTCGGGCCAACCACTACCCCAATCACCAGGTAACTGCGAATAGCTGGCCGCCCAACACTGTCTCACGGCAACCCCACCCACTGGGTCAACTGCGCCAACAGCTGACTCAATGACCTCGTTGCCGCAAGCCATGTTTACACCGGAATGTTTGGTCAACCCCGCCCTAGCGTATTCACAATGAACCTCACCAAAGTCAGTAGCCTCACTCAACACCCCGATAGTCGTACCCTTACGTAACCTAACCGCATACCGATTCGGATTAAACAAAGGTACCACTGAGCCAACACTAGCTCCACACTAGCGTATTCTGACCTACTAATCCCAGTTCATGCAATTCTGAGACCATCGGTTCAAACAGGCTCTGGTGATCACCGTCAACCCCTACAGCTGATATTTTAACATCACAGCCGGTCATCGGCGCAATGCGAATATCTTGCGCAACAGCAGACACAGTCTGACTATCGGGACGCAATTCACACTGCACCGTGAGTTGATACGGATATTGAAGATACAAGCTGCCTGCCCGACGCAGTTCACAACCATAATACTCCAAAAATTCCGCACCTAAAATACCATCTTCTGAAATATCGGAAACAGTAGGGGCATAATGAAATATTTTCCCCCCGATCTCCAGAGATAGTATGGCTTGCCCGTACTGCTTGAGTGGTGCACCGGTGACAGTGACAGGCTTCACGCTATTATCGAAAAACACCTTATCACCGTCCAACTTATCGAAGAATTTTCGTCCAACACATGTGACCGCAGCCCCACTGTCTATTAAAAAATACCCGATAGTCCCTCTTGCACACACTCTCACATACCACCGTTTTCCGTCCAAAGTCCAGAAAGTGGAATCCACGAATAAGCGTTTACCACAAGGGTGAGACAGGTCGCACCCCTGACGCTGTACTATAAATTGCATACAGTCGTCCAAAGGCGCGGGAGCCAAAGCAGAAACGCAACGCGCTATATGCTCCATGCCATCCCACAATACCGACTCCACTGGGATAGAATCACCAGGGGCGATCACCGGCGGTCCCGCGCTAGCATCAGACTGCACACCGGCTTCCTTGATAGTTAACACCGCATCCGCTTTGGCGGTATCCGGGCTTGCAAATTGGGTTGGGCCTACGCCCAAATGGTCCAACCCTAGGCGTTTAAATTAGGCTTAGCCTTAACGTCCCTGTCCTTACGGAGACGCGCCAACCTCGCCCGATCAACACCCGAGTTGTCCCTACCCTCGCGATCACCAGCTATCACAGCCTCCTCGAGAGTACGTTTTACTCCAGTACATTGTATAGGCCAATGACCGAAAGCAAAGCAACGACCACATTCGTGATCACGAGCACGCGTATCTTTCTTAGCTACGCGCCTGCGCGCAGATAACCCAGATGAGTTAACCCCACCTGTTGCTACCTGCGCCGCAGATTTCTGCTCCCCTATCATATCGCGCATCCACCCCTGGACCAGCGCCTTAGTGATAGGCGGCGACTGATAACCCCCCCCCGCGCTCGAACGGAAATTGCCACCCTCACGATAGCCACCACCCGACGAACCGCGGAAGGAATTACCACCGCGATAGCTCCCCCCAGAACTCCCCCGAGAGAAACCACCACTGCCACCACGCCGAGGATCACGTGGCGCGTTATACGCAGCCACCTCAACCTCGAACTCACTATCCGACTCATCTGATAGTCGAATAGCCTCCACCGCAGTCGACCGGCCAGCACGCAGTGCCTTGGCGCAGTAATCGTCGACTACTTCAAACATCTCCTCCAGAGATGACTTGCCCGGCCGCCACCGGTCATAGGTGGCACGCTGCTCCCCCGGATCCATGAGTGAGCACACGAAACGCTCGACTATCTTAGTCTCGATCGCACGCTCACTCATCCCCGTATCTCTCGCAGCCTCCCGCCCATCAACCTGCAGCTGCAGACCGTACGCACGGTACGATCCATCACGAGCAGTCTGGACGCGCTTCTTCCACTGATACCAGCGTGCCATGGGGTCCACTGGTCGGAACTTATACGAGATGATGGGAAGCAACTCCCTCATCGTCGTTAACCCATGACGCCTCCACGCGTCCACGCAGTCATGCGCCGGCCCCCCCCTCAACAGAGGCAACAGCTGAATGAGAGCCACCCTCTCATCCCACATGTTAGACCGCATATCCAACGTAAAGTCCCGTCACCAGATATTCCATTCCTGCTTAATACCCGTGAATGGCTTAGGACGCAGCGTCGGAATCCGCGCAGAACCTGCCACAGGATACCTCAAAACATTCTCATCCAGCTCCAAAGTATCCCGATTACACGACTCCCATCCGCCCCCCCCCCAATCGAAGCAGGCTCCCGAATAACATCCATTATCGCAGGATGATTCCGGAACAACCACATCTCTTCCACTGAGTACTGGCGACCCACAGGCAGCCCAGGCAATGACGCAATGGGTACTGCGTCACCACCCAAACCCTCCTGCTCAGGAATTCTCTCTCCCCGTACCTCCTCATGAGTCCTACCCACGTATACGGAATCCTGCACAACCCCTCTCTGATGCTGCACAGAACCTCCTCCCCGAGAACTACCATCCCCAGAAGAGGGCACCAGCTCCTTCGGACCCCCGCCTCCACCACCGCCCCCCTTAGAAGGCGCCGGCAAATGCGGCGAGCTACCCGCGGAAACCGGGCGCGCACTAGGCACTGGATACTGCGTCCCGCGGTCATCTAACCGCGTAGACTCAGTAACTCTCGCACCACTATCCCCAAGCCCCAAACCGCGCTCAAACGCCTGTCTTTCAGCCTGAAAATCTGCGCGCTCACCTGCAAGGATCTCCAGAGCAGAATCCAGACCAGCCCTCTCCGCAGCTAGCAACTGTTCACATCTTCCTGCAACTGAACATTCAGCGCCTCCCGCCTGGAAAAATCCACCGTCTGCTGCATGAAAGCAGCCTCCTGCTCCTCAACCAGCAAACGGTTAGCATTCACCTCCTCCGCGGCGACGCGCCGTGCCGCGGTTAGATCCGCTAAACCGCGCGCGAAGGATTCAGCATTGGAAACTCTCATCTCATCCAACGCCCTCCTCTTCTCTGCCATCCGTTCAAACTGGACCCGCTTCCAAGCTCGCAGACGGCGGACACGCATCACATCCTGACGCTCCGCCTCCGACTGCGATCCCGAAACCGTACAACCCATAACCGAATCATGCTCCGACCCAAATGTCAACGAGTCATCGGCTACGAGCCCTGTCTCCAAAGACGGGAAAACCTCCCTACGACAGGGAATTCGGGGATCACTGCGTCCAGCTCCCATCCCCACAGAACGGACAGCTGAACTCCCCCACGGCGAATACTCCAGCGGCACCTCGCGCATAGAACTCCCGCGTACGCCCCGACCTAAGTCATCGCGATACCCGATCGAACTACTCCCCTCATGTACACCTGCCCCCGAATTAGTATTGATCGACAGAGACCGCATAACATCAAGAGCGAAGCCCCCCTTCACAGCACTCCCCGCAATGCCCCCCACAGTATCATTATCATCAACTGAGAGAACATTTCGCGCCGCAGTCGATGGCGCAACATTACCTAATGCTGCGCCACCGCTATCAGAACGCGTGCTCAACTGCGTACCACCCCCACCACCTTGCATTGCCGCCGGTGTCAACAACGGCGGAATGCCCGGCGGCGGAGTGCCACTCAGCTGCGCTAACTGCGCCCAATAATCATCAACGCCTTCAGCACCCACAGGCGACCGCCCCGGCACCCGTGCGGGAGTGGCTACACCCCCCCCCCACGCACTGACCCCTGGCGGCCGTCCCCTATGACGCCGGCACCTGCACTCATAATGGACGTCTTAACATCAACATTTACCACAGGTGTTACATGAGCGCGGTGCAGTTCACTCACCACAGAAGCGTCCGCGCCCACCGGCAGTCCTACCGCGTCGGGACGCCCTGTACCATCAGTTTGGTACTGGCGCCCACTGCGCAGTTGACCCGCCGTCGCCCCTTCCATAATAAAATATTACGAAGAGACCGTACCTTCGGAGTCCATGGCCCAGGTCCAATACTCACCCCTTACGCAGAAGGTGAGCTGGCTCACGGCACCAATGTAATGGCCCACGGCCCTCCGACTCTCTCACTCACACGGAAGAACACCAAGATTCAATCAAGTGTACGCTTCACCCTTGGTTTATTGAACCATCTGCTCTTCACGGCGTCAGTAGTTGTCTGACCCGCCCCCTGACTCGCCAGATCCCACATCAACTCTATAGGTGTGTGTGGGGGGGGGGGGTCAACCACACGCAGTAGAGGTCAGCCCGGCTAGGGTCTGACCGGTGGTGACCCGTGCCGCCATCTAGCGCAGTGTAATGGTACTGCGCTGATGGCGTCGTAGTCTCCGCTGCTACCGCGTGATAGTAGAGCTCATGTTCAGACTACTACAGTACTGTAAGGGCGATCGTTTGGGACCCAAATAAAGCGATCGATATAGGGGAGTGGTCGATCTGTGGAGGTGGTTGGTTAGAGAGGTTTTACTGTAGTACTGCTCCTAGCCTCGTCACGTTTTATATCAATCTGCGACAGGTTTGTCATGTATTCTTGAGTTAAAGTTGCATAGTCTGATGGTTTTGAATTTCTGTACTTTTTCTGAGATTAATATATTAGACCGATCACTAGTATCTACTTTACATTAGTTCAAAGTTACTCTTATCTTAAATGGTAAACTTTTGAGATATTTTGAGGGCAAACATGGAAAATTAGTTTTGGCACACTTGCCAAAACTCTGATGCCATGGACTTGCAGTAACAAGTTCTGTTAAATTGACTTAGTATTGCCTTCTATGCAGAAACAAATGCTTAATAAGTGCATCACTATCTAAGTTAGATATGTAGAATCAAATCTAAATAATTATTTTGGTTTTGAAAATTTGATGCTTCATCAGACTATGCAGCTTTAACAAACGTTAAGTATATGTTCATCTCACCACCCATTCAACCCATCCACACGACACACACATTCTTTACTTACAAAATGCTCTATTTAATTCACTACGATAATTAGTGGTCTAAGTTTGGAATTTAAATAAAAATAGTAAACATGCACAGAGCATCAGTTAAAACTAGCTTTAAAATAAAGAAAATTATGCAGACATTTAGTATGGATTTTAACTATTGGGAATTGGAGGGCGGGGGGGGGGGGGCAGCCATTGATAATAGAAAAACTTGATATGGGCATAATATATCATAAAGAGACAGATGGTTTTAAAAAAAAAGAATGCACGTGAACACCAACTGTATACCCCTTCCAGCCCCATATCGTGAAATCAGCTTTCATATATAATATACACAAGTTCATTGAATGCAAGGATATATACGTTATTATCGTAATTATATATATTCATACATATATATAATATATATATATATATATCTATAACCATACATATACAACGATTGCAAATGCATGATCAGCTGAAACCATTCCGACGAGTTATGGAATAAAGAATAACTGACGAACACTCGTATAAAGGGAATGTGAAAAACTAATCAAGGGTATGCATGCAAATGTTATGGTTATACGCAGATTGACCATGCACCATCATGGCGGCTTACTGAGAAATGGAATACTGCACAGGTTGAGACAGCAACATAATTCACAACTCGACAGGGGACTACATGAAGTGGCTTTATTACAGGGCCCTCGGGCCACAAGTGTTCAGCATGAGTAGTTACAGAGGTAGTAATTCAATAGAGCTTCAGTCAGCATGTCGAACATCAGTCAATACATGAGAGTTAATCACTTATAGGGGTATTCAGTAAAGTTAGCTAAGTATCTCTGGCATGGAAACCGGAGTATCAGAATCACTATCAGGCAAGGTTCAGTTACCATATCGGGCATCAATCAATGTATCAAGGTTAACTCAGGATTACTCAGTACGGTTAGGTAAGGAATCTAGCATCAAACAAGAGTATCACAATCAGTAATTACAGCATTAGGTCAGGTGAGTAGGGTAAATCAAGTCATATGAATCAATCAAGGGAGGGACAATAAGACAGAATAACAGGTAATAGTAAATCAGGCTCTCTCAACCAGGTGGTGGGAGAGTGGCTGGTTTGCTGGGGAGAAGGCCTTCCGGGGGACGTAAGTATGGATGACCGAGGATTGCCAATTCCCGAGCTCGCGGACGTGGTCGATGCGGGTGCCAGCAAGTGCGCATGCCTGGGCGCCTCCACGGCGGATGCTGTGCAGCGTGAAGGAAGTCGAGTCGGGGTGGTTCGATGTGGCTAGGGCACCCCGGAAGGTGGAGCTGAGAGTGATCGCGGTGAGTGGTGTCCCTCCTGGGAGTATGAAAGCTGGGGCTCCTGGGGAGGTTCGAGTGACATTCTTGTATGCGTGCCACGCCTGAACCGGGCAGCGGCGGGAGCCGGGTATGCGACGGACGATGACCTGGAAGATGTCGGAGGATGACGTTGTTGTAGACCGGACGTGGATTTTGAGTGTACTTCCAGTGTCGATGATGTCGCCCAATGTGAGTGTGTTCCGGATCGTGGGAGCGTCCCATGACTAGAAGTTCCCTTGGTGGAGGATGGTGAAGGACTCTATGAGGAGCACTGCCGTGAGGACCTTGGCAGGAGGGCCGGCCGCACGGAAGTAGTTGATCGCATCGTCGAGGTGCTGGATTGTTATTGCCCACCCCTGTCTGGGGATGTGGATTGATGAGCGTGCGACGACCCTCTTCACAACCGAGACGGGGTAGGTCTTGAATGCCGCCGGGGAGCCTCCCATGAGGCGGACCCACATCCGTGCCCCGCTGATGTAGTTGTAGATCACGGAGGGCGACCTGAGCTCCTCGTTCAGGGAGGCGACCAGGGACATCACATTGAACAGGTCCGGACGCCGAGGGTCGTAACGGTGTTGGTGGGCATGGTGCAGGTAGCGTGCTACCTGGCGCCCTTTGTTGCACCACGTCCCCTGTGCCAGTCCGGCAGTGAAGAGGGCCACCACCCGCCGATGCTCATCTTGTTCGTCGGTACCTGGGAAGAGAAAGGCAAATCTTCCCAGGTTATATGGCGCCCTCAGCGATGTCGTTGTTGTGTCGGACTCAGACGCGTTCTATGCCGAGTTTTGGGCACATCCTTTGTGCTTTTTGTTTTGCGTCCATGTCGAACAGGGCTCGACTGAGAGCGTCTGCGAGCATGAGGTCTTTTCCAGGCTTGTGGACGACCTGCACCTCGCAGTAATTCATGGCGGTGAACCTCCATATCTCCCGGGCGCAGGCACACAGTACAGCGTCTCTCCCAGTGCCAGAGGACAGCACCGATTGTGAGGTCTGGTTGTCAGTGTGCACGCTGATGATGTGTCCTTGGGGGCTGGCCGGGGATAGGGCCCGAACAGCTAGCACGAGGTTGAGGGTCTCGAGTCTGTTGATGTGGTGGCCCGCGCTCAGGTACTCAAGGGGGTATTCTTCCGAGAAATACGCCGCGATTGAGTATGCGCCGCTGCCTAGGAGTGATGAGTCGCACTCGATTACACAAGGGGCTGTTGAGAGTGGCTGTAGGAGGACGAGGCTGTTGGCATTGGCCGCGTAGTCTACGAACCATGCCAGGTCTCTGAGTAGTTCCATAGTGACGGGCTGCTTCCCACCATGTGGCGTGGCACGGAGAGCGGTGAGTATCCGATCCATAAATCGCCTCGCAGGGGGTACGCATCATGCAACGTACTGGAGTCTCCCGATGATGCGCTGGAGCTGTTTTCTGGATATCTTTGTGCCCGAGTTGACTTTGGCACACTCCGCAACGATGTCCTTCAGCTTGTCCTCCGGGATCCTTACTGTCATCTGTTGAGTGCAGACCTCGTACCCGAGCCACTCAAGTCTGTGGGTGGGGGAGTTGCACTTTTGGGGTGAGAGAGCGAGCCCCATGTCCTTGGCGGTTTTGAGCATGTCTGTGTATGCTTCTATCGCTTCCTTTTTTGTGGCTGCTACCCTGCATTTGTCATCCGAGCGCAGGCCATGGAAGACGTCCTGCAGCCGAATGCGGTGGCAATGTCGAAGTATAACTTTCCGTCTATTGCGATGCCCATGAGAGGCACCCAGAGGGGGCATGCCCGGAGTTGTCGGTAGGCTCGAGCCAGGTCTGCAGACCAGATGTAGTGGTCCTGGCCGAACCTAGTGACCTCGGATGCCATGACCATAATGCCAGGGAGGGTGTAGGTGGTGGGCGTTCCCTGGAAATATCCCTTCCTGATCCCAGCATTGACGCTTGCTCCCCTTGGGAAGCTCAGATCCACGATAACCCACCTCTCGTCCGTGTCCTTTTTTGGCTGGGTCATCACAGGGCTAGTCTGTGCCCAAGGGGTGAATGGGGAGGTGGCGAACGGGCTGAGGAGGGCGCCATGTTTGATCTCTTTGTGGAAATACTTCAGGATCCACTGGAGGTGGTCCGGGTTCTCGGCGTGGTTGGTGGTTACCGGCACTGGTGGTTTGTCGGCGGTGTAGTCGGCTGGCCACCCGAACTCCAGAAAGTCCACGAGTTCTTGGTCATGGTAATCCTGTAGTAAGGTCCAACAGCGTGGAATGTTGAGGGCGGAGGGGACCGGAATCCGTGCCGCTATGGGGTTCTGCAATCCGGTCTTCCTCACTTGCTGATATATACAGATGTATGGTTTGTTCGTCCAGGCTTGAGGGATGGTCGCGGGCCACATGCGGATGATGGTTGGTCTATAGCTGAGGGGTGTGTGCAGCGGCGGGTCGTAGGTCGAGGTGGGCTCGATGGCCGCATCTGCTGTGGCATCGTCCACGTCGTCTGTGTTCCCGGCACGTGAGTCGACTATGACGAGCGCGTGTGGCTGTTTGCTGCTGTTGTCCGTGGTGTGTGTGTGGCAGTCAGCGTGTGGGGGACACACCGCGCCACCCCCCCCGGGGCATCCCCCACCCCACACACCCCCACCCCACACCCCTCTGAGCTGGCCCGGCCGTTGCCATGATGTTCGGGTGCGGCACGCACATGTTTCGGCGATGAGTTGGGGGTGTGTGTGGGGGCTGGGGGTTGGATGGGCGCTTTGAATGTGAACACTCGTTTGGTGCAGTCCGGTGTGGCGTGGGCTTGTCGGTTAATGTAGTCTTGGAAGGTGATACGCGTCTTCGGAGGGTTTATTGTTTTGCGGTTAATGCGCTGCATGTGGGCCAGGCTTCTGGCAGGGTGACTTCTGGCTTGGGGACTCTGAAGAGTCGCCTTCCCTCCGGGAGGTGTCAGGCTGTGTCTTGACAGCCGGTGGCGTTTCTTGTGGCGGTTGTGAGTCGGGTGGCCAACATCTGAGGGGCCAGCGTCGTTGTCGGTTTTTAAACCATGTGTTGGTTCGGCCATCTCCAGTGGCTCAGATGTATCGACATCAGAAACTGTCGTTTCCGGCTGTCCGTGGGTGGTCGGCTTAGTTTTGTAATTGGCGCAGTCCATGGCGTATTTTTGTGACTCCGTTGTTTTTTCCGGCGCTTGTATTTTGGGTGTCTGGGTGAGTGGCGGCTGTCCGTTGGTCCTTTGGTGTTAGTCGTTATGTTTGGGATGGGTTTTTGGTGTTTCTATGGGTCGTAACGAGACGTTTACCAAAAATCCGGTTTGTCACTGCTGTCTGTGGCGTTGCCTTTCTGCATTTTTTCGAGCTGGCGTTTCTTGTTATTGCACTCTGTTTCCTTATGATTGTTCACCCGGCGGTATTTGTTCACGCACCAGGCGCACACGTGCCTCTGCCGTAAGATGTGGCGAAACCGCAGTCCTGTCCCGAGTTCCACCTGTGGAAAGGCCGGCCGTCTGTCTCTCGGTTAAACTCCGGGCGTTTATATGCCTGGTAGTTGGTGGCGTTGTAGTTGTCGTTTTGTATCCGTTTTCTTCCTCGTTGCGTTCTTGGGGCGTGTGGCATTTTTGGTGTCTGCTGTGGCGTTTTTGAGACTAGGCATTCCTGGTTCCTGTAAGGCAGGCGTCGCGTTGTGTATCCTTGATGGCTGTGGCGTCCTTCCATCCTCTGGGAAGCCTGACGTCATCAATCATGTTGAACACACATTCTGACCATGCCAGGCAGGTTTCCCAGTCCCATTCGGCTGCCATGTCGACCAGATGTTCTGTATGTTCGCTCAGGGGTCCAGCCCATGATCGCGGTACTGACAAGTCCTTTGCCATCCTGTAGCCGACACTCCCCTTACGGTCCCCACGGATAACAAAGTGGTGAGGTAGAAGCGGTTTCCTACCTCTTTGCTTTCTGCCGTATGAGCCGTTGTTGTCCAGGATGGCCGCTATCACGTCTCGGTGGCATGAGTCGTCTTCGTCGGTTGATGATTGCTGGCGTCTGTCCCTGCTGCGGCGTGTCTTGTGTCAATGTTTTTCTTCTCGTTCGCACGTTTTTCTTTTCGTCACGGGAGTGGCTCGACGGGTGCCATGGGCGGCATTGGTCCTCGGACGAGTCCCTTTCGTGGCTCCGGCGCCTTTTCCGTCGTGACATGGCGTGGCGGTCGCTGCGTGAGACAGATGATGATGTAGTGGACGATTCCTTACTGGACGATCGCCTCCTTTTCTTGCTGGTCATCTCCATCGACGACATTCACTCCAGCATTGCCTTGTTCACTGCTGCTTGTTGAGCAAGTGTGTCGGCGAGTGACTGTTGGAGCAGTGTTAGTTGTCGGTTCGCGCAGGTGTTGTCAGCCTGGGAGGCGTCTGGTGCGGCGGGGGTCTGTGGTGGCGGTGCTGCCGGGCGGGCGATGGTTGGGTGCGTCCTCTGCGCGTCTGAGGAGGAGGCGGCCGTGTCCGTGGGCTCTGTGGCGCGGCGTTGAGTCCTGGTGGTGCGAGGCATCTTGTAGTAGTAGGGTGTTGTGGAGATCAAGCCGTGAGGCTGTGGTGTCGTTGTAGTGGAGTGGAGTCGAGAAAGCTGGTGGTTGTTGTCGGTCCGGCGTCTGCAGTCAATATGGTTCAGTTCAAGGCCTGGGTGCCCGTTGTCGACCCGGAGCGGGCGAGATCTCACGAGGCGAGAAAGAGTCCAGCGAGACAAGAGTGGTTCTTGGGAGGTCCGATGGGGGTTTGGGCGTGGAGTTTGAATCCAGGTGGCGCCACCGTCAGTGTAGTCCCTTGGTCGCGTGAAAATTACCCATGTTGATGAACCACATGAACAATTTGCATAACATAATTCCTAATACGGCTCCCACTCATGGTCATCATTAATAGAGGGCCTGCATAGTCACGTATCAGTTATCAGTATCAGACTTTTAAGTCGCCACAACTAGTTCACTTCATCTAAGTCGCCTCAAAAAGTCCATGTGAACGCGGCGTTGAGGCGAATTAGTGCTGATTCGGCTCAACTAGTTTGTCTCATGTAGCCTGCTTTGCGAGGTGGATTAGATGAGCCGAACTAGTTGAGACGACTTAAGGCCCGTGTGTGAACGGAGCTCAAGATAAGATTTTGGACTGAATTATATTAGAACAGTATCCCCTCACACATCACAACTAATGGATAGATTTGATAGATCACAATATTGCCTGCAATTATTTTTCCGATATCACTATGTAACTATCACAGTTTAATTACACCTCACTATCAATGCATATAAATACTTGTTATTTCACACAGTAAACCCAACTGTGTATAACATGTTACGTTGGAAGGCTGTAAGAATAGTGCCTCAGCACTGCCAAAAGAAGTTGCTTACTTAATAAATATATCTGTTACCAAAATAAATAAATCAATTAGGTCTCTGATTTAAAGGTAGGAGGGTTGAAATTGGATCTAATTGCCCTGGTGGGTTATTTCTTATTTCACATCAAGCTATCCTTGAATATAGCTCTGATGTTGGTGCTACGATGTCTGGGAACCTAGGGCTGATTCGATTAAACAACTCGAGTCGCCGGAGACACTTTTGGGCGCAGGCCTAATGGTTAAGACACTAGACCTGGGTTTGAAACCTGCTCTAAGCACAACATTTCCCATTTGCACCACCCTCATGACATCATCATGATGTTCCCAGTTTCTTAATATTCATTTGTTATGGACATAGTAGTGTCGTGGGGGGGGGTGATCAAAATGAGAAATATTGTGCCCAGAGTAGGTTTCGAACCCACACGTTTTGCCATTTCAATGCTAGCATGCTAATCATTACATTACCTAGGCTTCCTGATGCAGTCACCCTATCCATACCTACCTGTCTATGTGGCTCGTTGCCTGAGAAGGTAGGCAAACTATTATATTATATTAGTCGAGTGTTCTTGAACTGGTACAATATTTTATGTCTGTAAAAGATATTGGTTTTCTTTAACTGGATGTTTTGGATGGCAAGATTTTGAGTTTGGAGTGAATGCTAGTTCAGTTATTAACATGGGATGATCACCATGGGCAGTGTAATGCCACCAATGTGGTGAGGGTGAATATAGTTATTGACTCCACTAGATGGCCCCAAAAACACAGCGTGGGGCAGTAGCATAGTAGCGAAATCCACAAGGTGACTTATTTCGCTTACATTGGTCGTAATGCGAAGCATTTCGTTTGATGCGAGGGAAGGGAGAGCGACTCACCCCCCCCCTCTACCCGGGCTTTCACCCAGCATTCGCGCCTCGCGCGACGCCCGCTGCTCACCCTCGCCCTCCCCCGGCCCTGAGCGACTCACGCCTCTCCTGCCACTGCTCACTTTCCCCCTTATAAGGCCGCCCGGCCGCCTCCCTCAGGCACTCAGCCTCCAGCCGCCTTCCAGCTCTCTGCCCTTTTCTTCTTCTTTGGCTCTACTCCACCTCGGACTCCACCTCGGACCGCTGCTCCTCTGCCGACCCTGCACCATGCCCGGCCGCGGCAAAGGGAAGAGTCGGAGGAACTCCAAGACCTCCGGGATGGCCACACCAGGACCCTCCTCGGGCTCCCCGGGTAGCCCCGTCCCCTCTGCGGCCCCGACCTCCCCGGCAGCACCCTCGGGCCAGCCCAGCAGCGAGACGGCCCTCCTCATCGAGGCCATCACCCGCCTCACCAGACGCATGGACAGAGACCTGGACGACAGGGGGGAGGCCCGAGGGGCCCCGCGGAGCCCCCCGCCCACGCCGAGGCGGGAGCCCGCCTGCAGCCTGCACCACGTCCCGGCGCCTCGGGCGTACGCCGCAGCCGGGAGCCGGCCGCCGCCTCCACCTCAAGCGACTCAGCCCGGGGGCCCGCACCTACAGTACCAGGGCTACACCCGCGCCCACGCCAGCTCAGCACCACCGCCCACCTACCGCCCGGATCCCGAGGAGTACAGCCCGGCATCCGCGGCCGACGCGGTCCGCGAGCTCCTCGCATCCGCCGAGGCGCATCGCACCGTGCGCCGCCGAGGGATCCCAGCCGATTACCTCTTCCCTTGCGACCTCGTGGAGAGGGGCGCGGGGCGCAAGGCAGTCAAGCTCGGAGAAGCAACCAAGGACGAGTACAGCCTCGCCCTCCTCTCCATGGTCAACCACCCATCCTTCCCGGATCACTCCCTCCAGGGCCTACACCAACACCACCTCACCCTCATGAGAGACGTCCTCATCCACCCCTGGCCGACCGTCCGCCGGTACTCGGAGACCATCTTTTCCTGGATCGCGGACGGAAGGCTCCCCCAGGGGCGGCATGACCCTGTGGCCCTCAACGCGCTCAGGGTCAACTCCCTCACCACGCCCACCACCCCGGCAACACCAGCTCCCCGAGGCGACGATGGGGCCCGAGGCGCACACCTGCCCCGGCAGCAACCCGACACACGCACCGCCTACGATAGGCACGCTCACGGGGCTCCCTGCTCCGCTTGGAATCGCGATCCCGCCTCGTGCGATCGGGCACCCCTCGGAGAGGCTCACGGCGAGGTGGGAGACAGGCGCCGGCACGTCTGTGCCTATTGCGCCAACGTCCGGCGCATATTAACAATGCACAGCGAGGCCGGATGCCGCACCAAGCAAGCCCGTGATCCGCCGGCCTCCCCCCGGCTGGCCCGGGGGGCCTAGCCCGGCACCTCACCCCAACAATTCCCGACAGCCCCGCGATTCCCACCGACGGCCTCCCAGCGAACACCGATCGAAACGCCGCCCAGAAGAAGCCGAGGATCATCACCTCGCACCTCACACCTCAGATGACCCAGCCCAGCCTCACGAGAGACCCACCCAGCCCAGCCCTGAGGAGTTCGCTGCCCCCCTGCTCGACCCTCACCGGACCTCCTCCCCCCGGGCCTCAGGAGCGGGCCTCCCTTTTTTGGCCGCCCGCTCCCCTTCCACGTAGGCCCCGGACCCTTCTCTCAACCAGGCCTGCCTCTCCGGGCCCCGCCTCGGGCGCCCCGCACCCCCGCCTCGGGCGCGCCTCGAGCCCTCTCCTTACTCTTTGGCGGAGGGCTCCTCGGCCCCCCCTCTACCAACTCTGACACTGCTCCTTCTGAGCCCCTCCTCTATTTATCCTCTGCTCCTCATGAGCCCCTTACTGTATTGCTCCTCACGAGCCTGTTGCTCCTCATGAGCCCCTCTTATTGCTCTCTGCCTCCTCAGCCTGTGTTACCTCCTCTGTTGCCCTGCTTGTACCGTTTACCTTACATTTTTCTCATATGTTTTGTTCTTCTCACTGTTCTCTGTATTTGCCCGAGGCGTCACAATAAACGCCTCAGTTTTCCCACATCCGCCTCTGTTCTTCCTTCTCGCGCATCAGACTTAGAGGCCTAACCTCGCATACTATTAGGCCAGATAATAACAAACAAAAATTGGTGATCGTCCTTTTGAAATAAAAATCAGGGTCGGGCGGGCGGTTTTTATTTTTATTTTTTATTTGTTACATATATGTAGTACGTAGCCAGACGCTATTACCGAATGAGTTGAGCATCCGCTTCCCGTTCTGGTCAGTGCTGGTAGGTCGTGGGATCCAAACTCCTGGGTTGGAACCCACAAATTTATGCAAAAGTTTAATTGCTGCTAGCCCAACGCATTTTTAGCAGTTTAGCAAAATATATATAAAAAAAAAAAATTCTGAGGCGGGCGATTTTTCAGGCACGCACGGGGACGATCACCATTTTAAACATACTAAACTCTCAGCACTAGCATGAGCTGTTCAAATTATATGTGCAGTATAAAGCATTTAAACAAATATTATTAAGATGGAACCTTTCATTTGTTTGCTGGTCTGTGCTAGGGTTTGAACCCGCGACCCTCAAGCCGGCATGCTGGTGTGTGCGGATGCAGCAGCTACAGCAGCCTGGCACTCTTCTGGCTGCTCAAGGTAGGGGGTTTGACGCACTCTCTCCAGCATCTAACAGTTCACCTTACATTCGCCGTGTAAACGCGACTCTGAGGCGGATTAGGGCTGATTCGATTCATATTATTCACTTTATGTAAACCGCCTCGCGAGGTAGTCTAGATGAAGCGAACTAGCTTAAGTCGGCCCATATTGGCTGTGTAAACGGTAGCAGTTTAGATACGGCGGATTAAGGACGTCACAGTCGAGAGCTGAGTTTGTTGACTTTCCGGTAAATTTGTTCTATGAAACCGCTAGCTGCGTGCAGATATTTTTGTCATAATTTATTTTTAGGTTTTCACTGCCCAGCAGAAGTTTTGATCGTTCCAAAACAATATGATTCAGTCCATACATGTCTAGGTCGAACCCACACTCTCTCGTGGCGACGTCGACTAACTGAAACTGGCGCTGGTTAGTATGGACTTGCTCATGCGCAGATATCAATTTCCGCCTTAAACTGCTCCGTGTGTAAATGCGCCACTACTTCACTTCATATAAATCGCTTTGTCTAATTCGCTTTACAATTGGCCGTGTAAACACGGCTATACAGTTTTCCCCCTCCAGTAGGCACATTTGGTTCCGAACTCTAGCTTTAATATTTTGTTTGTGTTTAATAAATGGTAGGTTTTTTGGGCCAGTCATAGTGTCTATTCAATCCAGCTACATATGTCTTCTGTTGTGTAATAACTAATAATGTGGCGGGGGTGAATTGTGATGTTGTGAATGGCTGTGGCATGGCCACGACCGACAACATGACAGGTGGCACCACCAGCACTCCAGAGCATGCGGCCATGTAAACAACAACAGGCCGCTCCCACCCCCACCGACCACGTGACACAAGATGGCAACAGAAGTGGCCATGACAACCGGGTGTAAAAATATACGGATTTTCGGTAAAGAATTATATATGGACAGAGAGCATTATTATTCTTGGGCTTTGGAGTGGGGAGAAGGTTATGTAATCTAAAAGCAATGTTGCCCACCCCCACTCCTATGATGACATGATATAAACTAGGTGAGATATATGTTCATGCATGATGCCTAAAGTTAATGAAGAGATGTTCTTATATATGAAGCTGTTCAAGGTTGATGAAATGTTCCTCTATGTATTCATAAAGAATGCAATTGGAGAAAAAGGACATTTTTGGTATATACATATATATATCTAATTGTAACTGTATACAACTAACTGCCCCTACCAGACCCAGGGCCAAGCACACCAGCCATACTACATTCCTTAGAGCCACACCCTGCAGGCTGGTTTTGGGTGGCAACCCCCCATATTAGGGCATTGCACTGACCAGTCTGTAGGGGAGTGTCTGATTGGCTGGCTGTGGGAGATCCGGTCACCTGACTCCCCTTGACCTATCATGGCCACACAAGTCTCATTCTAATTAATTATTCAAGAAACTTCTCCAGACACTCTGGAGAGGGATCACTCTACTCCTGGCTCTTGAGTGAGACACCTACTCTTGAGCAGGAACCCCAGACACTCTGTCTGATGCTAGCCAAATTCACCTATTCAAATTGAGTGTATACACAGCCATAGGACTCCTGTCCCATGGGCTGTAGGCACTGCTTTCAGTATACAGGCTAAGTTGATAATGAGACATAGTGTGGACAGTAGAAGGTGAGGGGTTAGGCTGATGGGTCACTGGTAGGTGAGCAGGTGTTGGTGTCATTAATTTGATTAAAGCACAACACCCTCACTGTCTATCTGTGTGACTTGCCTTCCTTTCTTCCTTAGTATTGGTTAGTGTTGGTTGATAAGTTGATACTATTGGTTTAGCACGACTACATTACAGGTGATATGAAGGGGAAGAGTATTGTAGTAGCATGGGGTGCTCAACACGGCCGAGCATCCCTGTTATTATACGGGGCAACATGTCAACAACAATGACAGCCGCTATGCCCACTGACCACATGACACAAGATGGCGGCACCGGTTCCCACAACAACAGGGCAACATGTCAACAACAATGGCTGCCTCCACGCCCACTGATCATCATGCCCACAACCACCATGACAATGACAGTTGCACTGCCGACACCAATGCGGACCAGTAAGGCAAAAGATTCATCCCATACTTGCAGTTGAGGTGAATGACAATGTAGTCTAAATGCGGGTGAAAATAGCTTTTGTATGGAACAGGAAGTGGACTCCCTGGTTCCAGTATCAAATGGCTACTTATATTGGCACAAAGTTGGTGAAATGGGAGATAAAACCTCACTAATGCCTAGTACACACCTACCGTATACGATTTGTGCACTAAAATTGGCTGGCCGACGCAACGCGTCACGACTCGATCAATCCCTTTTGTGACTTAAAACTGATGACAGGGGGTGCGCACATATACCGACCGGGGGTGCGCACATATACCGTCCGTGTTGCGACTGTGTTCCACGCACCTGGTGTATTTAGCGCGAACTACACTCGCATCAGCGCCTCCTAGCAGTTGTTGATCGGCCGTCGGCCAGCAATGCTAGATGGCGGCATGTTTTTTTTTCGCTGCGACTGCGACTGGCGTCGGGGCCGCGAACAACTCTGAGCCGTTAATCGAGCAGGAAAAGCAAAATGGTGCCGCGTTCAACTGCTCAAAAGAGGGCCGTCGCTATTGGGCTTGCTCTGCTTGTCATACACCGCCGCCAATGACGTTGGAAGATTGCTCGACATGTGTGGGTTCGGCCACACATCGCTCAAAGATCGGAACTAGGAGCATTCAATGCCCTGATGGCTGGTCTGCGCAGGGACGAGCCACAGGCCTTCACCAACTACAGCCGGATGCCATCGGATCAGTTCGACGAGTTGTTGCGCCTGGTAGAGGGTCGTATAGCACGCCAAAACACCCGATATCGAGCGTCGATATCGGCTGTGGAGAGGTTGGCCATCACCCTGCGATTCATGGCAACTGGTAAGGACTTAACTTTATTTTCTAAATTTTTTTTTGCTTGTCTGATTCACGATATAGTTGGTCTGAGCTCACATTACCAATCTGTTCTGTATCTGTTTAAATATATTCAAATTTAAATAAACCGACATATGTAACCGAATATTTTATTTTAGCAAACAAATTTAGTCCTTGTCCTTGTTTTTAGATGAATCCTTCCGGAGTCTGAGCTACCAGTTTAAATACATTCAAATAGAAATAGAAATAAACCAAAATATAAACAAACCGAAATATCTAACCAAATAATTTATTTTAGCAAACAAATTTAGTCTTTGTCCTTGGTTTTGGTTTTAGGTGAATCCTTCCGCAGTCTGAGCTACCAGTTCCGTGTGGGGGCGACCACCATCGGTCAAATTGTCCCCGAGACCTGCGACGCCATCTACCAGTCGCTGAAGAATGACTATTTCAAGGTAAGATTGTTTTATATCGTTTCTTTTATTCAGGTTCACAAAACTTTTCACAAAGCTTGTTCAAAAGTCTAGAATACCGTAACAACAACTCTGCCACAGCAGAAACAATCTTTAGCAGTCTGAGTACACACAGTGTGAGTAAAATATAATGGAACCGACTAAAACTAAACCCTAAAACTGACTAATAATTAACCTTCTCGATACAATACCTCTGCAACAGCAGAAACAATCTTTAGCAGTGTCAGTACACAGAGTGTGAGGTAAAAAAAATGGATCCGACTAAAACTTAAGCTACATCTTTGTCTTAAACTTGAATAATGGAACCGACTAAAAAATGTTAACCAACTAATTTAATTGTCATACTCGGAATATTGATCAGATCCCAACATGTTTACGAACGAAAATGACCCAGCAATGGGCCTATGCGCGTCGGTCCCCGATGGTCCGGGTCTGTTTCCACTGTCCACCTGTGGGGTTCTGTTTCACGCCACGTTTCGCGCCGCGATGATTTTCATGTTCCCGCGGAAGCAAGCCTGATCAATGTCGTTTTGGACTACCATCAAGACTTCTGGATCTGTGATCGTTCGTAGTTTATTGGTTACATGTTTGCCAAATGTCGTGAGCGCGTCGTCCGGAGGGGCATGTGTGTCCTCCAGGTTCTTAATAACCAGTTGCATAAGATCGTCATCTCCTCCGTCGCCGTCCCATCTCTTGCGCTTTTTTTTGTTCACCCAATCTCGGCTGGACATTGGGGTGCTGGTGCTGGTGCGGTAGGATCCCACCTCTGCGGGATTGTCTCCGACATTACTGAGATTTTGAGACGACACACTATGGGTATCGGCGTCAGTCCCAGTCTCCTCGTCGGCGTTGGCAACCGTCTCGTCACCGATTACCTGCGAACGTGAAGAGAGAAACAATTTAGTTTTTCGCAAACAACTTGTATATTTATTTATTGTTGTATTTAAGTGTCGTTGTATTTTTGTTTTGCAGACCCCATCGAGCCCGGAGGAGTGGAGGAAAGTCGCTGACCAGTTCCAGAGCAGATGGAACTTCCCCAACTGCATGGGTGCCCTGGACGGGAAGCACATACACATCAAACCCCCAGTGTCGACATTCTACAACTACAAGCACACATTCAGCATCGTACTGATGGCCCTAGTTGACGCCGACTATCAGTTCATCTTTGTCGATGTGGGATGCAACGGCCGGGTTAGTGATGGGGGGGTGTTTTCCGGATACACCCTTCAACAGGCTCTGGATAACCACGCCGAGTCGTTCCCACCCCCCCCCCAACCACTACCCGGGGATGATCGGCCTTTGGGACATTACATTGTGGCGGACGATGCCTTTCCGCTCAAAGAGTACTTGATGAAGCCGTTCAGCCACAGAGACATGCGGACGGATCACCGGATCTATAACTATCGGCTGTTGTGTGCCCGACGTGTCGTCGAAAACGCGTTCGGAATCATGTCCAACAGGTTCAGAGTCTTTCTGACCAACATAGCATTAGCGCCGGACAAAGTAGAGAAGATCGTCATGGCGGGCTGCGCCCTACACAACTTCCTGCGGGAAAAGATAGGCACCACAGCAACACCAGACTACGAAGACCCGGTGATGCACTCGGTTACTCCCGGGTCTTGGAGAAAAGATCGCGTGCTAAGTCAGGTGCCATTCCCATCGGGGACCAACTCGACTCAACAGGCCAAGATCCAACGGGATTACCTGGTAGAATACGTGAACTCTGCGACAGGGTCTGTCCCGTGGCAGTCGGCCATGATCTAGACTGTATATATGTTAACTAGTGTACAACTTCAGAAACGTTGCCTGTATATATGTAACAAACTTGACTGTATATTTGTATATATGTAAAATAAACCATTACTTTATAATTTACAACTTATAGTGTGTGTGTCCATTACTGATAAGTATCGTTACCTCAGCAGTTTCTTGACTGCATCCGGGTGACGGTAGTAGGTGGTTGGTGACACTCTGACGGCGCTGCAAATGGGGTGCAAGGAAGGACAGCGAGCTCTGGATCCACTTCTGCCTGGCCGTGAGACGCTTCCCTTCAGAACCCGAGGCCGCTTGTTTACAAAAGCGTGTGTACTGGGTGCGGAGGTTCATCATCCTTTTCTGGATGGACGTCGCTATAAAAACAAATTAGGGATATTAGGGAAACATAGAAACCCTACAAATAATAAATGCTACAACCTGGAACCCCATATTGTATTTGGCGCTTTGACATACAATGCGAGCCGTTTCGCGATTAGAAAACTTATCCAGGGTCATTTATCTGATTATTTATCGCCATTATGGCCATTCCGCGATTACGTTTCGCGATTAGTTCTAATTTGCAGTTGAATTTCTTGCGCCCGACATCTTGTGGTTAAACTCAGCACACTGTATACGACACAAAAACTGGCCGGTTCGTGAATAAGACAAATAAAGAAAGAACATTTATTCTCTACCGATGTGTTATTGATACCCCGTTAACTTTGAGTGGAAAACCAATAACTTTATGTAATTTTCATGTGAGAGCGACGACGTAATACGCAGAAGCCATTTTCAGCCACCGGCGCATTTCACAACAATGATGACAAACAAAAACTACAATATTATCGGGAAAAACGGGCCTACCTGACTGTCCGACTTCTGCGGAGATCGCCGCCAACGCACCAACCGTCTTGACTCGGTTAGAATAATCTTGACACGGCACATCGAACAGACACGGCAGAGTTTGCCACATCTCGACCATCGCAACCTCAGCCTCGTTCGTCCAGTCCGCCATTTTTATCGTTTTTGTATGGACACGGTCACATGACCCTTCCCGGCCCGGCGATTGGCTGACGCGTTAAAACCCTGACGCGATCGATCGCCTACTAGCACACACCTACCGTATACGATACGACTGATCGCTCACATATACCGATTCTCGAACGGGCCGATTCGTTTTTCGAATCGGTTGCGATTCGAGTTGTAAGCCCTAAAACTGAGTTTAAACGCGAATCGCAAGCGTCTAGTGTGTGCGGGGGTCGCACACCTAAGGACTAAAACTCAGTTTTATGCGCGAAACGGGCAGTTTTAGATTGTATACGGGAGGTGTGTACTAGGCATAACACGTTGGCTGAACGAATGCCAGAAATGGATATCATGAGTGGTCGCCTCCAGGAACAACCTACAGAAGCTGGTTGGACGCCTATCCACACCATCTGAGCCCTAAGAAGAAGTCAGAAGAGGGGAGACCACCCAACCAGCACCCAAGAACGGACACCCACCATAACCTCATCCCGTTGTTCAATGAAAACCAATATACACCCACTGATGTCTCCGCCTTTGTGAATTATAAACCTTTCTCTCATAAAGCACTAAATAAATTATGAGAAAATTAAAATAATTATCTCATCAATCGGGGACCTCCGACTTTTTAGTTCAAGTTTCTGCCGTTCGCATCGCCACTGAAGTAGTGGGCCTATCGGGCACACTGTAACACGGCAAATTCAATGGCTATGAGCAATCTGTACACAAAAGAAGTGTAATATCTCTAAAACTACACCACCTAGAGACAAACCACTTGGTAGATATATAGAAAACATATTCAACAAATATATTATATTAAATTTATCAGGTTAGGCTTCTGCATTTCTATTAATTTTGAATAAAATAAACGTTCTGCACTGCTCGTACCGGCAAACTCAATGCATTGACCCATTGTCAATGGCCGTGAGCAATCTTCATACAGAAAAAGTCAAATATCTCTAAAACTACACCACCTAGAGACAAACCACTTGGTAGACATATAGAAAATATATTCAACAAATATATTATATTAAATTTATCAGGTTAGGGTTCTGCATTTCTATTAATTTTGAATAAAATAAACGTTCTGCACTGCGCGTACCGGCAAACTCAATGCATTGTCAATGGCCGTGACCAATCTTCATACAGAAAAAGTCAAATATCTCTAAAACCACACCACCTAGAGACAAACCACTTGGTACACATATAGAAAACATATCCAACGAATAGATTATATTAAATTTATAAGGTTAGGGTGCTGTATTTCTATTAATTTTGAATAAAATAAACGTTCTGCACTGCGCGTACCGGCAAACTCAATGCATTGTCAATGGCCGTTTATGCCCACTAGTACCGATGCGCCACCAAGTGTCGGAAAAAACGAACTAGCCCACATGTCCCCCATTAACTACTGCCCCTCAAAATTGTAAGAAGTATATGTCAAGTGAGAAAGGGTGGGATGGATGGAGGATGGAGAGTGGTGTGGTGAGTGGCAATGCAAAAGTTACTTTATTCGCTTGTAAAATTCTAACTGAATATGCACCAACATAACATGTAAGTTTGTAATCCCATAATAACCGTGCGTGGTAGCCTAATCGGTTCAGCTTGGGCCTCGCGTGTGGAAGGTTGGGAGTTTGGTTTCCAGTCAAGTCAAACCAATGACTTTAAAATTTATACTTGACACTTTTTAGCTTGGCACTCGGCATTAATAGGATAGACCAAGGACTGGTTGGCTCAGTGTCAGAATAATGTGACTGAGATGGATAGTGGGACATGGTGCCGGCAGCCTGATTTCTCAGTGGGGCAGCACTATAAAGTCGCCATGAGTGCACACTGTCACAAGTTGGTAACGGTCCTGATATGACCTTAGATGTTGCCAGGACCTAAAACTCCAAGGAACAAACAAACTAATACCCTAATTAAAGCAGCATCACCTCGTTTAAATGGTCCATATTAGTATACTGGTTCTTCTAAGTTCTAAAAGAGTAGAGTTATCTTCTGCAGAATACTTCACATGCCTTTTGTTCCATTTTAAAAGCTGAGCTCGGTCTTATAGTACAATGGACAGGCATCATTTACTTATAGTTATAAGCTGGACTGAGGTTTGTATTGTGAACTGAAGTTTGCAAAAGCATTTACCTTGGAAATACTGCTCGCATCACTGCACAATTGAATGTATTTAATTACTTTTTGTAGCGTTGAGCCATACGGGGGAGATATTGGGGTTAGATTGTCCACCAAGGCAATATGTAGCTAAATAAAAGGTTGTGATGCTGTTGCTGCAATGGTGATTACAACTTGTTTATTTATTCATTAAAGCATTGGAATACATTGAACAATTCTTAATCGAGAACACTTAGACATAAGCCGTGTTTACACGGGCGAGTTAAGTCGCTTCATATAAATCGCCTTGCCTAGTTTGCCTCACATTTGCCGTGTAAACGCGACTCTGAGGTGGATTAGGGCTGATTCGCTTCATATGATTCACTTTCTGTACACCACCTCGCGAGGTGGTTTATATGAAGCGAACAAGCTTCAGCACTGGTTCGTATGGACTTGCTCATGCGCAGATATCGATTTCTGCCTTAAACCGCTCCGTGTGTAAACGCGCCTCTAATTCGCTTCATATAAATCGATTTGTCTAATTCGCTTCACAATTGCCCGTGTAAACACGGCTCAAGACTGATAAAGAGTTGGATTTTGAATCTTAAATAGACTATTACAGTATTAGAGACCAATTACCTTCATGCGGAATCAATTGAATAATTTGCAAATGTATCTCACAGGCAACAAAAGCATATATTTACATGGAAAAGCACCTGTACTTGTTAAAGGAGGTGCTTATAAATATTAATTGATTGCATATTGTCTATTCAGATGACACTGAACAAGAGCTGTTATTAGGAGTATTTATTTGCATATATAGACAACACTCCCATAGATCCAGCAATTGAAGGGGAAAGAATTGAAGACTTCAGGCAGAAAACCCTGCAAATGCCAATCAAAAATTTTAAGTAAAATAAAAGATTTTTACCTGAAGGTAATTTTAAATCTCACTAATTCCACGTTTCTTGTAATGTATTGATTATGGAGCAATGAACAAAAAAAATAGGAATGTAAAAAAAAGAATTTTTGAACGTTTGATTCTAATATTTATCTCAATTTTTGTATTGACGTTTACATGGTTTCGCTCCTGAACTCTTCAATAGACGGGTTCGTAATTCGGACTGCGCATGCACTGAAAACGGCGTCGACAGCAAAACAAATGCGCGTGGCCATTGAGTTTGCCGATACGCCCCTGGAAAACTTCGATTTTATTCAAAACTAATAGAAATAGAGAACAATTTGGCATAACATGCATTTAACTTGAGGTTAACCATCCTTACTCTGTCCAAAACTGCCTTGAGTTGGGTGTTATGTTCTTCTATGGTAGAACCATATAGGCCTACCAGGATATCTGTGACTATCCCTACCCCAGGTAGATCGCCCATGATACGGTGCATTTCCTGGATAAAAATGTCAACAGCTGTTTTCCCCCCGAATGGTAATCGGGTATATCGATAACGGCCCCATAGTGTGTTGAATGTGCATAAAGGCTCTGTCACACCTCACCGGATTGGGGGAAACTGACAGAAACCGAACAAAGTCTGTTGATGTCTGGTTTGTGTCTGTACAAGTTTTGAGCATGCACAAAACTTGGAACGGATGCTACTGGATTGACGTCTAGGTTTCTTGTCCGGTTTGAGTCCGTTTACCGTCCGTTGGCTATCCGTTTATGTCAGTTTCATGTCCGTTCGTCCAGCGGCCTTTGACCCGATATCGCAACATTTTGACACATTTTGATACTTATGACACCCGGACTAGACAATTCTGTCTGTTGCTCAATCCGGTGATGTGTGACAGGGGCTTAATAGGGAGCTTTGATGGTCTAACTCAATTTGCCGATATCCGTTCATAGAGTCTAGAACCGAGAAGTACCGCGCATTAGCAGTTTTCACAATGATTTCATTGGTCGTTTTGGTCGGAAATGGGCCCCTTTTTATTGTTTTCTTTAGCTTTGTTGGATCCAGACACTAGGATCCTTTACAATAGTTATTGAACTTCCTCATTCGGTTGGCTCGTCTTGCCCTGTTATCACCCCGGGCTTGACCATACCATTTAAGTTGCCATGCGCCTTGTCTTGAATTACATAAGCGATTCTCTTGGGCGGATGAACAACAGGTAATGCAGCTTTATCAATGTCAATGACAGCATCAGACTTAATGAGGTCTAATATGGTGCTGTCACATTACGATGCTTTTCGCCGGCGTGCCGCCAACGCGCAAAATCACTTTTAATCATCGAGAGACGTCAAACTTTTCGGCATCAGCGCAACGTATTGGTAGCGTGCGGCCGACGTTGTGGTAAAAGTCCTGATATGACCTAGATGTTGGTAGGACGTAAAACAACAAAAAGCAACCATTTGGTGCAACGTGTGGGAATGACCCTCACCGGCGCACGCCATGTGCCTAGCGTCCGATAACTTTATTCCAGCGATGTCGACATAATATTCATAAGCATATTTAGCTCTGTAAGGAGTGGGACAACCAGCCACGTTTGAACTCGGTTGAGCCCGTTTGAACTTGCCGGAAATAGACTTTCCTCTTCTCGTGTTCGCGAGAACTCAGTGAAGTAGAAATGTTATCTGCGTTATTGATAGATTATAGACCAAAAATACTTGACAATAAACATTAACTTTTTTATAACTATAAAATGATATTTATTTCATTTATCATAATCATGTGTTGTGTTCTTTTTTATTGCAAATGGCGGCCCCCATAAGCGGCGGCCATTTGCAATCGAAACGAACAGCTCTGCTTGGCTCAAATTATGGAAAGATCCCATTATTTTTTTAGTAGTTTCTTGTTCAGACATAGTTACTCATATATATGTATCTTTTGCACAGATTAAAGTGTTTGAAGTATATTTTTAATTTATCTACATCGACTTCTGTTTAAACCACACAATATCAGGACGTAAAGAATGGGAAACTATTCCTGCAAGGGTATGCTCAATATGGGACAGTGGTCACCCGTTTTCCTCCTTTCCTCGCTGTGGACCCTTCTCATAATATTGGCACACGCGCGTTGTTGCGCATCCAAAGTTTTGTGCAAGCACAAAACTTTGCCGATCCCCTGACGCGTGCCGCCGACCGTCGCCGTAGATGAACGAATACCAACATGTGCCTAATGTGTAACGCTTCCTGATACCCCTGTCACACTACGACGTTTCTCTCCAACGCGCGTCGACATTTGTCATCTTTTGGCGAAACGTCGGGAAATGTTAGGGGGACGTTATGCGAAGGTCGGTACACGTCGGTACACTATCCTGGACGTCGACAGTCGCAGGAGGAAGGCGGGGCATGCAGTTGGTCGCTAGATGTTTTTAGCATGTCAAAAAACGTCGGGAAATGTTAGGGGGACGTTATGCGAACGTCGGTACACGTCGGTACACTATCCTGGACGTCGACAGTCGCCGGAGGAAGGCGGGGCATGCAGTTGGTCGCTAGATGTTTTTAGCATGTCAAAAAAGCGCGACAATCGACAACGCGCGTCTCAATGCCTGGGTGCCAATATTATGGCGACGTCGACAGCGATGGAAGATCGTTATGCGAACGCTAGGCAGACGCCGCGCGCGTGAGGGTCGTTCCCACATGTTGCGCCAAATGGTTCCTTTGTTGTTTTACGTCCTACCAACATCTAAGGTCATATGAGCACGTCACGCCAAACCTTTTTTTTTTTTCCTCACTCATCGACTAACGTTGGCCGCGCGCGAATAACGCGCTGCACTGACGCCGATCTTTTTCGCCAAACCACCGAAAAGTTGGACGTGTCTCGACGCCTAGAAGATATTTTCCGCGCTGAGGGCGCACCGGCGAAAAGCATCGTAGTGTGACAGGGCCATGAGGTATCCCGACGTTGCGCCAAAAAATCACATACGTCTACGCGCGTTGACGAGAAACGTCGTAATGTGACAGCACCATAATTTATAGCCTTGGAACACAATCATCATATTCACCCTATTCACGCGGTGGCCATGTTGAAACCAGACCGAGGGCACTTACGCGTCTGAGAGGCGCCGCTGTATGTAAAGTAATGTGAATACTTTTTTGTCGACTAAAACCTCTCGAAATCACTCAAATTTGAGGGTATTCATTTTTAAAGTAACATATTCATCTTTGCATACCTGTTTTCTATTTATTGGCCAATTTTCACGAAGATTGGGTGACCCTTGCATGGTGATTTTTCCCATTCTTTAACTACAATGTGACTGTCAACTTCAAGTCTGCATAGTTATGGTGGTATCATGTAATGCAGCACTGTCAGCATAGCTATCTGTGCAACACAGTTAAACAACTAGTCTTAGTAATTACAAATTAATAAAAGCTTTAAAAGGGTTAAAATATATTTTTTAAATATATCTATATTAAGAAAGTTGTACAATTTTGAATTTAAGAAAAAATTGGCAGCCAAGGTGAGTGACTTTGTTGACATTGCCTACTGAAATGCATCTGATCATCACTCAATCTTCATGAAAATTGACCAATAAATAGAAAAAAGTTAAGCAAAAATGATTATGATAGTGTAGTGGTCTGCACTGACCTCTCAGGCAAGGAGCCGCATAGACAGGTAGGCGTGGGTAGTGTGTTGAGATCAGGGAGCCTAGGTGGTGTAATGGTTAGCACACTGGCCTGGAATGCAAAGAGATGTGGGTTCGAGTCCCACTCTAGGCGCAATATTTCCCATTTTCATCACCCCCATGACAATAGTTTCAAAAGTTAATATCTTCAAATTTTACTCCTCTAATTTATGTAGTAGTTCATAAACATCGGCACACAGTAGTGTCTTATCACCATTTCCAATACCGACGCTTACTCAGCCTCGTTCTGATACCTAATTAGGTCGCGCGTGAACAGGGTGAATTGACAACAAAACGGTTCCAGCGGCGCGGTGCATTGAGGAATGCATCAGAGCAAAACAAAGCCGCGAGAAGCACATGGCCCATGCTAATACACTGGGTGCAGCTATGAAATGTGCTAGCTTCAGATCATCTCATCTCTTGTTTGAAACATAGAATACCAACTAAAAATATATATATAATAAATTAAGATATTAATCTTTTATCCAGCATTGCATTTACATCAATATAATATGCACATCTTATGCCATGTGCATTTAGTTTTAGACAAATCTAGGCACTCAGACTAGTGTTAGAGCCATAGCCAGTCAGTTTTATTTATTTTATTCATGTTTTTATTTATATTCTATGGTTAATGACATATGTAGAAATATAAAATGAGTAGGGTTAATCAGATATTGGTTATATATTTATTTGAAACAAGTTTTTGTTCACACATTTGACATTTTAATATTTAGAACAAAAATTACTTCTGGCTAATCAATGGTGATGTAAACATCAGCCTCAAAATGCTTAATTATGGAGAGTTGTGTCTTAAACATATTCCTTTGAGCAGGGGCGTTTTATCTCAGCCTGGAAAATGGCAACCATCACCCCCATTCACAAGGGTGGAGACAAACAAAACATGGGAAACTACAGGCCAATATCAATTCTTCAAACCCCAGGCAAGCTCATTGAAAAAGTGTTACATAGACACATCAATGAACACCTGGAAAAAAATGATATACTAAACGAAAGACAAGGGGGCTTCAGGAAACTGCACTCCACATCAAAAACAATAGCTAACCTAACAAATGACATAATGGCATCAATGAACCAAAAACAATTAGTTGGAGCCGCCTTCATTGACTTCAGCAAAGCATTTGACACAGTAGACCACAAAATACTACTGGAAAAACTAAAAACCATGGGCATAAAATCCAACACTATGGATTGGATAAGATGCTACCTGAACAACAGGCAACAGAAAACAAAAATAAACAATACACTATCAGACAACCAACCTGTCACATGTGGTGTACCCCAAGGGTCAGTGTTAGGGCCACTACTCTTTATAATCTATATAAACGACCTTGAAAAATGGTTGCAAACTGAATGCCTCCAACTATATGCAGATGACACAGTCATATACGCAAATGGCACCACAGAGGAGGAGGTAATAACTAAACTAAATAAACTCCTACTAAAACTAGATGAGTGGTGTGAGTCCAACAAAATAACCATCAACACAAGCAAATCAAAAACAGTACTCTTCTCGCATAAACAAATGCCAGAAAGAAAACTACACTGTAAGTTAGGAAACCAAACACTAGAAAATGTAGACCATTACAAATACCTAGGCCTTGAGTTGGACAGCCAACTAAACTACAACCTATGTATAAATAAAATTATACAAAAAGTAAACCACAAACTGTGGCTATTTGCAAAGCTAAGAGACTACATGACACAAGAAATGTCAATAAAAATCTTCAAGGGCATGGTGCTCCCCTATTTTGACTATGGAGATGTAAACTACATGGGTGCGAGAAAAGAACTACTAAAAAAACTGCAAACACTGCAGAACAGAGCCCTAAAAATCTGTCTAAGAGTAGACAAGCTGCACCCAACCTATGACATACACAAAAGAACCAAAGTGAAACTACTAGAAAATAGGAGAATAATTCATTTGAAAACATTAGCATATACCTATAGTCAAAACAGTAAACTTCTAACAAAACCACAAAGGGCTACTAGAGCAAATAATGCACCACTACTAAAGCAGACCAGAAGCCGAATAAAAGCTCATGAGAGAAGCACGCTGGAAATGGCTGCCAAGTTGTGGAATGCCCAAACGGTAAAGGAACGACAAATTCCTGACCTAAAAACTTACAAAAAATATCTGTGCAAAATAAGGCTAGGAAACCCCCAGTAAGCTGCACTGCAAAGGGGCATGTGATATGTCACGGCCCACCAGCGGGATGCCCAATGGAAGGTAACCATGCCAAAAGTAGCCAGATAACACACCACACAGCTACGTACAAGCCTATGATATGTAAATAGGAGTAGGCTAGTCTAGTAATAAGAGTAGAAAAATAAAAACATATATACCAAGAAAATCCAAAAAAACTAACATAGGCTACTAACCATACCAACCAATTATCTATCTGCTACTGAAATGCAGGCAATCAAATACCTTATCAGCAGCCACTGTGTGGTAAGATAACACCAACACTACAACTGGCCAGCATTGAAAACAAGCCTGGGTACCCGGGCTTATATGCTATGGACAGTATAAATACAGCCTCAATAAAAAAAAATATATAAAAAAAATATATTATTATATTGCATCCTTCCCTCCATGTTTATGCCAAATTGTTATGTATTTCTATTTATTTTGAATGAAATGCCAGTTTTGCCCTAAGCGTATCGGCAAACTCAATGGGCGTACGCCTTTGCTTTGGTCCCAAGGCCGTTTTCAGCACATGCGCGAACCGTGATGTAGTCTATTGGGCCGTGGCCATGTTGAAACCAGACCTAGGCCACGTACGCGTCTGTGAAGCGCTGCTGTATGAAAAGTCATGCAAATACTTTGTTGTCGGCCAATACATCTCAAAATCACTAAAATTTGAGGGTCTTTATTATTTAAACTACCATATTCATCTTTGCATACCTTTTTTCTATCTATTGGCCAATTTTCATGAAGATTGGGTGACCCTTGCATGGTGATTTTCCCATTCTTTAACTAAAATGTGATTGTCAACTTGAAGTCTGCATAGTTATGGTGGTATCATGTAATGCAGCACTGTCAGCATAGTTATCTGTGCAGCACAGTTAAACAACTAGTCTTAGTAATTACAAATTATAAAAAGCTTTAAAAGGGTTTAAAAAAATGTTTTAAAATTATGCAATTTTGAATTTAAGAAAAGATTGGCAGCCAAGGTGAGTGACTTTGTTGACATTGTCTACTGAAATGCATCTGATCATCACTCAATCTTCATGAAAATTGACCGCTGGCACCATGACCCAATATCCCACTCAGTCATATCCTAGTAATGCTGAGTGTCAAGAAAGAAGTATCAATTGTTGTTTTGACCGGGAATTGAACTCCCGACCTTCCACGCGGGAAGCCAGTGCTCTACCAAATCGGCCACCACGTCCAGGGGCCCCGTCCTGATATGACCTTAGATGTTGCTAGGGCGTGAAACAACAACAAACAAACGTCCAGTGGTCGCCCGATGCAATCCACCCTTGACATTATTACTGTAGTTTACAGAGCATGCAAGACTAATTAGCGTTCAAATGGGATTAATAAATTCTGCCGCGGTCCTGATGATGTCCAACCTATTTGTAGTTGTAGTCAGGAGGTGAGCAGCATATTTTCCAACTTGTGTACCTTCCATTAGAAAACTGTCGATTTGTTTTGAAGCCACTCTTTTGAACTCAGATAATACATATAGCACTGGACTACGCAGGTTGTGGGTAACGCAATCCTAAAACGGACATGTCGTATTCTTTATCATGTTATTTTTTTTAACCGAATGTTAAGGTGTTCACCCGCCTGAAGTGAAGAGTTCCACACATAGGTGGCGCCTCTAATAGTAGCAGGTGGCGATGACCGACATAGATATTAACATAGATATTACGGCATGATTAGTTGCTGTATTTGTCAAATAAATAAAGGCGATTCGTCTCATAATGTACGTGTGGGTCACACATAACACATACTGTATATGATTACAACTATGTATTTCCCATCCTCTTGCCCTCATCCCCTCACGCCTCCCCCACCCCCACTTCCTACGTCCACACCTGCCCACCTCCAAAACCACATCTTCCCACCACCCAGCCCCCACTCCCTTCCCACCTCTCTATAGCTACACCTACCCACCTCCAAAACCATCCCATCCCCCCCCAGTCCCCACCCCTACGCCTCCCCACCCCCACCTCTCTACATTCACACCTCCCCACCTCCAAAAACCATCCCATCTCCCCACCACCCAGCCCCCCCCCCCCCTCCCAGCTTCCACTCCTCCCCACCCACACCTCCAAAACCATCCCATCTCCCCACAACCCACTTATAAAACCCCTTCCCCCCATACCCCACTCCCCCGCATCCCACCTTGCTAAATCCACACCTACCCACCTACAACACCACCCCATCCACCCCACGACCACTTCACCCCAGCTTTCCATCTCCACACCACCCCGACTCCCGACATCCACCCCACCCGCGGGGGCATGTGTTGTTGCATAGAAAATTAATTTGGTATTTTCTCACTTCAAATATCTCCAAAGTTAGCAATTTAAGGTAACAGATTCCTCAAACTAAAATAAAGTAGATTATATCGACCAAGCTATTTGATGTAAAATGTTAATGTAAAATGGCAGAAACTGAAATCCATTGGACTACGCAATTCTCAATCAATATAGTTACACAAATAAATTTAGAAAAGGTGTTGATAGTATAAATGTTGCCTGGGAGGTGGGTTTTCTTTTGCTGGGGTGGGGGGTGGGGGTGGGAGCGGGTAGGAGGGTGGAGATTCAGTGAAACAATACATTTTCAGCAGACAACATTTTATCAGAGCAGACGACAAATGGACTCAGTTTCGAAGGGGTCGCCGCCAGCTTGCGTTGCTTTGTACGCAGCCAAACATGATTCCGGGCGCCGGGCGTCATGGCTTGGGTTACATGGACAGGGGCAATGTCAAACTGATTTGTCAAATGTCCTACTTAACCCAATTCCAACTGTTAGAGAATTCGTGGTTTATTTGGTTTAGCCAAATGAATGAAACCTGCCAGGATAGTCAGCATAATATCTAATTAGTCGAGTTAGATTGATTGATCGATTGGTGGTTTCTTTACGCTGTATCAGCAGCACAGGCCATATTCACAGTGAGAAGTGTTTGTTTATTATTTAACTACTGCTTTTACACAGAATGCAAAAGCATACAATCAATTATGTGTCAACAGACACATGAAGTTAAAAAGCTCACAATTATATAATTTGTGGACAAGGGAAATACAGTTCTAGATCAAAGTTAAAGGTTTTATTGTCAGTAATTGATAAACATGGGGTGGTACAGACCAGCTGTCCCCAAAAAGACTAAAATTAAAATGTCTTCTTGTTTTACTTTAGTAAATAGTTCATGCATGCACTTTGCAGTGTAAACATTGTTGGTGCAGTTAATAAAATGTGTTTGAGTGTCAGTGGGGACTGACAATTAATTCAGCCAAATGATTGAAGCCTGCCGGATAGAGAGCATAATATCTGATTAGTGGAGTTAAAGGATCAGGATAGTGAGTGAGTGACTTGGGGGTTTTACGCCATGCCAGCAACTATGATGAAATTCTGGGTTAGTTAAGCCCCGTTCACACAGCACAACTTTAGGCCGAACTAGATAAGGCGAACTAGATGAGGCGAACTAGTGTCATGTCCACACACGGAGTGGTTTAAGGCGGAAGTGGATATCTGCGCATGAGCAAGTCCAGACTAACCAGTGCCAGTTTGGGTTCGTCGACGTCGGCACGAGAGAGTGTGGGTTCGACCTAGATCTGTTTCGACTGAATCGTATTGTTTTGGAACGGTAAAAACTTCTGCTGGGCAGTGAAACCCTAAAAATAAATGATGAACAAAATATCTGTGCACAGCTAGCGGTTTCATAAAGCAAATTTACCGGAAAGTCAACAAACTCAGGTCTCGACTGTCACGTCCTTAATCCGCCTCAAGTAAGTCGGTTGCGTTCACACGGGCGATATAAGTCGAATTATAAAATTTGGTTCATCTAAACTACCTCGCGAGGTGGTATAGATGAAGCGATCTAGCTGAATCGATTCAGCCCTAAATCGCTTTAGCGTAGCGTCCACACTGCGAATGTGAGTCGAACTAGGCAAGTCGATTTATATGAATCGAATTAACTGCCCCTGTGAACAGGGCTTTAGTGGTGATTGCTTAACACCATGTCGGCAGCGAAGGCCATAATCACGCCGAGAATTTTGCAGGTCTTATTCTGTCATATTATTATCAGGTCGTCACTTTTACAGAGAATGTAAAAGCCGAGAACCATGGCCAACTCTGCCTCTAAAACACTAGTGAAAAGTGTTGGTTAAGTCTCTTAGGCCATCATTGATATTCTACTGGACTCTGCACTGAGAAACATAAGACGTAAACAATAAAACTCAACATTATGCGACTTCTTTAGTCTCGCGTTGTTCAATTGCTCATGTCGCTTGCAACATGGTTAATTGAATACTTGGGAACGACGCATCCCGGTAAAACTAATGCCCAGTGCACACTGCCCGTATACGACGTAAAACTGGCCGTTTCGCCCATAAAACTGGGGTTTAGTCGTTAGGTGTGCGACCCCCGCGCACACTAGACGCATGCGATTCGCGTATAAAACTCAGTTTTATGGCTTAAAACTCGAGTCGCAAGCGATTAGAAAAATGAATCGGGCCGTTCGAGAAACGCTAGATGTGAGCGAGCAGTCGCGTCGTATACGGTATATGTGTGCTAGCCGGCAACCGGTCGTGTCAGGGTTTTAGCGATAAGCGAATCAGAGGGGCGGTATCGGGTCATGTGACTTTGTCCGTACACAGAGGAAAAAAATGGCGGACTGGACGAACGAAGCCGAGAATTGTATGGTAGAAATGTGGAGAGATCGCCTGTGTCTCTTCGACGTGTGTAGTCCCGAGTACTCCAATCGAGTAAAGAGGATTACTGCATTGTCCGAAATCACCGCAGAGGTCGGGCAGTCAGGTAAGCATGTTTTTCCGATAGTTTTCACTGTTTTGTTTCGTCAACATGGGTCGTAGTGGGTCGTAAATAACCTACGCTACCTGTGGACCGGTGTTTTAAGTCTGTTGTATCTGTATTTGTGTTGTGCGTTTCCTGATTCCCGTTTCCCGTTTCCCGATTATGATTCATGCGGTTTCTTGTAGTACATGGGTGTCATGAGAGCATCTATAGCCTGTTATCTAGCACGTTTACGTAACTTAATCGTGAAACTTTAGCATGAAACTTGGTAGAGAATGCTACATGACAAGATGGCGACCGCAGAATTCCGCCGAATGTGGCAATCTGTACAATCTGTACAACCGTGTTCTATATAGAAATTTTAATATATTCTAGCGATATCACACATGTAGAAATTTTGCACAATGTAAACATTTATTATATACAAATTTTGCACAATGTATACATTTATTATATACAAAATTTACAACTTTTGCACACTGTCAACATTTATTATATACAATCTGTACAACAGTCTTCTATATGTATTTACAGCCGCTTCTATACAGAAACGGATGACTAACCTACGCACGCAATATACGCGTCTCCGCAAACAACAGCCGTCGGGCTCGGGGGCCAAGCCAATGACAACACGACAGACCTGGATTCACACGTCGTTGTCTTTCCTTGCACCCCACGTCCAGAAACGCCAAAGTTTGAGCAACCACCAGCTCCCCGCCCCAAGCTTCAGCCACGAACCTGATGAGGTAACGATACCTAACAAACACTAATATAATACAGGAATACAGTAATACAATAATATATACAATACTACAGTAATAATAATACAATACGATTGTTCAGCCATCTATATCATGGCCGCCTGCCACGGCACAGATCCGGTCGGCGAGTTGACGTACTCGACCAAGTAGTCCCTTTGCGTTTTTGCGCGCTGCGTCGAGTTGGTTCCTGACGGTAGGGGGGCCTGGGTGAGCACTCTGTCTGATCTCCATGCGCCGGGAATTACAGCATGCGTCCTGGGATCCTCGTAGTCAATATTGCAGGTGTTGCCGATCTTCTCGCGCAGAAAGTTGTGCAGTGCACAACTGGCCATCACTATGCGCTCCACCTTATCTGGGGAGAGGGCAATGTTTGTCAGGAAAACCCGGAAGCGGTTCGTCAGAATACCGAAGGCGTTCTCTACAACCCGACGTGCACGCGACAGGTGATAGTTGTAGATCCTGTGATCTAAGCGGAGGTCCTTGTGGCTGAACGGTTTCATGAGGTATTCCTTCAGCGGAAACGCGTCGTCGGCCACAATGAAGTGGCCCAGGGGCCGATCGTCTCCGGGGACAGGCCTGGGGGGTGGGAATGCATCTGCATGATTCTCCAGTTGTTGCTGTAGGGTGCAGCCAGCAAAGACTCCTCCGTCACTGACGCGCCCATTGCAACCCACATCGACGTGCAGGAAACGGTAGTCGGCGTCCACCAGAGCCATCAGCACGATGCTGAACGTGTTCTTGTAGTTGTAGAACGACGATCCCGAGTGTGGAGGTGGCTTGATGTGGATGTGTTTCCCGTCCAAGGTGCCGATGCAGTTCGGGAAATTCCATCGTGTGCTGAACAGATCCGCTACCTTGCTCCACTCGTCGTGGGTTGACGGGGTCTGCAAAAACAAAAAGACTAAATTGTTATGTTTGTTTATAAAATATTGTGTTTCTATTTTGTATATCAGCACATGGATGCGGAGATCGACGAACACTAAATTGTTATGTTTGTTTAAAAAATATTGTGTTTCTATTCTGTTTCTCAGCACGTGGCTGAGATCGACGACGACGGTGAAACGGAAAGCCTCACATCGGCGCAAGCTGTGGCAACGACTGAAGACGAACCGGACATTATCGCGAGCACCCCAAAGTCCATCCAGGATTTTAGGAAAGCCAACAAACGCAAGCGCGCGGACGCAGACAGCCGAGAGAACGAGCTGATGGAGCTCGTTCTGCAGAATCTAAAAGAAACGCGGGCCAAGTCGGACGATGCCATCGCAGTGTTCACTAAAAGCATCGCCATGAAGTTGCGAAAGATCAGTGATCCGCGCGTTCTGCTTCTTACCCAGAACGACATAGAGCAGGCGTGCTTTCGCGGCAGTATGAAAATGCTGGAGATTAAAAACCAACAACAGGACATCGCCCAAGCAAGAGGCACCGCTGGGACAGATGGCGCCGCTTCCTCCTTCTCGTATTTACATATGTTAGGATCAGATGACTGTAGCGACACTACACATTAATTTGGTTTATTGGTCACAGACAACAGCGGCTGGACATAGTCGTGGTCAGTTTTAGTTTTGCTATGGTTCCCCATAGCAGTTTCAGGATTTGTTTTGTTGTTTTAGTATCAATCTTATTGAACAGTTACTGAATAGAAATAAGATATAATAATTACTGTTTTTGGTTGGTTGTTTTAGGCAGAATCAAAATGAAAAGTCACCGACAACATATTTACATATGTTCGGATCTGATGACTGTAGCGACATTCAACATTAAATTGGTTTTTTGGTCTTGATCATTGTGACATTCCCATAACATTTAATAATTAATGTTTTTGGTTTGTGGTTTTGCTCTGTTTACCCATAGCAGTGTTTTAGTAGGAATCTTATTGAACAGAAATGAAAAGTCACCGACAACATATTTACATTTGTTAGGATCTGATGACTGTATCGATATTCAACTTGATCATAGTGACATTCCCATAAGATTTTATAATTACTGTTTTTGGTTTCCAATTTACAAGTTTCACACGTTGTGCATATCATGTTTATCATGTTTATCATGTTCATGTTTTTGTGTGAAACCCAATAAAAAGAAAATTAACACAAGCACTGTTACCTTGAAGTAGTCATCCTTCAGTGCTGCGTAGATGGCGTCACACGTCTCGGGGACAAGCTGCCCGATGGTCGTCGCACCCACCCGAAACTGGTAGCTTATGCTCTTGAACGACTCACCTAGAAAAAGGGTTGTTAATGTGAGCTCATATCGTCGAACACAAAGTCAGAAAAAAAAAACCACAGTACAAAATAAACGATATCGTCGAAGAGATAGTCAATCGGAATGTAAATAATGTATAAGACAAAATAAATTATTACCTGTCGCCAGGAAGCGTAGGGTGATCGCAAGCCTCTCTGCAGCCGAGATCGACGCCCGAAACGTTGTGTTCTGACGCTCGATCCGAGGTTTGACCAGCTCAAGCAACTGATCAAACTGTGGCGCTGGCATCCGGCTATAGTTGGTGAACGCTTGCGGTTCATCGGCACGTAATCCAGCTACCAGGGTGTTGAACGCTCCAAGCTGAGCATGCTGAGCAATGTGGGGACGAATCCACACTTGCCAACCTATCCTTCGACGTCGCACATGACGGATCGCAAGCACTGCAAGTGCCTCAGCGATTTTTCTTCTTTGCTCTGGTGTATGTGGCGCCATTTTTGAATTTGAATTTTTAATCCCTCAGCGACTGCTCACGATACGATAGTTCGTCCCACATCCGCCAGTTGTGTGCAGTGAAACACACATGGCGCCATCTTGCGTTGGACCACACCAGCTGCTAGGAGGCGCTGATGCTCATGTAGTTCGCGCTAAAAACACCAGGTGCGTAGGTGGCAGTCGCGAATCGGGATGGTATATGTGCGCGCCCAGTCGCGCTCCAGTCGGTAGATGTGTACACCCCCAGTCGTAAGTTTTAGTCGGGAAACGGGTCGTGATGAGTCGCGTCGGCCAGTCAGTTTTAGTGCGCGAATCGTATACGGTATGTGTGTACCTGGCATAAGGAAGCATAGTTGGCACCACCTATCGAGTAAAGTTAGAACTTAAATCGATATCCACCCAGCGTGACTTTAAAGGCCCTGTTATATGACGTATGGTGGCGGCGTGTGCATAACGTGTCGAAAATATTTTGAAAATCAAAATAGGTCGGGATACGGCAAACATTTTGCACCGTGGGTGGTTCCAGCAACGTATGAAGCGTACGTGCAGCGTATGCCTGGCATATGGCTACTGTATCATTGGTGGATAGCGATGTATGCAAAGCCTATGACGATGTATACTCGGTGTACTGGAACAGTTTTTTATGGTTGGAGGCGATATGTCTAGCGTATGAGTAACCTACGCTGACGTATGGCCACCGTATGCATGGTATAGCGGTGTATGAGTAACGCGTGCACAACGTATTCAAAACTTATGCGTAACATGTGCAAAGCGTATGATGACGTATGCTATGACCGTTAGGCCACGCCCTGATCACGTGATCGATCGCCGCCTGGGTATAAATACCACCATGCCTGCTAAGAGGAACACTACTACTACTACACCTGCCTGCAAGGCTGCTCTCACTACTGGAGGAGGACTAGGCCATGGGAGAGGCAGGAAGAAGCATATTCTGCCCACTTCACCATCACCATCATCACCATCACCATCGCCGGTGTCATCATCTGCATCCTCACCATACCACTCTCCAGAACACCACTTTGCAGCACACCACTCTCTAGAACACCACTCTGCAGCACACCATTCTGCATCTAGCCAGCCGGAAGAGATGGAGATGGAGGTGGAGATGCAGATGCTGAGCCAGACACAGCCCTGCTCCAGCTCTCCATCTCCTGCTTCTCGTGGCAGCTCGCGTGTGTCATCCGTCACCTTCACCACCTCGGCCTCTGCCTCAGCCTCAGCCTCCAACAGCACCTCCGGCTTCCCCTCTGCCAAGAAAAAGAGGGAGAAGAAAAGTGACTGTTCTCTGTCGCTTGTCGAGGAGGACCAGATGTTGGACTTCCTCCAGGAAAATCCAGTCATCTGGAATGTCAAGATGACGGAATATCGCCTGAGAGACTTCACGCACGATGAGTGACTGTGTGTTGTGGGGAACCCTCCACTCAAACTTCATGGACGAGTATTTGTTCCTAGATGCCAGGTGCCGCAGAGTAAGGGCGATCTTCAGCCCAGGCCCGAGCAGCACCCGGTATGTTGTGTGTTTTTTGGTGATCCTCGGTCCCGCTCGCGCCACAATCTCGTCGAACAACTGGGGAGGCATCTGCATGAAGTTCGTGAACGATGCAGTGTCCTTGCTGCGGAGCTCAACCATAAGCTTGTCATACAAGCCAAACTGTGGCCATTTCTCCCGATCCAGGGTCTGACCCACATTCTCCAGTGCTGCCTCCTCCTACTTCTCTGGACATGGGCCGCCAGAAGAGCCATGAGGTAGAGATCTAGATCCTTTTTACAGTGGAAGCAATACTGTTGACCTTGACCCCGAATAGGGTCATGGCCAGTATGCTACCTTGGGCACTCCTAGTTCCTGTGAGTGTGGGTTGGAATAAGCAGCCTTGATGCGGGCACGAAAATGCCTGAACGCTAGAAAATTCTTGATGAAAATCGGAAGGTGGCCGCGAAGGCCGATCGCATGGAGGTCCTCCATGATGCCATGCTGTCATAGGCTTTTTCGAGATCGAAAAAGACAACAACAACATTCTCCTTCTTAAGGAATATATTGGGCTGCTAGACACGATCCACCACCAGGGACTGCACCTGGTGCTTGGGGCCTTCCGCACCTCACCGGTTCAGAGCCTCTATGTTGAAGCCAATGAACCATCACTTAACAACAGGAGAATCAAACTGGCGATGCAATATGTAGTCAAGATAAAAACTTGTCTATTCGAGCAACATGACGAATCCAGGTATGAAGCCAGGCCGAATTACATCCTCATTTGTAGGCCTTGGGCGTGGATTTGGACGTGTTGGAGGATGCCAATGTCCCAGAACATCCCCCGTGGTCTTTGAGAAAGCCATCGGTTATCCACCGACTCACGGGACTGAGCAAGTCTGGGACACATCCACTCAAGTACCAAGGACTGCATGCAGAGATTCAAGGCCAGTTTGCAGACCACCTTTCCATATACACTGATGGTTCGAAAGACCAAAGCCGGGTAGCTGCTGCGGCAGTCTGCCGACGGGAAAAATTTGGAATACTTTTGCCCGATCAGAGCTTGATTTTCACTGCAGAAACCCGAGCACTCCTTCTCGCGTTGGAGTGTATCGAGGTATCCAACCACACTAACTATGTTATATACAGTGATTCGTTCTCTTGCCTCCTGGCTGTTGCTGGACTGAAAACGAATCACCCTATTCTAGAAATGGTCATTTATAAAATGAACCAACTGACAACGGATGGGTACGACATCCACCTGTGCTGGGTGCCTGGCCATGCCGGCATACAAGGAAACAAACGAGCTGATCGGGCTGCGAAGAAGGCCCTGAACTGTGATCTTGAACTGTGTCTGATCCCTCACTCTGATCTGAAACCACTAATAGCCACCCACATAAAATCCAAATGGCAACATGAGTGGGATGAAAACATTAATAAACTTAAAGAAATTGAACCATCTGTGGGAAAGCCACCACAGACTCATGCGGGAGGTCGGCGGGACCAAGTGGTCCTTAGCCGCTGCCGTATTGGCCACTCGTGGCTTACACATGCTTTTCTGCTCAAGGGGGAACCTCCCCCTGAATGTATTGGGTGTCAGTCCCGCTGACACTCAAACACATTTTACTAAGTTGCGTTGATTTTTTGGCCCTGCGCCAACAGTTCTACACTGCAGACAGTATGCATGACCTTTTTACTAAGGTAAAACAGGAAAACATTTTAGCCTTTTTGAGGGCAGCTGGACTGTACCACCTCATATAGTTTACTAAATAGATTCTATCAATTATTAATAAAACTTTTCATTTTCTATGGGATTTTGCTTCCCTTGACCACAAATATATGATTGTGAGTTTTCTAATTTAATAAGTGTCTATTGGCACATAATTGATTGTCTGCTTTTAAATGTAAAAGCAATGGTTTGAACAAATAACAAACATTTCTCGGCATGAATATGGCCTATGCTGCCAACCAATCAATCAATCAATATTAAGGAAGGCATCCCCTATGAAGGTTTCCATGCAAACCAAGTGGTCGAGGGTGCTGCGGCCTCGTCTGAAACCACATTGGAGGTTGGACAGGTGGTGTCCTGACTCCAGTAGCCAGACGAGGCTGTTATTTACCATACGTTCCATGGTGTTACAGAGGCAGGTTTTGAGGGCTATAGGATGATAGTTGTCGGCTTCACTGTGGTCTTTACCAGGTTTGGGAATCAGTATTACTGTTGCCTCCCGCCAAGAGGCAGGGACGACACCTGGCTCCCAGATGTTGTTGAAGAGTTGAAGCAAAAGTCTCAGCGCAGATTTGGGGAGATGTTTAAAAAAATTAATAATGAATTCCATCAGGTCCAACTGCTGTGCCATGCGAGCTTCCCAGAGATGATTTATTGATTGGTGGTTTCTTTACCCTGTGTTGGCAGCATAGGCCATATTCAAGGTGAGAATTGTTAGTTTTTTTTATTGAACTATCGCTTTTACAGAATGCAAAAGCACAGAATCAATTTTGTGTCAGCAGACTGTCGATTTAAAAAGCTCACAGTTACATAATTTGTGGCTAAAGGAAATAGAATTAACATAAAAGTTAAAGGTTGTTAATTGATCTAATTGGTTTAATGGACTATATGTGATGGTACAGACCAGCTGCCCTTAAAAAGGCTAAAACGTTTTCTTGTTTTACTTTTGTGAAAAGGTTGTGCATGTTACTTGCAATGTAAAACGATTGGTGCAGGGCCAAGAAATCGACACAACTTAATAAAATGTGTTTGAGTGTAAGTGGGGACTGACACCCAATACATTCAGGGGGATGGTCCCCCTTGAACAGAAAAGCATGTGTAAGCCGTGAGTGGCCAATCCGGCAGTGGCTAAAGACCACTTGGTCCTGCCGAACTCCCATGTGGGTATGTGGTGGTTTTCCCACAGATGGTTCAATTTCGGTTTTCGGTTTTAACCCGCTGGATTGTTTTTTCTTTCATCCAAACAGGACAATCCTTTGAAACGGGTACCCAGGCAATTGGCATATTTTGCCTGGTTCTGACAATCTGTGTTGTTGTGACCCGTCTGGCCACATCAGAAGCAGGTTACCTCATGTGTGCAGTTGTCCTTTCCGTGTCCATACTTTTGGCATTTAAAACAGCGGAGAGGATTCGGGATGAAAACATCCACGTCAACGCTGAGGTAACCAATTTTTCCTTTCTGGGGCGGAACTGGTGTACTCAACGTGAGGATGTAGGTATTCATTATTTCCTTACCTTCTTTTGTGCATCAGCTAGAACAATGAGGGCTCTCTCCAAACGTACTGCTGACTTGACTCCTATTTCTATGGAATGACCTAATAATATATTATATATGCGTGTGTGGCATGTATGAGAGGGGCATGCAAGAGTAGGAACAGTCCTGCTTGGCACTTATAATTTGGCGCCAAACTGCCCGTTGTAACGGTTTCACCAGGTGCGATACACTGTGTGACACGCCGGGCACAAGCGGAGAGTAAATTATTCACGAAGCTCTCCGGAACCCCGTTGCATGTGTCCCTAATGGCAATGGGTACAGCTCGCCAGTTGTTTGCAGTAAGGTTAAAGTTACATAGTCCGATGGTTTTGAGTTTCTGTCTTTTTTTAGATAAATATATTAGGTTGATCGTTATAATCTACCAAACTTTAATTCTTATTTTAAATGGCTAACTTTTGAGATATTTGAAGTGCAACCATACAAAATTTATTTTGGCATACACGCCAAAACTTTGACACCATAGGCTTCTGCAGTAATATATTCTACTCAATTGCCTCAGTATTCCCTTCTGTGTAGCGACACGAGTTTAATAAGTGCATGGGTATCTAATTTGGATATGTATAATCAAATCTAGATACATGTAATTGCTTTGGTTTTACAAATGTTATGTTTTCATCGGACTGTGCAGCTTTAAGTAGTTACGAGATGTGGTTAAAGCGGCATAATCCGATAAAAGCGTCAGATTGCCCGAGCCAAAACAGTTACCTAATTTTGATCCTAAACATCCAACTTACACACCAGTGCACTCATGAAGCATGTATTTTATTTTCTGCATTGAAAGAATGCTCAGTCAATTTAATATATAACCTGTTATTGAAGTCCAGCACGCCAACATTAATTTGTCATGTTTTTACTGTAAATATCTCCAAAGTTAACCTTTTAAAATAGCATTTGCTATATATGTGCTTAAGATTTGTATCAAAAAGCCAGAGTAACATCACGGACTGGTGGTTTCTTTATTTAAATCTGTTGTCATTATTTCTGCATGAGGGGGTTCAATAAGCATTGCATTAAATAATAACTCGATACACACTTAACACTCTTTTTCAGAGTTCAGCCGCAACCCGAGTTTGCACACTCTGTGGAAATCATATATTGGTGCGTCTTCATACACAATTTTAGTTTATTGATTGATTTAACACTGTGTCGGTATGATAGAATGGGTCATATTCATGGCGAAAAGTTAATGGCATTTATTCTGTCAGTTTCATTAATCACATTTATGCTTACACTGAAATTTACACAAAAATCCAAAATGGTCAGATTCCTGTCAATGACAGCAAAAATAATCTCAGATACAATTTTGAAGTGGCTAATTTTGTGTAAAATGACAGCAAAAATTAACTTTAAAATATTCTGATAGTAGAGTTTGAAAAGAAGTATATGTTCAACATGTGTGCCTGTGTGAATTTCACTTCATACAACTTTTATCGTATATAAAAGCGGACCAGGCGGGATGGCCAAATGAGTTGAGCACCCGCCTTCCGTTTTGCTAGGTCGTGGGGGTTCAAAACCCAGCCGAGTCAAGCCAATAACTTAAAGATTAGTACCTGACATTCGGCATTATGGGAGAAGTGAACTTCCTATTGATCACAGCCATTACGGTCGATTAAAGGGCAAAACACGAAGTAACTAATGCCCGACATACACTAAGCGATATTCCAACATACATATTTTGTTGTTGCTACATTTGTTGACCAAGCGGGAGAGATGGAGGTTCAATTCCTAATAAATAATCGTCATTCTTTCAGTAGTCATTGGCTTACGTTTGTGTGACTGAGTCATTTGGAGGGGGGGGGGGCGCCATGTCAGCAACTATGACCATATTCATGGTTCGATGTTGCTTTTTGGTATAAACCTAGCTATATCACTCAACAAAGAAGTAAAAGACAAAAGCCAAACAATTAGATGAGATTTTCTTTTTAAAACATTTGTTTAAGTAAAAGCAAAGAATATTTTAGTGTTTTTGTTGCTTTAGATCATGTCAACATCTAAGGTCATATAAGGACGGGTATTGAGTTCAATATACCGTACATTGTTGGAAGGGAAGGTGAATGGCAGCAGAGGGAGAGGGAGACCAAGAACATCATGGTTTACAAATATTTCACAGTGGACAGGTTTGAATTATTCACAGTCTATCAGAACAGCACACCATCGGGACAAGTGGAGAACCATTGCATCCAACCCTCAACTAGAGGACGGAACTATTGATTGATTGATTGACTTGTGACTGAGTGTGCTTATGGTGACTTTATCGTGTTGGCCTACTGGAACACTAGGCCACTGTGACCCAATACCCCACACAGTCACATTATCCTAATACTGTGCTAACTGTAGTATAGGTGCGCATGGTCTCGTGGGTAAAGAATATAATCTCACGGCCCTCAGGTTCGAGTCCGAGAGCCAAGGACCCAGATGACATCATTGTATCCAACGTGCTAAAGCGAGAACTAATAATAAACAGTTGTGAATCAGTCCTCGTGGTTTTGACACGTCTTTTCCTTTACATGGTGTCAGATATAGACAAAACCTGACCACATGGTGCTCACCGGCTTGAAACTGCCTGCTCCTTTTATTCTAGAAGGAAATCTAGCACTCAATTGGCGTTCATGACTGCAATCATATCAGATATATGCAATAGCCTCAGGAGCAGCGAGAAAAGGAGAAAAAATACCATGCTGTGTTTGTCTTCATGTAGCAGGCTTAGAAGCCCAGAAATTGCACCAGACATTAAAAATAGAATCGGAGGACAAGGACAAGATACAACCACTGATAGACATATTTGAAAATTATTGGCACAGCCACACAAACGTAATGGCTCTACACTCTAGATTTAACTCGTAAAACCAGACGAGTGAGAGCATAGACGCATACATCCGCGAACTGGAGCACCGAATCGCATTATGGGACTACAAACAGTTGGAGGATTTTATGCTCTCTGCAGGAGCGACCACTTCCCAATTATTCTTAGTTGCGAGGGGGCATCTCCCGTAGAGCGAGAGAGGAGCTGGCGGCTTCGCAAAGCCGACTGGCCAACCTTCCAGACCCTATGTCGCGAGGAGTTCACTCCAGACATCAGTGACATCGATGCCTTCACTGAGATGCTGGATCGCAGAGAAAACTGTTCCGAAGACCTTGGCAACTCCCAAGCGTCTGCCGCCTCCATGGTTGGATGACGGCTGTAGGAGGGCTATTAAGGAACGAAAGAAAGCTCAGCATAGATTCCACAGGAGACCGACTGCTGAAAATCTGGTGCTCTTTAGAATTCTGCGCACTTGCAGAACAATCAAAGAAGCGCGGAGGCAGTGTTGGAGACGATTTGTTTCTAGCATCATCATGCGCACGCCGTTGGGCAAAGTGTGGACAATGATCAGGAGAATCAAAGAAGGGGAGGTGATTCTTCTGTAGTCCAGCACTTGGAACACAATGGCACCATTCTCACATCACTCCACGAAATAAGTGAAGAATTGGCTTGCACATTTGCTGGAAACTCGTCTTTGGCAAACTGCCTCCCGGGCTTTCTGGCTGTCAAGGAACGCCAAGAGCGAAAGCTCTTGGATTTTTTCCTCTGATAGCGACGAGCACTACAACTCCCCATTCAGTATGGGTGAGTTGAGGTGTTCTTTGGAAAGCTTGCATGACACTGCAGTTGGACCTGATGGAATTCATTATCAATTTTTTAAACATCTCCCCAAATCTGCACTGAGACTGTTGCTTCAGCTCTTCAACAACATCTGGGAGTTGGGTGTCGGCCCTGCCTCTTGGCAGGAGGCGACAGTAATACCGATTCCCAAACCTGGTAAAGACCAGAGTGAAGCCAACAACTATCGTCCCATAGCCCTCACAAGCTGCATCTGTAAAACCATGGAGCGTATGGTAAACAACCGCCTCGTCTGGCTACTGGAGTCAGGACACCACCTGTCCAACCTTCAATGTGGCTTCAGACGGGGCCGCAGCACCCTCGACCATTTGGTGCGCATGGAGACCTTCATAAGAGATGCTTCCTTAAGAAGGAGCGCATTGTGGCTGTCTTTTTCTACCTCGAAAAAGCATATAACACAACGTGGCAGCACGGCATCATGGAAGAACTCCATGCGATTGGCCTTCGTGGGCCACCTGCCAATTTTCATCAGGAACTTTCTAGCCTTCAGGCATCTCCGCGTCCATGTCAAGACTACCTATTCCAACCTAAACTCACAGGAACTAGGAGTGCCTCAAGGCAGCATACTGGCCGTGACCCTTTCCGGGGTCAAGCTCAATGGTATTGCTGCTGCTGTGAAGCTGGGGGCCTCCTGTTGTCTTTTCGTGGACGACTTTGTTCTATATTACAGCGGCGCTAACATGAATGTCATAGAGAGACAGCTAAAACTAAGCATAAATGGGATCCATCGATGGTCAGTTCTGAACGGATTCAAATTTTCGAAGACCAAAACAGTCTGCATGCACTTCTGCCTGCTGCGTAGAATGCATGCGGAACCTGAGCTGACCCTTGATGGAGATCCCATTAAAGTCGTTGAGGAAACCAAATTTTTGGGACTCATTTTCTATGCAAAACTGTCTTTCGTGCCACATATAAAGTACATGAAAACAAGATGCCTGAAAGCGCTCAATATTCTGAGGGTGCTGTCCAGCTCGGAGTGGGGAGTGGACAGATATGTTCTGCTCTCCGTGTACCAAACCTTGGTTCGGTCACGAGTGGATTATGGCAGTATAGTATACCGTTCCTCAAGGAAATCGTATATTGGGCTGCCAGACACGGTCCACCACCAGGGTCTGCGCCTGGCCCTTGGGGCCTTCCACACCTCACCGGTTCAGAGCCTCTACATCGAAGCCAACGAACCATCACTTAACAACAGGCGAATCAAACTGGCCATGCAATATGTAGTCAAGATAAAAGTTAATGCATTGAATCCTGCACACAATTGTCTATTCAAGCAACATGACAAATCCAGGTATGAAGTCAGGCCGAATTACATCCGGCCACTGAGGCTCCAAATGAAACCTCATTTGGAGGCCTTGGGCGTGGATTTGGACATGTTGGAGGGTGCCAAAGTCCCAGAACATCCCCCATGGTCATTGAGGAAGCCGTCAGTTATCCTCGGACTCACGGAACTGAGGAAGTCTGGGACACATCCACTTGAATACCAAGGTTTGATTGATTGGTGGTTTCTTTATGCCGTGTCAGCAGTATAGACCATATTCACGACGAGAATTGTTTGTTTTTATTCAACCACCGCCTTTACATATAATGTAAAAGCATACAATCAGTTATGTGTCAATAGACACTTATGAATTTTTAAAAGCTCAAAATCATATAATTAAATAAAATAGATGAAAGAATTAATTAATAAAAATTGTTTTAATGAACTATATGAGGTGGTACAGACCAGTTGCCCTCAAAAAGGCTTAAATGTCTTCATGTTTTACTTTAGTAAAAAGGTCATGCATGCTGTTTGCAGTGTAAAATTGTTGGCGCAGTGCCATAAAATCAACACAGTTTAGTCAAATATGCTTGACTGTCAGTGGGGACTGACATCAAGGGGGAGGAAAACATGCGGTTTGGCTCGCTAACACCACTCCATGCATACGGGCCCTGGACTATATAGACTTCTATGATTTTTACCATAGGTTTTGTACAAAATAGTAGGGGGTGGTGGGATTCGATTGTTTAGGAGTTTTGGTGGTTTAAAATTATTTGTTTATCTCAATATATAGGCGGATGGTTTTGGGCCAATGACGCTCTTTAATGGTTTAATCCCATCGCCTTTTACTTCTTTGAGTGATATAGTCGACATTTAAATAAATTAAATAAATATGAAAAATAAAAACATCTCGCCATGAATATGGCCATAGCTGCCGACGTGGCGTAAAACCTCCAAGTCACTCACTTACACTCACTTGCCAAAATTAATTTAGCCTGTTTGCACTTTAACGGTTAGCCATTTAAGATCAAAATTACTACAAACTAAAGTACCGTAGGTAATAACGATCAACCTGATATATTTATCTCAGAAAATGACAGAAACTCAAAACCATCGGACTACTTTGATTGATTGATTGATTGGTGGATGCTTTACGCCGTGTCGGCAGCATAGACCATATTCACGGCGATCGGACTACTTTGAGCACAACATGAGCGATTTGTATATATATACACAAGCATGTGATTTTTCCGGTTTTAACTGGAATTCCGGGGTTTTTTTAAATCCGTTTTTTCCCTGGTCGCCGAAACACTTCTGAGATACACTATTTGCATCCCTCTTGCGACTCAGTGGGATGCTGTGTCCCCACGATAACCTAAACAAATGTTCAGGTTTTTTTTCCTGCACCCAATCACACGCCTGATATACATTTCTGAGAGATGAGTGAAGGTGGGGGGGGGGGGGGGAAGCCTCCAGCCGAGCCGTGTCAGGGGTTGTGGCGGGGGTCTGGCGTGGGGGTTGTAAGAGGGTGCGCTACCGGGCTCTTACCATGTTAGTAAGAGTATGTTGAGACAAGTGAATTTATGTTGATATAATTATTATTCATCACACACATTATATCTATATTTATTTACATTTTATGTTGATTGTATGGCATTACGCTAACATACAATGCAAATAACATGCATAACCTCTTTACAAATAGAAAGTGAGAAGAAATGTTAGCCTTCCTCAGGACAGCACAATTTGTATCACCTCTTATTGATTTGAAAATAAATTATACCCGTTATTACAAAAAAATGTATTAACACGTAATATAAAAGAGCTGGTTAAATAGCATGACAGAATAATGTTTAAACATTTCTCACCTTGAACATGGCCTGTGCCTCCGACATGGCGTAAAGTGACCACCAATCAATCTATATGTTATAATTAAAGTGGCGTTCTCTGTGGCGGAGTGGTTAGAGTGTCTGACTTTTTTCTGGGTCAGACTCCTAATCTAAGGGTCGGCGGTTCGATTCCCCGTGCCCCCAGCTCTGCCAATTTGGATTTCCACCACTGTGTATAACTTACAGTGTCATCAAAGGCCGGTTGGTCTCATACCATGTCTATGTGGTGTGGGAGGTTAAAAATCCCTTGGGTCAGTAAAAGTGTAGGCTCTGGCCTTCTATCGACCAGCAGTGGAATGAGGAAGACCAGTCGTCTATGACTGAAATTTCCCCTGCTTAAACAACTAATGGGCCAAAAAAAAAATGTATAAAGACGTTCTTTTGCGATTATAATGTGATTTTGAGAGATGCTGCTGAAACAACTTATCCACTGTATGACCCCCCCAATAGGCGATGTTTACTTAGTGTTATGGGGGGTCGTTGAAGAAACAAACAAACTGAAGTAGGTTAACTGAGAGAGGTCTGCAGTAGCCCCTCCCCGCCCCCCCCCCCCCCAGGTATTTGGGGCTTTGACTATTTGAGCATTCTACTCTCGAACCCAGCACCTTTCATGTCAATATCATTTAAGATATAACAATTTATATTGCATTCATATTGTTAATACATGCAGTCATAGGCAAGGGTCTACTAATTGTGTTCATATTGGTTTGTATAGCAGTGAAATAATTTATTTTTGAAAAAGAAGACAAAAATAGGACATCAACAGTCAGTCATGCAGGACATTGGTGACGGGAGTTCACTAGTCGGGGAGTGAGGATTTGAGGTGAACAGGGAGAGGCAAGGCTGTGTCTGGAAAGCGTGTGAGATTCCAGGAGACCGCGACTGTCTCCTCGACTCATTGTGCTGTGTTGTAGCCCACTTCTTCCTACCAGGCCTCGCATTCCTCCCCAGGCAACACACTGCCGACAGTTCCTTCCGGAAGGCAGGCCCGCTCGTGTACAGCACCAAGTTGAGTGCGCTGTTGGTGAGTTGGAGAGTGTACAAGGAGCGGAAGATGAGCTGGTAGTGAGGCACTGTCTCAACGACGGCGGCATAGCTAAGGAAGGCCGTCATCGGGAAGGTGAGCGTCAGGTACATGCCACTGACGAGCACCAGCGTGAAGGTCAGCCTCCTGGAATGGCCGTTAACCGCACTGTTTCCCGCAGCGGCACCGCTGTGTGACGCTGGCAGGTGGACAGTTCGCTGCCTGAACCGGCTACTCTGCACCAGCTTGTAGACCAGCGCCACGTTACAAGCGAATAGCACCCCGGAGGGCAGCAGACTGTACACGACCATGTCGAACACCTTCAGGACGATGTCGATGCTGTTGAGCCTGAATGCCGGCTTCATGGCACACCCTATTTTGCCGTCGTCTTCGAGCTGGCGTGTGAAGGAGGCGAGAACGAAGCTGTACAAGACTAGGATGGCGCCCGTGATTGACATCACGGTGACGACAGCGCGTCGCCTGGTCACACGCACTTTGGCGTGCAGCGGGTTGCAGACGACAATCAGCCGCTCCGTCGTCATGGCGACAATCAGCCAGGCGCTGAGGCACTTGGAGACCAGAAGGAGGTAGACGTAGAGGGCACAGCTGAACGAGTACGTCGTGCTGTAGTTGACGTGGAAGAGCACCTTCAAAAAGTTCTTGCTCATGCTGTTCGCGTAGAGGAACGTCGTGTCTGACAGGGCCAACGCCACAAAGTACACGCTCGGTGATTGGCTCCTGAAGGTCCTGCGCAGCATGACAAAGCCAGATAGGGCGTTGCCGACAGTGCCAAGAATCACAATCACTGGCGTGTTGATGAGGATTATGTACTCGTGTATGCTCAGCTGAGAACCGGTCTCACTCCGCATGCTCGTTGTGTTCGTCGTGTTTTGGATGGATGAAGTGTTTTCTTGGGGCCAAGTCAACTCCATACTCAAATGATTCAAGGCTCTGTCTCTCTCAATTACCCTCGCTCTCTCTCTGTCTGTTTCTCCCTCTCCCCCTCTCTCTCCCTCTTCTATTTCTCTCCCTCTCCAGCTCTCTCCCCCTCCCTTCCTCACTCATTTACGCTCCCCCTCCATCTCTTGCGCGCACTCTCACTCTTACTTGCTCTCTTGGCTCTTTCGCTCTGATGTACAAGAATTAAACGAGTATAAATTTACCTAAGTCATTACCAACATGTTATTCCCACTCCCTTGCTACTTGACACTCTTGGTGGCGCCCCCGTCGGACTATCCGACACACTACGAGTGCAAGAGACATCAGCCACTAACTACTCCCTAATTATTAACCATGACAATGAAGCTTATCATCAGCCTTATATATATATATATTTATATCTAGATGATGTGTGTAATCTTTGCTTATCTAATATTCCAAATGTACACCCTCCACTATCCTCTAAGTTAACAAGGATAAAGGGGGGGGGGGGGCAGTGCTGGAACAAGTAGCATACATACAGCACGAAAGTGGACACAAGAGTATGACTTTATCTTTCAAATAATGTAAACTTGACCTTACATATCACTTTTTTACAATGCTTTTTTATACTTATGAGTATAGATGAAGCGATCTAGCTTAAGCGCATCACACGCATGCGCAGTTGAGACCTTAGTTTGTTGACTTTCCGGTCGATCAAAAGCGCATATTATAGAATTTAGTCTATGAAACCGCTAGCTGGGCACAGATATTTTTTTCATCATTTATTTTTAGGGTTTCACTGCCCAGCAGAAGTTTTGACCGTTCCAAACCAATACGATTCGGTCCATACAGATCTAGGTCGAACCCACACTCTTTCATGGTGACGTCGACGAACCCAAACTGGCGCTGGTTAGTATGGACTTGCTCATGCGCAGATATCGATTTCCGCCTTCAAACTTGTTCTGTGTAAACGCGCCACTACAACGATTCATATAAATCGATTTGTCTTAAATCGTTTTACACTCGCCCGTGTAAACACAGCTTATGTCTGGCAGTGTGCAGCACTGTGGTGTGCTTCACCACCACCCTAGGGTTCTGACTAGTGGTTGTGTGAACACTCACGCTGATATTTCGGAAGTGACTTATTGGAAGGGTTATATCGAAGCAAACAACATCCTAAACAATGACTCGTTGTTTAACGACCGCCCAGCATAAAAGGTAAACATCGGCTATTGGGGGGATATGTCCCCGCGTATTAACCCTGTTACTAACACTACCGACTAAGTAGTGTGTTTTGTTTGGTTAAAGACCCCCAGCATAAAAAGGAAACATCGGCTATTGGAGGTCCTGCAGTGGTTAAAAGCAGTACAATACTAATTCAGTAAGAAAACTATGTAAACAGCTGATTTATCGCGTCGCGTTTACATGGCAAATCTAAATCGATCTAGGCAAGTGGTTTTATATGAAGCGTTTTAATTCGCCCGTGTAAACACGCCTATACTTATTTACTTACATACATACATACATACATACATACATACATACATACATACATACATACATACATACATACATACATACATACATACATACATACATACATTCCCGGACAATGTTAATCCCATTGGAGGAAATCGGCGTTTTCCCGGAAATTCGCCGTCCGTGTTATAATAACTACAGGTTGATTTCCGCGATATTTGCTGGAGACCACTTTCATCCCCAGTTAGCGAAGAGTGCCCGCATGTATCACATGGCTACAAATCCGGCCACCGACACTACAAAACCGTCTACTGAGGTTTCTCAAGTCGGAAAATTAAACCAACACAAAATGCAATTTTAAGAATCCATCCAAGCAGGTAGGTGGCCGTAGCTGGAGTTATTCCATTGTTGGTGTCGTGAGTCCAGGTAACGCCATGCATTATGTCGCATGCTCCCCCTCAGCATAATAACTATGAGCCAACAAACCGGCAACAAGAGGCTGGCATGTCGGTGACATGACCAAACTATGGCGTCAAGTTTGTGCGTGACCTCCGCGGCCGATTTGATCAGATGAATCCAGCACCGACCGACAGTGAGCTGCACACGAGCAGGACTGAGCGGACAAGTTGGAGCCGTGGTAAATCCTGCTGCGTTAGCCTGCGTGTCACTGATTAACAATGTATCCCCCCATACGTGTAGGTTATATGTACACAGCCGGTTGTGTTAGTTAATTTAGCTGGCCCTATTTAATCCGTAAATTTCACCGTCCGACCGAAACATCCGCAAAACAGATTTGAACCCTCTGACATTGGGTGATGCGAAAAAGTGGACTGGATCAATATATAAATATGCACAAGGTATATATATATATATATATATATATATATATATATATATATATATATATATATATACCTCCACAGATCGACGACTCCCCTATATCGTCACGACCACCCAGAGCGTCCACACTGCCTTTCAAAACTTTACTTTAGGACCCAGTCTACTTGCTGCCTGTGTTCTACGGTTTTCCTACCTATACGGATCTTTTCCTACGGGTACACCTACACTCAAGCTACACCTACAAGACAACCATCGACCCAGATCTACGAAACCGTGATCTAAAACTATAATTTTGTCGACACGGTCCATTATCAAAGCAGCTTGGCAGGAAAGTCCTAATGGCTCGTCTTAATGGTTAGCCATAATGATCATAACAGAGGCGGCTACCAGGGTTAAGGCTACGGTTACGGTAATCACTACGAAACCGTGAACTAGAACTAAAAACTTTGTCGATACGGTTCATTCAAATTAGCTTGGCGGGAAAGTCCTAACGGCTCGTCTCAACGGTTAGTCATAAACTACATAGGCAGATCGTCAAGCACGGTTATGGCTACAGTTACGGTAGACACTACAGACATTCCGATTCCGATTCCCGATTAATTTGTCGGTCTTTATATATTCATATTTAATGTCGACACGGATCACCGTCGATATGGCCCGTTATACAGCGCACTGTTGATACGGTAATCTCTGCCGTTTTTGTCCGGACGATGCCAAAGGCCTACTGCGCGTTTTGTAGCATCGTCTACTTGGAACCCGTCAATGATGGCTGCAGGCGCCGGGAGATGACTAAACGGACGACGTGATCGACGTCTAAACTCGACAAGATGGCGGAGGGCGGGAAACCCGTAACGGCAAAGCCTGAGGCAGAACACGACCAGGTCGTCTGGGTCAAGGACAACTGCAGCGACGACGACGAGGAACGGGAGATCAGAGCCCGTATCGCCAAGCTGCAGAAACGGAAACGGCTAGCAGAACTAGAGAAGGAGGAAAGGAGCTGTTGGATGACATGGCGTGACTTTCTACGCCGCGGACGACGAAACGGACGGACGACATTCGACCTGATGGGACGACGGCATGAAGCAGTAGCCGGCAAGACAGCTAGCACTCGCGAGGCCGCAGCACGACGCGAAGACGATCGTCGTCCCCGCATCGCAGGAGGTGTCATCATCGTCATCGTGCCTCTAGCTCCACCTCGTCAGACGACCGTTCAGCTAGCAGGGAGAAGAAGGCTAGAAGTAAGTGGTCGCTTCGTAGGCACGGGGAGGATGGGAGGGATGTAAAGAAGCTATCGCCATTCGAACTGATCGAGGCAACCATGAACTGGGTGGTGGCCTCTAAGGAGACGGACGTCAGTAATCTTTTGCGCATCCTATAACATCTAGGATACATCGCGGGCAAGGCTAAGTCGGGGACCTTCCAAGAGAAAACGCACATAAATTACGACCGTGCCATCCGCAAACTTGCCGTCTCGGAAGGATACGCGGCCTTCTCCGTGGGCAACCCCGAAGTAGCCTTGAAGTACTATGCTTTCGAGCACATGAAGAAGCAGGGGGGTGGGGGAGGTAGTCACACGGGCAGTGGTAGCCAGGGTCGGCCGAGGCAGTTGTTCGTTAGGGATGGGAAGAAGCCTTGCCTCTCGTTTAACGAAGACGAGGGCTGCAGCAGGGACGATTGCACCTGTAGCTATGGTCACTGGTGCTCCAGTTGCGGTAGTAAGGCTCACATCAGGAGCAAGTGCTCAAAGGATTAGGGGTTTGTTGGCGGTCTGGCGCGGCACGTCCTGAAATTGTGTTTGGGGGATCGTTATACCATTGTTCAGTTAGATCCTAGCATTCTGGCAGATTGTGCTGCCTCTCCGACTCCGGCTACCACTTCCGACAACCTGCCACTGAATTCTCCCGTGTGTGTGACCTCGGGCCATGTATTTGTTGAACCCGTTCCTCCTGACAAACCGGGTTCTCGTGATGTAGTTCATGACCGTCCACATAATTTTGTTGGCCCCCTTAATTTGGCCGCCCATTGTGATGGCCGCGTTTGTGGCACAGCCGACAACTGCACTCTCACCGACGAATCTGGTGCTGACTCGTCGGTTAACATTGACGAGCCCCCTATTGGCAGCATGCCACATTGCCCGCTAATTGCTTGTAGTTGGTTAACATTGCCTTGGGTGGAGGGTATCGTTCATGTAACTGCTTTCAATAAACTTAGCTCTTCAGGCAAACCCATTGTATTAATTGTTTCCCTTGCCTGCAAAAATGCCACTTGTACATGTGTTCATTACATAGGTCCCAACAGGGCTCAATTTAAACCCTGTCGTATCATCTGTGAATGCTTCTTTCGCGGATCTGTCGTTTATGACTGGGAGTTTTTACTATACGGCTCCCTCTTTGGTTTCAAGGTCATTAACCCCAGTTGCGCCTCCAGCTATTCTGCCCCTTCTCAGCCTACCCGAGATGGTGCTGAAAAAGGTTTTATCAACAGGAAGCTCAGCTCTGAGCTCAGCTGTGGTTACATTAGTCGGGCCGACTCAGCCCCACTCTGCACTCATAATGTTTTTGCTGTCCCCAAGTCAAGCGGCGAGGGAATGCGCACCATTGTCGACTGCAGTAAGCCCAGCGACCGCTCTGTGAACAACTTTGTCGACCAGGCGTCGCATTCCTTCTGCTACCAAGGCATTGGCGACTTAGTTGACCAGCTCCTTTGCAGAAACTATATAGCTACCATAGACATTAAGGATGCCTATAGGGCCATCAATATCCATCTCAGTGACCGCCCATTCCAGGCTATCAAATGGGACTTCGGAACGGGGGGGGTGGGCCCGAAATTTCTCTTGACAACCGCCTATGTATGGGGCTCTCCTCTAGCCCGTATATTTTCAACCCATATTAACCAGAAGGAGATGTGGACCGTCAACACCGCTGCCCGCCACTGGGGCCATCTTTGGCAAGACAAAAGTGTTGTGTTTGTTACTGATAACAATACAGTTTGTGCTGCACTTGCCACGGGCCACTGCATCAACAAAGCCATCATCGTTTGGGTTAAAGAGCTTTTCTGGACCTCGGTTAGATTAACTTTGACGTGAAGTCTGTTTATATTAGGAGCGCCGACAACACTATCTGTGATGCTTTGAGTAGGTGGTGAGATGTCACTAGCAAGTACCACATTGTTCGTGCCGATCCTGTCAGCCGTCTGTGCTGTGCGCATTTATTTAGCAATTAACTCTATCTTTACAGGTCTAACTGAGCTGGAGGGACAGGTCAGAGTCATGTGCGACCAGTTTTACTCACCCAACTCGAGGACAACTCCATCCATGCAGGTGCGGAAGTACCTCTCCTTCATTGAGGAGTTCCACGGCCTCCTGTCTCCACTACCCTGCCCCTCCTCCCAAGTCGCTATGTATGTGGTTTGGCTATCCCAAACAATGAAATACTCTTCGATAACAAACTACATCAGCGCACTAAATTTCTTTTTTAAATCTGAGGGTTCTCCTGGGGTTGAATTCTCCTGTCATCAAGTGAGAACCGTCATGGGAGGGGCTAAACGGGTCCTGGGTTGCCAGGTCAAGCGGGCTGCTCCCCTGTTGCCCAAGGAACTGACACTGATGTTTGACCATATGTCCGACTGCGAGGGCCATGTCTGCGCCTGTGTGGCTATCCTGACAGGCTTCAGAGCTTTACTCTGCAAGTGCCAACTTACGGAGTCAGACTCAGTTCTCAGACGCTCTGATTTTGAATTCTTTAAATGGGGTATGGTGATCTCAATCCGCAGATCCAAGACGATCCAGTTCAAAGAGAGAGAGCTCTTAATCCCAGTGGCCCGAGTACCAAACACCGAGCTCTGCGCGGTATTCTGAGTCGAAAAACACTTTCAGCAGGTTAAAGTAGCCCAAGATGCCCCTGCTTTCCATATTCCTTCTGCTCGCAGGGGCTACACGCCCTTAGACTATGTTACCCTCCAGGCAACCATAACAATTTTCTCTGAAGATGCCGGTCTAGACGCTTCCTCCTTCTCGTGCCACTCGCTCCGCAGGGGAGGATGTACCTTCCTCGCCCTACAAGGGGCCGCCATTGACGAGATCAAGGTGCGCGGCGACTGCTCCTCAGACTGCGTCTATAAATACATTGCTCGACCTCTAGCCGACAGGATCGTTGAGGATATTAAGGTCACCATAGCTCTTTCCGTCTTGATTTAATTCTTCTCTGTCTGGTGTGTCTCTGACTTTGGCATTTGAGGCCTAGCCAGGTGCATTACTATTTCATACTATTGTCATTTCCTGTAAATAAACGATGTACCCACCAATACTGTGTTGACGTGCTATTCTTACACCCACGTATATGCAACGTATATGCGGATGTAACCGAATTGCATCATGCTGCCACCCAGGGGATCCTGGGGAGCTCACAGGATAGTACCCTGCACACCCACCAGGGGCCGTATTCATGAGCTCGGGGTAGGGCTCTAACCGAGGTTAGTGGTATCCCCCCCTGGCTAACGGTGGAAAATCCGTATTCATGATCTTGGGGTAGCGCTACCCTGGGGCTCTAACCGGGGGGTACCCTACCCCACTTTCGAATTAGGGGTAAGGGACTATCCCGAGGGGTTAGTGAGCGTGTGTGGCTCTGAATCTATTCAATGCGATCATATTTGATAGATTTACATACACAATAAGTGAAATTTGGTCAAATTAACCCTAAATGCGAAGGGAAATTAACGCTGCTGCCGCAAAGGCGGCGATATTAATATTTTCTAATCGACGAATGTAAAGTACACAAATCGCCGCCTCCGCAGCGACGTCGATATCCATACTGTCCAACGTTAACCAAACATGGCCGCCGCCGCCGTCGCCGCCGAATCGGCGTGAATTTCTTACGCCCAAATCTATTCAATGGGATCATATTTGATAGATTTAAATACGCAATAAGTGAAATTTGGTCAAATTAACCCTAAATGCGAACCGATATTAACGCTGATGCCGCAATGGCGGCGATATTAATATTTTCGAATCGACGGGTGTAAACAAATCGAACGGGTAGCTATCCGGACCGGCTAGAACATTGGTGAATACCGATTGACCTAATTAACCGCCGCCGTTAAACCGTGGGATAGCTACCCAACGGCTAAGCCTACCCGCCGGATAAGCGTACCCCGAGCTCATGAATACGGGCCTCCCTACACCTGTTGTTGGTGGACGCCTCAGTGTGTCACGACCACCCAGAGATTCCACACTGCCTTTCAAAACTTTTTTCTTTATCCTTCATTTAATTCAGGTAGGGCATTTGAGGCCCAGCCAGGCGCATTACTATTTCATACTATTGTCATTTCCTGTAAATAAACGATGTACCCACCAATACTGTGTTGCTGTGCTATTCTTACATATATATAAACACCTCCACAGATCGACCACTCCCCTATATCGATCGCTTTATTTGGGTCCCAACAATACCGTTGTAACCAGATTCTAACTTGACATAAACAAATATTTTAAAAGCAAAAACTGGTGTATTTTTTAGCCTCTTGTCTTTTACTTCTTTGTTGAGTGATATGGCCAAGTTTATTCTTTAAAAAAACGCAAAATAAAACCAAGCATCCTGTCATGAATATAGCTACCTAGGTTCAAACAAACAGTTTCCCTGATGAAAAGCAACCGCCAATCCATCCCTGATGCAATCACCCTATACACGCCTGCCTATCTATAGCCGTGTTCACACGGGCAATGTAAATCGATTCATAGAAAGCGACTTGTATAGTTCGCCTCACATTTGTCGTGTGAACGGACGTCTGAGGCGGATTAGGGCTGATTCGATTCACGTGATCCGGATAATGTAAACCACCTAGCGAGGTAGTTTATGTGAGGCGATTTCTGTGATGCGGATAATTTTGCCTGTGTGGACGCAACCGACTTACGTGATGCGGACTAAGCGCGTCAAACTATATACTATAATTTGGTCTATGAAACCGCTAGACGTGCACATATATTTTTTTCATCATTTATTTTTAGGGTTTCACTGCCCAGCAGAAGTTTTGACCGTTCCAAACCAATACGATTCAGTCATTACATATCTAGGTCGAACCCACACTCCCTGGTGCCGGCGTCGTCGAACCCAAAATGGCGCTGGTTAGTCTGGACTTGCTCATGCGCAGATATCCACTTCCGCATTAAACCGATTCACGCAGTGCCCGTGTGAACGGGTGCCTAATTCGACTCCTTTAGTTCGCCTTGTCTAGTTCGCTTCACATTTTGCCCGTGTGAACACGGCTTATGTGGCTCCTTGCCTGAGAACGCAATGCAGACTACTATTAGTACTAAACAATAGAAGTTGTGCCACTGTAACCCCCCCCCCCCCAACCCCCACCCCCACCCCCCTGCCAACTAATCGGTATCTACCGGATTCAGTAGTACGTGTAATTAATAATTCAAAACCTACCTATCCAAGTATTCGCACCACGCTGCCGTGGTGGCCGAATCGGTAAAACGAAGGCTACCCAGGCGAAACGTCCGGAGTTCGGATCCCAACCGAGTCAAACCAATGACTTATAAAATGTATGCTTGTCGCCTGGTGTTCGGCATTAATAGGATAGGATACGGACTGGTTGGTGAAAAGGAAGAGACGTGTCAACACCACGAGGACTGATTCACAACTGTTTATTTTTAGCTCTCGCTTTAGCACGTTAGATACAATGACGTCCGGCCGCGAGATTATATTGTTTACTCACGAGACCATGCGCACATATACTACATCTCCCTTCTTTTTTTTTTTAAAGATAAGTGTACTCACTTATCCTAGTATCAGTTTTACAATCTAATTCATTTGAATGATGTAACAATTGGAGGGACAAGAATCTTATTACTTACGCTATTCCAAGTCTTAAGGACTAACAATTATTATGAAAATATTGCAGTGCTGCCATGTGCAGTTTGCAATCGTCATCATGTTTTATCAATTGACTTGACATTAGTCGGCTGCCTGATCATGTGGAAGAAAGATTTTTTTTGTTGAGTGACAAAAGCAACACAATATATATATATTGTACATCATTTAGATATATATATATAGCGATATAGTGAATGGTAGACAGGAAGTGTGAACACTTATTTGTCTCTCATTTTTGCTTGAGTGCAAGTAAATATGCAACACAAGGAGTAATTAGTAGCATGTGGTGAATAAGGGGTCAAATTTCCCTGGATCATCAGCCCATGCTTTGTCTAATCTATTCTTGAATGAATTAATTGACTCCGCATCAATAACATTTTGTGGGAGACTGTTCCATATATTTATGATCCTGTTTGAGAAACTATGTTGCCTTAACTTTGAAATGGCTCTGGGTTTTAGACTTTTACTGGTTTGAGAGTATGGCCCCGACTGCCTTCTCTTTTATTCAAGGTGAAAAATTTGTTCATATCTATTTCATCAAAACCCTTCATGATTTTAAATACTTCAATTATGTCACTTCTTTTCCTTGTGTAGGAAAGGGTAGGAAGTTTCAATTCCCTAAGCCTTTGTTCATAGGGTAGGTCCTTTATAACTGCAACTAATTTCGTTGCATGTCTCTGAACCTTTCCGATCTCCAGAATATCTTTCCGAAAAATTGGGATCCAAATTTGTGGAGAGTATTCCAAAATTGGCCTAACAAGAGACTTAAATAGAATGAGAAAATTGTTCTTGTTGAGGCGATGGAAAGTTCTTTTAATTATTCCTACTCTCTGGTTAGCATTTGAGATGATAGTCCTCATGTGTTTCTGAAAGGAGACTGGAGTCGAAGGTTACACCCAAGTCCTTTTCATAGCTATCTTGTTGCAGGACAGCGTTCTTCATATTATAGGCATAATGAGGATTATTTTTCCCGTAATGAATAATTTTGCACTTCTTTTCATTGAAGGGCAATTGCCATTTCTCGGACCATTGTGCAAGTTTCAGAATATCCTCTTGCAAGAGATTCTTATCTCTTACATCTTTTATTGCCCGAAAGACCTTTGTGTCATCCGCAAATATTTTTAGGTTTGATGAGACACTGCCTGGCAGGTCATTTATAAATATTATAAATAATATTGGTCCCAGCACACTTCCCTGAGGTATTCCTGAGGTGACATTCTTAAAGGAAGATTTTTTATTACCTATGACTACCCTTTGCTTTCTCTCAGACAGGAAGTCCTGTATCCATTCAGAAATTGATCCGGATATTCCCAGAGCTTTGATTTTGTTTAATAGTCTTTTGTGGGGCACACTATCAAAGGCTTTGGAGAAGTCCAGATAGATGGTGTCCCATGCCAGGCCATGATCCAGCCAGTCAGTCCAAATTTTCATCACTTCTAGTAGTTGTGTCAGGCAAGATTTGCCTCCAGTGAATCCTTGTTGGTTTGGAGATTCCAATCCTAGTTTTTCCAAGTGTGCTATGACACGATCTCGGATTATTCTTTCTAGCATTTTACAGCATAGGGAGGTTAAACTCACGGGTCTATAATTTGATGCTAGGCGTTTTGGTATGTATATGTTTTGCATATATCAACTTAACTAACAAAGTTATGCTACAATGGAATCATTTTTACTCGTACATTGGTGTAATGATCTCTCAATTGTCGACCTATTTTGTAGGTTGCTTGGTCACTTATATTCTACACGGTTATCGGGTTTATTTTATATGTGTTTATTTCATATGTGGTTGTATTGTTTGTTCTACCTTACGAACATATGATACAGTTTATATATAGTGCAATACAATTATAATGTTTTCACATTTTATTATGTATTTTTCTGTTGGTATAAACGCGATGTTGTGATACGACTGGTGGTTGTATTTGTTTGTTCAGTGGATGTGAGTGTGAATGCGAGTATGTCCGTGTCTGGTGTGTGTGAGCGGGTAGGTCCGCGTGCGCACGAGGTCGTGGCACGTCGAGAGATAGGTTATACGCGGTGTGATCTATTTTGGTCATGTTTTAGGTCGGTACTCTGCCCAATCCTTGTGGCATGCGCGTTTCTCGCCTGTACCGCGTTGTGTATGGATGGGTTCACAGACGGGTCGTTTTTAATTGTTTGCGTTGTGTTCGGTATCAGTGTAACTCTATGGTGTTCTTGCTCTACACGGGGTGTTTTGAATATGTGAACACGGTTTCGTTTTAGTTTGTTGCCGGCACGGTTTATTATTTTGTAGTCTCGTGGACCTGGGTTTTTAGTTTTTGACATAATGCCATTTGACCATTTCCCTTCGTGACATTATCTGCTAAAGCCCCAGTCACACATACCTGGATCAGGGGCTGGACGAGCCCCGGACCGCCATCCGGGGTGGTCCGGGGAGATCCGGGGTGATCCGTGGCTCGTCCGTGCCGACACCCCCTGATCCGGCCTGATCCGTGGCTTGTCCGGCACCGTCCGGGCTCAGCCCCCGATGTTTTAAAATGTTAAAAACATCCGGGGCAGTCCGGGGGATTTTGCAATCCGGGCTCAATCCATCCTGATCCGGGGGTGGTCCGGGGGTGGTCCAGGTATTTCGGGGGTGGTCCGGGGTGGACCGGGCCTGTCCGGGGGTGGTGCGGGGTCATTTTGAGCCACGGTTTGACCTGGACCATCCCCAGACTATCCAGGACTACCCCCGTCCTAGCCACGGACCACTCCCGGACTGCCCCCGTAAGACCGGGGGTGATCTGGGATAGTCCGGGGGTGATCCGGGATAGTCCGGGGGTGGTCTGGGGCAGTCCGGGGGTGGTCCGGCCTCGTCCAGGGCCGGTCCGGCCCAGTCCGGAGGCAGTCCGGGGGTGGTACGGGGCGGTCCGGGGCTCGTCCGGGGCTCGTCCGGGAAAGTGTGACTGTGAGGCAAAAATCGACGAAAACAGTGATTTTATCCATGGTGGTCCGGGACAGTCCGGGATGTTGGTCCATGGGTGGTCCGGCTCAAAATCCGGGGCTCATCCGGCTATGTGTGACTGGGGCTTTAGAGCTTTGTAATGCAGGCTAGTGTAATTGCTTGTTTGTTGTCACTAGTTTTGAACTTAGTCTGCGGCTCATTGATAATTGTGCAGGTGATGCATCAATGATTACTAAAGGGGTATTTCTGTAATTTAGTAATGAGAGATTGTAATCTACTTTGTCAGCATTGGCTTTTAAACAATTAATTTCTTTACCGTTTGGACATATCATTCGACTTGTCCGTTGCTTTGTGGATAGTGCGGGTTTGAGAAAATCTGTTTGAAACCATACTCTGAGGCGAATTTGCTGAATTTGTAGCACGCAAATTGCGGGCCGTTATCAGATACGACCGTGTGTGGAATGCCATGGGTTCCAAATATTTCTGCTAATGCTTTTATTATATCTTTACTCGTTGTTTTATTTAGTTCCCTTACTTCTGGAAATTTAGAAAAATAATCAATGACGAGTATGTATGTTTTGTTCTCAATTTGGAATAAATCTGTACCTACTTTGTAGAAGGGTATGTTTGGTATCTCGTGCAATATCAATGGTTCAGCGTGTGGCGTATTTCTGTGTTGTTGGCAGATGGTGCAGCACCCTACCTTGTCTTCTATCTGTGAACTCATTCCTGGCCAGAACACGTGGTCTCTGGCCAGTTGCTTACATTCTATGACACCCATGTGCGATTCATGTATTATCTGTAACATTTCTTTTTGTAAAGATACGGGTACAACTATTTGATTACCTCTAAATAATATATTATCAGAAACAGTTAATTCTTCTTTAAATTTATAGTAGGGTTTAGTGTTTGTAGGCATGTCCTCGATTGATTGATTGGCGGTTGCTTTACGCCGTGTCGGCAGCATAGGCCATATTCACAGCGAGAAATGCTTGTTTTTGTTCAAACCCTCATTTTTACATGTAAAAACATACAATCAATTTTGTGTCAATGGACACAAATGAATTTTATAAACTCACAATCATATTGTTTCTGGTCAAGCTAAATAAAATTCGAAATGATGGTATAATTCACCGATGAAATTTGTTTAAAACCTATAGGAGGTGGTACAAACCAGCTGCCTTCAAAAAGGCTAAAATGTTTTCTTGTTTTACTTTAGTAAAAAGGTCTTGCATGCTATTTGCAGTGTAAAATTGTTGGCGCAGGGCTAACAAATCAACACAACTTAGTCAAATGTGTTTGAGTGTCAGCGGGGACTGACACCCAATACATTCAGGGGGAGGTTCCCCCATGAGCAGAAAAGCATGTGTAAGCCACGAGTGGCCAATACGGCAGCGGCTAAGGACCACTTGGGCCCACCGACCTCCCGCATGGGTCTCTGGTGGTTTTCCCACATATGGTTCAATTTCTGTAAGTTTATTAATGTTTTCATCTGACTCATGTTGCCATTTGGATTTTATGTGGATGGCTATTAGTGGTTTCAGATCAGAGTGAGGGATCAGACACGGTTCAAGATCACAGTTCAGGGCCTTCTTCGCAGCCCGATCAGCTCGTTCGTTTCCTTGTATGCTTGATTGATTGATTGGTGGTTGCTTTACACCGTGTCGGCAGCATCGGCCATATTCATGCCAAGAAATGTTTGTTTTTGTTCAAACCATCGCTTTTACATGTAAAAGCATACAATCAATTTTGTCTCAATGGACACTCATGAATTTTGTAAACTCACAATCATAATAGTTTCTGGTCAAGCTAAATAAAATTCTGAGTGATAGTATTATTCACTGATGAAATTTGTTTAAAAACCTATATGAGGTGGTACAAACCAGCTTCCCTCAAAAAGGCTAAAATGTTTTCTTGTTTTACCTTAGTAAAAAGGTCATGCATGTTGTTTGCAGTGTAAAATTGTTGGCGCAGGGCCATGAAATCCACACAGTTTAATCAAGTTTAATGTCAGTGGGGACTGCCATCCAAGACATTCAGGGGGAGGGTCCCCCTTGAGAAGAACAACATGTGTTAGCCACGAGTGGCCAATATGGCATCTTCTCAAAACAACCTGGTCGTGTCACCCTTCCAGACGACTCTGCGGCAGTTCGTTCACTGAGGGGATAATTCTATGGAGTTTGTTGTTTCGTTGTTCATCCCATTCGATCTGCCATAGGTTTCAGATGTATTTTTGAATGGTAGGTTTCAGATCAGAGTGGGGAATATGACAGTGTTCCGAAGGAGCAGTCAGGGCTTGAGCGGCTGCTTGATCTGCTCTCTCATTTCCTGGGATACCCACATGACTGGGCACCCAACATAGGTGAATGTCAAATTTTGCTATTGAAAGAGAGTTTAGTTTAATGAGTACTTTAAGTAGTATTGGGTGGTCTAGTTTCCTATTGTTTAAAGCCTGAAGGCAGGAAAAAGAGTCAGTGAAAATGATGAATTTATGACTGGCTGAGGTTTCGATGCACTCTAACGCGAGTAGGAGTGCTTGTGCCTCAGCAGTAAAGATGGAACTCTGATCTGGAATACGCGTACCTAATTCACGTCTGTGGACGATTGCTGCCGCAGAGACTTTCTTGTCTGTCTTTGACCCATCAGTGTAAATGGGTAGGTGGGAGCTAAAAGCACTTTGCACATCGATAAAGCTTTCATGATATGAAAGTGCATGTGTTTGAGATTTCCTCGACATGGCCAGCTGGAGGATGATGTTTGGTTTCCTCAGCTGCCAGGGAGGAACATCTGAATATTGTGAGGGTGCTATGTTATGTAGATTTGCCCTCAGGGCCTCCAAATGAGGCTTTATTCTGAGGCCTAATGGCCAGTGTGGTTTCAGGCGGGGGAGGAGTACCCTGGACCACTTGGTCCGAATGGAGTCATTCGTTCGAAATGCCTTCAAAACAAAGAACATGTCATGTGCGTAATTTTCTACCTTGAAAAGTTGTATGATACGACATGGAAGTGCGGCATCCTGAAGAATTTCCATAAAGAGTACTGTATCCTGCAGTCTGTATGTAGATGACTTTTTAATATGTTATAAAGGTAAACATATGAACACTATAGAACGGCAGCTCCAATTAAACATAAATAGCCTTTCCTAATGGGCAATGGAAAATGGTTTTAGAATCTCCAAATCGAAAACCGTTTATATGCACTTTTGTCTTTTAGGGACTTTGCACCATGACCCTAATTTAACAATTGGAAATGAACCCATCAAAGTTGTCAAAGATTGATTGATTGGTGGTTTCTTCATGCCGTGTCGGCAGCATAGGCCATATTCACAGCGAGAATTGTTTGTTTTTTATTCAACATTGAATGTCTTGTTTTCGCCGCTAGACAGTAATAGTCTTGTGACTCCCCTTCTTTTTTATCACTTTCAGTTGTTGTGTAGCTAACTACTGCGTGCATTCTCTCAGTTTGTAAGCATTCTCCCACATCCCCCAAACATCTGTGAGTTTGTTCGTTCTACAATCGGATAATTGTTTGGTTACCAATAGTTAATTTCTCTGAATGGCTTCACCTTGCTGTGTTAGTGGTCATTAGGTTTTGGTTTTAAGTTTAAAGTTTACCTTTGTATGTAAAACTTTGCTTGAATAATCAGTGTATTTTCTATTTATTTATTTATCTATCTTTCTTTTTCTTTTTTGATTCATTTTATTTGTTATTGTCATTTGTCTAGCAGTGCATTTAGCTCTCTTTTGATTAATGTTTTATATGTTTCTATTGTCCCTGTACTTCTTTCTTCTACTCCCAGTGTATTCCATTCCCTTGCCTTTATGTACTCGGTACTCCTCTCATATGATCTGTTTTTGCCTCTGTTTCTTATCAGTCTGGGGCCATCACTACCTCTTGTTGCCTCTTTTGTTACCTGCACCATCCCAGGCTTCCTTGTCTCCCTGAATGCTACTATTTTGATATGTGCTTTTCTCCTGTCATTTAGTGTGTTGACTCTTGCTTTTCTATGGAGATCATCAGTTGGGTGTCTATGTTCCACCTTCAGACATATCTTAAGTGCTCTATTTTGTAGTCTTTGTCATTTATCCCACATATTTTTGTTACACCCCATATATATTACATCAGCATAGTCGAAGTATGGTAGTATCATACCTTTATAGATTTTAATAGCCATATTTGTAGTTATGTATTTCCTGGTATTCGCTAATATCCAGATTTTGTGGTTTGCCTTCTTGATAACTTCTTTTATGTTATCATTGTAGTTTAGTTTCCTCTCTAGATTCATCCCTAGATATCTATAGTTGGTCTGATAATCAAGAACTTTTCCTCCCAAAATTATTGGCTCCTCATTGCCATAGTTTATTTTCCCCCTGCCAAACACTAGGACCTTCGACTTCTTGTGGTTTATGGAAATCTTGTTGGAGTTACACCAGTTATCTAAAGCTACTAGTTTCTCATTTAGCTTATCTCTGTTCTCTTTTCTGCAATTGCTTGTTGTGTATATCACGGTGTCATCAGCAGTTGGAATTTGATTCCCTCTAAGGACTTCTCCAGATCATTGATGTAAATGATGAAGAGGAGTGGGCCTAATACTGAACCTTGAGGGACTCCACAAGTTACCTGTATACTTTCTGATGTTTTGCCATTTACTTTTGTTCTCTGACTTCTCTCACTGATGTAATTTCTTATCCAGTCTAGTGTTCTTCCTCTTATTCCTACTCTTTCTAGCTTTTTTATCAGTATGTCATGATTCACTGTATCGAATGCCTTGCTAAAATCTATGAATGTGGCAGTTGTCTGTTCACCTTCATTCATACCTCTCAGTATGTCATTTGTTAGATTGGATATAGTTTTTGTTGTGGAGAGTCCCTTTCTGAACCCTCCTTGTTTGTCATTTAGTATTTTCTCACTATCTAGATGTTTCATGATGTGCTTGTACATTAATTTCTCTATCAACTTGCCTGGCAGAGGTAGGAGTGATATGGGGCGGTTGTTTCCCATGTCCCCTTTGTCTCCACCCTTGTGTATTGGTACCACTGTAGCCTGCTTCCAAGCCATGGGGAAAATACCCATCTCAAATGAATGATTGATTAAGTCACATATAACATTTGGTATGGCTAGCATAGCATATTTAATTATTCTGGCTTGTAGGTTCTGTATTCCTGATGACTTTCCTAGATCTATTCTCTTAACTCGTCTAATCACTTCATTCTCTCTTACTCTTGCTGTCTCTGTACTATTTTCAACTACATCACCTGTGTATTCCCAGCTTCCTCTGAATTGTTCTGCTAACTTTGCTCCTATCTCTGTGAAATGTTTATTTAGTCTATCTGGTGCTCTCTCATTTGATATGGTGTTCCCTTCTCCATCTGTTAGCGCTATTTTGCTTTTCTCCTTATCGCCCGGTAATGCCATGTCTACATTTTTCCAGAACTTCTTGGAGTCATTACCAGATTTATTATCTTGTTCTTCAATGTAAGTGGTCTTTGCCTGTCTGACTAGCCTTAGGGATTTTCTTTTCGCAGTTTTGTAGTTGTTGATGTCATCTATTTTATTTGTGATTCTAGCCTTCTCTCCAAATTTCCTCTTCAATTTGATACTAGCTATTATTTCCTCACCTATCCATGGGTCCTGGTTGTCCCTCATCTTGATTGTCTTAATTGGACACATTTTATCCATTAATTCTTGAATCCTACCTAAAACAGTTTCCCATTTCTGATTTGGGTCCCTAGAGTCCATTACATTTTTCCATTCTGTTCCTTGCATCTGCTGTGTGAATTCAAAGACATCATAGGCTTTGTAGGACCTACCTAGTTTTAGTTCGATCTTGTGCTTCACTGTGATTTTCTTTCTAGTTGCCTAGACTAATTCATGGTCACTTATCCCCCATGGTCTCGTGCCCTTTTTCATGATATGTACACTGTTTGTCAAAATTAGGTCTAGAGTAGAGCTAGTGTCTGCCAGTCTTGTCTTTTCTTCTATCAGTTGCTGTAGGCCCATTTGCTTCACTAATAATTTCAATTGTTCTTGATCCTTATTTGTTTTCCTATAGTCTATATTCATATCTCCCAAGATAAAAACATCTATATTCTTGTTTCTTGGGATATTTGTAATTGCCTCTTCTAGGTGGTCTATGAATTTATTTACATTACCCCTTGGTGGCCTATATACTGAGGCTACCGCTATGTTGATTTGCTTGCTGTTTTCAACTAGTACCCGCATAATTTCTATGTCATCGGTTGATGTGTTGTATTCACTCAGTTTGTTTTCTATAACCTGGTACTTGTTATTTACATATATGGCCACACCCCCTCCTCGTTTGACATTGCCATCTTCTCCTGTAGATTTCTATCTAACCTGAACAGTTCATACCCCATCAGGTTGTATACCTGCTTCTTGTGATTTAAAAGTAATACATTTTTCACAGTGCTTTGGGGTACCTTAATGTACCATGTGTGTTATGTACTATGTGTGTTATCTAGCGACTTCCTTTAAAATGTATTTTTGTTTGTTTTTGTTCCGCCCCCCCCTTTATTCTCGTATTAGTTTAATCAAGTTTGCATTAAACACTAGGCATTACTTGCAGGAGTCTCTAATCTGTTTTATAATGCCTCCCATTCTATTCTTGTATCCAGGTAGTTCTACTTTTCTTTCACTAGCCTGCTCGAGGTACCTGCCTGAGCCCCAGAATGGGCATTCAGTACACTCTCTGAACACATCACCCTTATAGCTCATCAGCTTGTCCTTTAAGTTTGGGTTCTGCTCAAATTTGGCCTTTATTATATCCTCAAGGACTGCTTCATTCTGGCGATTCCATTCATCTGATCTCCAGATCTTCTTGGAGATTGCTTTGATGGTGTAGGGGTTTTCAGTGTGCTCGATCAGTCGTTGTGTTTCATAGTCTTCATGGAAGCCCGCCATTACAGAGCAATAGTATTGCTCCACGCTGGAGAATGTCTTAGTGTCTGATTTGTTCTTGATCATGCATTTGAAGAAATTACTTTGTGGGGCATTGTGCCCTTGGAATGAGGTTCCCCACTCAAATTCTCTAGTCACAGCCTTTTCTGGGTTTATTTCTTTGAATTCAATTCAATAGAACCTGCCATTAATCAGAATGCTTTTTCCACACATCTTGACTACTTTAACTCAAGGATGGTTTTTTGCAAGCACATACATTTGCTGGACTGTGCGTTCCTGCAGTAATTCATCTCCAGTGCTATCGGGACACATGTTGATTCTCCCATATTTTTAGTCTTCATTGATTTAATTTTTTGCTCGATATAGTTCCTTGCATTGTTCCCTGTTTTGCATGTGGATTTTGATACTTCTGGGCCTTGGTTTCAGTGCATCCCCATTGATATTCTCTTCCTCACTGTGCTCGTCCTTGTTTTCATTATCATCAGTTGTAGCTGGTGATTTCTTGTGCTTTCTCCCCAGCCGATATGCCTTGGTGATCACAGTCCAGTCAAACGCACAGCCACCTGATTTGAGAATTTCACCAACCGTTTCCTCCATGCTTTCCCCTTCATTCTCAGGGACTCCGTGAATGATGATATTCTTACTGCGTTCATTTTGATCCTCTTCTTTTTGTTCTCTTTTGGTGCTTGAGGCATCTAATTTGTCAAGCCTTGCTTTGAGGTCATTGTTTTCCTCTCTACACTCGGTTAGTGCAATTTTGCATTCATTTAGGGCTGTCCTTAACCCCTCCATCATCTCGGCATCCCTGCTTGCTCAGCTTTGTCATTTTCTTTTTAATTTCCACATCTAGGTTTTCTCGTTCTCCCTGCTTCTCCTCCCTTTCATTTCTCATTGTATCCCTGATGAACTTGGTTAACTCATGTGTGGTCTTAGGCATCTTGCTGGGGTTGGCATTTTTGTTTTTGGATGCCATATCTCCTGTTTTTCTGTTGTATAGTGTCAGTTCTTCCTGTGTTTTGATACTGCTAATCCCTAGATTGTCACACAGACAATTACAAGCAATGTTATTTCTGATATTATGTCTCCTACTACTCCTCCTTGTTAGGCTTGTATCTGTTTTCCCACCTTTATTTCCAGATTCCATGCATTCAGTATCCATTTACCATCTGTCAGTGTACCACACCACACCAGACACCATTCAGATGACTTGTTACTGTTCAAAATGATGTGTTTTGTAGTTTTATCTCCAGTCGGTTGACATACACGTTAGATGCATGCAGTGCTTACCATCAGCATTCACCCCTATTGTGGATGAGGGTAAATGTTCCATCCAGCTAGCTAGCTACCTGTCTTTTGCCTGTCTTTCTACTTGGCATACCAGTTTTGCCTGAGCATGTGAGTGATAATAGGGAAGTGGTTAGTTTTTTTGCTCCAAATTATGTGGGATGTATTGCAGCTATCAGTACATGTGACTCGATAGTAATGTTATAGTCATTAGTCAACAGGTATTCACACAGAAAATCAGCAGTAGTAGACAGAAAACTGCTTAAATCACACATTGTTTAGCCTACTTGTCACATGTCATGTCTCTGTTGCCACAGATGCTACAAGTTAGAAGTGTGCCATCTTTACTTCATTCTATATTTCCTGTTACTCTTCCTTGGAAATATTTGTCAATATTTATTTGTGGATTCCATGCATCCAGTGTGCATTCATGTATCCATTGTTCCTTATTTGTTAAGGAATTCACTTGATTTCTCCATAAAATCATATATGAGCTGTAGAAGCTTACTCGGTCACGTACAGTACGACCGATGCGATTTTAAGATTACACTTAGAGATTGTGAATAAAAAATGTTTTAAATGTCACTCTTACATTGATTAAAATTAAATTCAATACATGCTCTAACCATCGTAAATTGACATCCATAACCCCACTCGCTCTTAACAAAGACCCTATAATACTATTATAGGGTCTTTGCTCTTAATCAACTCATAAATGCTGTGGAGGCAATGTAATTTCAAAATATGCAAACGTGCTCGTAATTGAATTGAATGGGGAATTTACAGCCGTATATGACGACTGAATATTGCAAAAAGCTGCAACACTAAAGGGAAGTAGCAGTAGTTATAGTTAAATACCACCGCTCCTTCTCTCAGTCGGGGCTGGTGCGTGTATATTCTTAGCAGGACTAGACTACTGGCTTTATCCATTAATATTGTCGTGGGGTTGATGACACTGGGAAATATTGCGCCTAGAGCGGGACTCGAACCCACATCTCTTTGCATTCCGGGCCAGTGTGCTAACCATTACACCACCTAGGCTCCCTGATATCAACACACCACCCATGCCTACCTGTCTATGCGGCTCCTTGCCTGAGAGGTCAGTGCAGACCACTACACTCGTCCCCCTGGAATTGTAAGTCTTTTAAAGGGACCAGCTATAGCTCGCTGGGACACTGCGCATACTCTGACAAATGCTCTCCAAGCACAATCTTGTTTAGTTTTTATGTTTAAATGAACCAAGTATGTGTGGGGAGAGTATGGGACCAGGGCACTGCTAGTCTGAACTGCAAAGGCAGTTTGTTGTCTTCAAAATGGCCGCCCCCATAGGCGGCGGCCATTTGCAATGCAAAAGCTGCGCTGTGATTGGCTGAAATTGTGCCGGCAACAGGCTCACACAGTAACAAGATTTGCTGGTTCCCAGTATGGGCTCAGCTGGTGCCCGGCAGTGTTAGGGACCGATTACGCCGAAATCTATTGAATGCGATCATATTTAACAGAATTACATACTAAAATAATTAAATTTAATTAAATTAACCTTAAATTCCAAGCGATATTAACGTAGCAGCTCGATCAGCGTCGAATCGCCGAGTGTAAACAAAACAGTGGCTCAAGTGACCCGAGTTGAATAATCGATTACACCCCGATTGACTACATCACGGTTCCGACTGCGCATGCGCTGAAAACGGCGTTGGGAGCAAAGCAAAGGCGTACGTACGCCCATTGAGTTTGCCAATGCGCGCAGTGAAAAACGTTAGTTTTATTCAAAAATAATAGAAATCCAAAACCCTAACCTTATCAATTTAATATAATCTTTTTGTTAAACATGTTTTCTATATGTGTTCCAAGCGGTTTGTCTCTAGGTGGTGTAGTTTTATCAATATTTTACTTTTTATGTATGGAGATTGTTCACTGCCATTGACAATGCATTGAGTACTCTAGCTATGGCTCTAACACTAGTCTGAGTGCCTAGATCTTTCTAAATCTAAATGCACATGGCATAAAATGTGCTGATTATATTGATGTAAATGCAATGCTGGATAAAAGATTAATATCTTAATTTATTATATATATTTTTTTAGTTAGTATTCTATGTTTCAAACAAGAGCTGAGATGAGCTGAAACTAACACATTTGATAGCTGCACCCAGTGTATTAGCATGTGCCATGTGCTTTTGGGGGGGGTTGTTTTGCTCTGATGCATCCCACAATGCACCGCGCCGCTGGAACCGTGATGTAGTCAATATACAAATCGCCTCCGCCGCCGGCGCATTAGGCCACCCTGTGGCACAAATCTGAACTATTCCAAGTTCGTTTGTTTTCCACGCGGCGGATAGCTGGCGACTTTAATGCTTACAATTACATACATACAGGCAATGCAACACACTTACATACACAGGGTAGGTTCAACAACTATACAGCGCGTAGCTTGTACAGGATCCTGGTCACGGCACCAATGTTGTGGGGGTGATGAAAATGGGAAATATTGCGCCTAGAGCGGGACTCGAACCCACATCTCTTTGCATTCCGGGCCAGTGTGCTAACCAATTCACCACCTAGGCTCCCTGATATCAACACGCCACCCATGCCTACCTGTCTATGCGGCTCCTTGCCTGAGAGGTCAGTGCAGAACACTACAATATCTAGCTCTAGATGACGTATGCAAGTGATATCCTAATCAGTTCTCTTACATAATATAAAGAGGTGGAATAGCAGCGAATTGCATATAAAACTAGTACTGAATTATTATTCTTGTCATCATTATATTTACAAATACCATCTTCATTAAATTAACTGAGTTAATGGCAAATTAATTTGCTCTCATTAAAAGCCTCTACCTAGCTTTTTTGAAGTAAAAGAAACAAAACAAAACAAAAACATGACAACTTGATAAGGAAAATAACAAAAATATCATTTCACGATCATGGATCTAAGGTAGGCCTGCATAGGCCTACATAGCTCAGTAAAATGTAGATACAAGATTCACCCCATACTGCTGCAGTAGGGGTGCAAACCAACCCTATGTAAAAGCTGTCGAAAAAACGGGTCAATGAAATGAGAGCCTAATTTCACAATGTAAGAAGCAACAATTATTCTTTACATCTGTCTTATTATTAGCCCGCTACCTTTGAGTTGAAAAATATAATATAATATCTAGCTTAATAAGATTTAAAAGTGAAATCGACAGCGTTCTACGGCCGCCATCTTGTCTTTTTGCATTCTCTCCCATTTCACCAACTCTGTGCCTATATAAATATCCATTTGACACTGGAGGCAGACATTCTACTCCCTGTTCCATACTAAAGCTATTTTCGCCCGTATTTAAACTACATTGTCGTTCACCCGTGTACTACAAGTACCGGGTGAATCTTTTATCTAAGTAAAATGCCGCTGCAATATGAATGTTAGATTAAGTGTTGCTTCAATTTACAGTTTGTTATTGTATTACGTCCTAGCAACATCATAGTATGTTCATTATGCGCAAATGTATATTTAAAAAAGGTAACTTAAAAAAAAATGCAAATAGGTATAAGCAAAGTTGAGAAAAATGTTGGCTGTCAACCAACTTTCCGTGGACTGTAGCTTAGAATGCTTTGACTTTTCTTTAGCCCAGCACCCCACCCCACCCACCCCCTCACCCAAATAAGAACAAAATAAATAAAAAGAAAGGTATCGGTAATCTGCATCATTCTAGTATCTTGCATCCAAAACTTGTGGAGTCTGGATTTGAAACAGTTAATGGTCTGGACAGAGACAAGGGATTCAGTGTTAATTAATAAACATATGAAACTAAACACCATGAGGACTACAAATATTCAGACTGCCTAGCATACAATTTGTGTTCTGGTCTGTAGCAAAACGTAATAACGTAATCACAATATACGTCACTTCTGGATACGGCAGCACGCCTTGGACAGGAGGCACCTGTTCAATAACAGTCCTGCTGATATCATGTTTTGCCGTTTACATGAACACTAATTTGCAACCACACAACCCTCCTAAGGTAAGTCGGTATGCACTTTGTCATTATATCCCCATGCACGAGCTCATGACTTTCGTTAATAAATTAATTTGGGTAAATCGCTCATTAATGTCATGTAGGGGAATAGCGTCATTCAGCATCCCATGATATACTGTGCGCATTTTACATTGTTGTGAAATCCCACTGAGGACTTCCGCTATGATCCCGCTTTGTTTATGGTGTGTATTATACGAATTAGGAATCCCTAACCAGTTAATTTTAGTTGTCTCGAATCCTGTTTATGTTCTACTATAAACATATTCTTTCATAAACAACAAACCTTTTAGTTTATATTTAATTTGGATGCGGGAAGCTAATGGGCGGTATTCCGGAATTGTATCTTCAGCTGCTTACGGTTTGCGCATGCCGGGCTGCGCACACGAATTTATGTTACGGTCCTGTCCACTCCACAAACAACAACATGGGGACCACGAGTCGAAAGAAGCAACACCAACAACACTCAAGAGTGGGACTGCAGGCTCTGCTGCTGTAACATGTTTTACTTCCAATTCCAATTCCAAAGGCATATTGATCTAGTTAAATTCTGACTACAACAGTTACTATTGAACTAGTCCTAACTGAGTCTGATTCAATAACAACAGTTAACAGGTTGGAGAGCTTACCTCGATTGGGATATGGTGTGTTCCTATAGTTTAGTAATGCTAATTCTACGTCCCGATTTTGTGCTTTGCATTTTATCATCATGTTCTTTATGGTTTGGACGAACCTCTCGATCTGGCCATTGCTTTGGGGAAATTGTGGACTAGAGTAAACTGGTGTGAAGTTGTAGTGTTTTGCGAATGCGGTATATTCTCTGCTTCTGAACTGTGGGCCATTATCTGAGACTACTGTTTGTGGTATCCCGTGTCGTGCAAAGTTTTCTTTAAGGGCCTTAATTATGTTGTGAGATGACGTGTTGTTTAATAGTGTCACTTCGGGGTATTTAGAATAATAATCTACTGTTATGATGTACTGTTCATGGTCTAATTCGAACAGGTCCGTCCCTATTTTTTCGTATGGACGGTTTGGTATTTGGTGACTTATTAATGGCTCGTGGTGTAGTTGTTTCCTGTTCGCTTGGCATGTTGTGCATTGTTCTATTCTTTGGACTATCTGCATGTCAATGTTGGGCCAAAATACGGTGTCACGTGCTAATTGTTTTGTTTTGGTGATCCCTAAGTGTGTTTCGTGAAGGATTTCGATGATTTTTTTGCGTGTGTTTTGGGGGATGATGAGTCTGTTGCCTTTCATTATTTCATTATTTTCGATCGTCAGATCATCTTTATGTGCTTTGTATGGGATTAACGCTGCTGTCGTGTTCATGTCTGATATTGGCCATCCGTCGTTTATGTATTGTTTTAGTTGTTTCATGTCATCGTCTGTCTCATACTCTTGTTGTATCTCTGTCATTATGTCTGACGTGGCTGTGACTGATGCCACGCTGACTTCATCATCAAACAGGCAGCTGGGCTCTAGTGTGTCACTGTGCGCTCGGGAAAGTGCGTCTGCAAAAAAAAGGTGAACCCCTTTTACGTGTGTCAACACTACATTATAATTCAATAGGCGCATGCGCATACGCTGCATGCATGCAGATAATTTGTGAATGGGCTTCTCCATTATCGAAATGAGGGGTTTGTGATCGGTCTCAATTTTTATCTTTTTACCATATGCGTATTCGTGGAATCGCTGGCATCCAAAGCAAATGGCTAGCATTTCTTTCTCGATCACCGCATAATTGGATTGTGCGTGATCGAGTGCTCTGGATGCCATCGCTACCGGCTTCCCGCTCTGTAACAGCACGGCCCCCAGCCCTGATTGGCAGGCATCCACTTGGATGACGATTGCTTTGTTTACATCATAGTAGGCTAGGACTGGAGTGTTTCTCAGTTTTTGTTTCAAGGTTCTGAAAGAGCTTTCTTGCTCTGCTTGCCAGTGCCACGCCACATCTTTCGCCAGCAACGTTCGTAAAGGTTTAGCGATTTCTGACATGTTCGGAATGAACTTTTGCACATATCCGATCATGCAGAGAAATCGCTGCACGCTGGGTTTGTCGTGTGGAGTGGGCATGTCTATGATCGCTTGAACTCGAGAGGGGTCTGGTTTTACTCCATCTTGTGTGAGCAAATGGCCTACATATGAAACTCGTGTTTGGCATATCTTAGTTTTGTCAGAGTTAAGTCTTAAGTTGACTGATCTCGCCCGCTCCAGTACTGCTTGCAACCTGCTGTTGTGCTCCTCTATCGTGGACCCGTATATCAATATGTCGTCCGTCACCAACCCTACACCTGGCAGATCCCCCATAATGCGCTGCATCTCCTCGATAAAGATATCCCCGGCTGTCTTAATGCCGAAGGGCAGGCGGGTATATCTAAACCGCCCCCAGGGGGTGTTGAATGTGCAGAGGAGTGAACTTTCTTTGCTAAGCTCGATCTGCCAGTACCCTGACTTTGCATCTAACACAGAAAAGTATTTTGCATGGGCAGTGTTGGCTAAAACTTCCTCGATAGTCTTACTGGGGTAGGGGCCTCTCATGATCGCTTTGTTGAGCTTCGTGGGGTTGAGACAAATTCTTAACTTATTCGGTTTGCGTACAATGGTGATAGAGTTCACCCATTTGGTGGGCTCGTGTTGCTCTATGATTACTCCTAGCTTAACCATTCGTTTAATCTCGTCGTGAACTTTACCCTGAATTGCGTATGGAATACGTCGTGGTGGATCGACTATAGGCCTCACATTTGGATCAGTGTATATTACAGCATCAGTTTTTATTAGGCCTAGCCCAGTAAACACATCAGAGTATTTGCTCACCATTTTGTCCGCACGTTCACTGAGCGATCCCTGAGTTCCTGCCTCATGTATCTCATCGACCCTGGCTAAAATCCGTAACTGGGTACACGCTCGCTGTCCCAGGATCGGGTCACCCTGCTGCACCACCTGGAACCTCAGTTGATGTCCATTGATGTTCAGGTTTGTCTCGCCGTCAGGGATGATCTTGTGTCCGGAGTGTGTGATGAGTCGACATTTACGCGCCGTTAGCATCGCTTCTTTTAGTTGGTTGAATATTTTCCTGGGGATCAGGTTGGCTTGCGAGCCTGTATCCAACTTGAATCGGATGACTCGATCCTCCACGCGGAGGTCTTTGTGCCATGTCTCCTCTTGATCGTCGTGATCATTGCCCATGGACCCGACGAACAGGTCCGCGTCCAGCTGATCCACTAGGGCAATGGCTGCTCCCCGTTGTTCCCTGTCTGGTTGTCTGTCCTGATGATCCCACGTAACTCCATGGACTGGTGTTGGCTTGCTTCGGCACACACTCGCAAAGTGTCCTAATTTACGACATGAGTTGCATGTTTTCCCGCGTGCTGCACATACTCCTCTGCGGTGCTCGAACCCGCAGTTGCCGCACATGTTGCGGGCTGTGTTGTTGTTGTCGTACCTGCCACGCTGATTCCAAGATGGCACTCCTGGTTTGGTGGGCGGTCGCGACCCGGCACTGGCATCCCTGGCTGCAATGGCGTCCACTTCTTGGGATAGCTCGTCTTGTTTCTCCTCCAAATGCCTGGCTTTGAACTCACTTAGTTGACATATCTCCAGGCACTTTTGCAGTGTTAGGTCAGCCGTTTGGAGTAGTTTGTCCCGTAGTTCCATGTTGCGGACGCCTGCTACTATCCTGTCGCGTAGCAGGATCTCTTCCATCTCCCCATATTGACAGTCTGTCACCCGGTCACGGAGGGTGGTGATGTAAGTGGCCGTATCCTCCGTGGTCTGGTTGTGTGTGTTGAACCGATATCTCGTGATAATTATGTTGGCTCTGCCTGTGCAGTATTCACGAAATGCATTTAACAATGGCTCCATCTTGTCCTCCTTGCTGTGTGTGAATTGGAAAGTAGCGTGCACTTTCTGAGCTTCCTGCCCAGCCACGTGCAGGAATATGCAGCATTGTACGTCCTCCGGTTTGGTCTTGACTCCCGCTGCCGTGGCATAAATTTTGTAGGCCCGGTACCATATTTTCCAATTACTGGCTGCATTTTTGTCAAGAATTAGTGGGCTTGGTGGTCTGAGGCCAGTCAGAGATGTTGTGGTACTTGAGTCAACCATTTTACATCTGACACCATGTAAGAGTGATGCAAGATGGACGTCCGTACACGTTGTGTGTTGAGTAGAGAGTGGTTTATTTCCCCCCGTGTGTCACGGGAATGTTCTCCCCTCCATACATGTACATATATGACATTAGTCAAGGCTGTGGAACCAGCCTTATGGCCTAAGCTGTCCGAGACAGAGCTAGAGTTAACAATCAAGGGAACATATAACTCATCAACAATATTAACTATATCAATTAGTAATGCTTCCGTACACAACACCGATGACTGTAGTGGAGGATTCAAACTGTCAGAGGGTATCATCATTAGGTCGTTGTCAGCACAATTTCCGTTACCAAGGCTACTTTCATTCCAAACCATACAGCCAAAATGCTTACAGTCCAGCCTATCTACCTCAGTTATTTTACTTGAGAAATCACTCTCACACAGTATTTCATTACCGGGAAGTTCATTAACCTTACTTAACTTTTTTACCATGACTTGCTTATTGTCGACCAAGTACAATAAGCGTCGTTGATCGCAATATTCCCCACTGCATGCGTATCACCATGACAGTATGAAATAGAATTGACATTTTGGTTAGAACAATGCAATAAAATAGCCAGCCTAATAGGCTGTCTTCACAAAATCCTGCTGATTTGATGTGGAAGCTGAGGTACTTTCTTCACTAGCTTCGGGGTTTATCTTTTCTTCTGCTCTTTTTTTGTTGTTACATTCAATTTCTCTATGGAAATTTACTCTCTTCATTTTATAAGCGCAATATGCACATATATGTGCCATTTTGTCTGAACCTTCCCCATGCGTTCCCATATGATCACAGTTTTTCCCCCAATTGTATTTACCACAAGGTTTACCGTCTAGATCCACAGAGTATTCTTTACCGAATCCTCCACTCTGCACGGATTGTTTGGATTTCACTAATTCTCTGTTGCTATAGCGCATATATCACGCTGCACATCTTTAATTTTGGATCTGTTATTCCACCCATTCTCAGTGTTACCGTTATTAATAAGTTCAAAGATTTTAAGGCTCCAACACAGATATGTATGCCAGTCCCAAACCGTCGCCATAGTCGTCAAGTCCACTTGGTGTTTATACATGTTCTCTTGCCAACCAATTGGAAGAAATGGATCCCTCGCGATCCATTGTATCGTGCCCAGGTACTCCTACCAGGGAACATCTAATGCTGCTTTAGAGCTATTCTCTTTCTTGGTAAGATAGTTAATAGGAAGAAAATTGTTTTTACTTTTCTTCTCCTTAAACGAGACTCCAGCAGCATGCAGGAGTTCACCGATCAACCGATTATTTTCTTCTATGACAGACGGGGAACATTGAGTTTTTTTAGGCGTAGCCACTAGTTCCTCGCGACATTCACACTTGCGGCGTTTTGGGGGGCGATGCGAAGTCATCCTCTTGTCGTCGTCGATGCGGCAACTGTCTGTCTGGGCTGCTACGCAGTGTGCAGTGGTGTGGTACTTAGAACTTGCCTTCGTTGAACCACCGGGGAGGTCACACACGAGTCCGACCATAACTCATCCATGTCCACCTTGCGTCGAGCGGTCCTGTGTCGCCGTTTAGTATCCTTCCATATTTTCTTCATACGCCTTCCTTGCTTGGAGTGTGGTGTCACCACCGACAATGTCTGATTGCTCAAGATAGCTGGTCGGCACTCGGTATTGTTGAGTCTTGCTTCTAAGTTAAATAGTCTTTGATCCAATGTGTCGGACAACGACTTGAATTGCTGTGTGATCATCTCCTGTGTTGACTTAACCCGGCCACCCTCAGGACTTGATAATGGCTGTAAATCACAAGAATGCGGATCACCAACCCTAGAGGTGCTTGGGAGAGGTGAATCCATTATATTGGATATACGACAAGAAGGCTGACACTTCCTTATGCTCTTCCTTGGTGGTGCCATACGCAACCTGTAAGAAATATATGTGTAATCGTTTGAAATTAGCTTTTGTTGGTCTGAGATGCAGAGGAGAACTGGCTTCAAGAGCTGCTGAGATGCTGAAAGGAGACTACATTTCTATGGGGAGGCATCTAGTTAGGGTAGGGAAACTGTGGTTATGCCATGGCTACGCAAACAGGCGGGGGATTTGAGTGATGTTTATTATCCAGGGCCCGTATGCATGACGCGGGGGTAGGGCTCTACCTCTCGGGGTAGTAGGGATTTCAGGGGTAGCGCGAAAAGTTGCTATGCATGTGTCCGGGATAAGACTACCCCGGGGGGGGTAAAAGTCGGATAAGCTACCCCATCCCAGTAGCAGGTATAAGGCCGAGGGTAGGGACCGACTCGGGCCAAATCTATTGAATGCGATCATATTTAACAGAATTACATACGCAATAAGGGAAATTTTATCAATTTAACCCTAAATTCGAACCGTTATTAAGGCTACCACCGCATTGGTGGCGATATTAATATTGTCAAATCGACGAATGTAAAGTAAGCAAATCGCCGCCGCCGCCTTGACGTCCCGTTCCATATACCCCTGTCACACTACGACGTTTCTCTCCAACGCGCGGCGACGTGTGTCCTTTTTTGGCGACACGTCTCTGTCTGTGTCTCTGTCTGTCTCTGTGTCTGTGTCTCTGTCTGTGTCTCTGTGTCTGTCTCTGTATGTGTCGCTGTCTGTGTCTCTGTCTGTGTCTCTGGCTGTGTCTCTGTCTGTGTCTCCATGTCTCTGTCTCTGTGTCTGTCCCTGTATGTGTCTCTGTATGTGTCTGTGTCTCTGTCTGTGTCTGTGTCTCTGTGTCTGTCTATGTATGTGTCTCTGTCTGTGTCTCTGTGTGTGTGTCTCTGAGTGTCTGTGTATGTGTCTCTGTCTGTGTATGTGTCTGTGTCTATGTATGTGTCTCTGTGTGTGTCTCTTTGTCTGTGTGTGTGTCTCTGTGTCTGTGTTTGTGTCTCTGTGTCTGTGTGTGTGTCTCTGTGTGTCTGTGTCTGTGTGTGTGTCTCTGTGTCTGTGTGTGTGTCTCTGTGTCTCTGTCTGTCTGTGTCTCTGTGTCTGTGTGTGTGTCTCTGTGTATGTGTGTGTATTTGTGTCTCTGTGTGTGTCTCTGTGTATGTGTGCATGTCTCTGTGTATCTGTGTGTGTGTCTATGTGTCTCTGTGTGTGTCGGTGTGTGTGTGTCTATGTGTCTCAGAGAGAGAGAGACAGAGGCACAGACACAGACAGACGGAGACACATACAGAGACAGAGACACGGACAGAGACACAGACAGAAACACATACAGAGACAGACACAGACAGAGACACAGACAGAGACACAGACACAGACACAGACAGAGACACAGACAGACACAGAGACACAGAGAGAGACACAGACAGAGACACAGATACACAGACAGAGACAGACATACAGAGACAGACACAGACAGAGACACATACAGAGACACATACAGAGACAGACACAGAGACAGAGACACAGACACAGACAGAGACACACACAGAGACACACACAGAAACACAGACAGAGACACAGACAGAGACACAGACTCGGCGTTTTAATTTAATTTTCCACTCTGACGGGTCGCCGGTGAGAAACGTCGTAGTGTGACAGGGCCACTGGCGGCGGCGGTTTGTTTACTGTACGTTCGTCGATTCGAAAATATAATTATTAATATCGCCGCCGTTGCGGCGGCAGCATTAATATTGCTTCGAATTTAGGGTTAATTTCATGAAATATCACTTATTGCGTATGTAATTCTGTTAAATATGATCGCATTCAATAGATTTGAGCTTACAAACGCAGAGGGATTTCCCAAATCTATAAATAACTACAAGGGTAGGTACCTCCTCGCCGCTTTGGCGTCATGCATACCCCGTGACCCATTTCTTACCCAAGGTGATAGCTACCCCGAACTCGGTCCTTACCACCAAGGGCGATAAATAATTCTTCATGCATACGGGCCCTGGTGACTCAGGAGGCTGGTTACGGTTACCCTGGAAGTCACCAATTTCAAAGACATCCAGTAGGAGTAAGACAAAGTTATAAGGCTAAGTTACAATACGGAATGACGAGATAAATTTCTATTTTCAATTATTCTTGTTACATTAACAAGGACAATGGTTATGTACCTTAAATAAGCACCCTCTACACACACACACACACACACACACACATTTATGTACTGGTCAATTTGTGTATTAGCAAATTCTAAACCCAGATAAGTGGTGACGTCATCAGGAGCAACAGCCCCAATGAAGTCCTTCTACCTGTCCCTTCCAATAACAGCCCTTCCCACATAAATCCAGCGTACCCACTGGTCATATGCGATTATGACGGTCCAGACCATTCGGATCATCCGAGTCGTCAGAATTTCAAATAGAACACCCCGAGGTGAACCTAAAAATACATGGGTCATGTGCAAAATGATCCTACTTCAATGCCCCAGGTCTGGGCTGGTGGTATCAGGAGCATTTGTGCTGGTGCCTGTAGTGAGAACCTGCACTGGCAAAGCAACACTTTTTGTTTGTATGTAAAAGACCATTCAGATTAAAATAGACATATAACTAAACTATGCAATCATAAAATACTTTAAATCCTCTCTTGCTGTAGTTATATTGTATTTTTGTTTATTTAAATGTTTTGAATTAAGCCACCATTCTTTCCGCCCCGAGCCTATTCGTTTATGCAACCCGAGGTTGTAGGATCTGCGCATGCGCAAAAAAAGTGGTTGGGATGATCCGAGGTGATTAATCGATTACGGCCACTGCGATGTGCACTCTCTACCCGATGCATCGCACTGCATTTCTCATCTCCTTTTACCTATGAGTATCTCCAATAGACCAGATCGTCATTCCGACTGTGCATGCGCTGAAAACGGCGTTGGCAGCAAAACGAATGCGCCCGGCCATTGAGTTTGCTGATATGTGTAGTCCAAAACTTCGATTTTATTCCAAATTAATAGAAATGCAGAACAATTTTGTATAAACATGGATACATGCATGCAATATAACATTATAATGAATATATTTAAGACACAACAATCCATAATTAAGCATTTTGAGCTTAGAAACATACAATTCCACACAAAACACTTTACAGGCTGATATTCACATCACCATTTATAATTCTTGTTCTAAATATTAAAATATCAAATGTGTCAACAGAAACTTGTTTCAAAGAAATATATAAGCAATGTCTGATTAACCCTACCCATTTCCTAGTCCAACATATGTTATTAACCATAGGATATAAATAAAAACATGAATAAAATAAGTAAAACTGATTCTGGCTATGGCTCTAACACTAGTCTGAGTTGTTTGTTGTTGTTTTATGTCCTAGCAACATTTAAGGTAATATCAGGATGGGTACCAACTTGTGATAGTGCGCACTCATGGCGACTTTATCTGCCCCACTGGGAGACCAGGCCACCAGCACCATGACCTGATATCCCACTCAGTCACATTATCCTGACACAGCCAAACAGTCCTTGCCCTATCCTAATAATGCTGAGCGCCTGGCTAGGAAGCGACAAGTATCAATTTTTAAGTCATTGGTTTGACTCGACCAGGGTTCGAACCCACGATCCCATGGCCTACCATCAGGGGAGACGGACGCTCTAACTCATTCGGCCATCCGTCTGGGTGCAGAGAATTGTCAAAATCTAAATGCAGATGGTATAATATGTGCTGATTAGATTGATGTAAATGCAATGCTGGATAAAAGATTAACATCTTAATAATAATATATATATTTTTAGTTGGTATTCTATGTTTCAAACAAGAGCTGAGATGAGCTGAAACTAGCACATTTCATAGCTGCACCCAGTGTATTAGCATGTGCCATGTGCTTTGCACGGGTTTGTTTTGCTTTGACGCATCCCACAATGCACCGCACCACTGGAATGACGAACTAGTCTATTGTCATCATGAGATAATGGGCAAGTTAGAGCTAGCTGATGATGTTTAACGTTGCATAATCTGATGGTTTTGAGTTTCTACCATATTTTGGAATAAATATATTAGGTTGATTGTTATAATGGACGTTACTTTAGTTTCAAATTCAATCAACTTTATTATAAATGGTTAACTTTGGATATACTTGAGGTGGAAGCATGAATAAATTGTTTCTTTTATGTGCAGGCCAAAAACACCGCCAAACACCTGACCATCATTGCCCATTTGTGTGACAGATATTGACCATTCGCCAGATTTAATTACTGGCTGGGCACGGCGGTAAAATGACCGGCTATCTGGTCAAGCAGCTCGCCGTCATGCTAAGCTCCACATTCATTTGAGATAGACATCGGCAGGGTTGGTGGGCAGGTGGCCGTTACCATAATACCAGGGCGGCTTTCAGGGTATGCCTCCGAGTCAACTCCAAGATGGCTCTGAGACACCTTTTTGACCTATTTGCATTCAGGGTACGCCTTGGAGATCTCTCGCTTTTCAGTTAGGAGGCATAAAGCGCCTCGATAATGGCCGCCAAATTCAGTGTTTTCAGCCAATCAGAGCTGTTCTTTTCAATTGCAAATGGCTGCCTCCAATGGAGGCGGCCATTTTTGAGGCAACCAAGTACTTTTGCCGTTCAGACTAGCGCAATGTCTGGAATTTCTCCGAGAATCCTCCGAGGCGCACCCTGAACGCGGCCCTGGTGCAAGCCTCCAACCCAAATTATGATGGCAATCAGGCCACGACGGCCAGCCACTACTGGATGTCGCTTCGGTCGAGCTAATTTTCACCGGGAATGATAGTGATAGTGGTGCTCGCGTCAGCTTGTCAGCTTGTCGGCCACTCGCGTTGGGTTTGTCCCCCTGCATGCAAACCCAAGTCGCCCAGGCCGCTGCCGTCAGTGGTTTGGGCGATAGTAGCGTTCAGTGGACAAAACACTACCGGCACTCCGTTAATAATATTAATATTAGCTATCATGAGAGCAGGACGTTCATATGAGGCGGAGCACGGCGAGCAGCCGAGGCCGACACAGAACACCAGGTGGGTGGGCCCGGCAGTAGAGCACCAGCCCAGCACTCCCCTATAGTATAGAGCCAACGTCTGCACCCTACCCCAGTATAGGGGGTCGGGCGTGCAGGGGCCCTGGAGCTCCCAGGGAGACGTCTGCTCTCTTTGAGAACGAATCAAAAAAATGATATGAACTTGACCTTTAGAAGCGATATCCAATGCCTCGTGGCATAGTTACCATTATAATCAGATCTATACACCCCCCCCCCCCCCAAACTCACTCACAATCACTGGGCGCAGTGTGTGTGTGGAGGGGGGTGACTCTTACCAGTTGGATGACCCTTACTTGGCCAGTAGAAAATGGTAGGGGTAGAATTTGGGTTGCTTTGGCATGTTTTCACCTCAAATATCTCCAAATAAAAGTTACTTCAAACTAAAGTCAAGTAGATTCTAGCGATTAATCTAATGTAAGCCTATTTTTCTTAGAAAATGGCAAAAACTCAAAACCAGCGGACATTAAAGTTTGAATATTGACACCAGAGTAGTATACAACGTGCAAAGCACCATATGGTGCTGCCGCCTATAAGATTGTGGTGGAATTAGATAAACAAGAAATAAAGGCAGAGGGATCGACGATCAACATGAGCTGGCAGTTCTAATCTTTTACTTGTGCATTAACCCACAAATATCACAACCGGGATGTAAGTTGAATAATTAAGATCAAACCTAGCTTTAGAAGAGCTTTGGTTTCGATAATGGTATGCTTTCATCGGACTCTGCAGCTTTAAAGTTGCATAATCCAATGTAGATAAAAGATTCACTGCTGAGTTCAGCGGTGAACCACGAGGCTATGTAAACGCTGGCGAAAATGTGTCTCACACTTCATGGCCTTGGATTGGCTCTCCTACCTTTCCTACCTTATGTTGATTAAAATCCATTAGCCACAATCCCAGTGTATATGTTTTCCCTCAACATATACACTCCAGATGACATAATATCAAGGCATGTTTACACAAAATCAGTTTGCAGTGATGGAGTTCAGGAAATAAATCCTCCATATTTGAATGAACTGTTTGTACCACTTGACTACCTCAGCCAATCAAAATGACCTAGACTGGACTCTATCAAAATGGCTGACATGTGGATATATTTCATCCAGATTTTAAACTTGATGCATCTATGAATATACAGGGATGAAAGATCTCCGCGATTTCGCAGATTTCCAGGATTTTTCCTGGAGCTATAAGTGTACATACTATAGCCGTGTTCAAACCCACAACTTTAGGCCGAACTAGAGGAGGCGAACTAGAGGAGGCGAACTAGTGTCGTGTCCACACACAGAGCGGTTTAATGCGGAAATCGATATCTGTGCATGAGCAAGTCCATACTAACCAGCGCCAGTTTCGGTTAGTCGACGTCACCACGAGAGAGTGTGGGTTCGACCTAGATATGTATGGACTAAATCGTATTGGTTTGAAATGGTCAAAACTTCTGCTGGGCAGTGAAAACCTTAAAATAAATCATGAAAATAATATCTGTGCCCCTCTAGCAGGTTCATAGAGCAAATTTACCGGAAAGTCAACAAACTCAGGTCTCGACTGTGAAGTCCTTAATCCGGCTTAATTGGTTCTAAGCCGCTACCGTTCACACTGGTAACTTGGGCCGACTTAAGCTAGTTCGGTTCATCTGGACTACCTCGCGACGCGGTTTACATGAGGCAAACTAGTTGTGGCGAATCAGCCCTAATCCGCCTTAGGGTCGCGTCCACACGGCGAATGTGAGCCGAACTATAGGAGGCGAACTAGTTGAGGCGACTTAACGCGCTGGTGTGAACACGGCTTTATACGTTGTTCAAATGCCCCAGCACTATAAGTGTATACTAATATGTTGTTTTACGCTGCAGCACCATCAGCATATACTAATGTGTGGTGCAGATGCCGCAGCACTATCAGTGTATACTACTAATACATGCTTCAAACATATTTGTATGAAACCCGATTTCCGGGAATTTTCTGGGATTCCCTGATAATGCTAACCCTATGGGAGAATATCAGCATTTCTGCTTTTTTTCCCGGAGACCACTTTCGTCCCTGAATATAATTGACTAAACAACTCAAAAGGTAAGGGTAAATACATCCAGGTAGGTGAAGAATATATTTTGCTTCTTTGATTGTGGAATGTGGGTTCCATTTCATTTCCGCATTTTTCACCAGCTTTTATATAGGGTTGGTTTTCACCCCTGTACTGTAGTAGGGCTACGGGGTGAATCTTTTATCTAAATCCGATGGTAAAACTTCTCAGCTCGTCGAGTGTCAGACCCTGCGCAGGGGGAAGGGGTATTGAGCGGTGCATGCCGGGACCCCACACCCTGATGCGGGTGGGAGAGGGGGGAGAGAAGGGGCCAACACACTTCTGATTATGCAAGGAGGGCACACACCATTTAGGTCAATCTCGTGACCTGATTTGTCTTTCCCTCATAACCACCCAACCACCCATAACTGAGTCCGTTGCTTCCCCACTCCCCCGATAATAAATCGAAGAAATGTAGTTTCAGAAAGATAAAAAACAAAAAAGAATGATTTTTCTTTTGTTAAAAACTTTAGAGTGGGAGTCACCGTGCAGCCAGGGTGCCGTCTCCAGCGACCAGGCTGACCTCCGTCTACATTGTTAATGGGACTACCAAGACCTTGTAAGTACACAAAGCAGCCCTGCTGTCCATTTATAAATCTGTTTGTAAGTTTATTCATGCAATACTCATTATATTTACTTTAAAGTCACCCGGTATACCTCACCCAGAAACAAACAAATCCCCTATCAAAAGCTCTCCAAGCACACTTTTACTTCGTTTTGTCAGTTCATGCAACCAAACACGTGGGGGAGAGTGTTGAGGTATGTAATGTGTGAATGACATCATGAGTGGGATGACCTCGATGGGTTCCCCATACATGGGGAAATCCATGGAAACCACTAATATGGCCACCACAGAATGCTCTCAATTAAACTTTTAAGGTGTATTAATCTACATGATTTAATCAATTATTCACACAAAATGTAGCAAGTTATGATAAATAAACATTTGAACTTTATATTTAACAGTTTATAGAGTGCAAATTCTGACATTTTTCTCCATAGGGTTGTCTCTCACTAACATCCCTATGAGTGCTTCTGAACTAACTACAAAACAGCAGGAGCAACTCACCTCAGCACTATCCTCCCACATATATGCAGTTGCATAAACTGAAAACCTGCAAAGGTGTGCTTGGAGAACTTTTGTTGGAGAACAGTTTATGTCTCAGTGGCCTATACCGGGTCCATTTAAAAATTGAATAGTGTTATTAGTACAATTTTTATTAGAGATATATATGTATATAGATGTACATACATGTGTATACAAACATATATTTGCGACACAGACAAAGTAGCATAATGTGGTTGTGTCCGAGTTCAAATCGGAAGCGGAAATAACATCAGCCGTTAACACCTGGAGACGAGGTTCAACCACGAACCGATAGGTGGCACCAACGGTCGTTAGAGCCTGAGGTGTAGTTGATCGTTGCCTGGCAGGGGGCGCCACCGGTATCACTTTGTCGCGCCGAAAATTACCCGTTCTGAATAATATGACAAATTAAAGAAAATTGAGAAACCGTACAATGCCATGTATCGCATATTTATCGCACGTATACTACCTTTATTATCGAACTGCAATTGCAATAACTTCATCCGGTTTACTGTTATAACTTATAGTTTCATTTATGTATCAAGCTATTTTACTCGCCGTGAATATGACCTATGCTGCCAAAATGGCGTAAAGAATCCACCAATCAATCATCAATCAAATCAGCTAGTTTACTGTATGGCTGGAAGACCAGTGCTCTCGCACTGGCAGAAGACACAAAATATATTCATTAAATAAATTGCATTTAATAAGAAAGAGCTGGTGTTGAATACTTCCACTCCGTGGTTGTTCCAGTACAGCTCAGTAATGTATGCTCGAGATTCAAGCAGTGGCATGTGTTGGTAAAATAGGTATTTGTTACCTAATCAGGGCTAAGAGATATGCTGCTATCTAGGTTCGCTGTCTTCGTTGTGGATTGTTAGTAAACCATGCAGTATTTATGTGACCTAATTACGTCTCCATTTTCCTGCGCAATCCAGACGCGCAGCTTGGTCTTGATTTTAAAGCTGCACAGTGCGATGGAGTATCAAATTTCCAAAACGAAAACAATTATCTATATTTGATTCTACATATCTAATTTAGATACTGGTGCACTTATTAAGCATGTGTTACCACATAGAAGAGAATACTGAAGCAATTTAATGGAACCTGTTACTGTAGAACCCTATGGTGTCAGAGTTTTGGCATGCTTGCCAAAATTAATTTGGCATGTTTGCACTTCAAATATCTCTAAAGTTAAGCCTTTTAAAATATCAGTTACTTCAAACTAAGGCAAAGTAGGTTATAACGTTCAGCCTAATATATGTATCTAAAATATTGACAGAAACTCAAAACCATCGGACCATGCAACTTAACAAAAATAAAGGTAACCACAGGGAGTTGTTAGTTAAACAGGGCCAGTTCTGTAAGGGTGGCAGGCAGACACAATATGTTCCCCTCCTTCTTCCAATCCCCCTCTCCGTCTTTTCTACCCTCCTCCTACATTTATGTATAATTTCAGAATCAGCTTCACATTTCAAGTTACTATATAAACCATGTAATATTAATGTTGTTAATTGTGTAAATACCTAGATACCTGTAACACTTTACGGGCGGGAGACCAGTGCTACGTCACTGACAAAAGATGTACAGTAAACCCTCTCTAAATCGACCGACCATGGGACCGACCATGGTGCATTTAGAGAGGTGGTCGCTTTAGGGAGTTAGAATATCCTTCCAATGGTATTGTTGGGACCCAAATAATGCGATAAATATAAGGGGTTGGTCGATCTGTGGAGGTGGTCGGTTAGAGAGGTTTTACTGTATATGAATAAAATTCATTTACTGAAAAAAAACACCTTACGAAGTGAGTTTATCACAATTTCAGGGGTAAATATACCTATCTCTGGCCTCTGGCCTCAAAAACAATCATCAAAGTTAACATTTGTACAAACCGAGTCCTGCATTGAGCCACATCACCAAATTAACCAATATTGTAAAAATAAATAGCCCGATCGTCCCACATTATTATCATAAACAGAAACATTGCAACAATTACAATGATTATGTACCTTAAATAAGCCCCCCCCCCCCAAACCCCCTCCTGACACACAAACACGTATGTACTGAATATGGCCTATGCTGCAGACATGACGTAAAGCAACCACCAATCAATCAATCATATGTACTGGTCAATTTGTGTATTGGCAAATTGTAAACCCAGATTACTGGTGACGTCATCAGGAGCAACACACTCAATGAACCTCTCCGCCTCCCTCCTCCTCATCTCTCCTCCACTGTCTTCCTCCCTCCCCATCTCGCTCTTGGTGTCCTTTCCCCCATCCCACCTTTCCTTCCCCTCCCTCCCTCCCTGCCTCTCCCCCCTTCCCCCCCCCCCCCCCCCCCATGCCTCCCCTTACGCCTCCTCCATGTCTGTCTGCCTGCCTACTTCCCTCCCTTCCGCCCTCTCTCCCTCCCTCCATCTTTCGCTCCACCCCTCTCTCCCTCCCTCCCCCTCCCTCCCTCGCCCCTCCCTCCCACGTCCCCCTCCTCCCACCCTCATTCACGCCTTCCCCCTCGTCGCCCGCCCATGGGCGTGGCAGTTTGTCGCCCAACCCTCCCAGTGAATTGAGAATACGTGCACATGTATAGTAGAGAATAACAAGACATCAAATCGTTATCAATCAATCAGGGTAATGGTTAGCGAAGGAATAATACATCGGTTAAATCACGGGAAAAGAAATCTAGGAGCGAGGGAGACAAAGCAATGAGAACAAGAGTCAGCCCTCAACCCAACACATTCCCGAGGGCTGATGGGACTTCTGAGACTATGACTGGAGTCAAATAGGGCAACACCGCATCACTCTTCCACGGTCCGGCCTCTCGGATAGCCTTAAGGCTCAGGCTGGCTGAGGCACATGCCTGTACTGCTCCTCTGCGCAGACTATGAAGAGTAACTGAGGATGACGGACCAAACAGAAATGAGGAAGTGAGGGAGAGGACTCTTGTTAACATAGCAGCTGTTAGTGGCGAACCGTCTGGAAGTAAGAATGCAGGAGAAGCTGGGGAGGGCTTAAAACACCAAGCATATTCGCACCAGGCAGAGACAGGACAGCATGGTGATAAAGGAAGAGAAGGGAGAACATAAACCAGCGGGGGCTGAGACTTAAATCTAGTCTTAGACGAGGTTATGGAAACACACATGCCTGCATTCGTGACTGTAATATCAGACGTTATCGAAGTGTGCGGCCCAAGGAGGGAATGAGGAGGAGACGTCACATTACTTTGGCAAGCCAAAGTAAAGTAGCTAACTAGCAATGCCGCAATATACACTAACCCATGTGTTCCAAATGATGCCAGATAACTTACTATTGCTTTCAGCTCCTGGGGAGACAGACGAGTAGCTCTCTTTTGAATATGCAGGGAGCACTTAGCGACACCCTTCTTAAGGAAATAACCGGATGAACATTAAACGGGGAAGGCCTCCACAAATGTCTTCGCAGCACTCAGATAATTAGCTATCGCACCAGGTGACTTCAAGCGTGAAGTCAAAAACACCACATAGGCAAGTACGTCAGAGACTGTCGGCTTCCAGGGATTGACCTGGTGGCGCCTGCAGAAGGTCTTGTAGCACTGTAGATGAAGCGCTTTATTTGCCCATGTGCCTCTGGATAGAGCAGTAAAGAAAGCAGAGACTAGCTCCAGATGCTCTGTCATGGTGTATGCTGGAAGATAGAAGCATAAAATTTGACTATCTTCCAGGATATAATGTTAACTAATCAGAGAGAGAAATCAATATTCGTTAATGAAAACATTACTGTAATTTTTCTCAGCTGTCCCTTTCAGATTCACGGAGTGCAGCCTCCCTTGCTAGAACATTATGGTGCAATCTACTCAAGTTATCAGCCAAGACCAAGGCTTTCCCTTCTTTATGCAAGATAGTGACATTACAACTCTGAGTCGCAGCTGTTAGCCAAATTTGCCTACCAAATGCGCAGAGAATCAGGTCCTTTCCAGCACCAGACTGCAATACTGGGTGTTCCGGAAGGAGAAACAATAACGCAGTGACTAGTTAACCGCCTCGAGCTGATTTATAAACTTCAGCCTCTGTATTAACTCCAGCGGATACTCTTGAGCATAGTAAGCTATCGGTGAGAAAGCACCTCCCACCTTCAAATTTGAGTCACACTCTATCACCCAATCAATTACTGGCCTCAAAGGCAACAAGACACGTTCATTAAATTTAGTAGCAAATTTCAAAAACCAATCGAGGTCTTTAAGAATTTCACCGGAAAAAGCATGTAATCCAGCATTAGGCGTGCTTCTTATTGCTGCGAGTGCCCTGTTCATGAATGCCCTGGCCTGTTTGACGCACTTTGCTATATGCTGCAGCTTCCCGGCCAAACTCTGGAGGTGCTTCTTAGATGCTACCGCTTTCTCCTTCCAGGCCCCACACTCATCAAGAACCTTGACTATCTTCTCACCTGGGAGAGTTACAGTCATATCACAGGCGTCTATTAAGAAACCTAACCATACAAGCTTAGTTACAGGCGGAGAGCATTTTTTCGGTGCAAGGACTAATCCAAGACGTTGTACAATGTCATGAAAGAATCGATAGGCTTTAAACGCCCTAACTTTAGATCTTTCGACCCCCACAAAATCATCGAGGTAACAAAGACAGAAGAAGCCTCCCTGTCTCATCAAACGAACCACCGCACGAGTGGTCCTCGCACATGCCAGAGCGGAGGTCTGACAGCCAAAGGGAGGGGCTATATCAACATAGCACCGATTATCAAGCATAATGCCTAGGAGTGGAGCAGACAATGGACAGACTCCCAGCTGTCTATAAGCCCTAGCTAAATCCGCCGCCCAAAGAAAAGAACTAGGGCCTAAAGTTACTAGTCGGTCAGAAGGTATAGTTATGGACGGAAGTGAAAAAGAAAACGGCCTACCTTGATAAAAACCCTTTTTTAATGCCTGAATTCACACTCTCCCCTAACGGAAAACTCATGTCTATTATAACCCTCCTTTCTGAAGAATCTTTCTTAGGCCTAGTTATCATAGGACTAAAGTGAACCCAGGGTCGAAAATGTAGGGAGTGAAATGGACCGAGCATAGCGCCATGACTACACTCTTTTTTAATAAAAGGGGGGGCACATGTTTTTGTAACTCATCATTCGGTGCATGATTTTTAACGGTAGGGGTAGGCGGGCAACTCGCCATATAGTCCAACGGCCAGCCAAATTCAAGATGGTCTGTAAGAAAAATATCAAGATAATCAATGAGCATTGCACGCCAATTCTTAATATTCAAGGCTGAAGGGACTGGAATTCTTGCTTCTATATAATTTGGAAGACCCATCTGCCTAACAGCATTAACTATTTCTACATAGTAATCACAGCCCTCCCATACCTTAGTATCCGCAACAGGCCAAAGTGAGAGAAGTAAAGGCTTATACTCTAACAGAGAAGGAGGCGCATACACTTCCACCGCCGAACCAGCTTCGGGATTATCAAGAAAAACTAAACCTGGATCAAAGCAGTCTAAAAGAAAATCAACATCATTAATCAGCAGTGAGGAGTCAGTGTCATTTTGTACAGAACAAACATTTTTATCAAAATTTTTTTTTTTGTGACAAGTTTTTTATTCTGCCCATAGCGTATAAGCTCCCGTGAGGGTGCTTGTTTTCAACGCTGGACAGCTGTGATACTGGATTGGTCTGGTCCCGCACTCAGGAGTCTTTACCTGATCTTTCTCCGGCCAACCTTTACGGTTTTGGGTGTTAGTAGTTTCTATATTAGTTTTTTTTTAAATTTTCAAGTTTTTTCCTAACCTGTATATGATAACTTAGCCTACTATGTACATCTACGCAGATGACATACAGGCCTGTGGGAGAGGATCCCATCCCATTGTGGTTTGTTACATCATCCTTTCACCCATGCCCTGTCCTTAGATAGTACACCAGTGTGCCAGAACACCCCTGGACCCTTCAGGACTGCGACTAGGTGGGATGGCTGTGTTGTATGGTTAGCCATTTTGTATTTTAGGGTGATTCGGATGCGTGACCATGGCCTGCCTGGTTCTGCTTTGGTTTGTGCCAGTACACATACCCAGACGGACTGCGCCCTATGGTGATAGTCATTTAGAATTCCTTAGTACTTAGTAGGGCTAGTTTCCGTATTTGTAATATCTACCATCTTTTCTGGCCGGTATTTTGCTTTTTGTGCCAGAACACAGCAAGCAGTGACTGCGCCCAAGATCAGGTGAGATATTGTTTCTTCAGTAGGTGGTGTGATATATGCGTAATAGACGTCTAGACCTGTGGTTAATATATGTTAACGATATGCAGAGTTGGGGACAAAGAGATATGCAAATGAGATGACGTCATGGAAAGTTTAGCCGTCAAGCGTGCCCTATGCCGTGAATAAACCATTCAGTAACCAGAAGTCAAAGTGTTCAGACGTTGTACTTTCACATGGTGTCAGATGAGGAAGAATGCCGTCCGCAAATACTTTGCCGGGATTGCGGCCGCCTGGTCAGCTTGTCCTCAGGAACAACGCAAGATCGAACTGGAAAACATGGATCAGAGCATATGATATATACGCCACTGCGGCAGGTGTCATATTGAAAGGAGAACGAGTGCAATGCTGCATCTTCCTTCACGTTGCTGGCGAGGAAGCACAAAAGGTATTTGCCAATATGACTTTTGCTTTCGCCGATCAAGACAAGATCAAACCGTTAACTGAATCGAGTTTATTGTGTCGATAAAAGCAGTATAATTATCACACGATACAAGTTTAATTCGCATAATCAAGCGTCAGAAAATATGGCGACGTACATCACAGCGTTAAGGGACAAAGTCAAAGACTGTGAATATGGAGCGGTGGAGGAGTCGCTTTTGCGCGATCGAATTGTGGCTGGCGTAAGAAATGTGAATTTGCGGAACAAATTGCTTCAAACTACTGAGTTAACATTGACAAAGTGCATAAGTATGTGTGAAATGAGTGAGTTCAGTTCAGATCTGCTGGAGGACACCAAATCAGACGTGGAAAGTAAAGACATAGATTTCATTCGGAATTATGCTAATGTGCATACCGGTGCACCGGCGGTCCGGTCAGCGGTGACGCCATCTTGGAAATCGCCATCTTGGATTGCCGGCGGCGCCGGTGCAGGAGATTTCAAGATCCGCTGCCAGAACTGTGGTTATGAGCACCGCCGGGGAGTCTGCCCAGCGAAAGGAAAGGTGTGCATTGCCTGCAAGAAGATCGGGCACTTCGGGAAGGTCTGTAGGAGCAGGCTCGGGAGAGTCAACGAGCTTCACGTCGAACCGCCCGACCTTCACAATGCTGAGCAAGACCCGGATCCAGCGGAAGTCAATGTACTGGCAACGGATCTGTTTGTGGGCGCCGTCGATCGCGGTGCTGGTCGGGATGCCGAACTGTGGCACGCAATCGTTCGGGTGAACGGTTGTCCTGTCAAGTTCAAGCTTGACACTGGATCGGAGGCAAACGTGCTTCTGAGGTTCGTCTTCGACAGAATCGCTCCGGGGAGGCTGGCGAACACCAGATGTTCGTTGGTGACGTTCTCCGGTCACCGGATCACGCTGGATGGAGAGGCACTGCTTGATGTCAACGACAGTGTGCTTCGGTTCCAGGTGGTGCCGGATTGCCAGCCCATCCTGGGCAAGCAGGCTTGTGTGACTTTAAACCTGCTGGCACGCGTGGATGAGGTGCACAGGGCCATACCGACGAACAGTGCCGAACCGACGAACATTGGCAAACCGACGAACGTGGCCAAACCAACGAACATTGCCACACCGACGAACAGTTCCAGCACAGGGGCAGAGAAGCTGGTAAGCGAATACAAAGACGTATTTCAGGGTTTGGGTTTGATCAAAGCAAAGGCTATCATTCATGTCGATAAATCTATTCAACCTGTCATAGATCCGCCTAGACGGATTCCGTTTGCAATTCAGAGTAAGGTACGCAGTGAGCTTGATCGTATGGTAGAGTTAGGTGTTATAGTGGAACAGGATGAACCTACCGAGTGGGTTAATTCTATCACGATCGTAAAAAAAAAAAAAAAATTAGAATCTGTCTAGATCCGACTAAATTAAACAAAGCGATAAAAAGAGGGCCGTTCCCAACCAAAACTATTGATGAGATTATTGCCAAAACAGCTGATGCTAAGTATTTTTCAGTTTTGGATGCGAAGACAGGGTATTGGCAGATAGAATTGGATGAGGAAAGTTCACGTTTGTGCACGTTCAATACTCCGCGGGGCCGATACAGGTACACACGCTTGCCTTTTGGCATCAAAACAGCGGGCAACATTTTTATTCAGGAGATGCACCGTGTCATGGGCGACATACCCGGTATCGGGATAGTCACGGACGATATTTTGGTATATGGGTCAACGGTTCAGGAACATAGCGAGCGGCTCCGAGCTGTTTTGGGCCGAGCTAGGTCGGTTAATCTTAAATTAAATGATGCTAAATCGTTGCTATGTAAAACTACAGTAAAGTATGTAGGTCATCAACTTACCCAGCAGGGTGTAAAGCCTGATCCAGACAGAATACAAGCAATAGTAGACATGCCAGAGCCGCATGACAAACAAAGCGTCCAAAGGTTCCTGGGCATGGTTGGATATGTGCACAAGTTCATACCCAACATGTCCGAGATAGCTAAACCACTTCGCACGCTCCTAGCCAAGGATGTGGCGTGGCACTGGCAAGCCGAGCAGCAAGGTGCATTCGATAAATTGAAAGAGAAGTTAAGAACTGCTCCTGTATTGACATATTACAATGTTAAGAAGCCTATTGTAATTCAGGTAGATGCTTGTCAGTCAGGTTTGGGAGCCGTGTTGATGCAAGATGGTAAACCAATCGCACTCGCATCTCGTGCGCTTAATGCAGCGCAGTGTGGATATGCCACTATTGAAAAAGAAATGCTCGCCATATGTTTCGGATGCCAACGGTTTCATGAGTATATATTTGGCAAGGAAGTTCAAATTCAGACAGACCACAAGCGTTGGTAGCCATAATGCAAAAACCAATACACAAGCTGTCGGCTAAAATGCAAAGAATGCGAATGCGATTGCAGAATTACAATATTCAGTTATGTCATGTGAAGGGCTCTTTGATGTTTTTTGCAGACACGTTATCCAGGGCACATACCGCCAAAGTAGGTCATGATAGCCTGTTCGATGACACGTTCTGCGTTGCTGCAGTGGACGTGCAGTCGTCGAGTCTGTTGAGTAAAATTGTAGCTGAGTATGAAAAAGATGTATCTATGTCTATGTTGATCTCACACATTGAAGATGGGTGGGACACTACACGTATACAGACACCACCATGTCTGAGACAGTACATTCCGTACAAGCATGAATTAACAGTTGAAAATAATCTTGTAATGAACGGCAATCGGGTGGTGGTTCCTCCAGCTCTTCATGGTGAAATGATAGAGGCGTTGCATGAGACGCATTTGGGGGTGACTAAGTCCAAGCAGTTGGCGCGGGACTGTATGTTTTGGCCAAATATTAACAAGCAAATCGAGGATAAAGTCAGTCGGTGTGACACTTGTCAAAACAACCGGAAAAATTTGCATAACGAGCCATTGATAAATCACCCGATCACCTGTCAGCCATATGACAAAGTGGGGGCCGATTTATTTGAGTTAAATCATAAGAATTACCTGATAACTGTAGATTACTACACCAAGTTTCCAGAGGTAATGCTTTTGGGCGATACGTCGTCTGTCACTGTTATTGAAGCGTTAAAAGGCAACTTTGCAAGGCACAGTATTCCTAGTCAGGTAGTGTCGGATAACGGTCCACAGTTCAAGAGCCATGAGTACAGGGAGTTTGCACTGCATTACGGGTTCAGGCTCCAAAACATCAAAATCCACCTCCACTAAGTCCCCACTGCTGAATTGACAAACACTCCAGAATGACAATTAATGAAAGGAAATTAAATAATGAAGGAAAGTAGGATAACCATATAATTAAAACAAATGAATGATCCACATCAGACCCAGTGCTTCCTTATCCTAGCAAACTATTGTTTACATAGTAATTCTTAGCACCTGCCAACTACAAATATTAGTTTCTGTAATAGCTGAAAGGCACCTAGTAAATTCCAAAATTGCAGTCCAGTTACATGAACAAATAATTAACTTCTGACACTCACCATCTGCTCACCAACTATAATACGAATACATTATCAGCTAACATCCATTAAATATGAGGTCTACATATACTATGCAAGCATGCCTTCATTAAACTGTCCCCACTGATCTAAGTTAGTCAGAAATAGCCATTCGGATGGCGATTTCAGAATAAATCCAAATGAATATAGTCCTATCAAATACAGCATTGAAAAGCCTTGATATAGCTTTGAATTCCATATCTTCACATGTGTACGGACCCTCAATATGAGATAGCACTGCTGATATGTGGCAATCTGTGCAGACATATCAGCAGAAATTGGCACAGATTGCTGGACATACAGCCCCTGGCGACCACTCTCCCACCTGAGCCTTGGTTGGTGTGCATTGAAGCAAGTTTTCACTTCAAATATCTGCAAAGGTAACCCTCTAAAATAAGTTACTTCAAAGTAAATAAAGTAGATTATAATGATCGACCTAATATATACTTCATAACCATTTGATTATGAAACTTTAATTGATGCAGCCATACCAGAGTGTGACCTTGAAGCGGTGGCAAAATGAACGCAGCTGGCCCCTTTGGTAACCAAGGTTACCTGCACCAGATCCCAAAATGGCTGACCTTCACTGCCAGTCAGGTGTTCTTGCCGCCCTGTTCCTCTCCAGGCAGATGATAGGTTACTCTCCAGGCAGATAATAGGTTACTCTACAGGCAGTTAATAGATTACTCTCCAGGCAGATAATAAGAGGTTACTCTCCAGGTAGGTAATAGATTACTCTCCAGGCAGATGATAGGTCACTCTCCAGGCAGACAATAATAGGTTACTATCCAGGCAGATAATAGGTTGCTCTCCACGCAGATAATAGGTTACTCTCCAGGCAGATAATAATAGGTTACTCTCCAGGCAGATAATAATAGGTTACTGTTCAGGCAGACAATAATAGGTTACTGTCTAGGCAGATAATAGGTCACTCTCCAGGCAGATGATAAGTTACTCTCCAGGCAGATAACTGGTTACTCTCCTGACAGAAAGTAGGTTACTCTCCGGGCAGATAATTTGTTACTGTCCAGGAAGATTATAGGTTACTGTCCAGGCAGATTATAGGTTACTCTCCAGGTACATAATAGGTTGTAACTCTTTAGGCATTATAATGCAAGGACATAATTTTGCATATGGCCCTGTCACATTACGACGCATCTCACCAGTGCGCCGCCAATGCGGAAAATCACTTTTTTATGTCGAGATGCATCAAACTTTTCGGCGCTGGGGGAAAAGTTGGACGTCAGCGCAAAGTAGTGGACGTAAGGGTCGCGCCCCCCCGACGTTGTGGTAACGTATGTCGACGCATGAGGAACAAAAAAAAAAAAGTTTGGCACAACATGTGGCTAACGTGCCTCTCGCGCGCACGGGGATTACTTCGCGTTGGCATAACGCACTCCCAACGTCCCGCCAGCGACCGTCAAACGTGTTGCACAATGTATGAGAGCGTAGTGCCAGTGCATGAGCGACGCGTGTCCAACGACAATCCAGCACGTTTCGGCGTTGCACCAGCATGCCCCCAGCGCACGCGACATCGGCCTAAGTCATGAGTAACACATGCCGACATGCTGGGGGGCACCCGACCCACCCACGCCTTGGGTATAAATAAGGCTGCAGTCTGACTCTCTCCTCACAACTCCTCCAGCATGCCAGGGAAGAAGACCTCATCAGCACACAACCAGTTTGGTCAGGGATGCGGCAAAGGGAAAGGGAAAATCAGGAAGAGGATGACGGAGGACACATCACCATCTCCACCACAATCTCCAGCATCTCCTCCTGCGCAATCTAGCCAGCCCGAAGAGACGATGGAGACGCAGTCCACGTCTCTTTCGCCTCTTCGGTCACGCCCCTCGTCCGTCGACTCCACCTCATCAAAAACGCAGCAGGGTCCAAACAAGAGGAGGGTGAGGAAGTGCGACTGCACTCTGACCGCAACAGACGAGGAGCTGATGCTGGAGTTCCTGCATGACAACCTCATCATATGGAACGTCAGGATGAGTGACTACAGGTGGACGGACAAAAAAGGGAAGCTTTGGGAGGACCAGGGTGAAAGGATGGGCAAAACTGCGGCCCATCTCCAGGGCTGGTTCAAGTCTGTACGCGACTGCAACACGCGGCTGCACAAGAAGAAGAGGGCTGGCGGGGCTCCCCTGCACACCAAAAGGGAGCAGTGGATATTGGACAAGTTTGGTTCCTGAGTTCAGTCGTCAAGCACTGGCCTGAGCCCTGCAGAACTGTAAGTACTATATATTTTACTAACAAAACAAAAAGTCTCAAAAGAAAATTATTTTTCAACTGAAAACAAAAATCAGTTCAGTCTCCTTAAACCAGACAATGGATTAGTTATGTCCTACAGCGTTGCCAGGGGTACCACCCGATGGAATTAGTCTGTGGACACAGCGAAATAGTGGCCTGCAAATCGATTGTGAACTTCCCCAGCTGCTGTTAATTCTGGCATTTATTTGTAGTTGATCAGCTTTGAGCCCTGCGTGTATTGGTGAAGTGTATCTCTACGCATATTATCCTGGTTTCAACTCTCCTGCTGTACCGGGAGATCTTCGAATTGGTCCAATACCGGCGGTTTTTATGCTGACAATTTGATTTCACATTTGTCCATTGAAAGTGTAGGGTTAATGAGGGTAAGGAAAAGAAATGTGATTATTAAATAATATTCTGTTGATATCTTAACTATGAAAACAATCAGGAAAATAAAGAGCAAAAGTTAACTCCCCCGCCCCTCACAAAACAGCAATACTGAAGGTGAGATAGGAGGGGGGAGAATGTTTGTGTGTGAAAAGGGGGGTTAGTGGGTGCATTTGTGGGTAAGGGCGGAGGGGGAGAGTGTGTATGGGGGAGCTACAGAATGCTGGGTGAGGTGTTAGTGAATCTATGAAGGAGGTGAGGGAGAGAGGAGGTAGATGGGGAGCGGTAGGTTGTGTTTGAATGGGGTGGAGGGGGGAGGGGTGGGGATGTATGAGGGGTAGAGGAGGGGTGTTTGGGGGGTAGAGGAGGATTGGGATGGGGTTGGGGGAGGGTGTATGCAGGAGACATGGAAACCTCCCGGGATTCTAATCGGGATAACTCCTGCTGAGGGGGTTCTAATCGGGATACCTCCCACTGAGGGGGTTCTAATCGCGACACCTCTGGCTGAAGTTGTCCTAATAGGAACACCTCATGCTGAGGGGGTTCTAATTGGGACACTTTATACTGAGGGGGTTCTAAACGGGACACCTCCTGATGAAGGGATTCTAATAGGGATACCTCCCGCTGAGGGGGTTTATAATCGGAACACCTCCCACTGAGGGGGTTCTAATCGGGATACCTCCTGCTGAGGTGATTCTAATCAGGACACCTCCTACTGAGAGGGTTCTAATTGGGACACCTCCAACTGAGGGGGTTCTAATCGGGACACCTCCCGCTAGAGTATCGATTTTGGGCGTGTGTCTTTTCACCCACCCTCCCCTCCTGGTCCCACCACCTCCCGTGGTAACACCACGCGAGTCGGCAGTTCCCGACTGCGCCCCGAACCTACTCCATGGCTGTTTCCGGTAAGCCCTATCTCTTTTCGTTTTCTGTACATTCCCTAATTTTTATTTTAATATTTTATTCTAAAAATAAGCACATTTGACAGTTTCGAGGCACAGGTCTTCTAGTCGAAGATGCTGGCAGTTATTTACACTGATGCGTTTTAAAAGATGGTGGCCCTGTAGAAGTCAGAAGTCAGTTTTCGATGTTTTGCCATGTGGTGCAAATGCGGTTCAAGGTTTAGGCAGTAATGGGTAGTTTGGATGTGTGTAGTGGGGGCAGGAGGAGGGCAGAGACTGTGTGAAGGCCGCTTGCATGCTGCTTGCAGGCCACTTGGATGCTGCTTGCAGGCCACTTGCATGCTGCTTGCAGGCCACTTGCAGGCTGCTTGCAGGCCACTTGCATGCTTCTTGCAGGCCACTTGCATGCTGCTTGCAGGCCACTTGCAGGCTGTTTGTAGACTGCTTGCATGCCACTTGCAAGCTTGCTCATGAGCAGTTCCAAGGTAACCTTAGTTCACCTAGATCAAACTATTTTTATTCTAATTTGATCCATTATAAGTGTCCGTACGGGCCCTGGAAATTCTTGAAAGGTCTTGAAATTCATTTACCCCATTTCAAGGCGTTGAAAAGCCTTGAATTTAACCTATTTTGGGTAATTAGTCTTGAAAAGCCTTGAATTCCATTAAACTGTCCCCACTGATCTAAATTAGTCCGAAATCGCCATTTGCCATTGTTGTTTTTTCCTGAAATCCAAATGAAAATAGTCTTGAATTCCTATCAAAAACAGCCTTGAAATTGAAATAGCCTTGAATTCCATATCTTCACATATGTACAGACCCTATATTATATATCAATTCATCTTTAATACCCAAATAGACATCTGCTTGTCTATGTATAGGGGATATAGTCTGAAATACAGAATTAAAATTGGAAATTAAAAATCAAAATGGATGTTAGCGGATTGTGAAATGAAGGTTTGGTAAATTTAGCTCAACTACTGCACCTATCACTACACGCTTGCTCGATACAAGATTGCTCACAACGAGCTTATTCACTACGAGATTGCTCAAAGATAATTATGTGTGGCTATGCGTCTGTGTAGCAGTGTTTGTGGTTGGACCCATTAGATGGGTGTAACTGCATTTAATTACGGTCAAGATGTTAATTGAAAACAGCTTCTGTAGTTTAATACTGACGAATCAAGGACCAGTGCGGTGTGATCATTGTTAATGTTATTTTATTCTTTGAATATCAATAACCTTATCTCTCTCAAGCATGCCTCCAAATTCTAATTTAATTGTTCTCTATTATAGTTTTGTAACGGGGAGGGTGGCTGCAAACCACCAGGAATATTCTTCTTAGCGTGCTACTCGAACCCACACCTTTGCCATTCCGTTACAAGCGTCCCAACTATTAGACTATCTGGGCTCCCCTGTAAAAGCAATCTACCCACGCTTACCTGTGCAAGGCTATATAGCCTTTCACCTAGGACGGTAATTGTACCTTACTACAGTTTAATATTGTGAAATATGTGTGAAATTGGATAGACTACCATGGTTTAATTGACACATTGTTGTCCTGATCAAAGACACTTCAAGAATCTACAATAAGAACCAACACTTCCCTCTATTTCTTTGTGCATTTAAACGTTTTGCTTGAATGATTGTTTGATTGGCAATTTATGTCCTAGCACCAGTTAGGTGCATATCAGGTCATATGGTACCCCATTAAGGTAGAGTCCGATATCCAACCCAGTCGCATTATTCTATTCCTGAGCTAATCAATGTGTGGCCTCTCCTAGCAAAGCAAACTGCCAGGCGAGGTAACAATCACAAAACATTTGTTTATAATCTTTAGCTTTGACTCTTCTTTCTGATAGAACCCACGACCCGCTGCATAAGAAGCAGATATCTTAAAGTTGCATAGTCTGATGGTTTTTGAGTTTCTGTCATTTTCCTGGGATAAATATGTTAAATTGATTTTCATTATCTACAGTACTTTAGTTTGAAGTAACTTTTATTTTATATAGATACGTTTTGAGGAATTTGAAGTTCAAGCATGTAAAATTAGTTTAGACAAGTACGCCAACACTGACACCATAGGTGCTGTTAAATTGATCCAGAATCCCCGTCTATATCGCAACAAATACTTAATATAATAATTCCATCAATATCTAAGTTAGATGTGTAGATTCAAATCTAGATACTTGTTTTGGTTTGGAAAATTTGATGCTTCATCAGACTATGCACCCTGTTGAGCCCGGGTTTTTACTAAAGAGTCAAAATGAAGTCATCTTGTACCAGAGTAGGTCGTTTTCGGGTGTTCGCATGGTTACCTAGAGATAACTTTGCTGCATTGCCAGTCCGCATTGGTCATTCATGGCAGTTGGGAGCAGGGACGAAATCTTTCTCATTATGGAAGAAAGTACCAAGGCAGTACCAGACATTACAAGGCGGTACTAGGCAGTACTGGGGGCGGTACCCCAGTGAAACTAATGAAATGTATACATGTTGACAAACATTGTCCTTTTGTAGAACTTTAGGCCCCTTTCACGTGAGATGCACCTGATTCACCCCTGTGGCAGAGTGTCTGTGTCGTGGCAGAGCGACATGAAACAATTTGGATAATGGTGGCAGTGCTTTGTTGAGGTTCTTTCACATGGGTGGTGCACAGTAAGAAGCCTGACCTTGAGAAGACATATCTGGGGTCTATTCATATCTACCTATGGCAGAAACGGGTTATTTTACGCCTTCTGATTGGACACTTTGTGGTGGTTGCGTCAAACCACCCAGCCCTCACCATCTCTATCTATTCGCTTCCTTCCTCACCTGTTTCGACCCACCTCCGTCTTCGATACCCATCACTTACCCTTCTCTTCCCTCCCTCTCTTCTCCCCTTATTGCTTCTCTTTTCTCGCCACCCCTTCAGTATCCATCTCATTTTCTTCCCCTCTCTTCCCTCCCTACTGCCTCTTTTCTCGCCACCCCTTCATTATCCATCTCTTTCCCTTCCCTCCCTCTCTTCCCCCTTATTGCTCCTGTCCTCTCGCCATCCCCCTTCACTGGCCTGGCATCTCTTTCCTTTCCCCTTTTCCCGTTACCACCTTCCCTTTCTCTCCCCCCTCCCATCTTTAATCGCTTTAGATTTTCCTCCTTCTCCCCTACTCACTGCATTTCTTCTCCCCTCTTTCTAACCCCTCTCGCCTCATTGCCTTCGATTCTCTCCTCTTTCCCCTTTCACCATTACTCTTTCCCCCTCATCAGTGCATTTTCTTCTCTCTCTCTGCCACTCACCCTATGCCCAATGCCTGTCCCTGTCCGCTCTCTGATCCATTTCATCCTCCTGTTCCTCCTCCTCCTTCGCCTCCTCCTACCCTCCCTCCCCTGCCTCCTCCTCCTACTCCACCTCCCATCTACCCCCTTTCTACCCATCTCCACCTCACTGTTTCCCCTCTTTCCCATTCTCCTTTGTTCTGCTCTCCTCTCTTCCCCCTCTCCTCAGTGCCTTCCCCCTTTCGTCTTTCTTCCCCTCTCCTTAACAGTGCTCTCCCCTCTTCTCTCTCCCCCTCTCCTCACTGCCTTTCCTTATACTCCTCTATTCCTAACCCCTCTCCACTCCTCATTGCCTTCCTTCTCCCCTCCCTTTCCCCTCTTCCCCCTCTACCCCCCCTCTCTGCCCCCTCTTCTCACTGCGTTCCCTCTACCCACTCTGCTGCTATTCCGGGATGGGCATCCTAATTGGTACTAGTGGTAGACTATCATTAGGTATCCCAAGTGCCTAGCTAATCCACCAACAGTGTAGGAGTAGAGACATAAACTTCTTCATTTTCAATCTGTTGGTGTAGTATCATTAGGCTCCCAGATGCAACCCGCCTACTTAAAGATGCATAGTCCGATGAAGTATCACATTCTCAAAACCAAAACAATTATCTCAAATTGATTATACATATCTAACTTAGATAATGATGCACTTCTTAAACATTTCTTGCCACATACAAGGGAATATTAATACTGAGTCAATTTAATGGAACCTGTTGCTGCTGAAGCCTATGGTGTTAGAGTACAAGTTTGTCAAAGCTAATTTGACATTTTTGCACTTAAAATATCTCAAAACTTAACCATTTAAAATAAAAGTTACTTCAAACTAAAGTATGGTAGCTTATAACAATTAATTTTAATATATTTGTCTCAGAAAAATGGCAGAAACTCAAAACAATCGGACTATGCAACTTTACATATGCCTACCTGTCTGTGTATGTGGCATTTCAACTGCGGAGGTGAGTGCAACTCACTACAATAATAAATGAGCATGTTGACAACAACAACAGCAACAACAGCAACAGCACAAAAAGGGGTCCAAGAGAAAGAAGATGCCGCTCAACACGTCCAGATTGTGGACCTGTGCAGTGTGAGTTACAGCACATTAGGCGAGTCATAATTTGACCCTTGATCTCACGTGCGGTAAGCACAATGTTTGCTGTATCCATGCGCATGCGTCCCGGGCAGCCCACCACATGTATGCACTGGTCTGCACAGGTACCAAAGCAGGATAAGACAGGTGGGCGGTTTGACATTGATCCCCGGTGGTTTTAACCTCCAACGTCAAAACCATAGATGAAAATAGATCCCTCCATGTGATTAAGGGTTGGTGTTATTGATCTGTTATTGATTGGCGCTACAGAAGAAACAGTATTTAAATTTCTTTTTTTAAATATGTTAAAATAGTGTATACCCACTAGGCTATATGGATTTTAATGCGGCATAGTCTGATAAAAGCATCAAATTTCTTAAATCCAACCACTTACCCAGATTTGTGTTCCTACTTATCAAACTTAAATAGTGGTGCATTTCATTGAACCTGTCACTGCTGAAGCCAATGGTGTCCAGAATTTTGACATGGATGCTAATTGTAATGTTGCCCATTTTTATTTAAAATATCTGTAATGTTAGGTCTTTATAATATAAGTGACTTACAACTAAACTAATGTATATTATAATTGTCAACTTAATATATTTATCTAAAAAATATGACATAAACTCAAAACTACCGGAATACTTTGCGCAGAATTTAAGAATATATTCTATCACGTCACAACTATTTATATGTAGTAGCTTTTCAGTAGAAAATGGGCTAATATAAATAGGAGCAAACCGCTTCTTTAAAAGAAGTATATTTGTTTAATTGTTTGTTATTCTTCTGAATACATTCTCATGTCAACGCTGTCAACCCCAAGAATGATTCCACAAAACATACTATTCTCTGCGAAACCATAAATTCAGCATAATAGTAATAGTTAGGCTGAATGTATGGTTTCAGCAGAGAATGTATATGTGTGGGAATGATGTATAAATATATATATATGTGTGATGTATGAACATTATACAAGGAATATTAATCAGAAGCTTTCACTCCTTTATTATCCTAACTCATCCATTGTACTGCTCCTACTATTAATTATTTTCCGACTATGCAACTGGCCCGGCCCGATTGTGGCGACCCTGTTTGCAAATGCGGTAATTTGTCTGGCCACACTCAATCATTGTATATAGTATTTATAGGTTTTTAATTTAATTTGTTTTATATCTCCATCTACTTTTATATAAAGAGGAAGTATTACAGAAAAGGATAAGGCATTATTATTATTATTATTACTATAATTCACTAAGGGCGGACACAGCTTACCATACAGTGGATTTTATTTCATTTTTCGTTCGTTACATTAAGGTCAGGCATTATAGTACGGGTGCTAGTCGGATTGTTTTTGATCATTCGTCCCTAGGGGATATCAGTCCAGTGATGGTGATGTGGGCCGGATTCGAGCCCTTAACCCTTCCTGTTACTTGTTCGTTTGAGGTGTGGGTGGGTGGGTGAAGTTATGTGGTGAAGTTATCCGATCAGCGATGGAGGAGTTGTGTGGCCGTGGAGGCAGTTTGGGTTTGAATCGGTCACGTGGTGTTTTTGGCGGGAGGCGGGCCTCCCTCCTCCTGTAACGGGTGGGGGGGTTCCACCTTTACGCTAGGTGGCGCCATCAACGGTGTGGGTATGGGTGTTCTTTCCTCTGGAGGCATGTGGGTCGGAGGTTGGTCGGGGTGGCCAGTCTCCGCCCCGTGAATTAGCCATGTTAGGTTAACATGCACAATTTACGCCCACGGACAAACAAGAGCGAAAAAGTAAGTGATTTAAAAAATGCTTAATCGGAGTGCATAACCTGCAGGCAGGTCGAGCAAGTGGAGTACATGATTGGAATCGATTATCGTATCGTGAGCAATGTCATCACTGTAGTTATAGCAAGTATCATGAACAGTGCAGTAACTGTTGAATGTGAACAAGGATAAGTGCAATCAGGATAAGTAAGAAATAACAGGATAATTAGTGCTGAGACAACTTAAATGTTTTTAGTGGAGGAAGAAATGCTAGCTGAGGAAAAGGGAAAAATAGTGGAGATGAGGAGACTTAACGAACAACCAGCAGCCCTCAACCCCTTTAGTATCGGGAGGGTGGGTGGGTGAAGCGACTGGCACGGTCTGGTGGAAGCGGGAAAGTGAAGACAGCACGACCGTCATGTGCTGAAAGTAGTGCAGGGTAGGTAAGTAGTCCGTGAAAAATAGTGCGAGTGTCCGCGTTCGTAAATTATCTATGTTGACTAGCCAACATACGTTATTATGGACTAATTAGTGGTTCAAATGTGCTGAGAAGTGTAGATTTTTTTTCAGCAAGGCCGGTACTCGTAATTTTGTTAATAAAACCGTACTATTTACGGCCAAATGCTTGACAGGTATGCATCCTTTTATCAGTGCCGAAAAAGCGATTTTCGGCCCATTGATTAGTTTTGGTTATTTACATGAATTAAGGTAAAAAAGGGTTCTCGGCAGGACAATTTTACATATAATATATATAGAATAGTAGCAGTATGTCATTTTTAATAGGTTAATTGTAAATAAGTAGTGATTAGTCTTGTGCATAAGAATCAGAGTATAAACATAATAATGTAATTATAACACCAGACAGACAGCTGAGCGCCCGCCTCCCAAGTAGCAAATTATGAGCCAAACCAACAACTTAATTTTTGTTTATTCTTGTCACAACCTAGCATCGCACTTGGCATTACTAGGATAAGGGAAGGAGCAGTGAAATGAGGAAAACTAATTGTCTGTGACTGAAATCCCCCCACCCCCTCCAACCTGCTGAATTAACGAATGTAACCAATACAAACTACTATGGTAGGATACTTTTCAATATATATATTGGGAGCTGTGCCTAGGCCGGTTCACACTTGCTATCCGGACCGCACCTCGTCCACACCTCTCTCTATCACCTCTCCGCCGGCCGGACACCTCCTTGATATGTCTGAAAAGAGTTCCAGGAGGGGGTGCCTGCCGGCATTTTCACTTTCTACCCTTACTCTGTCCGTGTCTATGGCTCGCCGGTTGGTCACCATAGGGCAGATAGGCACGGGCCTTTGACTCAACTCTCCTCATTTCTCTTTCCTAGATCTGCCCACTCGATTTCCCCCAGGCTCACTTCTTCCCCTAACCAGGGTTGATGTGTTCTTGGGGGGGGCTCTTGACCTTTTTTCCTTTCTCTGACTGGTTCTTGTTGCTGGAACGACCGCTGCTACCACCTTTGCCCGCCTTCCTCACACCCCTGCTGACCGGATACGAGTGCTCCCCTACAGACACCACACAGATCGCTACAAACAGACGGCACGGAGAGATCCGCTGCCACCCGACGCCCCGTCGTCACCACGTCTTGAAGGATGCCCCCAGCCTTCACAACACTTCCTCTGAGACCACTTCACCGCAGAAGACATGTCTTAACCAAAGACTGGGCCGATTTATCGGAAGCCTCTCTACAAATGTTGCAGTCCTGCAACCGGTAGCCGTCGTAAGGTTACGAACACCCCATACAATACAATACTAGGCCGGTAAAGCTCCAGTCACACTACGGCTTGTCACCACTTTGCCACCACTTTGAACCAAAGAACCTGCTGCACTAAAAACCTCCATGCGACCGCCTTGCAACCAAAGCAACCTATGAAAATGGTCGCCGACCTCCGTGCGACCATTTTGGTTGCAAAGGTGTTTTCAGTGCAGTAGCTGCAACCTCCTTGTGACGGAAATGGTCACAAGGTTGGGGATCACTTAGGACCACTTTGTGACTGCCTGCGACTATTCTGCGACCACTTGCAAGCTCTTTGCAACCAACCTTTTTTTGTGGTGGCAAAGTGGTTGCACGCAGTCTCAAGCAGTAGTGAGACTATGGTATGAGGTTTGGAAAGGTTGTTCAGTGTGCTTTGTCGCTGGTCTCGCCGCCATCTTGAATACCGGGTGGTTACCAGCAGTATGTGCTGTGTATGGCAGGTATTGTTGTCTCATCAAAGTTTCATTCATTCCTCAGCCGTGGTATGGTATTTATTGATCTGCATTCTGCCAGTGCACTCAACGGAATAAGCACCTCTCAATAATACAAGCACGCATAACCAACTCGCAAATTTAGAACCCCAGAGAATCTCAAGATACCAGAGGAAAATGGTACTAAGTGTTAAAGTTGCAAAATCTGATGGTTTTAAGCTTCTATATTTTTGTATATAATGTTGTCTGCACTAACCTGTCAGGCAAGCAGCCGCATAAACAAATAGCGTCTCTGCAGAACAATTTTACATATAATATATATACAATAGTAGCAGTATGTCATTTTTAATAGGTTAATTGTATATAAGTAGTGATTAGTCTTGTGGATAAGAATCAGAGTATAAACATAATAATGTAATTATAACACCAGACAGACAGCTGAGCGCCCGCCTCCCAAGTGGCAAATTATGACCCTTATAAACCCATACCCACACCGTTGATATGTGGGTTAGATTCCTGAGCACATATTGCACAATATAGTGTACACGCTATGCAATGTATGGTTGTTGAACCTACCATGTGTATGTGTGTAATTGTGAGCATTAAATGACCATTTAAAAGACTTCCATCGGCATGAATATGACCTCTGCTGCCGACACGGCGTAAAGCAAACACCAGTCAATCAATCAATCAAAAGACTTCCAATACCAGGGGGATGAGTAGTAGTAGTAGTCTGCACTGACCTCTCAAGCAAGAAGTCGCATAAACAGGTAGGCGTGGGCAGGGTGGTGACATCAGGGAGCATAGGTGGTGTAATGGTTAGCACACTAGCCCGGAATGTAAGACATGTGGGTTCGATTCCTGTTCTATGTGCAATGTTTCCCATTTTCATCAACCCCCACGACAATAGTTTGAATTTATTTTGTATTTTACCATAAAATATGGTATGGTGGGTGTTTTTGGTTGGGATCCTCCAAGGGGATAATGAGTCTGCCTGTACATCCAAATGCATCTCTACAATACAAACCAACAATAGGCTACTAGTAGGTACCCCAAACCCAGGCTGATTACTTGTTGAATATGCCAAATTCTATCAAAAAATGCTCCACTTCAACACCTTGCCAAAACAAACCACAAAGGACTTTTACAAATGTAAACAACCTTTGTTCTCTTACCTTTAACCTGGTCTTGGATTCATTTTATTATTCAAATAAATAAGCCTGATATAGCCAAATATAAACTACCACCAACTCCCATTTTTCACTCTCAAACCATGTAATTTCCCAGGTGGAGATGTGTCATGGTATCCCTAGTAGAATTAGCTAGTGTACATCCAATTTGTGCAACAACGCCATTTGTTGATCAAAGTACCCAGGAAAAAGGTACTAATACCCCTAGATAGGTGAGATTCCGAGCTTTCCATTCATATAAAACTCTATATCTTTTAATTTTAGAGAAAATGCAAAAAAAATTATTGAAATTTGAAGTTACAAAAATTTCCATTTTAAGTGCTATTTTCTACTGAAAATATAATTTAAAAACCATTAAAAGTTGGTATTGAATTAAAGAGAATTTAATTTCCTGTCCAATCATAATTATCAGCGCTCATGCGAACCTATGGCGCTCATGCGCACGGCGATTTAATGACTAAAAATGGTATTTTTTTGTTTTTTTTAAAAACTTTTTTTTTAAAATTTGTTTTAAAATTTGTTTTTGGATACATTATTAGTTTAAGCAGGAGAACTGGTCTTCCTCATTTCCACTGCTCATTTCCTTAGTTTTAATTTTGGGAGCTATAATTTTTTTCAAACTCAACATTTTTCATGATTTTGGTAAAATGTGCATTCTTTCTCCTCACTTATAAAATATTTAACTGTTTTGTAATGTATGTTGTTATGGATGTATTGAAGTATCTGATAAAGATGAATAGCACCTGAAAATTTCATCCAATTCCATTGTACAGTTTTTGTTCTGTGATTTTTCAAACTTTTCCAAAAAGCCAGTTTTTCACCAAATTTTATCACCTGCCAAAACTGGCTCTCGGGTGTTTTCAGCCTATTTATTTTAATTGTTCCCCATGGTTTGGGGCCTTGAAAAAAAATAGAGTTACTAGCACTACCCCATAGGCCCGGGATAATTAGAAAAGAATCAATTTGGGTGGCAATTTTTACCACCAGCGCACTCGAAAAAGTGCTCTGGGGCCTAATTTCACAAATGGTGAATTCAAGGAAAATGCTATTTTTACCAAGTTTGAAGGTCTATATTTTTTAAACTAGCCACCCCATGCACCTGTAACTGTATATACACTGTGTACAGACCAGGGACTCTTAGCCTCTGCCTTGTGGAGCAAGCTGGGTGATCCCTTTAAATTTTGGAGACCATCAAAAATGCTATCTTTTAGACTTTGCAGCGTGACCGATTTCAAGTAGGGTTAGTAAAATTTAAAAAGGCTGTATTTGCCTTAATACTTGACCGATTTTGACAAATGAAGTATCATTGTATTTCGAATTGCATATACTAACAGATGGAATCATTTATATCAAACTCCGAACTCATACAAAATTTCACTTGGGATACCTACTACTAGCAAAGTATCTAAACAATTTTACAGTTCTACAAGTTCAGAAATATATTAGGGTGATAGTTATAATCAAAGTCCTTTTAGTTTCAAGTAACTTATTTTAAAGGGTTAACTTTCGAGATATTTTTAATGAAAACATGTCAAATCTATTTTGGCATGCCCATCAAAATGCGGGAAACCATGTACTTCAGCAGTGACAGGTTCCATTAAATTGATTATGCAGTAAAAAAAATGTGTAATTAGTGCACCAGCTTCTAAGTTGGTTCCGTAGAATCAAATTTATGTAAGGGTTTTGGTTTAGAAAATTTAAATTGTTCATCGGACGATACAGTTTAAAGCATGGATGGTATCATTCAGAGGGATGAAAGATCGCCATTTCGCGAATTTCTGGGATTGTTCCTATAGCTATAAGTCTATAATATGAATAAGCAATGCTTAGGACCGACCCACCGATATAACTACAGCAAAGCATTAAAATTATGCTTTTTTTTTGTACTCCACTCGCGGTGTTCGATTTGAAATTCTATCAACTCGGGTGACCCGAATACGGCCGTCGTTTCGAGACGTTTCCGCAGAGTAAACTATTAATATTTCAATTGTGCATCCATGTTTATTCCAAATTGTTATTTATTTCTTTTAATTTTGAACTGCACATATTGGCAAATTATATGGCAGCGGGCATTTGTTTTGATATATTATTAACCAATAGCTGTCGTCCACCCTGCTGGCTGCTGACCGAAGTTCGACAAGCGATTTCTGTTTCCGTTTGCTGGATTCTGTTATTCAGAGATACAATTTTACAAATGGCAGCGCCCATAGAGGCCTATTTCCGTTTCCGGTTGCTGGATTTTGACGAAATCCTGTCCTATGGGTAGGAGTATTGTTTATGTATATATTGTTTATGTATATATGCGTTAGTCTTAAGCCTCCCCGTGGGTGGGTCGGTACTAATATATTATTCAAGCGCCGCAGCACTATAAGTTGTTTGACGATGCAGCACCATCAGCGTATATTAATATGTGGTGCAGACGCCGCAGTACTATCACCGTATACTACTAATATA